>CM055316.2:25296339-25952339 GCA_029255685.2 Silene conica | reverse complement strand
GGCTTATAGATGTTCCTTTTAAGGGACCTAGGTTTACTTGGTGTAACAATCGAATGGGCTCCAAAAGGATTTACAAACGCCTTGATAAAGGGTTGGCTTCATCCTCGTGGTTTGATTTCTTCCCAGACTCGGGTATTCGTCATCTTCCAATTCAGGCTTCTGATCATGCTCCAATTATTTTTGATACGGAATTCATGAGACAGAAAAGAAAATCTTGTTTTAAGTTGGATGTGTGGGCTTTTAAGCATGAGGAATCTGCTCAATTAGTTAATAGGGCTTGGAATTGGAATGGTAGGGGATCACCTTCCTTTGTGCTTGTCAAAAAGTTAGATCGTGTTACCAATATGATGGCTAAGTGGACTTTAGAAAAGAGAAAGGAATGGGGAAAAAATGGACTGATTTTGATGTCAAAATGGAGAATATGTTGGAGGATATTTTTAATGGGAGGGCTGAGGACGACTATATTCAGTTGCACAACGATTATCTAGAATTTAACAAGGCAGCGGCTGTTTACTGGAAGCAAAGAGCTAAACTTCATTGGCTTAAAGAAGGGGATGCTTGTACTCGGTTCTTTTTTAACTCGGTTAGGATTAGGCGTGGTCGGAATTTTATTGCGGGCATCAAAGATCAATCTGGGTCATGGGTTTTCAAAGAAGATGAGGTTAGGCTTGTCTTTGAAAGTTTTTTTCAGGATCTTTATGGTTGTCATAGAGATCATCAGCCTCTAGCTTCGTCTTCTTTTTTGGATATTTCGTCGGTTATTGTTTCAAAATTGGCTGCTGACCAAAAAAATTCCATTGCAAGACCTTTTTCTAGAAAGGAAATTAGGAAGGCAATTTTTCAACTTTCTCCTCTGAAATCGCCTGGACCTGATGGTATTCCTGCGGCCTTTTTCCAGCACTTTTGGTTTCATATTAAAGATGATATCATTAAGGCAGTTTCTCACATTCTGTCAACTGGGTTAGTCTCGTCAAAATTCAATAGGACGGTTATTGTTTTAATTCCAAAGGTCTTAAGTCCGGAAACTCTGAACAACTTTCGTCCGATAAGTCTGTGCAATGTCATTATGAAGATTGTTACGAAAGTTATCACTAACAGACTTTCCAAGGTGGTTCCATATTTGGTTGGAAATTTTCAGAATGGCTTCATTCCGGGTAGGAATATTACTGATAATATTCTTATTTCTCATGAACTGTTTAGTTTGATTTCTAACAAACGGTATGGGTCCAAGGGAGCTCTTGCTTTTAAGATTGACATGAGTAAAGCTTACGACCGTCTTAGTTGGGATTTTCTGGAAAACACGTTAACTGCTATGGATTTTCCATCTCACCTTATTTCCCTCATCATGGCTTGTGTTTCCTCAGTCACTTATTGTATTTCGATTAATGGATCCTTTGGTAAGCCTTTTAAGCCGACAAATGGTTTAAGACAGGGTGACCCGCTTTCACCTTTCTTATTTGTTTTATGCAATGAAGTCTTTTCTCGTTTAGTGGTGAAAGCACAAGAAGCTAGAAAGTTTAATGGCTTAAGGATTTGTCGAAATGCTCAACCCATTTCTCATTTACTTTTTGCTGACGATGCTATATTCTTTATGAAGGCTAACTCCCGAGCTTGTGGTGCTTTAGTTAAGGTCATTGATACTTTCTGCCGAGCATCGGGTCAAAAACTTAATCAGGAAAAATCTTCAGTCACTTTCAGCCCCAATTGCACTCTTCGAATGACAAGGAAATGTCTAAAAGCCCTTAAGGTCAAAAATCAGAGAAGCATGGGCCTGTATCTAGGTTTACCTACAGATTTCGGTGGTTCAAAGAAGGACGTTTTTAATTTTACGGTTGAAAAAGTTCGTTCAAGGATTCTGAAATGGGAAAATTGTTTTCTTTCACCAGCAGGTAGGTTGACTTTAATCTCATCGGTTCATTCGTCACTATCTCTTTATTCTCTATCGGCTTTTAAACTGCCGGTAAGTGTGACTTCAAAGATTTCTTCTTTGATCTCGTTTTTTTGGTGGAAAGGGACGGTGGATGGTCGAAGTATCTCTTGGTGTAGTAACCTCTTTCTCTCAGTTTCAAAGTCTACAGGTGGCTTAGGTATTCGTAATATTAAATGTTTTAATCAAGCGCTTCTTGCGAAGATCTCCTGGCGAATTCTCAATAACCCTGATTCTCTCATTGCAAATACTGTTGGAATTTCCATGAACATTAATAGGGAAGTGGTTAAGGAAGGGTATGGTTGGAAACATACGAAAAGTTGGGGTAGTAAAGGTATTCTCTAGGTTTCTCTTTGTTGTTGAAGGGTCTTTGCTGGGACGTGGGATTGCCTTCTTCTCTGAATTTTTGGAAGGATAGGTGGGTTGATGGTAGATCAATGGAGTCTTTGCGGGGTTTTCATTACGCGGATTCCAGAGAATCCCCATTTGCATTTGTCTCGCAATTTCAAAAGGAGGATGGTTCCTAGGATGTTCATAATGTTACGCGTTGCTGTGGTACGGGGGTCCTTCCTCTTCTTTTTGCCTTACCTACACCTGCTCTAGATGCAGATGACAACCTGGTGTGGGGGGCTGATGTTAGTGGTGTTTACTCTGTGAAAAGCGGGTACTACCTAGCTTTTGAGGAGCTTTGGAAGTATTCAACTTCTCCAAAGGACTGCTCTCGTCTGCTTGTTTCTGCAAAGGCGGCTAAGGACTCTGGGCTTTGGTCAATGGATATCCCTAACAAATGGCGTATTTTCCTTTGGAAGATCTTCTCCAACACCCTTCCCGTTGGTGAGGAATTTACTCATAGAAACCTCTCTTCGTCTATCTCCTGTGTTTTGTGTTCACCTTCATCTCGTTTGGAATCATGTTCTCATTTGTTTCGAGATTGTGTTGTGACTCAGAGAATTTGGAGAGGTTCACCTTTGGGTCTTAGAGTTGAGATTGATTCTAATATATCCATTTCGGAATGGATTGTGAAATGGTTACGTTATCTGAAGAAACATTCTTCCTCTTCTGAATCAACTCTTTACTTCATTGCTACTCTTTGGGCTATATGGAACTTCAGAAATGCCTTGGTCTTTAGGGCTTATGAAGGTGGGATTGATCTTTTCATGGATCAGATTTATACTTACGTTGCTGAGGTTATTTTTTCTTGTTTTGGGGTAGCCTCTCATCATCAGTAAGTTTTGGTTGATGATCCTGATGACCTTTCTGATTTTGATCGCATTAGGCACTACTTTCCGTGCTGTTTGATTGGTTTGAAGCAGTGTTCGTCTAAGTTTCGTATCAAATTTGATGCTTCTTGGTCTAAAAACTTCAAGGGAGCAGCTGGATGGGTTATTCTGGATGACAAAGGGAAAGTTTGGTTTCATGGATCGATCTCATTGTGGGCGATGAGCCCACTTCATGCCGAGAGTCTTGCATGTTTGGAAGCACTGAAATCAGCTTTGTCTCTTGGGCTTAGACACATTGATGTTGCTTCTGACTGCCTCAATCTGGTCTCTCATCTATATGGAAGTTCCATCGGGAATCGGTATCTGAATTTAGAAGCTGTTAGGATAGAAAGTCTTCTTTCTTTTTTTCACTGTGTTTCTATTAGTTACTGTCCTCGTATGCTGAATAGGACTGCTCATCTACAGGCTGCCACTGAGGCCAGGAGATGATTTTCCTATTATTATGCACTATGTCAAAAAAAAAACATTATGAATTATAAAATAATGCATGGCTCCTCTTTCCCTAGACAATATGAAACAATGAAACTACTCACTTGTTGTGAATTTATGCCTTGAATTTGTGTCCAAGACGGATTTAAGCTAAGTGTCTTATTAAGACTTGGTTTCTTAGTTTATTTATGGTAGGAGAACTTGAATTAGATTAGGAAACTATTATATTAGTTTCCTAATAGTCTTTGGTTTCTTTATTAGTCTAGATATTTTATCTTGGGTGGAATAACTATATAAAGACTCAAGTTTTATTCTAGGTTAATTAAGAGAGATTTGAGAGCACAATAAAGAGGGTCAATTTCTGAGGTTCCTTCCGGAGAAGAAAACTCAGTTTGTCTCAGGCCCTATTATTGAGGTTCGTCTGTCTTTGAAGATTGGAGGAGTTTGTTTAGATCTTGGTTGGCCTCAAGATAATTTGTCCTTCGTGTTATTTGGGTAGTCTCTTTTGTCTCTTTGAGACTACCATATTTGTTGGTAGAATAAGGTATACTTTTCGCTCATATTGAGCTCGTGTGTACCAGTCTACTGTTGTACTATTTTCTCCATTATAGTGAAGTTTGATCTTCTTGCAGGGTGGACGTAGCCATTTATTTTACTGGTGAACCACGTAATTCTTTGTGTCAACTTTATTTACATTCGTTATTTATTGTTCTTATCACCTTATCAATTAACTATTTGGGTAACGGGACGCCTCCGTTACAACATCACTCATACGAGTAACACTGCTACAAATATGATCAACGAGAACGGTTAGAAAGCGTTCTTAAAGTTGTTTTGGACCGTCCTGTGGCCAGGAGTTCTCGTTGATCAAAGAGAACGGTTAAAATTAAGTCAACTCGGTCTCTTTGATATATCAAAGAGAACGGTTGTGCTCTAGAACCGTTCTCTTTGATATCATAACCGTTCTCTTTGATATATAAAAAAGGACGGTGATACAGAGACCCAATGATCAAAGAGAACGGTTAAAATTCTAAAATATGAATTGTAAGACATGATTATAAATTGCTTAATAATGTAATTAACTAAATTATAGATAACAAGATGCAAATATGTAATAACATGAACTGAAATTAGAACTACCGTATTGAAATGCTTACGAACATGAAAAGGGAAGAACAAATGAAGAACAAAAGAACTTGAATAATAAGTTGAACCAATAAATTATATTAAAATTGAAATGTAAACTAAGACAGAAAATACAAGAGTATATGATAATGTAACGTAAAAAGTTAATGTAAAGGTAAATAAGAAGTGTAAGAGATGCAAGAGATGTCTATAAAAATCGGGATAAACCCTCCTTATATAGTAGTACAACGTGAAATGTAAAAGAGCAAAAGAATTTTACGTGAAGGCCACCCCGATCGGGAACAGGCCACCCCAATCGAGGTCGTGGATTTGTGGCGTTATGTCCTTAATTCCACGAGTTAATGCTCAGGGAATCCAAAGTTTTGCCTTAATCATGCCTTAAATCACCCGGGTAAATGCCTTGATGTTGCTCCTTATAGAATAATCTTTAAAGGATCCTAAGTAACTTTTTTTTTTCTTGCACGCCAAGTTTTCTTTATTTTATTTCTTTACACTTTGACTAATCTTGCATGGTTGACTTCTCATTTGTTTACGTTTGTTATGCATGCACATGCAACCTTGTGCCATTTCTTCACCAAATATCTATCTATTCATTTCTAGTTATTTGGATGATACATCTTGGCTTTCACTTAGCTTTCTGTTCTCGGAAATTGCATGTTTGACAAAATGTAACACCCCTCCTTTATAGATGCTGAGTTGTGACTCAGCTCAGCCGAGTTAGACGAACTCGGCCGAGTCAGTCGAACTCGGCCGAATAGATGTTACTCGGCTGAGTAAGTACAACTCGGCCGAGTAAGTGTTACTCGGCCGAGTGAGTCTTACTTGGCCGAGTGCGTCTTCCGGAAGTCAGACCGCAGTTAATTATATATATTAACTAGAGGATTATAACCTCATTCACCCTAATTCAGAAATTACAGAAGCCTAATTACCTTCCTTCCCGTCCTCTTAAATCTTCCCTAAGGTCTTAGTAAGAGTTTAGAAGCGTCGATATGCTAATCAATGAGAATGTACCTTTTAATTTTACTTAGATTATCTTTAATTTATTAATCGAATTTTAAGATGATATGTCAATTGGATAAAACGGAAAGCACATATAAATTTTGAAAAATATTTTCCAGAAATATTGATTCTTCCAATACTAAAAATATATAAATAAAAAAATTGATTTACAATATTTTTTCACACCAACAACACGTTTAATAACCTATCTACTAATTGCCAATTTATCTAGGAATTGTTGACGCATAGGTTTTTAAATTATGGGTAAAACTATATCATTATCATAACTAATCTACAAAATATTAGATTTATGTATGTAATACGGAGTTGGATTTTTTTTCTTTTTGGTGCAAAGAATTGAAAACCAACATCTCTTCGTACATTGTTTATATACAATGATGTAACTCTTTTTTTAATAAGATATATATAAAACTTTCAATAGCAACTTGTCCATGACATTTACTCTCCCAATTATTTAATCAAAGATAAAGCAAATAATTGGGACGAAAGAGTCCATAATGCGATCAATTGCTCAACAACACTTATATGATATGATGCACTCCACTTCGGTGCTTATCATATACGGATGTAAAATATTTGTATTAGAAAAATTGTATCATTCGCTATTTGTACTAAAAAAGCTTATCAACTTGCTTAAAGTTAGAGACGGTTTCACACTATGACACGATTCGTAAAAAGAAAATGATTTATTAATATTTTTCTATTGAGTAGTCTGCCTTTTGAAATGAGGCGATCTTTATTCTATATAATCTACTAAAAAATATTAATTAATTACTCTGTAAGATTAATGACTATGCTTATTGCATTATGGCGCTAGGATACTTACTTACTACCTTGAATCTTTGTTCTATGTTTATATACATGTGTTTGCATAGGAGACTATAACTAACAGCTCTGTCTAACTATATTTGATGTATTTATCTACAACTATATTTCATGTATTGTATGTATGATATATTCTACGGACTATAGCTATTTAATTTAGGAATAATTGTAAGTGTTTCGCGAAGGTTGAGATTCGCAAAGCGTTTCATAAATTTCAATATCTCTTGTTTTTATTTTGAAACCCTTTATTATATTCTTCAACCAATCAGGTCACTCTTTATATATTATTGATCTGCATCGCAAATTAAAATAACGGATGTTAGGAAGACAATATATACATGTTGGATGTTTGAAGGCAAGACAATATAAGTAAGCTTGAAAAAAGTAAATCTTAAATTTTTGGTGTAAATTATTGAACTGTATTTGGGTATAATAAAGAGTAAAGATCATGCAAACACCTAATTACTCTCATGCTAGATCAATGTAATTCTGTCGCAAAAGAAAAAATAAAGAGAGCACTATTAATTCTATGATCAATAATAATAGAAATAAACAGATCAATGCCAATATGAAAAATACTAAACTACAAAAACTAAAATTAAAACTAGAAACAATAATAAGAAATATAAGATGCTTAAAAAATTGCAATTTAGCACTACAAAAAAACATTTAATTGCTAAGTTATGAATCATTGGATAGTTGTACCCATTATTATCAACGAATTTAATATACAATAGGAGTTGTCTCAGTTATACGTTAAAATATTATCTCGTATGATGCGATAAATTTGATGTTATTCAATTATTAATTATTAATTTATATTTTGATCATTATCTCTAAGTTAAGAATTAGTTTAGTAAGTTATGAAAAGTTGGACTCTATGTAAGTTATGAGACACTTATTACTAATATTTATCTTATTTACTTTATAATTTTAATTTCTTAATACAATTATAAATTTTATCTTTTCCTATCATTATTTGAAAGCTCTTATTATATTTGCAAACTACTTCAAATTAATTAATCTAAAATTAATTAATCTCTTAATTAAGATATATGGTAGAATAAAAAATCATTTTATCTATTACGAATATGATAAATAATACGCGAAAGTGGCGATTACCCCCATAACTTTGAGCAATTGTGAGATTAAGCCCCATATGTTTCAAATGTAATGATTAGGCCCATAACTTTGAGTGGAAGTGAAATTGAATCCAATTTTTTGATTTCCAACCAGATGTAACATCCTGTATATTCATAAACCGTATTTTAAATAAATTAAAGTTGTTTTCGAAAATTTAATATATTTTATTTTAATTCGTAAACTTAGATTTTAAATATATCGTATAAGTTTCGTTTTGAGATTTTATAATCTTAAGATGTAAAGATTCTCTCTTGGCATTTCCGCCTACAAGAATCCCGATCATTTAATTAAAAACCCGTCTCATAAAGTAACAATAAAAGACATGTGAAGGAAGCTTCCCCCTCACTTCCTCACAACTCATTTCCTTGTTTCCCAAGCATAAGAGAAACCCAAAATCAGATTCCCACCATTTCCACCATTTTCATTTCTCATCTTCACAAAAATCCTTATTCCGAACTCGTTTCAACTCCGTTTAAGGTAATGTTTTCTCCTACACATTCCTTGACTCATTCCCATCACATCTATCTCTTTTAATTTGAAAATCGTTCAACTCCATTTTCGGGCTGTTTTGTGGTGATTTCGAAAATCACCATGTTTAACCCATTTTCTCTTTTGTTTAAGGTGTTGATTTGGAAGACTGGGAGAAGGACTCATTTGTGGTGGAAGAATCGAGTGGTGAAGACGCTTGATAAGGTGACCTTGATGAGAAAACTCGGCTTTGTTGTTTGTCTATGGTGATTTGATGATGGATTATGTGTTGTAAATTAGATAGAATCATGATATGTTTTCTGTTTTGATGTGTTCTCATATGATTAGATGAGTGTTTAAAATGGGTAATGTGTTTATGTTGGAAAATGAGATGTTCATAACAATGATTGTAGTGATGTTTAATCCTTGTTGGTCATTATAAGATGAAGTATAGATGTTTGTTTAGGCTGTAAATTGTACTTCTAGAAGTTTAAACAAAGTATAGAAATCAACCCATGAAGTTTGATTGAAGTTTTAAATGTAAAATTTTCGAAATTCGTGTTACAGGGGCTCCCAGCCGGTCAACCGGCTGAGATCCCCGTGTTATGATTTTGAAGAGAAAACTGAGGAAAGACCCTGATACCGTCGTTTAGTACCAAAAATAAATACCTAAGTACTACTAACAAAAGTCAGCGGTAAGTAGGGTCGATCTCCACAGGGAGGCAAGATATTTGTTCAGCTGTTCTAAGGTTCGCTTATCGGTCACAAGAGGGGGTTGTGTTTGTTGTTTTATTTTCTAAAATCTAAGGGCAAAAACAAAGATAATAAAATTAGATAACAGCTAATGGAGGGGAAAACTAGGATTATCGGTTCACCATGGCTTAAGGTGGAAGGAAGAAATTAAGAATGTATCAAACTCGGGAAAGGGGTAGCGAAAAGGTCCTTTCGGTCTGCTAGTCGCTCTAGGATTAAAACTAACAAACTTTCGCTCTAGCTAATTCATCCCAAAGTTCATTGCCGATCTACCTATTCCAATCTTTTGATCTAGGTCAAGAGAATCCATACAGTTAATTGAATGCGTCGACTCAAACAATCAAAAGCTATTATATGCGTGCAATGATTAAATACAATCCCTAATCTAATATATTTACTACGACGACTATTCCTAAGTCGCGGTTCCCCTAAATCCTAGTATGAAACCTAGCTAATCATTCTTAATCAATTAATAACAAGAGTAAATGAAGGGGATTAAACATCATAAAAGAAGAAGAAATGGAAAACATAAATTAATTAAAAAGATAGAAAAGAAGTACCGCGATTACATGATTGTGAAATAAGATAAACTTGAGAAATGGAAATGAAAAGGTGATCTAAAGTTTCCTACTGCTGCTGTGGTGTGAAAAGATGGTGTTTAGTGCTTTAACCTAGTCCCTTATATAGAGAATTAGATTAGAACACTGTGTTGGAGTTAATGTCCTCCACAGTGTGTGATTATTTGAATAAATCTTTACAGGATCACACAGGGATACTTAGTGTATTAATCTGTTGGTTAACGTTTATCGGTAACGATTGGCTCACTAGAAGTTTGACGTTAATGTCATATGATGGCGATAATCAGTTGATCCCTAAAGGTCACACCTATAAGATAGTATTAAGAAATGTGATTATATATTGATATAATTACGTAAGTGCTAAACTTAGCTAAATGTAGTTAAGTAGATGATAAACATTTAATAATAATTAGGAGAAATGAATTAAATGTTAATTCTAATAAATATATATAAATATTATATTTATTAATTATATTTTAATATATGATATAATAAAATTGGGTTAATTAATTATAAGATAATTAATTAATGTTCTCTGGGAATTATAATTGTACACCGAAAATTATTAAAATATATATGATATTTTAAGGAAATTCGGAATAAGGAAATTGACTTAGAATATTAAAATATAAGGAGGTTTCCAGGAAACTGACTTAGAATATTATAATATAAGGAGGTTGATGCCCGTCGTTGATGGTACCAAAGATAAAATTTATAATTCCTAAACTTAAACTATAGATAGTGAAAGTCAGGGTCGAACCACAGAGAGGCGGGGAATGTTTATTGTTTGATGCTAATGTTTAAAGTCACAAAATTGGGGGTTGATTGGTTGTTTACTAAGTCTAAGCAAAGATTAAAATAAAATAAGAAATAAAAGACGAGAATAAAATTATAATAAAAGGGACGCTAGGATGTTTGGGTAACAAATAGCTAAGGTAATATAAATCCTAAGGTCAACATGTATTGCAGTCGCGTAAGGGGTGTAACATATCCTTTCGGTCTATGGTACCTAATAGCTCCTTTCGGCCTATGCTATTAGTTCCTAGGTCTCACAGTTATTGGGTGTCAACAATAAGGGTGATTCCTAAATTCTAGGTCACATACCTTTCAGTCTTGAATAACCTAGCCGTCTTAAGGTGTAAACCAATGCCCTTCCCGTATGTCTCAATCTTGGGTAGGTCATTACTAACATCCTACAAGTCTCCTTTCAGTCTCATTGTAGGTTATTATAGTCTGCGAATTAAAACGGAACAAAAAACATACGCATATTCATCCCCTACATCCTAACATAAGTATTTAGCTACGCATGATTATCGAAACAACAATAAAAACAGGGATAAACATGGAAATCATAGCAATTATCAATCTAAACATGCAATTTACGATAAAGCTTTGTGATTCTATCTTAAACCGAATGCGATAATTATAAGAACAATAATAAAACTAAATTAAGGAAGAATTACCAGAAATTGGAATTAAGATGGAAAGAAACAAACTTTATTGAATGCTTGAATGATTGATGAACAACTAAAGTGCTTCGAGAATATTGAAAGATTGTAATTACTAAAGACTGAATAAAACTAAATAAAGCTGAATAATTCTGAATGTAGAAGTGGATGATTAACCCTAAACGAAAGATTAGTTAATATAGGGCGGCAATTAGGAGTTTCCTAAAGACTCCAACACTTCTAATGGACTTCTGAAACACTTCTGGGCTGCGCTGAGGTCGGTCAACCTCTTTTACGGGCTTCAGGAAAATTTTGGGCTTTCATAACAGATATCTGGTCGGCCGACCCAAGTAATAGGTCGGTCGACCCGTTTCCGCGTTAGATTGCATTGATTTGTCTCGGTTTGACTTTTGGTACTTGATTAGTGATTCCAGTTGACTTTCTTCGTTCCTTAGTTATGCAGAAAATCTCGAGGGCATAAGTTTGGTGTAAAATTGTCGTTTTTCCGCACAAATCTGCAAAAGTGCAAAAAAATACGAAAGTGCACAATTGTTGGGAAATAAGGGCTAAAACATAGTAAATGAGCGACCAAATGCGTGTAAAAATAGATGTAAAACATCAAAAAATAGACACGCATCAAATTCCCCAAACCAAACCTTGCTTGCCCCCAAGCAAGAAATAGACTCGATCTTAACTAATGGAACGATTTCAATCTCAGAGCGAAATTTACATGTTAGCCAAAACAAATGCTAAGTACAAAATGAGAAAGCATTTAAATCATGCAAACGAGTTATGGTGTCGTCAAACTTGCAAACTAGAGACTCTAGAGACTTATTACCATGGACTCTCGCGGTACGCTCGAGACACTCATGAAGCAAAGGGTGAGTATATGTAGAAGATAGAAAGAAGTATTTTGTAAAGACACTCACCTAACTGCGACCCATGAAAACATGCCTGCAATCTAACATGAACAAGAATTCTACAACTATGTATAAACACACTCATTAAGTGACTCAGATACATGCAATTGAGGTAAAAGATATGTGAGGTGAAAGGTAAAAAGAGGTTAAGATGTTTTTGGACATGTGGGGTTAATAGCCAAGCTAGTAAAACCGGTTTCCAATGACATATTTCACAACTTTTTGATATTAAGAACGTGCTCTTTTGTAGCACAATAACTCTTCACATTATATATAAGAAAGGACTCCCCAATATTTTTGAATGAAGTACGGGAGTAATAATATGTAGAAGAAAGGGATTTCAGAACGAAATTTTGAATCTGATGTTGACAGTTGGTCGGCCGACCTATAAGGGTGGTCGGTCGACCTATTTCCTGTACGTTTTGACTTTTTTTCGTTTTTCTTTTCTTTCCTTCTTTTTCTGAATTTTTCTGTTCTTTTTCTTTTCTTTCTTTTCTTGCTTTCTCTTTTTGCTCAAGATAGCATATAAACCAAGATGCCTCAAAAGGTAAACCAAAGACAACAAATACTAGCTTGGAAGGGTAGGCTAAGTGTGGGATGTAGTTTTGGGGGAATAAAAAGGCAATTTTGGCTATGTGAAGCTTATGGGTAAATATGAGAAAAGGGATCCCAATTGCACGTATCAAGATTCACAAAACGAGATAGTAAAACAAGTATATAGCAATTCAAGTTCATGTTTATGCATATTGATGTAACATGTTCCAAGGGGAGTACTACTCACGTCCTAGACAACTGGTTTGAAAATGAAACCAGGAAATAAGCTCTAAAACTTAGAATGTATAGTAGGTTGCCAAGGTATACATCAAGTCTCAAGATATACAAATAGCTTGACAAAAACTCGTAGATATGCAAAGGACTCTTATACTAAAACAAGTTGACAAGGCAAGGTAAAGGCATAAACATGTAAGATAGCAAAATCATCCTTGAAATACTCTCGTTCCGACTCGACCTGTATGCTAAAATAAACGTGCATTTTTTGGAATTTTTTTGAATTTTTCTATTTTTTTTTGGATTTTTTCTTTTGTATATATAAGGAAAAATAAAGAAAAACAATGCAATACGGAAATGCAATAAACGTGTGACGAAATGCAATGCATGTGACACGAAACCATTCCCCAAACCAACCCGCACAATGTCCCCATTGTGCATTAGCCTAAGTAAAGGTTTCAGAAAATTAAAAGACAGATACAAGTAGATAAAAGCTAAGGAAAAACTGGAAAGAACTCACTGGGTTATAAAGCGCGTGAAAAACCTCCCCAATCCAGCGTAAGCTGGGAGGTTTTGGTGGCCAGCAGTGCCACTCAAGTAACCAAGATTGGTGTATGATTCCCGAGGAAGAAACGAACATGCTGTGACGGACGGGTAGGTCGACCGACCTATATTTTGGGTCGACCGACCTTCCTGCAGACTGCAGGAACTCCAGTAATTCAGGGACCAGGTCGATCGACCCATATTTCAGGTCGGTCGACCCCTCTGCTTCACAGCGGTCTTCGTTACTTCGTAAAACCTGAAAAAGGATTTATATATATATCCAACAAATGCGCGAGATGCCAGAAATATGTCCAAAATCCTAACTATGCAAGCACGACGGAAAAGGTTCTAAAAAGCAAGCAAACTTAAAAAGTCTCAACAATAAAAGTAAATTGTCTTAAAAACTGAAAATTGAAACAACTATCCGCTAAAGACGCGGAATATCTCCGACCACGGCTTTTGACGACATGTCGTAGTCTCCACAGTGTTTGCTTGAATAGCAAAACACATCTCCTCTCCGCCGCAAAGCATATGCGACGGACTCTTCTCTTGAGCTTGTCCTCTCTTTTCTCTGTCCTCTTTATCCTTCTTATCTGGGTCTTCATCTTCCTTGTAGCTTAAGAATCCCATTTCTCCCCTTTGTACGGTAGTCTCCTTTATTTTGGGTTTCCCCAAACCAACTCCTGCATTAGTTACAGTAGAAATATCCTCCATATTGCTCCCAATCTGGGGCGGAGGTTTAAAAACAGGTATAGGAGTATGCAACAAAATAGGAGAAGTAGTGATGACTTTGTACTTCTTTTCAGAAGCAATAGCATTACAGGTAATAGGGGTCATAGCATCCTTTTTCCTATAAGATAGGCCATAAATAATGGAATGCTTTCCTACTTTGAAAGTTAAAGTCCCAGTGCCCACATCTATGATGGCTCCCGCAGAGTGGAGGAAAGGTCTTCCTAGTATTATGGGTATATGGGCATCCTCAGGGATGTCCAAAACTACGAAGTCTACAGGAAAGAAAAACCTGTCTATACGCACAGGGATGTTTTCCAACACCCCTACGGGTTCCATAGACGTACGGTCCGCCATCTGGACAGTCATACTAGTTACAGCAAAACTGGTCATCCCAAGTTTTAAGGCTACACTAAGGGGCATAACACTGATACTAGCTCCTAAGTCGCATAGGGCCTTTTTCACAGGGAAAGTTCCTATATTGCAGGGGACAGAAAAACTGCCAGGATCCTCCAGCTTATGAGGGGCAATGACATGTGATAGGAAGCTGGAGGATTCCTCAGTTAGGGCAACTGACTCAACTTTATCTAAAGACCTCTTTCTTGACAAAAGTTGTCTCATAAATTTAAGGTAAGAAGGAACCTGCTGAACTAATTCTAAAAACAGAACTTGAACATTTAATGAACGAATTACGTCTTTGAATTTGTCAAAAGATACCTGTTCCTTTGTAAGTATGAGTCTTTCCGGGAAAGGAGGGGCTGAAGAGTCAGTATTTGCAGCCCTTTTTAGAAATCCAGGGGTCTTGTCACCCCGAAAAGGAAAATCTCTTAAGTTGTTTTGCAATTCGGGACGAAAGGCAGCTTCCTGTTCCGCATCGGGGGTCGGTCGACCCTCTTCCTCGGTCGATCGACCTGTTTCCTATACAGCGGGATTTTCCAGGCTCTGCTCAGAGGTCGATCGACCTGGCTCCTGGGTCGGTCGACCTTCCTCGCTGTCAATCGGCTTCGGCTGTTTTCCTTTTTGCTTCTCGCCTCCCACCTTAGCCCCACTTCTTAAGTATATGATGTTTAAAGTCTCCTTTTTCTGGTCCGTCTTGGTCGGAAGTTGACCCGGAGCCCTGGTATCGTTCTTGCTCGCGATTGAGCAATCTGAGATTCTAACATCTTCATCCCCGCTTCCCTAGCCTGAGATTCCTTCTGGACCAACCCAATGAGATTCTGGATGAGAGCATCTGTGTTGGGTGGTGGGTTTGAAGGTGGTTGAGGGTTGAAGGGTGGTTTATGGAAACCCTGCTTATGTGGAGGGGTGTATGTGGGATTTTGCTGAGGTTGCAAGTGTTGTGGGTTGAGAACATTCTGGCTTGTCCACCTCATGTTGGGATGGACATTATTGTTATTCGGGTCATAAAAGTTGTTCCCTCTATAATGCTGAAAGGCGGCACATATCTCATTAGATGAGGTGCAAAATTTTGACACATGCCCCTCTCCACCACACCTCTCACAAGCAAAGGGTCCGTCTTGAACGGCATTCACCTGATACATACCTCTTTTGCTCCCGCTCCCTATGTCTAACTTCCCACCACTCTCTAGCTTCTCTAACTTGGCCATCAAGGCGTCAATAGCAGCCACGTTATACTCAGCTTTCCTTTGATTACCTCGGGAAGTTCCATGTTCAGCACGGTGCACAGCAACATCCTCTATTAACTTGAGACCCTTAGTCTCTCCGGAATTGTCCTGGAACCTTCCATTGGCCGCAGCATCTAAATAGGCCCTGTTGTCATCATAGAGGCCATTGTAGAACTGGTTACAAAGAAACCATTGTTCGAATCCATGGTGTGGTATGGATCGAACAAGTCTCTTGAACTTGTCCCAAGCCTCACTAAAATCCTCATTGGGCCCCTGTTTGAAATTTTTAATCTGCGCCCTTAAAGCATTTGTCTTGGATGCAGAGTAGTATTTTCTGTAGAATGCTAAGGCTGGGGTATTCCAATCTGTGACTCCCGCAGCAGTGCGGTCTAGGTCTCTGTACCATTCCCTTGCAGAATCCCTAAGAGAGAAGATAAACATGGTTTGTTTAATCTGGTCCTGTGTCACTCCTTCTGGGGGTGCAATAGAGCATATGTAATCTGTGAAGATTTCAATATGCTTTGCAGCATCCTCATTGGCCGAGCCTCCAAATTGGTTTCTCTCAACCATAGTAATATAGGCAGGCTTGACCTCGAATGGCTTCCCAGTACCTGCAGGTAAAGTGAACCCTTTGTATAGGTCATTTGCCTGAGGCATGGAGTGACTGGCAATAGTAGCTTCCTCTGTCATGTTTTCTTCTTCTTCTTTTGGAAAAACTTGCAAGTAGGTATAAGATGGTGTTTTTGGTGAAGGTGGATTGTTGGGTGAATTTGGTTGCGAAGTTGGTGTTTTTGGTGAAGATGGTAATGGTGGTTGTTCAAAGATGTCCTCTTGGAATAAGGAAGATGGTGAACCTCCTTCCTTACTCGCTAAAAGATGCTTCCTCTTTTCTCTTAAAGTCCTCTCAAGCTCGTGGTCAAGTGGTAGGAGTTCTCCTTGGACTGACCTGCGCATAAGATGGAAACTACAAGAAAAAAGTGAGAGGGTTTAAGGAACAAAAGTTCCTTAAACAAAAGAAACAAAAACAATAAACAATAAACACTGGCGTCACCTCCCCGGCAACGGCGCCAAAATTTGATGCCCGTCGTTGAGGGTACCAAAGATAAAATTTATAATTCCTAAACTTAAACAATAGATAGTGAAAGTCAGGGTCGAACCACAGAGAGGTGGGGAATGTTTATTGTTTGATGCTAATGTTTAAAGTCACAAAATTGGGGGTTGATTGGTTGTTTACTAAGTCTAAGCAAAGATTAAAATAAAATAAGAAATAAAAGACGAGAATACAATTATAATAAAAGGGATGCTAGGATGTTTGGGTAACAAATAGCTAAGGTAATATAAATCCTAAGGTCAACATGTATTGCAGTCGCGTAAGGGGTGTAACATATCCTTTCGGTCTATGCTACCTAATAGCTCCTTTCGGCCTATGCTATTAGTTCCTAGGTCTCACAATTATTGGGTGTCAACAATAAGGGTGATTCCTAAATTCCAGGTCACACACCTTTCAGTCTTGAGTAACCTAGCCGTCTTAAGGTGTAAACCAATGCCCTTCCCGTATCTCTCAATCTTGGGTAGGTCATTACTAACATCCTACAAGTCTCCTTTCAGTCTCATTGTAGGTTATTATAGTCTGCGAATTAAAACGGAACAAAAAACATACGCGAGTGGGTCGACCGACCGGCTAGCCCAGTCGGCCGACCACCGCCTTGGTCGACCGACCCATTATGTGAGTCGGCCGACCACGGCCCTGCTACAGGTCGGTCTCAAACTTTATATTACCTACGCATATTCATCCCCTACATCCTAACATAAGTATTTAGCTACGCATGATTATTGAAACAACAATAAAAACAGGGATAAACATGGAAATCATAGCAATTATCAATCTAAACATGCAATTTACGATAAAGCTTTGTGATTCTATCTTAAACCGAATGCGATAATTATAAGAACAATAATAAAACTAAATTAAGGAAGAATTACCAGAAATTGGAATTAAGATGGAAAGAAACAAACTTTATTGAATGCTTGAATGATTGATGAACAACTAAAGTGCTTCGAGAATATTGAAAGATTGTAATTACTAAAGACTGAATAAAACTAAATAAAGCTGAATAATTCTGAATGTAGAAGTGGATGATTAACCCTAAACGAAAGATTAGTTAATATAGGGCGGCAATTAGGAGTTTCCTAAAGACTCCAACACTTCTAATGGACTTCTGAAAAACTTCTGGGCTGCGCTGAGGTCAGTCGACCTACTATGTGGGTCGGTCGACCTCTTTTACGGGCTTCAGGAAAATTCTGGGCTTTCATAACAGATATCTGGTCGGCCGACCCAAGTAATAGGTCGGTCGACCCGTTTCCGCGTTAGATTGCTTTGATTTGTCTCGGTTTGACTTTTGGTACTTGATTAGTGATTCCAGTTGAATTTCTCGTTCCTTAGTTATGCAGAAAATCTCGAGGGCATAAGTTTGGTGTAAAATTGTCCTTTTTCCGCACGAATCTGCAAAAGTGCAAAAAAATACGAAAGTGCACAATTGTTGGGAAATAAGGGCTAAAACATAGTAAATGAGCGACCAAATGCGTGTAAAAATAGATGTAAAACATCATAAAATAGACACGCATCAGAGGTTTCCTAAGAGAAGTACAAGACCAACACAAACCAAAGCCCTATAAGAAGGGATTTCGGCTGTGTGTTACAAGGACGAAAAAAATAAGAAGTTTTCTCTCTTGTTCTCTTTGATTAGTTTATCATCTTAAAATCCCAAATCAAATCTTCTAAAATAATTAATAGTAATTTAGGAGGAGCTTTGAAGGGATCTTTCTCAGTCATCTTGGGTGCAATCTATGAAGAACTTCTACCTTGAAGTTTGGGTTTATACTAGGTTGTTCTTAGGCCGATCTCATATAGGACTAAAGGTTATTTCTATATTCTTGACTGTTTAATTCTTACAATTAAGGTTTTATTGAATCGTTTTTGATATAATACTTGGCAGTATTAATATGATTAATACTTTTATAAGTAATTTTAGAAATTATTTCCTACAAGTGGTATCAGAGCCATTGTTCAAAATCGTTTTGATAATTAATTGAGAATTAAATCCCACGGCACAATTTTTTTTCCTACGGTTCAAAAAAAACAAAAAAAAAAATATTTGATGTCTCGGCTGAATTTTTTCCATGACTGATGGTTCACGGCGTTTATTTTGTTTCGTTTTTTTTTATTTTTTTATTTTAATTGTTAAAATAATTATCATATGATGATGCTCATAACAATGATATAGATCAATGTTTATTAAAAGCTCAATCAACATAATTTTAGATGTTGATTGATTTGTTTTAAATTGTTAAGATGAATGAATATTGTTCATATGAATTAAAAGTTAATCTTGATGACAATATTTAATACTTTTTAGATCTAATATGATTAGAACTTTAACACATAAATTATGAGATGATTTTTATGCTACTATATGAGTAATTTTAAAAAAGTTCACAAATTAGCAAAGTTTCGAAAATCTATTTCTACCTTGATTATACTATTTAAGGAAATAGTATAATATCTTATGAAAATGTCGATTTACCTGATATTATTTGATAATATGTGTAATTGCCTAATTTTATAAATAAATAAATAAACGTGTATTTTTGGACCGTGAGTTTTGTTTTTCGGCCCTTTTCTTATTTTTGTGATTTGTTGCTTTTGTTATTATTAATATTATATGATGATATTTGTATTAACTAAATTATAAATAAAGATTTATAATTAGAACAAATATATAAAGATAACAAAAAAAAAAGGATATTAGAACCGTAAAATTTGATTTTAGGGTTATTTTATTTGTTTTCGTTTTTATTTATATTATGAGATAATATTTATATTAACTCAAATTATAAAAGATGTTTTGTAATTGTAACAAATTTTTTCGAAAGAAAAGAAAAGAAAACGTGTGATTGTCGTGAAAAGTAAGGAAATAAACGAAAATTATTTGATAATTTTTCGGTTATTTAATCATTTATTTATTTTAAAAGGTTTATTATATCTAATAGATGATACGTACTAAATTCTAAAATTGTTTAGAATGTACTTGGATTACGGTTACATGTGTGACATGTAATTTTAAGGTTAATGGTGGTTTGAATAATATTGCATTATGGATGTTTTTATTATATTGTTAATGATATTGTTTTTCAATGAAGGTTGAATGTATCATTTTTTTTACAATTGTTGTCAAGTTTAATTATGTAATCAGTGTGGCTTTAGTTTTTGGGTTACTTTTCCGTAATGGTGGAAAGTAATCAAGTGATATAATTTATGAGATCTCGCATCTCCGCTTTGTATTTTATTTATTCTTTATTTTTAGATCAAATATAAATAGGATTTGGATTGTAATAGCTTAGATTAAAGAAGAAGAAGAAGAAGAAGAAGAAGAGGAGTTTGGTGCTTTCGGGTCTCTATTTCCAGTTTACATCACGAGATGAAGAACGGTGATCCATGAAGCTTATAGGGTCCATGTGATTGGATTCCAAGTTGTATTTACTGTTTTTCATAGGATAGGCCACACTAGGATTTTATGTTTTATGTTCTTCTCTTCATTGCTTGAATGTTGCATGTCATTATATTCCGCCTAAACCAAACCACCTATATGCATTACGGAATGCTGCCATTGCTGATGGTAAATTAAAGTATTTGGTTGAGCAATGCCGGCTGAACCAACCACTAGGACTAGAGCCCAACGAACTGCATATGATGAGTTCGTTCGTGAAGCTGGTGCGGTTAAGAACGTACTTATTTATGCAATGGAAAGCAATTTGCAGCGCCGCTTCATTTCACAAGGTTCAAATAAGATTTTCACCACCCTTACCAATGAATTCTCGCAAGCTCCGAGAATCATGAGGTATGACGCAGCAGTCCGCTTTTTCGAAGCTAAACTGTCTAAGAGCCAAGCTGTTAGCCCACACATCCTCAAGATGATTGAGAATGTGGAAGTTCTGGAGTCTCTTGGTTGCAAGATTGAGGAGTTAATCATTGTAGACCGAATCTTACACTCTCTTCATGATGGGTTCACCCAATTTAGGGTAAACTATAACAAGAATGACATGAAGAAAAGTCTTCATGAGCTTCACTCTCAGCTCGTGCAAGCTGAGGAGGATCTCAATTTGAGTGGGAGTGCTAAGAAGGATGTCGTCGTCATTGCATCTAATTGGAAAGGGAAGGGAAAGGTAAAGGCTCCCTTTAATGTTAAGAAGCCGCAGTTCAAAAGGAAGCAGCAACCAAAGCCCAAGAGTGGACCTGGTGAGACCAGTTGTAATACTCCGTATGTTAGCTCGGTCAACGGCAGTCAAACCATGTTTTATACGCATATTTTAAACGGAAGGTTTATAAAATATTTTACGTAAACTGTTATTGTTTTATAAATCGTATTTCTACGATTATTTCGTATTTCATAATCATTTTATATTTGATGATTACTTCATAAAATTGCATTTCATTTGTAATTCTTAATTTTAATAATATATTTGTAATTAAATATATTTCCTATTTTATATTTATTTCTCGTCTATACTTGATTTCTATTTTTTTATTTAAGTAGTAATTGTATTTAAATTCTATTTTTATGTATATTCCTATGTAACGGTTATTGTTTAATATTTTAATAGTAGTAATACTAAATAAATTAATATCCTAATATGGATTAATGCTCAAACGTTCACACCCATATCCTTGATTCTAAACCCTAACGCCACACAACCCAACAGTCCCGGTATACAATCAGCGCATTTCACCTACCCAAAACGCTACAAACAACGCATACTTCAATCCGTTTCAACGCATGATTCATTCATCTTATTCAATAAAAAAAAAAACCCATTGATGAATGCTGGAATTAACATCAGTGACGGTGTTTATGCGACGGTCTTAATGAAGAGCTCTTTCACGCGTTCGATTCCTCTATTTCGCTAGATATGACGATTTTCAGGTTATTCTCGATTTACTTTTCTGGGTATTTGTTTAATACTTTCGAATTCGGATTTTTTATTTATTTATTTGGTTAATAGGGTCCGGTTGAGTACTTGCTTTGCGTTGAGGCGAGGTTGTCGACGTAAGGAGATTCTGGGCATTAGGTTGGAGTGGTGGTTTATGGTGATTAGCGTGGTGGAAGTCGGTATGAAAATAGTACGCTCTGTTTTGATTATGCATCTTGTGGGCAGATGTTAGGGCTGTGTTTGTGGTTGTTGTGAGGGTTACTAGTGGTGTCCAAGGCATGGTTTGAATTACAGGTAGTACGGGCTAGGGTCTGGGATCCTTGGTGGTTGCCGCAGATGGCTAGATTTATGGTGGTAGTAGCCTGAAGATGGATGTGCGTGAAGGTGGGTTGTTTACAATGTGTGGTCATGGGAGTTGTCGTGGGTGCTGATAGTTTATGGTTATTAGATTGTTACATTGTCCAAACTACATTAGTTTATTAGGTTAGTGTTAGTTAGATTCCATTAGTTTATATCCTAAGTTTATTTATTTAGTAGGTTGTTCTTTATATTGTGACGATATTTTACTAATCGACTAAACAAATTATCTAAATGCGTTACGCTAGGCGTGTTAGTGTTCGAATGTTGAGTCGAGATCTAGTACACATACATCGACCCAAAATATATTTGTAGGAATGAGTTTTAAAAGCTAAGTTTATTTACTTATTAATTTATTTACTTGTTTATTTAATTTAATTGTTTAATGTATGATGAAGGTTTATCTAATAATTGAGGCAAGTAATAAGGATTTTAATCGGGTTTATTTACGTTATCGTTGTTATAATTAATTTAATTAATTATAATTAGCTCGAGTCGTTAATTAGTTTATCGCGAGATAGATATATAAATTATTAATATTTACCGAGTTATAATATTAGTAGTAATTGTATTTCTACTACTTGTTAAGGTGATGATTGTGGTTGACGGATTGTTCGGATTGCTTTTGGACTTGCTGGCTAAAAGGTAGGATACACTGACCTTACCCTCTATGATGCGTTATGAATGGATGTGGTATTGTGTGTTATGGATGTTGTACATGATTGATGTGAGAATGATATTGGTTGTATTGATTGTGGATTATTGGTAATGTCATGAGCATTTCATTATTTGATAGCATGATTGAATAATTATATTGTTGCATTCATGAGCATAGCATATGCATTGGTTACTGAGAAAGTTATGGTCAGATATTGTTCTGATATAAAGCCCAGGGTGGTTCTGCAGACCAGGCATGGTATCTTATCAGCTATTGAGCTGGTGTTCGGTGACGACCGATTATAGTCTGCCGGGAGGTTCGGTATGGCTTGGTGCAAGGGTATGAGTTTGAGATTGAGTTTGAGCTCGAGCATATCATGACATTTGCATATCATTTAACTGTTGCATTATAATTATTGTGTTATCCTACTCAACCGCGAGGTTGACAGTGTATTTGTGTACACCTACGATGATCCGGAATGGTGAGTAGATTTTGGCAGGTCTCGAGTTAGTTGTTTCGGGAGCTCATGGGGAAGCATGAGGATGTTGACTTGCCTACCTAGTAGATTAGCCCACTTAGTCAGACTATCACGATGTTGCTTTGTAATTTAATGTTTCCGCTGTAGTAGTTTGTAATTTGGTACTTCGGTTTGAGTTAGGTAAGTTGTAATAATAAAAGTTTTAATTTAAACAGTTTTTATATAAGTACCTTGGTTTGTTTACTTTGTTATTTACTACCTCGGTCATTCCGAGATGGTAACAACTCTATTTATTCGAGAATGTCTTGCTAAAGGCTCTTGAATAAATGGGGGTGTTACAAAGTGGTATCAGAGCGAACGATCCTTAGGCCTGAACTAATGAATTTAATGAACGTAGGATGTGTCTAAATAAATGAACCCCAGGTAGAAACTGTTAGGAGCCCTTTAATACGGTTAGGAAAGCGCGCCTAATTCGTACCCTGGCCCTCTCAGATTTGAACTGGGAATACCCTAGGAAGGGAAAACAGAGAGGTGAGGATTTAAAGGAACTTGATTTCATAGGAATCTGTTATTGTTTGTAGTTAGAAACCGTGTATGTCTGTAAATTGGAATGTATTCTAAACTTGTTGCAGGATGCGGAATCAAGGTAAGTCTTATGTGTTAGGGCCAGTAGGCCGAAAGGTGTGATGTCTGACGTCAACAATTGTGCTTTTGTTGCTATTCTATTCGTGTATACAATTCTTATTTGAATGTCTTATTCTTTGCAAAAAAAAAAAAATTGATGTTTGGCTTACTATGCAAATGTAGTCGGATTTTGAGATTTATGCTTGTTATTATTTTACTGCTTGCCTTAGTAATCCATGTCTAGTGATATGAGGAATGTGTTGCCCCAAGCAATGAATGTCATATAGTTATGTGTTAGATAAATTATACTTCAACTTTTCATGCCAGTTTTTTTTTATGCCTATTTATACACATTTAATTTAGTTATAAGGTTAATATTCAATAAGTGGCGCCTTAATGATTTCTTGTTTACATTTACGTACCTTAATAAGTTATGATGGCTATGATGGTAAGGACTAATTCATTTATTTATACATATATATATATAACTATCGAGTTATTTAGTTGATACTAATTTTCAGATTCGCGATCTTTACCGTTTTCTAGATGGCAACTACAGTTTAAAATAATGAGTAAATGTTAATATGGTACTATGTGATTTCTGTGCTTCAAAAATATATGTCAACATGTTTTAGATAAAGGATGGTTGTGTTAAAGTTGATAATGTGAAGTAATTTGAAATTTTAATTGAGTCAAAATTGTAATAATATCCAGAAAGTTACCTTGATTGTACGTGCTGCCATTTAAAATGTGTTCCATTTCTGAATATGAAAATTTTATGTATGATAAATTTCTGAGTTAGCTTTCCAGTACTTTTGGTTTCATGTTAATATGAGTTATATTTTGAGATAAATAAATATTTTAGTCGACAGTGGTCAGATTGTTATTGCACAATTCAATTTTTGACTCATGTTTTTGAAAAGAAATCATTTAAAACGTAGTTATTATTTATGCATAATTGCAACTCCACTGTTTAGAATTTTCATTTACGTTTTCAAAATGATAAGCCACGTAAAATCTTAACGAGTCGTTATTTAATAGTAATTTTTGTGAGTTGCCCCAAGTTTCTGTCTAATTGCTGTAAAGTTTTTGTTCAGACCAACTGAGTTGCAAAATTAGTTATAAATAATTCCCTTAAAATTTGGGTTTGATTCTTTTCCTATAATTATTTGATTCATTATATTTTCTAAAAACTATAATATCTTACAAAATGGCTAAGCGGTTATTTAATTATGATTTGTGGAAGTTGCAGCATGATGTGTGATTGTTGAAAATGGTAAGTTATGAAAGTTTTAAATATAAAAGATTAACCAAATATGAATTATGTGATGTGACCATGTAATGTTCTAATATGACATTAGTAGCGTGAGTAGTAGACATATGAAATGAATATAGCATTTATTATGTGAGAATATAACTGTGTCGTTACAATAAAGTGAATGAATTTCATGATCTTATATGACTATTATTTGTTGAAGTTGAAACGAAGTATACAAGGCCAAGTATGACTATGTGATGGTTATTATTTTGCAATATATTGTGTGGTTACCATGTATATAAATGACTGGATATGTGCCTTTGTATGCTTATAGACGTGCTTAATTATAACTGTTAATTGTTAACTTTGACCAGTTCTCTTAATAAGAGATTTGTAATAGGTATATTTATGTATGTTTTGGTACGTGTTACCACTGTTATTTTATCACATGTTATGCAATATCGTAAGAAGTTCGAATTTTTTTTTTATTGGTGAAGGGATGTTGTCAAATTGTTTTGTGACCACGTAATTCTTTATATGGTGATTCCGGTTGTGATCAGATGTTCACTTGTTGTAGGATTTCGGTGATTTAATGCCTTTAGCGAGAATATGTATGTTGTAAGTCATAATTGCTGCTTAGTTGTGCTGAATTGAGGAAAGAGAAATATGTTTGGTGATATATGAATGCGATGGAGGTTACGGGGACGTAACCATGTTTAAGGAGGATAGGATTGGAAAATCTCGAAAGAACAATGAAAGTTATTACATGAGTTGAACAATGTTTCTATGCATGAAAGTATTGTATAGTTTTGTATCTTTTGATTTTGTGCCATGATGCGAGTTATGTATGTATATATATATTTTGGCCAGTTTTTTTTAAGGAGGATAGGCCGTAATAGAATGTCTTCATAGAAGATTTAGGGAGGCAGTGCAGAAGAATGGAGGAGTGTCGTGTTTGGTTGTGTGTTTGGGATCGTGTGTTGACAGCTGTTAAACTTCGGGTCGAAGTTTGGTTTAAGGGAGGTAGAATGTAACACACACCATTTCTGAGGGGAGTGATCTAGAGTAGAGGGCGTCAGTTGACTTTGTTTTGGTGATGGGTAGTGTGGTGAACTTCGGAGACGAAGTTCTTTTTAAGGAGGGAAGATTGTAATACCCCGTATGTTAGCTCGGTCAACGGCAGTCAAACCATGTTTTATACGCATATTTCAAACGGAAGGTTTATAAAATATTTTACGTAAACTGTTATTGTTTTATAAATCGTATTTCTACGATTATTTCGTATTTCATAATCATTTTATATTTGATGATTACTTCATAAAATTGCATTTCATTTGTAATTCTTAATTTTAATAATATATTTGTAATTAAATATATTTCCTATTTTATATTTATTTCTCGTCTATACTTGATTTCTATTTTTTTTATTTAAGTAGTAATTGTATTTAAATTCTATTTTTATGTATATTCCTATGTAACGGTTATTGTTTAATATTTTAATAGTAGTAATACTAAATAAATTAATATCCTAATATGGATTAATGCTCAAACGTTCACACCCATATCCCTGATTCTAAACCCTAACGCCACACAACCCGACAGTCCCGGTATACAATCAGCGCATTTCACCTACCCAAAACGCTACAAACAACGCATACTTCCATCCGTTTCAACGCATGATTCATTCATCTTATTCAATAAAAAAAAACCCCCATTGATGAATGCTGGAATTAACATCAGTGACGGTGTTTATGCGACGGTCTTAATGAAGAGCTCTTTCACGCGTTCGATTCCTCTATTTCGCTAGATAATGACGATTTTCAGGTTATTCTCGATTTACTTTTCTGGGTATTTGTTTACTACTTTCGAATTCGGATTTTTTTTTTATTTATTTGGTTAATAGGGTCCGGTTGAGTACTTGCTTTGCGTTGAGGCGAGGTTGTCGACGTAGGGAGATTCTGGGCATTAGGTTGGAGTGGTGGTTTATGGTGATTAGCGTGGTGGAAGTCGGTATGAAAATAGTACGCTCTGTTTTGATTATGCGTCTTGTGGGCAGATGTTAGGGCTGTGTTTGTGGTTGTTGTTAGGGTTACTAGTGGTGTCCAAGGCATGGTTTGAATTACGTGTAGTACGGGCTAGGGTCTGGGATCCTTGGTGGTTGCCGCAGATGGCTAGATTTATGGTGGTAGTAGCCTGAAGATGGATGTGCATGAAGGTGGGTTGTTTACAATGTGTGGTCATGGGAGTTGTCGTGGGTGCTGATAGTTTATGGTTATTAGATTGTTACATTGTCCAAACTACATTAGTTTATTAGGTTAGTGTTAGTTAGATTCCATTAGTTTATATCCTAAGTTTATTTATTTAGTAGGTTGTTCTTTATATTGTGACGATATTTTACTAATCGACTAAACAAATTATCTAAATGCGTTACGCTAGGCGTGTTAGTGTTCGAATGTTGAGTCGAGATCTAGTACACATACATCAACCCAAAATATATTTGTAGGAATGAGTTTTAAAAGCTAAGTTTATTTACTTATTAATTTATTTACTTGTTTATTTAATTTAATTGTTTAATGTATGATGAAGGTTTATCTAATAATTGAGGCAAGTAATAAGGATTTTAATCGGGTTTATTTACGTTATCGTGGTTATAATTAATTTAATTAATTATAATTAGCTCGAGTCGTTATTTAGTTTATCGCGAGATAGATATATAAATTATTAATATTTACCGAGTTATAATATTAGTAGTAATTGTATTTCTACTACTTGTTAAGGTGATGATTGTGGTTGACGGATTGTTCGGATTGCTTTTGGACTTGCTGGCAAAAAGGTAGGATACACTGACCTTACCCTCTTGATGCGTTATGAATGGATGTGGTATTGTGTGTTATGGATGTTGTACATGATTGCTGTGAGAATGATTTTGTGTTGGATTGATTGTGGATTATTGGTAATGTCATGAGCATTTCATTATTTGATAGCATGATTGAATAATTATATTGTTGCATTCATGAGCATAACATATGCATTGGTTACTGAGAAAGTAATGGTCAGCTATTGTTCCGATATAAAGCCCAGGGTGGTTCTGCAGACCAGGCCTGGTGTCTTATCAGCTATTGAGCTGGTGTTCGGTGACGACCGATTATAGTCTGCCGGGAGGTTCGGTATGGCTTGGTGCAAGGGTATGAGTTTGAGAATGAGATTGAGATTGAGTTTGAGCTCGAGCATATCATGACATTTGCATATCATTTAACTGTTGCATTATAATTATTGTGTTATCCTACTCAACCGCGAGGTTGACAGTGTATTCGTGTACACCTACGATGATCCGGAATGGGGAGTAGATTTTGGCAGGTCTCGAGTTAGCTGTTTTGGGAGCTCATGGGGAAGCATAAGGATGTTGACTTGCCTACCTAGTAGATTAGCCCAGTTAGTCAAACTATCACGATGTTGCTTTGTAATTTAATGTTTCCGCTGTAGTAGTTTGTAATTTGGTACTTCGGTTTGAGTTAAGTAAGTTGTAATAATAAAAGTTTAAATTTAAACAGTTTTTATATAAGTACCTTGGTTTGTTTACTTTGTTATTTACTACCTCGGTCATTCCGAGATGGTAACAACTCTATTTATTCGAGAATGTCTTGCTAAAGGCTCTTGAATAAATGGGGGTGTTACACCAGTAACTCAAAGGCCAAAGCTATGAGCAAAGGGAAAGAGGGAGAGTGCCACCATTGCCACGAGTCTGGGCATTGGAAGAGGAACTGCCTTAAGTACCTCGAGGATATCAAGGTTGGACGTGTGACGGCCACAGGTATATCTTCATTAATTCATATGATTGAAATAAACCATGCAAGTTCAACAACATGGGTATTCGATACTGGTTGCGGTTCTCACTTGTGTAATCGATACGGGTCCGCAAACTTGAGAAAGGGGACGTTGATCTTCGTGTTGGAAATGGAGCAAAGGTTGCAGCTGTCTCCATAGGAACTTATGTGCTCAAACTACCTAGTGGTTTCGAGTTATTTTTAAATAATTGTTCTTTTGTTCCTAGTTTGTCGAAAAACATTTTTTCTATTTCTGTTTTGGATACGGAAGGATTTTGTTGTAATATTAAGCACAACTGTTGTACTTTCTCATTAAACGATATGATTTATGGAAAGGCTGTTTCCGTAAACGGAATATATGTTTTAGACCAAACCAACGAGGTTTATCATGTGAATAATAAAAGGGTTAAAACAGTGTGATAAAGAACAAACGTATTTATGGCATTGTCGAATGAGACACATCAATGAAAGACGCGTAGAGAAACTCATTATGAATGGGTCAATACCACCATTTCATTACGAATCAATTGGTATGTGTGAATCATGTCTCATCGGAAAGATGACTCGTATTTCCTTTAAAGGTATTGGAATGCGAGCTGCTGATCTTTTAGGACTCATACATACAGATGTGTGTGGTCCTACGACAATCAAAGCAAGAGACGGCTATTGATATTTCATCCCTTTTACGGATGATTTAAGTAGATACGGGTATGTCTATTTAATGAAACATAAGAGTGAATCCTTTGACAAGTTCAAGGAATTCCAAAATAAGGTTGAGAACCAATTAGATAGGAAGATAAAAGCACTTCGATCTAATCGTGGTGGGGAGTATCTTTCGACTGAGTTTGATCAACACCTGAAAGATTGTGGTATTGTATCGCAGTTAACTCCACCTGGAACACCACAATTGAATGGTGTATCCGAACGGAGAAATCGAACTTTATTAGATATGGTTCGATCTATGATGAGTCACACGGTTGTGCCCGATTCATTATGGGGATTTTCTCTTCAATCGGCTGCTCTAATACATAACATAAGTCCGACTAAAGCAGCGGACAAGACTCCATATGAGATTTGGAAAGGAAAAGTTCCTGACTTGTCTTTTATTCGGGTTTGGGGTTGTGAAGCTTATGTCAAGTGGAGACACGAAGACAAGTTAGGCCCACGATCGGTCAAGACTTACTTTGTAGGTTATCCGAAATGAATTTTTGGTCACTACTTTTATTCACCTACCGAACAAAGAGTGTTTGTTGCGGCTAGTGCGAAGTTTTTAGAGAAAGAGTTTCTCTCGAACAAACAGAGTAGTAGAACGTTTGATCTGTCAGAGGTCCAAGAACCAGAAACCAACAGTGTGATGGAAGAAAGTGTGTACTTCCACATCTGCTATGGTATATCCTTTCCAGAGGACCCTAGGAGGTCAGTTCGAGTTTCTCACCCCCCAGACCGATACATTGGTATGGTTGAGGAAGGTGGTGTAGAAAACATTTTACTCCTTAAGAGTAACGAACCAGCTACCTACAAAGGAGCCATGACCTGTTCCGACTCCAAGCTATGGCTCGATGGCATGCAGTCCGAAATAGATTCCATGCAAGAGAATCAAGTATGGGATTTGGTTTATTTGCCTGAAAAGGTAAGACCCCTTAAGTGCAAATGGCTTTATAAGATAAAGCATGCATTAGATGGACAACCAGATGTTTATAAAGCATGATTGGTGGCAAAAGGTTTCACTCAAGTCCACGGACTAGATCGATTTGCGAAATTCGAAACCCGTAAGTGAGGTGCTTGATCGAGTTCCAATTTCACTTGATCGAGTAAAAATCTCCAAAATCCCCTTCATCGAGTAAAACAAGGACTAGATCGAGGTCTTTCCATCTGAAAATTACTCGATTGAGCAAAGAAGCCCTCGATCGAATAGAAAGAGTACTCGATCGAGTACTTCTCACCGCTTAATTCCTGCACTGCGCACTGAATTTCAAACGGCTGCCATTTGTTTGTTAGTCATGAAAATCAAGAATTTTTGGTGGCGTTGGAAATCTAAGAGGACAAGTTTTCAAATCCAATTGGAATCACCTGATTATCTATTGTAGAATTCGAGATATGGCTCTCCAAAGTAAGCACTAGCAAATTGAAGCTCTTCCTTCGCTTGATAGACTTTCATAGCTTCTATGCGCATCTGAGTAACACGCTCCGACTCAACTCTTCTCCTACATGCATGCATAAGGACATGTTTTAGGCTTGATTATGATTTTCTCCGGCTCATATCTGTAATTAGCACAAGACAAACTAAAGTAGACTATTCGGGGGACATTTGTAGTAAAATACTACCAAATAAGTATGAAAATGTGTAACATCCCGTATTTTCGTAAATAATATTTTAATAATTTTAACGTATTTTTCGGAATATAATATTATTTTAGTAATAAATCGTAAGTTTTATTTTAAGTTTTCCGTTAAGTTTTGTCATAAGAATATTTTAATCTTAAGATGTTGTCACTTGGCATATTTCCCGACTTGAGTTTCCGTACCACTTAATGAAATAAACCCGACTCAAGTATAAATAAAAGGACAACCTAGAACCCTACATAAACCCTTCCATCGACATCTTCATTTCCCAAATTCATTTCACTGTAAAACATAAACACCATTTTTCTCCTCTCTTTAAGAGTTTCAAAAGATCATCTCGAAGCCTTCCTCAACTCGTATCAAGGTAAATTTTATATTTTCGGAATCCTCTCGAGATTTGAAATCTTTCTATCACTTTCAATTTCAGTTTCGTCGAGTTTCGTTTTTGGGCTGTTTCGCCCTAATTCGTGTTTAAGCACTTAATAACTGTTTTTATGGTTGTAGGAGTTGGATTAGAGGATACTGAGGTCGACTCATACGTGGTGGAGGAAGACTTTGGAGCTTAAACCGCTTAAAGGTGACTATTGTGAGTACCTCGACCTATATTGTTAAATTAGCACATTTATGTGGTTTTTGTGATGTTCTTTCTGAAATTTTGAGTTTATATTAAAGTGTGTATATAGGAGCATGTTAGGCTTTCGTTTTACATGTTCAACATATGATTTAATTAGTGTTTATGATGTTTCATATGCCTCACATGTGTATTTTCAGTTTTTGAGAAATTGTGACGGATACAAATTGTGATCTTAAAATGTGTTCCTTTTGATTCTTAAATGGTGTTTGTTGTTGAATATGGTTGTTAATATGCTGGGTAAACATTTGTTGTTGCAATTTACGAGACTTGTATTGATTGTTAGAGATTTGGGATGTAACTACTCTTATCGAATTTTGCGAAATCTCGTATCAGGGACTCTGAGCCGGCAGGCTGACCGGCAGCCGGTCGGCCGGCTCAGAGGTCGTCTTCTTGTTTTCTGAGAAACTTAGGAAATGTGAGTAGGGCTTTGAGCCGGGTGGCCGGCCGCCGGTCCACCGGCTTAGAGTCCCTATTGGTTGTATATTTTTGAGAAAAAAAGTTAGGGAACGGATTCCTAGCCGGTAGGCCGGCGGCCGGCTAAGAATCCATCCTCCATTTGGTAAAATTGTAGAAGTGTTAAGGGAACAGGATTCCCAACCGGGTAGCCGGCAGTCGGTCCACCGGCTGAGGATCCTATCTCTTGGTTTTGAAATGTTGGATGCAGATTGGGAAGGGGACTCCCAGCCGGCTGACCGTCGGACGGTCTAGCACCGGCTGAGAGCCCCTATTCTTATAAAATCGTCTTTAACTTTTGATCAGGTTGTCCGATTTGCTTGAGACTAGTTCTGTATGCTTTGTATGTGTGTTTGAGGTCCCCAGAGTTCGGGCGAAACTATATTGGGTTCGGGAATGAAGTGAGGATAGGGACCCCCCGGTCGGGCAACCGAAAGGGAAACCGGCTCTCCCTCAACTTAATTCCTGGGGTCAATTAAGTGTTGTTTAGAGGTCAGTAAAGTTAGGACTAAGGACTTGGTTGTAGTACATATCGGAATATGTCTGAATTGGGACCGCTAGAGTACGATACGTACTGATGTCTAATGCGTGTCAAGGTATGATCTGAGTTGGGATCCTCTGATTTTACATGTGAGTGTTTGTGGCGTGGCGGACATGTCTCAGTTGGGACCTCTGGACCGTCACATGTATGGATGATGCGGTAGGAGATGTCTGAGTTGGGACCTCTATCCTCCGTGAGTTTGTATGACTGTGGTGAATTGGGTCTGAGTTGGGATTCCGATTCACTACGAATGGTAATGGTTCTGACTGAGTTGCGTTATGAACCATTATTAGCTGATTGGTATCCATACGTGCCTGAGTTGCGGCTACGGGTGTATGCTTGCGGATTTGTGTACCAAGTTTACCTGAGTTTGGGGGTGACTTGGACACTGCTGATTGTGTTTAGTTTTTGCCTGAGTTGGGGTAGGTTCTAGATACGGCTGATTGCATCTGTTTGGCTGAGTTGGGGTACAATGTCAGATGTTGCTGATTGATGGAGTGTTTATATTAGAGTACTGTTATCTTAGTATTGTTCGTCCAAGGCATTGGACGACTCTTACTCTTGTTTCGTAAATGGTTTGGAGTGAAAGACCCCCCGACCGGGCAACCGGAAGGGAGACCGACTCTCATTTCAAATAGTTTCCGAAGTTAGTTGAGAGCCTTTGCAAAGTATTGCATGTTGATATAAAAGTTGAGATATTGTTTATATATACTTCGCATGTTATAAATGTTGGAGTATGTTGGATGCTTTATGTGTTACGTGTCGTTAACAATAGGTGGCTAGGTTAACTCTAGTCACTCCCCACTGATTGTGGCGTACATGTTTTCATGTATGTAGGTACATGACAGGTTGCTGGTGGGTTACAGGCGGCTAGCGAGCGATGATCCTATCATCGATGACTTACCCGTTGTTGTTTAGCTAGACCTAGTTTTTTATATACATTTGAGTTCTTGTAGGGATGTGCCATCCCAGGCTGTTTTTGTACTTAGACTTATATACTTATCTGTGTTTGGTTCATTTCAGTTGTATAGTTTTGTTTTAATTCACCTCGTTTTTTTTGGCATGTTTGTATGTTTTATTTTTCCGCTGCGACGGGGGGTTTTTACAGTTGGTATCAGAGCGTTATCGCTCCCGACGCACTCATTTAACCCCAACCTTAACTTGACCATATAATTGAATAATGAATGAGAGATGGGGTAGATTTAAGGACTTATATTGTAGTCTGTTTGTGCCTGCTAATTGTTAAGCTAACACCTGTTTTTCTTTTGAAGGATGGTGAGGAATTCCGCCGCAGAGAATACTATAATGCAAACGCTCCTTGAGGTTCTTAAGAACCAAAGGAATCAAGCAGAAGTTGCTGATGCTCCTCCTCCTCCTCCGCACGACAATGATGCTAACAGACCTGGTGGATTTTCTTGGATTGCCTCTCAGATGACCAGGAGTCACGCAAAGACCTACGGCGGTGAAGTTGACCCAGTTGCCTTATCAGAGTGGCTTCGGGATATGGAGAAGAGCTTCTCCATGTACTCAGTTGCCAGAGAGGATAGGGTGCGTTTAGCCGCCCACTTTCTGACATTAGAGGCTAATAGGTGGTGGACTCTCACTGGTCCAAGCTTTCTCCTTGATCCGATGTTTGACTGGGATATGTTCATGTTGGGGCTGGTGTCCTTGACAAATAGTACAATGACTTATTAAATCTCTTAAAGGATCACAAGGGCATACTTCTGTATTATTATCAGTTGATCCACGTTTATCAATAACGGTTGGCTTGCTAGATAAGTTTGACGTTATTGTCATACGGATGGCAGTGATCAACTGGTCCCTATACGTCACACCTATACGACACGTTTGAGAGATGTGAAGGTATGAAAATACAATCACATTTATGCCGGATACGACTAAACAGTTAGTCAGAGGTATTGACTATTAATTAGTCAATGAGATGTTGAGATTATTATTTAATACGGATTAAATAATTTTAGCTAATACGGATTACATGATTAATTCGTAAATTAAATATAAACAGTTATATTTTATTAAATATTGATTTCGTACATATTATTATAAGCAGTTATATTAATTGACACAATTATACAATATTGTATTTTGTCAGACCATTATTAATGTATCGACTACATTAATATCTAACGTGTATACAATTTATAATTAAATTCCGCGAATCATATTTTAGCTCTAGGGTCGAATCACGTATTAGAATAAGGTAAGAGTGGAAACCCCACTCTCACCTTGACCTAATTTCGGCCAGACCGAGTAATTGTCAGGTGACTCATTCTTACTGGTTATCTCACTTTTAGAAGAATTAGGATTTTGAGAACAGCTTTCTCCCAAAAACCTAGATCTCACATCTAAAACCTCACAAAACCTCTCCCCATATTGCAAGACAATTGGAGAGCATTTATAGCTCACGCGGCATCGTCTCAAACAAAGTCTTGGGTGCAAGTTATAGGAGGGAATTTACTTTAATTCCTGTTCTTAGACCATTAGCTCAAAGGACCTAAGGTTGTAATTATATTTCATGGTTTTCTATCTTATGACCATAATCGCATTGTAATTTTTCGTTATAATCCTGCAATTTTAGGGCGAATACATGTTTATTCCCCACAAGTGGTATCAGAGCCAAGGCCACGCAAATTTTACAATTGTGTTTTTCATAAGTTTTAAAACTTAAAATTTGCATCTCGCACTTGTGTCTCGGCCGTGTGCCAATTTTGAGAAAAATCGATCATGTTTTTCGATTTTTAATTGCATATTGTTAATTAATCGATATTTTTAACGGTATGTAAGTTTTGTTGTTGTTCATTGTTGATTTACAAGATTAAAATCAATGATAAACACATGTTTTTGGTTTTAAAACAGTTCGTAGCATTATTCTGCTATCCGTCACTCGATCGAGCATTTTTTTTGGCTCGATCGAGCAGTTTTTCAGAAACCAGTCACTCGATCGAGAACTTTGTGACTCGATCAAGTACTTTGGATTCTACGAACGAGCGTATTTCTACTCGTTCGTAGTTTGCTTCGTTAACCCGTCACTCGATCGAGACGTGTTGTACTCGATCGAGTGACACTGTTCATCGATCGATCATGTTTTTATTCGATCGAACAGTTGTAAGGGTATATTTTCTTTTCTCAAAATTTTAAGTTTTCTGAAATTTTTTGTGTTCGATGGAGTACCCGTTTTGCTCGATCGAGCAACTCGTCTGACACTGTTCCTCGATCGACCTCGCTTTAATTCGATCGAACAGTTTTCAGGGTATTTTAATTTTTCTGAAATTTTGGTTTCCTGAAATTTTTAGGGGATCGATCGAGTACCTATTTTACTCGATCGAGTAAAACCCAGTCTGTCAAGGTTACTCGATCGAGTACTTTCGTGACTCGATCGAGCACACCCTGTTCTGGCAGATTTTTCCGAAAATAATTTTATTTTATTTTCTCTTGGACAATAGTAATATACTATATACTTTTGTGAAACGGTTCACACTCGTAAGATACATATTTTTTTAAAACGGTTTAAAATAATGGATTATAATAATCATTAAGATTAATGTGATTAAAACGGTATAATAATCACATAATTTTAATCTTGTAAGGTGGTTTGGTAAAATTTATTAAACATAATAACGGTATTATGTCATGAATGAATTTGTTTTTAGTTGATGCATTTTATCTATCGTCTTGTTCAATGCTTATGAATGCTTTTATAACGTATTTAATTTTGCAAACGGTTGTAACTTAGTGTGGCCTTAAAGGATTGTGTTACCGTAATGATGGAACACAGTCTTGTTTGTAACTTTGAGATCTTGTATCTCCGTTTTGTTTTTTGCCATGTAATTACTTTTGTATTTAAATTAGAATGTAAATAGGTTTAATCTTGTAATTTAAATTAGTAATTTTGTGAAGACCAAAGACGGAGACCGGATGCTCACTCCCGCTGCAAAGACAAAGATGGAACATCAAGACAAGCTTCCAGGGTCCAACGGTGGATTCCAAAGTTGTTTTATGTTTATTTTGGTAGGATAGGCCACACTAGGACTTTTATTTACGTTTATTGCATCTCTTTTATGCTTTCATCGATAATAGCTTGCATCATGTTCCGCCTAAAACCAAACCACCTATAACATGCCTGAAAACTGACTCATATAGAGGTCACGCGTTAGTTTTCTGTGACATACAGATGTCACGTGTCACATGTAAAGCCATCACTTTATTTCATTCATTCACGACTATGCTTGATATTAGTTCACTTAAAATGGATAAATATAAGTTGATGGGGTCTTCCTCGTATAACCAAAAATTGAGACTAGTCTTTATAAATCAGACTCCCATGAATCCCTTCTTCGTCGGTAGGCATAATATGACCCCTTCTATGTCTGGTAAGTGGAAACAGATGATTTATTTTATCTCAACATTGTGGTCACTTGATACTATCTAGCATCTATGATGGACTAAAAGATGAGATTTACGGAAATCTATCGACCAAGAGTTCCAACGGTGGAACTAGCGAAGTTGTTGGCTTATTGATGTCCCAATTTTTGTCGTCAATACCGGCATCAAACACATTTGTAAAAACCCAATTAAGTAGTATAAACGGGTTGTCGAACACGAAGACGGTGGGGATAGTTGTGTAATTATGTTCTAGTTTAAGTGAGAGTCGGGGGTAATAGGTTTGAGGTTGATTAAAGACTAAAGAACAACTAAGACAAACAATTAAAGCAACTAAATAAGATTGAATCGATGGAAGAGAAAACTAGGGTTTCGGGGGTCACTAAGGTGGTTAGACGAAGATGCTAGAAAGAAAACTAGAAGGTCTCAAACAAATAGTCTCGGGTAGTCTCTTCTCTCGAGTCGACTAACCTAGGTCGGAATAACCTAGCTTTCGCTACAAATATCACAACCAACCATCAAACATGCTAAGACAAACCCCCAACTGTCGCTAAAGGCAAGTCACGCTAAAATCAAAGCCCAACTTTCGTTGAGGCAAATCATCAAACACCTAGCATGCAACAAATGGAAGACTATTTTTTAAGAACAACTAACCAACTTACTAGCATGAATTCATCATCTAAACAACACCCAAGATCACCCCTTACCCTAGCAAGGAGATTACTCAATCATGGTAAATGAAAACATGTGAATAAGGCATGAACAAAAGCAAAACATCATGAACAAACAAAGGATGAACAATTGATTCAAAGGAAACTTAAATAAAAGCAAAAACTAAGTAAAGATTAGAAGAATTATACCAACAATAATGAAAAAGGAAGTAGCTTGGATGACAAGTTGAAAGACTCTTTCAAATCCTCCAAAATACAACCCAAAATATCCTCTCACAATTGCTTAATAACAAGGCTAAGTAGAATCCTAAAGAGAGATTAACAAATATTGAAAGATTAAGTAAGGATCTAAATAAGATTAAAATATTAAGAGTGTTTTTTGAGTCTAAGTATTAAGTAATGAAACAGTAAAAACCCTAAAAATAAGCTTAAGAATGCGTAATATCTAATTGGTGAAATAAAAGACTAAGTGCGGGTTTATATAGTGCGCGAAATTACGAAAAGGGCCTCTCAGCCGGTCGACCCGCTGCCGGTCTGTGACTGGCTGAGAGTCCAAATTTGGACTTCTGAAAATTTCTTCCTTTTTCTTTAATGCGCAGGTACTGCCAGCCGGTGGACCGGCCGCCGGTTGGCCACCGGCTGGGGATGCGAAATCACGGGTCTGACTTTAAATCAACGAAGGCAATGGTGAGGGGGTCCCAGCCGGTCAGCCGGCTGCCGGTTGGCCACCGGCTGAGGACCCAACTTCCAAGTTCTGCAAAATTACTTCAATTAATAGGGTTAGGGGCTCCCAGCCGGCGGACCGGCTGCCGGCCGACCGGCTGAGGACCCCATTTCGTCATTTCAGCTCTTTTCCTCCTATTTTGCCTTGATTTCATCACATTTTGCTCCCATTTCTTCATTCCCGCGTCAAGTCCTACATCATGGCAACAAACATGTAGAAGAGAGATATCGAGTACAAAAAGGGGCGAAATCGCGCCAAACGGGGGTGAAACGGGATTGAAATAAAAGGAAAACAAGGGAAAATAATGACCAAATTTGGGCTCATCAGAATTCCCCACACTTAAACCTTACTCGTCCTCGAGTAAGAGATCAAGTAACTATATAACCCTTATTAAAAACAAAGAAACAAACTAAATAGGCTAACTATAAGCCGAATCGGGTTTAGCTACACCCGTAGCCCTTTTAACTCACAATTTGACATTCATGAGGGAGAATGCCCTATTGCAAGGCAAGTAAGGTCTTGCTACAAAACTTTTGATGCCAACAAGTAAAAACATAACACGTATAGACAAGCAACATGCATCGGAGAAAGGAAAAGAAAACCGATTGCCTCATTCAAGCGGGGTTTTGAAAAACAAAACAAAGGAGGTCTATAGCGGAGGATGCCGACTCAAAGTCTAACCAAGGTTTCAAACCCCTAAATCAAGCTCAAGCAACCAAGGATGACATCACCAAAGACCAAGAAACTAATTCAAGGCGGGCAAACGGAAGTACTAAGCTATACTTCCAAGAATGACACGACACACACATGGTTCGACTCCATGCAAGACCCATAACCGATAGAAGGACCCTAAGTACCGACTCTCACGGGTGACACTCAACACACAAGGAAAGAAAGGGGGGCGATCTTTGTGACAAAAAGTAACCAAAATCACTCACCTACCTCAACTTGCGAAGCATGCCCGCAATCTAGAATGGTACTCCATCCAAAAATCAATGAAAAATGCAAATGCACATGATGAGAACAACCATAAGGATGTAACGGGGCTTGGGTTGGGTGAAAATGGTTTGGTGCAAGCACCGTTCTGGGATTTGAGGTTCAAAAACAAGAATGATCGCCATAGTCAACACAACACCTTATTACAACAACTAAGAAACGTCTATGCCCTAACTTTGGTTTTTGCAAAACCAAGCAAAAATTGCATAAACCCCACTTACTTTGGAAAAATCGGACCCGTCACAAACTTATACAAGGCGGTCATTATGAGAAACACCGAACAACGTCTACACCCTAACACATGACTTAAAAATCAAATCTCATGCAAAAAATGCGTAAACCCGGTACGCGTGCAAAAACATCAAAAGACCGCGTTATTGTAGCAACGGCTTTTTCTAAGTCCCCTTGATGGAAGGGACTAGTTGCTAGCCTTTTTCTTTTTCAAAACACGTATTTACATTTTTCTTTTTGGATTTTTCAAGACTTTTTCAACTTTTTTCTTTGATTTTCTATTTTTTTTTTTTTTTTTTTTTTCATCTTTTCATTTCTTTTCTTTTTCAAACTCCCAAACACCAAATAAAAACAAAGTAAAGACCACAATGGAAGAAGCCACCAACCGACATCTAAATTCCCGACTCTACCACTAACAAATCACCATAAAAGCAACCATTCTTGATCAAGGAAGGATGTTTTTGGGATGTAGTTCATTTAGTAGTTTAGGCCAAATGAAAAGGTTAAGGCTCAAAGTGGTTAAACAAAAGGGAAATAAGATGCAAGGGTCAAAACAAGGCTAATTTGGCAAATGCGGAGTTAATTTATTTGGAACAAAAGTTGTCTCACATGCACATGAACATAAATCACGGAAATAAGGAACGAGCGCCATTCTTATGCGTATAAACATAACACACCACGTAAGGAGGACTACTCACAATCCTAAACTGAGTCGGTTTGATGGACCGACTAAAAAGGAGGCTCTATCATTACATTTGAGTAGCTAAGGTCGGTCTTAGGTCGGGTCAAGGTCTAACACGGTCTCACAAGGTGGTCGAAACTTGGTCATTAAGCCTAGACTTCCGGGTCCTTGCAAGCAAGAAACCTAACAAGGTGACATCAACGGTGCAAGCTATTAGGAGGGGAAAGACACGGGCAAGACAAAAATCATCATTGACGGCATATACCCTCCACTATTCAACCTCCTATGCATATTTACAAACAAAAACAAAACGGAAAAACCGACTAACACATATTCACAAAACTATGAAAATGAAAAAGCATGTGAAACAAAAGCAAACTAAAACTAAACACAACAAACAAGCAACAACTAGAAGGCTAAACTAACAGCACATCAACCACAACAACCACAAGTTCCCCGAAGGAACATCCAAGGCACAAAAATCCCGTTCTCCTTCATGATATCAACATAAAAAGAAATCGGGAGGGGGAGAAAGAAGTAGGAAAGAGTATACCAAGCATCTTCATTCTCCTAATGCCTCGGGTTGTCGTCATATCTGCAACTAGTTAGTCCAACAAGCATATATATACAAAACAAACAAAGAACAAAAACAAAAGAAAGGAAGAACATATTTTTTTGAAATTTTTGAAATTTTTCGATTTTTTTGGTATTTTTGAAGTTTTTTCACATTTACAAAAGCAAACAAATATACACAAAGTGGATATTTTCCCTCCCCACACTTAAGATTTACATTGTCCTCAATGTAACAAAGTGCAAGGGGGAAATGAAGGGAAAAGAACGAAAGCAACATGTTTTTGGCTTTTTTGAAATTTTTTGAGAAAATAAAAACTTATTTTTGTATTTTTTTAAATAAACGGTTCTTCCTCCCCACACTTATTTATATGCATAATGTGAGGAGGAAAACCGGAAAATAAAGAACATATTTTTGAAAGTTTTTGGTTTTTCAATTTTTTTGGATTTTTGATTTTTATGAAAGCAATAAAAACAAAAAGAGACAAAAGAAGATGAAAAACTAAAAACTAAACTAAATGCTCTAATCTAAATGTATGCAAACTACATGTGACAATATGATACAAAAATATAAATCTAATGCATCTAAATGAATGCAACTATATGCATCTAAATTAATGATGTGAAAACATGAAAAGGAAACTAAAACTAACTAAGTAAACTAAATTAACTACTCTAAATGCATGCTAGAAAGAAAATGCAAACTAAATCGAAATTTGGATTAAGGGAGTTACTTGCTTTGTTTTGGATTTTTCCATGGGAGCAAAGTCATCACCGACCACCTCCAAAGGTGGTCACTCATCACCATCATCTTCATCACCATCACCGCCTACATCTTCTTCGCCATTGCCCTCATCAACGACCATGAAGTCGTTCGGGTTGTTCACAAAATCACGGAAAGGAGAGGCATGCGACCCACTAGCTCCCGGGTCACCATACATGCCATGAGGAGAAGGGTGTCCTCGAGGGGGAGGGTCCGGAATTCCACGAAAATTCGGTGGAAAGATCGGGTTGGAGAAGTACCCCGGGGAAACATTAATCTCCCCGTAAAAACGCCCCTCGGGGGGCACATAACCCCTATCAGGAGGCATGTAGTAAGATGGCCGACCACTATCCGGATGATGATAACCCTCGCGAACGGACCGATCATAACTCGGAAATGTCCCATAAGCTTGATCATGGTAGATGTAATCAAGCCTATAGGTCAAATCCCTATGCCGCTCATCGGCCAATGCATGGCGCTGGTCCGCTAAATCCGCTGCACTCTTCATGCCCAAGTCAACTCGGGCCATGAAATCAATAAGCTCTGGGGGGCATGAAGATGAAGATGAACCGGAGGTGGATCCCTGGAAGTATGTGTGGGGAATATAGCATGTATTCACCCTAAACTTGCAGGATTATAATGAAAAATACAGTTGTGTTTATAGTCATAAGATTAAAAAGGATAAGAAAAGAAGTACAACCTTTAGTCCTTGTGCGAAAGGCCTAAGAACAGGAATTAACACAAATTCCCTCCTATAACTTGCACCCAAGACTTAGAATGAGACGTGGCCGCGTGTGCTAGAAATCCTCTCCAACTGCCTTGCAATATTGGGAGAGCTATTTAGGTTTTAGATGTGAGATCTGAGGTTTTGGGAGAAGAAAACTCTCAAAACCCTAATTTTCTTGAGAATTATTTAGTCAGTGCAACAACAGTGTTTTACATAAGGAGAAGTCTCCTCCTTATATACTACACTTGGCCGAAATATTTGAATAGGGTAAGGGTGGGCTTTCCACTCTTACCTTATTCTAATTCATGATTCGACCCATTTAGCTATAAGTTATTCGCGGGATTTTTAATTATAAATCGTAACATGTTATCAGATATCAATACAGTCGATATATTAATAATGGTCTGATAAAATACGATATTGTATAATTACCTAAATTAATATAACTGTTTATATTAATTCGCGAATACAATATTTAATTAAATATATAACCGTTTATATTTAATTTACGAATTAAACATGTAATCCGTATTAGCTAAAATTATTTAATCCGTATTAAATAATAATCTCAACATCTTATTGACTAATTTAATAGTCAATACCTCTGACTAACTGTTTAGTCTTATCCGGCAAAATGTGACTGTATTTTCATACCTTCACATCTCTCAAACGTGTCCTATAGGTGTGACGTATAGGGACCAGTTGATCACCGCCATCCGTATGACAATAACGTCAAACTTATCTAGCAAGCCAACCGTTATTGATAAACGTGGATCAACTGGTAATAATACAAAAGTATGCCCTTGTGATCCTTAAAGAGATTTAATAAGTCATTGTACTTAATTGTCAAGGACACCAGCCCCAACAATCTCCCACTTGTCCGTACAAGGGTATGTGCAATGACGTTATCACACTACATGTGGAGGACACAAGCTCCAACAAACTCCCACTTGTCCATACAAGTGTAGGTGCGATAACCGAATCTCATATCCTTTTAAAATTTCTCCCACTCAATGTAAGACAATTTGCAAATCCGCATTCGCAAAGGTCGTATCTCACAAGCGATCTGTATCAAGAGCAGTTTCCCCGACTAGAGAGTAACTTAACTGATAAAACGAATCTTTATTCGAGCATGGCCATGCATTTCAGTTACTACTCCTCGAGTGGCCCTGAGAAATGATAAAATCCTGATAAGGGTTTGGATATTTCCCTCAACTCGAATCCTGCCGATATCGCCCAGCATGAAATAACCCAGAAAAAATCCTCTTGGCCCCTGTTACGGTGACCGTGCGAAAGAAACCAAAGTTACCCAAAATCTGTCTTAATCTCAAGAGACAGTTGAAGGTCAAAAGACTCGACTCTAAGGAACACTATGGAGGTCCTATCCACGACCAGGCACCCAATGTTATAAAACATTTAGGACTCCATAACGCTGTCACGGGGTGTCCTACGAGATATCCGTATAACTCGCCTTTGTGATTGGTCAGTCAGCCGCGTGACTTATGGCTCGTTGAACCCACCATCAACCAACGTCACAAAATGATTACCTGAGTTATCAGCTCAAGTGGGTAATCAAGGACCAAAACGATGTAATGTTAATCAGTTCACTTTGTGGTGTTCAAAATTGGCGTACAATTCCACATGAAAAACAAAACATTTTATATCATAACAATAAGGTTGAATAGAGTACACGAGAAAATGAATTATTACATGAATTCATAAAAGAGTACTACAACTTCGGAACACATCCAATTCCCATGGAATGAATATGCCCTTCATGCTTATCACGTGGTAATGCTTTTGTGAGAGGATCAGCTATGTTGTCATCCGTAGCGATCTTATCAATTAAAATCTCCTTTTGCTCCACGTAATCTCTGATTAGATGAGCTTTCCGTTGTACATGCCTAACCTTGTTGCTAGACTTATGCTCCTTAGCTTGGAAGATGGCACCTTTATTATCACAATAAACGGTGATTGGGTCATTCGAACTAGGCACTACTGATAGTCCTTGTAAGAATTGACGCATCCATATTGCTTCCTTAGCTGCTTCCGAGGCGGCATAGTACTCGGACTCAGTCATAGAATCTGCTGTAACACTCTGTTTAGAACTTTTCCAGCTGACAGCAGCGCCATTAAGAGTAAAAACGAATCCAGACTGAGATTTCGAGTCATCTCGATCCGTTTGGAAGCTAGCATCTGCGTAACCCGTGGCGCAGAGCGTCGAGTCGCCTCCATAAGTCAATCCCCAATCTTTAGTCCTCCGTAGGTACTTAAGAATGTTTTTCACGGCCATCCAGTGTTGTTCACCTGGATGAGCTTGGAATCGAGTTGTCATACTCAATGCATATGCAACGTCAGGACGTGTGCATATCATGGCATACATGATCGATCCTATTGCCGAAGCATAAGGAATCCGACTCATGCGCTCTTTCTCTTCCAATGACTTAGCTTCTTGAGTTTTGCTCAAGTGAAGCCCAGGAGTCATAGGAAGGAACCCCTTCTTGGAGTTCGTCATGCTGAATCTCTCCAGAATCTTATCTATATAAGACTCCTGACTGAGAGACAACATCCGTCGTGATCTATCCCTGTAGATACGGATGCCCAAAATTCTTTGTGCCTCTCCCAGATCTTTCATCTGGAAATGGTTTTTCAACCATGCTTTAACCGAAGATAAGAGAGGTATGTCATTCCCAATCAAGAGTATGTCATCGACATACAGTACTAGGAATACAATCTTGCTCCCACTCGACTTGATATAGAGACATGGTTCCTCGACTGATCGAATGAACCCATTCTCTTTTATCACTTGGTCGAAGCGATGATTCCAACTCCGCGATGCTTGCTTAAGTCCATAGATGGAACGCTTAAGCTTGCAAACTTTCTTAGGATGTGCTGGATCGATAAAACCCTCGGGTTGTACCATGTACAACTCTTCCTCCAAATAACCGTTTAAGAAGGCGGTTTTAACGTCCATTTGCCATATTTCATAATCATGAAATGCGGCGATCGCTAAGATAATCCGAATGGAACGTAGCATGACTACGGGTGCAAAGATCTCATCATAGTGCAAGCCTGGAACTTGAGTGAAACCTTTAGCAACTAGTCTAGCCTTGTGGATATCTTGTTGTCCTTCCACGGCATGCTTTATCTTGTAAAGCCATTTGCATTGAAGGGGACGTACCTTTGCAGGTAGGTCCACAAGATCCCACACGTTGTTCTCATACATGGAGTCCATCTCGGATTGCATGGCTTCTAGCCATAGCTTTGAGTCAGAACTGGTCATGGCACCTTTATAGGTTGTGGGTTCATTACCCTCTAGGAGTAAGACGTCATCTGTATCGTGTTCCTCGACCATACCAATGTATCTGTCCGGTGGAATAGAGACTCTTCCCGACCTCCTAGGTTCCTCAGGAATATCTACCGCAGCCTCGGTTGAAGGAACTGTTTCCTCCAATGGTTGCTCAGCAGTTGGTTCTTGAACCTCCGATAACTCGAAGGTTCTATTACTCGACTTGTTCTCGAGAAATTCTTTCTCTAAGAACGTCGTACTAGCCGCAACAAAAACACGTTGTTCGGTTGGCGAGTAGAAGTAATGACCAAAAGTTCCCTTTGGATAACCTATAAAGTATGTCTTGACCGATCGCGGGCCGAGCTTATCCTCGTGTCTCCACTTGACATAAGCCTCGCAGCCCCAAACCCGAATAAAGGACAAGTTAGGGACCGTTCCCTTCCATAATTCGTATGGAGTCTTGTCTACAGCTTTAGACGGACTTCGGTTAAGTATTAGAGCGGCCGACAAAAGAGCATAGCCCCACAATGAATCAGGCACGACGGTGTGACTCATCATGGATCGAACCATATCGAGTAGAGTTCGATTTCTCCGTTCGGACACACCATTTAATTGTGGTGTTCCAGGTGGAGTCAACTGTAGCACGATGCCACAGTCTTTAAGGTGTTGATCAAACTCGTGTGAAAGATACTCACCACCACGATCCGAACGTAGTGCTTTAATCTTTCTACCCAGCTGGTTCTGTACCCGATTCTGGTATTCTTTGAACTTGTCAAAGGATTCACTTTTATGTTTCATCAAGTAGACATAGCCATATCTACGTAAATCATCCGTGAAAGTGATGAAATACCTATAGCCCTCTCGTGCGTTGATCGACATAGGGCCACATACGTCCGTATGTATGAGTCCTAATAGGTCGGCAGCGCGCATTCCAACACCTTTGAAGGAAATACGAGTCATTTTGCCGATGAGACATGATTCACACGTGCCATATGATTCGAAATCAAAGGGCGATATAGCTCCATTCTGTATGAGCTGTTTTACGCGTTTCTCATTTATATGTCCCATACGACAATGTCATAAGTAAGTTTGATCTTTGTCACCTACCTTTAATCTTTTATTATTCACATGTAATATCTCGGTGGTTTGATCTAAAACGTAAATTCCATTCATGGAAACTGCCTTGCCATAAATCATATTGTGTAAGGAGAAAATACAGCTATTATTCTCTATTACAAATGAAAAGCCGAGTTTGTCAAGCGCAGAAACTGAAAAAATGTTTTTGGACAAACTAGGAACATAATAACAATTATATAAAAATAACTCGAATCCACTTGGAAGCTGGATCACGTATGTTCCCTTCGAGACTGCAGCAACACGTGCTCCATTCCCGACACGCAGGTCCACCTCACCCTTGATTAGGGGTTCTTGGTTTCGGAGGCCCTGCACATGATTACATAGATGAGAACCACAACCAGTATCAAGTACCCAAGTTCCGCAACTTGCGTGGTTAATCTCAATCATGTGAATAAAAGAAGAAGAAGACATACCAACAGGAGTAACGCGGCCTGCCTTAATGTCCTCGCGATACACGGGGCATGAGCGCCTCCAATGCCCAGTCTTGTGGCAATGGTGACATTCCATGCTAGTATCCTTGCTCTTAGTCTTGCCCTGTGAGTTGCTCGACTCACCTGGCCCACTCTTAGTAAATCCTGGTTTCTTGAACCTGGGCTTACCTACTGCTAGGTCGCCATGAGCTTTAGCCTTCCCTTTACCCTTTCCCTTACTGGAGATCATGAGAACATCCCGCTTCATGCTCCCACTTAATTTCAGATCCTTCTCAGTCTGTACGAGAAGGGAGTGGAGCTCATGAGGAGTCTTCTTCATGTCATTCATGTAATAGTTGGCCCTAAAGAGGGCGAACCCATCATGAAGTGAATGAAGCATTCGATCAACGATTATGTTCTCACTGATCTTGCAGTTCAGGGTCTCTAGTTTCTCGATATTCTCAATCATGTTGAGAATATGTGGGCTAACAGCTTGGCCCTTCTGGAGTTTCGCCTCAAAGAAGCGACATGTATGCTCATAAGAAACGATTCTCGGAGCTTTGGATAATTCGTTAGAGAGCGTGGTGAAAATCTTGTTTGCACCATGGGATATGAAGCGTCTTTGAAAATTTGATTCCATTGCATAGATGAGTACGTTCTTTATCGCACCCGCTTCCATGACGAAGTTACTATGAGCGCGAACTTCGTTGGCTCTAGCTCCAGTTCCTGGGTGTGCCGGAATGGGCTCAGTTAAATACTTAAGCTTTCCGTCAGCAATGGCAGCGTTCCGTAGTGCTGCCTCCCAGTCAGAGAAGTTTGACCCATCATTCCTCAGTCTAGTAGACTGATTCATGGAGTCCATGAAGGCCTTTAGCCAGGATTCACGTGCTAGCTTGGCACTTGGCATTGGGTCTTCACCAGCCATTATAGTTATACAGCAGTTTTAATGAACGTGTTCTACACTGAAAAACAAAGATAAAACAAAACCATATAAGCAACTTATTGTTGTGATTTAAGTCTATATTAAATTGAATTTAAACTCGTAGACTCATGCATTTATATAATTGATCTCCCTCAAGAATTATATAAACGATCCCAAGACTCAATTTCCGTATATTGATAAGCCCACAGTTTGGCTAATTCCACCGTTGGAACTCTTGGTCGATAGATTTCTGTATATCCTATCTATTAGTCCATCTCAGTCACTAGATAGTATCGAGTGACCATGATGTTGAGATAAAATAAATCATCTGTTCCCACTTACCCGACGTAGAAGGGGTCATATTATGCCTACCGACGAAGAAGGGATTCATGGGAGGCTGATTTATAAAGACTAGTCTCAATTTTTGGTTATACGAGGAAGACCCCATCAAATTTTATTTATTCATATTAAGTGAACTAATATCTAGCATATGCGTGAATGAATTAAATAAAGTGATGGCTTTGCGATTGACATGTGACATCTGTATTGTCACAGAAAACTAACGCGTAACCTCTACATGAGTCAGTTTTCAGGCATGATATAGGTGGTTTGGTTTTAGGCGGAATATGATGCAAGCTATTATCGATGAATGCATAAAAAATAAATGCAATAAACGTAAATAAAAAGTCCTAGTGTGGCCTATCCTACCAAAATAAACATAAAACAACTTGGAATCCACCGTTGGACCCTAGAAGCTTGTCTTGATGTTCCATCTTGGTCCTTGCAGCGGGAGTGAGCATCCGGTCTCCGTCTTGTCTTTGGTCTTCACAAAATTACTAATTTAAATTACAAAAGTAGTCCTAGATACATTCTAATTTAAATACAAAAGTAATTACATGGCAAAAACCCAAAACGGAGATTCAAGATCTCAAGATTACAAGCAAGACTGTGTCCCATCATTACGGTGACACAATCTTCTAAGGCCACACTAAGTTACAACCGTTTGCAAAATTAAATACGTTATTGAAAACATTCATTAGGCATTCAACAAGACGATAAATAAAATGCATCAACTAAATTAAAATTCATACATGACATAATACTGTTATTATGATTTAACAAATTTTTACCAAACCACCTTTTAGGATTAAAATTATGTGATTATACCGTTTTAACCACTTTAATTTTAATAAGTTTATAATCCTATTATTTTAAACCGTTTTAAAATAATATGTATCAAACGAGGGTGAACCGTTTCACAAAATTAATAATATACTATTTCCGTATATACTATATTACTAAAGGCCATGTGAAAATAAAACATGTTATTTTCGGAAAATAAAAAAAAAACGAGTCTGTTACAGGGGTGGTCTACCGACCGGAAAAACAGGTCCACCGACCACCTGACGAAAATTTTTTTTTTTTTTTTTTTTTTTTTTTTTTTTTTTTTTTTTAAAGCAGAATGGTCGACCGACCCGAAAAACAAGTCGACCAACCACAAAACACGAAACCGAGTTTCTGAACACGATTTCTCACAAAAGATAAACTGTCGAAACAGAAAAACACGCAGGAGGCGGTCGACCGACCGCAACGGGGGGTCGATCGACCGACTTAGCGGCAGAAGACGATTTTTCAGGTTTTAAAACTTACGAAAAACACAAAGGTAAAATTTTCATGGCCTGGCTCTGATACCACTTGTGGGGAATATAGCATGTATTCACCCTAAACTTGCAGGATTATAATGAAAAATACAGTTGTGTTTATAGTCATAAGATTAAAAAGGATAAGAAAAGAAGTACAACCTTTAGTCCTTGTGCGAAAGGCCTAAGAACAGGAATTAACACAAATTCCCTCCTATAACTTGCACCCAAGACTTAGAATGAGACGTGGCCGCGTGTGCTAGAAATCCTCTCCAACTGCCTTGCAATATTGGGAGAGCTATTTAGGTTTTAGATGTGAGATCTGAGGTTTTGGGAGAAGAAAATTCTCAAAACCCTAATTTTCTTGAGAATTATTTAGTCAGTGCAACAACAGTGTTTTACATAAGGAGAAGTCTCCTCCTTATATACTACACTTGGCCGAAATATTTGAATAGGGTAAGGGTGGGCTTTCCACTCTTACCTTATTCTAATTCATGATTCGACCCATTTAGCTATAAGTTATTCGCGGGATTTTTAATTATAAATCGTAACATGTTATCAGATATCAATACAGTCGATATATTAATAATGGTCTGACAAAATACGATATTGTATAATTACCTAAATTAATATAACTGTTAATATTAATTCGCGAATACAATATTTAATTAAATATATAACCGTTTATATTTAATTTACGAATTAAACATGTAATCCGTATTAGCTAAAATTATTTAATCCATATTAAATAATAATCTCAACATCTTATTGACTAATTTAATAGTCAATACCTCTGACTAACTGTTTAGTCTTATCCGGCAAAATGTGACTGTATTTTCATACCTTCACATCTCTCAAACGTGTCCTATAGGTGTGACGTATAGGGACCAGTTGATCACCGCCATCCGTATGACAATAACGTCAAACTTATCTAGCAAGCCAACCGTTATTGATAAACGTGGATCAACTGGTAATAATACAAAAGTATGCCCTTGTGATCCTTAAAGAGATTTAATAAGTCATTGTACTTAATTGTCAAGGACACCAGCCCCAACAGTATGAGGGACCACTCTGGAACTGGGACATGGAAATGGAGGGCTGCTGAAAAGCCTCAAACTGGAGGTCGGAAGGAGTGGCACCGACTCTATCTCTGGCGTAGACTCTCGGGGCACGCTGGTCTGGCGGGAGGTCCTCGGGGTCCACCTCGATATCAAGGAGGTAAGAGGTTTTCCCCGGCACAACTTTCATCAACTCGGTGTTTGGCAAAGGAACTGAATTCTTGAATTTGTTGTCAACCCGAATCTGCCAATACTCTTTACGATCACTGGGGTTATACCGTACCCACCCCAAAGCATCCTGCAAGTATCGGCTAGATAACACATTCTCACCCTGAATGAAGTCGACCGTGAAGTGCCTCTGACAACGGTTGTTGGCAATCAAGGTGACCATCCCCCCAACACAAATGGGGGTAGTAAGCTGAGGTTGGGATGCCAACCTACTCAAGTGAAGGGCCATATGGTGAGCAATGTTTAACTTCGGGCCACCAACCAAATAACAACCAAGTATCTCAAGCTCTGTAGTAGTGAAGTTGTGAGGTTCATCCCTAGAGAAAACGGTCCACCCCATGAACCTATGCCATATCCTAATCGGTGCCAAATGCACCCTATTAGCCGGTTTCTTTCTGCTTCTATCACTTACAAGACCGGTTATGGCTGTCCAAATGAGCTCGGTATCAAAGCCCTCCGGAGGCTTAATGGGCAATTTTCCGTCAAGCCCAAAAATTAAAGCAAATTCCTCTAGTGTGAGACTATGTTCCCTATTCATCAATCGGAACTCTAAAAATGCAACTTTCCCCAAAGTTCGGTTTTTAGTAACAACCAACGAACTCAAAAATTCCCAAGTTAACCGGGGAGATGTGTGAACCGGCTTTGTCTCATACAAAGTTTTCATACCCAAACCCTCAAAAAGAGCCGCAGTTATTTTCTCAATCCCTAATTCTCTCAATCCGGCTCTATCAATAAACCTAGTTGGGTGAAGGGGGCGATTCTTAAAATAGGTGAAATTACCTTTTTGTTGAATTGAGGCAAAGGTGAGACCGGGAAAGCAAGGATCCGGGCCAATGTTGCTACTCTCCATCACATTTTGAACCTCTTGCTCCACCAAAGGGTCGTGCCTTGATTTGGATCGCCTTTCTGTTCTTCCCGACATGGTTAATTGAAGGAGAGGTGATGAGGGAATAAAGGGGGTTTTGATTTGAGAGAGTTTGGTGAAGTTTGTGGGTGTTTTTGAAGGTTAGGGATGAATGGGAGATGAGGAAATAAGGAAGAGAGTGGAAGAAATGAAGGGAAATGAAGAAGAAATGAGGTAGAAATGAAGAAGAAGGGGGTGGTTAGCTTTTTAAAATACCCGACAGAACACTCCCAGCCGGTTGGGGACCGGCCGCCGGTCGACCGGCTGAGAGTGAGGGTTTGGTAATTTTTTTGCTTTTCGAAATTTTATAAGGGATTTATTTCTGAGCCGGCGGACCGGCTGCCGGCCGACCGGCTCAAAAAACAGGTCTTCGAAATCCTTCGTCTTCTCTTCTTCTTTGTTCACTCTCAAAAACACTCCCAGCCGGCGGACTGGCTGCCGGCCGACCGGCTGGGGATCTTCTTCATCTTCTTTTTCTTCAACTTTGGTCACTTACAAAAACTCCCAGCCGGCGGACCGGCTGCCGGCGGACCGGCTGCCGGCCGACCGGCTGGGGATTCCTTCTCCTTTCTTTTTCTTCACTTTGGTTCACACATCACGATTCTCAGCCGGTGGACCGGCTGCCGGCCTACCGGCTGAGAATCAAGTCTTCTTGATTTTTGATTTTGGAATAAGTCATCGTCTTCTCAGCCGGCTGACCGGCTGCCGGTATGGTACAGGCTGGGGATGCAAAATCTGAAATCTGTCCAAGTAAACTATAAAAAACAGAAATGTGTCCAGGGCCTCCCAGCCGGTATGGTACCGTCAGCCGGTGGGCCGGCTGGGAGTACCTGTACACAATTTCGAGAAATAATTTAATTGAACATAAAAAACGACTTTGCCTACGACGGTTTTGCCAATAATCCTCCGACTATACTCATGAATCATCCACAAACAAGCAACAAACATATCCAAATATCTCATGCAAGCTAAAAATTTAACTAAAAACCGAACTAACCATGAAACTAACATGCAATCTAGATGAACTAAAGGAAACTAATACTTACAACCGGTGGTTGTTGAGTGACTCCACCAAACCTTTCACGATCAATCATCAATTCTTGTTGGTTGAAACCTCGTCCATGCTAGCTAAGGACCTTAAGAAAAGGTCAAAAGCCTCGGCCGGGCACTCCACCTTGCTTGCACTTCGGGTTTCCATCTTGCTCATCATCAACTTTCGAGCTTTGACATCTTTTCCGGCAATTAGCTCCTCTAGGTCCCCTTTTCAACCAAAGGGTCTTTAAAAGAACTAGCACAACTTGGTTTTCCTTGATCTTTATCACGGTCTCTCTTCTTCGGACTACCCAACTTCATGCTAGTAAAACTAGCATCCTCATTCTTCAAGGTCATACTTTTCATGATTCCCTTCTCATCAAACATCTTAGGGACATCATTCACCAACAAACTTGCAACCATGCCAACATTCTTTTCCTTAAAATTTGTATCGGGAGCTTCCGGAAGCACGAATTCACACAACTCATCTTCAACTTGAAAGGTTAGCCTACCTTTTTTCACATCAATGATTGCTCTTCCGGTGGCCAAGAAGGGCCTCCCAAGAATAATGAAAGAGCTTTCACCGACCGGAATATCAACGACCATAAAGTCGGTGGGGATGGAAAGCGATCCAACCTTGACCACCGCATCTTCAAGGACCCCAATAGTAGGCCTAACCGTCCCGTCGGCAAGAGTGATGTCCGTTATAGGAGGGGATAAGTGTTTAATGTTCAATTTCTTTGCCATGGCAAGTGGGATAACACTCACACTTGCTCCAAGATCGCACAAAGCGTGCTCTATGTGTCTTCCTCCTACGGAGCATTGAATAGAGAAGCTCCCCGGGTCTCCTAACTTAATTGGCAAATCTCTTGGGATCTTTTTCGCCACTAGTGAAATGGCATTGACTTCCTCCTTTTCTTGGGTGGAGGGGATTGTGGCCTCTACTTCCTCAACAAGTTTGATCAACTCATTGCAACGAGGGTCCCCCTTGGTGATTTTACGAAAGAATTCGCACATCTTTCTCTCCATGAGGCTCTCCACATATCCATGGTCCTCCTCTTCTATCACATGAACCTTTTTTCCTTTGGCACTCGGGCCTTCATCACAATTCTTCTTCGGAATGTTCAAGACTTGTTGCATCACAAAGTTTAAGTCATCAATGTCGACTTCATTACAATCATCCGGAGGAGTGTTGGGCACCATCACCATCACCTCCTCCTCAACACATTCCTCGCTTCCACTCCCAAATACCGTCATAACTTGCTCTACCTTGGATCCTCCTTCATCATCTCTCTTCTCAAGCATTGGTTGCTCATTTTTGCTTGTCATAATAGCATTGACACCATGTGGTTTTGAAGCATCCCGGGAGCTTTGACCTTGGGCAAGAAAGCCGCCCGGTGGCCTTTGTGGGTTGGCTAAGGCTTGTGAAGCAACTCTAGCCTCCATCTCCCGGATTTCTTTTTGATTTGCCACCTTCAAATTCATCATTTCTTGATTATGTGTCGCTTGCATCCCTTTCACAAGTTTAAGCAACTCTCCAACTTGGGAGTCACTTGAGAGATCTTGATGAGGTGTGTTGGTAAGGGGCAAGGGAAACCCGTAGTCATTCCTTGCACCCCCACTTTGTTGATTTGCTTTGGGACCTTGACTGTTGAAGTTTGGGTTTTGGTGGTGGTTAGGAAATGGTTGGTTGAAATTTTGGTCATTGAGACTTTGATTGTTGAAATTGTTGTTGTGGAAGTTTTGTTGGTGGTTTGGGTTGTTGAAATTGTTTTGGAATGGAGGTTGGTTGTGGTTTTGGTTGTTGAAGTTTGGGTTGTTGTTATTGAAATTTGCATTGAAATTTTGTGGGTTTTGGTTGTTTTGGAAATTGGGGTTGAAGTTTGGATCATTGAAACTTTGTTGAAAGCCTTGATTGGCTTGGTTAGATTGGTTGCCTTGGTATATATATATACATATATACATATATATATATATATATATATCATCTCTAAACATCCATACAACACTTAACCGCCTTCGGGAACTAATTTGAGGCGAGAGCCGATTTCCCTTCCGGTTGCCCGGCCGGGGGGTCTTTCTCCTCAAATCCATTTCCGAACCCAATATAAGTGCCGCCCAATTTTCGGGACTTCCAACAAGCATACAATTCATATTATATAACGTATATTATTTACGAAAATCATTACGCATATAAAATAACAAAAGAATCGTAAATTAAATATATAGTTCATTCGGAAAAGAGAAACAAGAACTAATTTAACATTTCATATTATATCCTCATATTTTCTATATAAATTAACGTGTGAGAAATTAATATAACAAGTCGTATTATAATTATTCAGGAAACCGATTAACTAATTAATCAGTTAGACATGCTTCTTAAAATAAAAAAAATTGTAACCCATTATTAAAGTGTAAACAATTCTAACGTACGTAAATTAATTAATTCAAGCAGGCCGGCTAGCACGTACGTAAAATAATAATATAATAATATAATAATAATAATAATAATAACAAATACGGAGTAATAGAGAACTGAGGTAGAAATAATAATAATTAAAGCTAGCACCAAAGTCAGCCTACGAATAATATCAGATCACCAATCAAACACGCAGCATAAACTATGGTGATTGCAGCAGCAATTAGCTTTCAAAATTTGACAGTGCTTCACGCATAGCAGTGGTTATCCGCAGTAACAATAAGCAACAGGATTTAACGACATAAACATCTATTAATTGTACAACAACACGCAGCAAATCATAGCAATTTCTATCCCATTATAACTACAAAGCGTAGCAATTTATAATAATTCATGACACTAACAGCAACATTGGCGCAACAACGATTCTAGCAACAATAACCCAGCACATACGATACAACAACAACACAATTTCACATAAACAACAAGAATATCACATGTCCAATTAATTTAAGACAAAGGTCGAGCTTTCTCATTATCGTCACCTTAAGAGAGCGATTCTTCACTTCTAATCTTCCACAATATACGAGTCCTTGTCCGGGTCGTCCGAGTCGACACCTACAAACAACAAAAACGGGTTTTTAAAGGGTATTTTGAGTTTTCCCCCAAAACAGTCCCAAAATGAAAGTTGATGAAACGGAAATTGAAAGAGATATAAAGATTGCAAATCTCGAGAGGATTCCGAAAATATAAAATTTACCTCGATCGGAGTTCGGGAAGGGGACGAGATCGTAGTTTAAAGCTTTGAAGAAAAGTGAAAATGGTGATATTTTGTTTACTGTGAAATGAAATAAAAATGAGGAAGATGTCGATGGATGGTTCTTGTAGGGTTTTCAAGTTGTCCTTTCACTTTTACTTGAGTCGAGTTTATTTTCTTAAGCGATACAGAAACTCAAGTCGGAATTAAAATGGCAAGTAAAACGATGTCTTAAGATTAAAATATCTTAAGACGGAACTTAACGGAAAATTTAAGCTAGAACTTACGATTTACTATTAAAATAATATTATATTCCGTAAACTAATTTAAAATCATTAAAATATTATTTACGAAAATACGGGATGTTAGAATCACCCCATCTTTCAAAAAGTTTCGTCCTCGAAACTTGAAAGCAGTTACAAGGACAACAGTAACAACTAAACTTTCACGGAAACTTGGATATACAAAACTTAGGCTTCTTCCAAAATTTCAAAAGTAAAATCAATAATCCAGCCTTATCAAGGAACGTTGGGGTTCTCGTTGCGCATTCAAGAACCTGACATTCTAATCCGAAGGCAAGTCCAAGGTGAAAATCAATGAAAATTTTTAAAATTTAGATCGATCCGGTGTTGATAGGCATAGTAAAGGTTATCAGACGTCTCCAATAACGAGTTCAAATGGCAAATCAACGCTGAAATCCATCAAAGTTGCAATATTTTCAACTTTCTTCAAACTAAACCTTCCAAAAATAAACTTTTATTTCAAATTTCTCAAAAAGAGTAAAGTTGCAAAAGTACGAAAGTTTAAAATCCTCAGGAAGGAAAACAATTCAACCGATTACAGAAGGCACAGAGACAACCACTTAAGATCAAGGAGGCGGAGACAACAGAGATCGAGTCAAGAAGGATGAGAACTCTTCGGAAAACAGAAGGCATCAACCGCTCAGTCCACAACCGAAACCTTATCACAACGATCCTCTCACTATTTGTAGAAAACGAGTCATGAAACCTTCAAACTCGACTCTCAGGAACATTCCGACTGTTGGGAACCGAAATTCCTGATTTTATACTCACATCTAATGTGAGTTTTATTTACTTAAGTTTAGTCATAAAACTTAATTAGCTCTTATGCATGCATGATGATATCATAAGATGTGATTGTCCTTACATTGGTTTTAGAAGGTTTATACTCAATAATCAGCTATTACTTGAGTCTTCAATTACCGAAATACCCTTATAACGATCTAAAAAAAATCGTCTCCAAAAGATGCGTATCAAGGACCCGATCTCAAACTAACACTATTTTTGTTACTAGAAAAATAGTTTTAGTATACTAGAAATGTTAATAATATTCCTTAATATTATTACTATAGGAAATATTTTCTTACTTAGAAAAACTATTTCTAAGTACTATGAGTATGAGGAAGTTGTAGTATATGTGTGATGAGAAAGCATAAGCAACAACTAGTAACAAGTGCACTTGTGGTGGTGGATAGTGTGGTATTTATAGAGCAACAATGCTCACATGAGAGGGCACATGGCCGGTCATGTCAAGCCTTCATGGCCTATGCATGCTCTCTAACTCTCTTACACAAAGGCTCAAATATGCCTTACACATATGCTTTGTGTATCTTACACACCATCACCTTACTCACTTACACACACTATCACTTGCTAATTTATACACACAATCCACACACATACATACATTATCACGGCTGAAAAGGGGTCTTATTATGGACCCATTTTATCTTTGTCAATTGTGTTAATTTGTAACATGTCACAAATGTTCCATAACACATGACCCAATTTGTTAATTGTGCAATTTTAACTATTAAAATTCATAATTTACAATTTTATTACATTTAAATAATTACACTAATAATTTCGAAATTATTATTGTATAAAAATGTAATGTCATAATTTAATTACAACTCTTTGTAATTTTATGATCAACCATGTTTATTCTCAATTTAATCGTTTCCCAAACGAATAAATAAAAACCGAGTAATAAAACGATTTTATTACTTTGACTATTATTATTATAATCCCATTATAAAATATTTTTCATATAAAATTATTTCCAAATTTCCAGTTATTAATTAATTCGTATCCAATACAATATTAATTAATTTATTCCATTGAGACGAAATTCCCTAAAGATAGGACCTTAAGGGATCAACTGATCACCACCATCATATGACGATAATGTCAAACTCTAGACAGCCAATCATTATTGGTAAATGTTCATCAGTTGACTTTAAAAGAGTAACACTCCCAGTTGTGTTTCATTCAGATGAGTTTTAATTATGTCAACACACTATTGTCGAGGACACTTCCTCTAACAATCTTCCACATGTCCGAGACAAGTGTGTGTCACCAATTCTCTTGCCCTATTACTATCTCCCACTCAATGCATGGCGTCCTCTCAGGTCGTGCCGGCAAGTGATTAAAATCTAGAGTGGTTTATCTCGATCTGGAGTTATAACTACTGACCGGACTTATCTACCATAGATACCTTCCGAGCGTGGCCACGCTTTTCTAGTTATTATTCTCCTCGAGTGGCCTAGAGATATTGCTCAACCCTGACAAGGGGTGGACAATTCCTAATCGACCTATTCTTTCCGTCTGGCCATAGTCCCTCATAACCCAAAATATGTCCTTATAAACCCCAGTTACGAAGGTGTTAGGACATAAATCAAAGTCAATCTGAAAACTATGCCACCTCAGAGAACAGTCATTAGTCCAAGAACTGACTCATGTGAAACACGATAGATGCTCCCGCCACGACCAGGCAGTCTTTTAACAAGTGTACGCCAGAGCTCTATCTGCGGTCATTAGCCCGGCAAATGTATCTTAACATGTCTATGCCTAGGTGATCGACTAGTCATCCCGTATGACTCTATGGCAATTAAACTCGCCATCAATCGCATCACACATCTGGTTGCATTGAGACGTCACCTCACTTAAGCAACTAGGGGCGAGGTCATGATAATTCAATTCACTTTAATGGGGTTCAATATGGTCTTACCATCCCATTTGAATATGACATGACCTGGGGTGAGTTATAAATAACTCAAATAATGAATGCATTATCACATATGTAAAATTGATGTTATATCAATTACTACATAATCTATAATTCATACTTGTATAGTATTACATCTCAACTCAATTGAAATGACATGATTTATCAGGTTAAGCCTATAAGAAGGCCTTTGGTTAGTAAGCCTTAACAACTTTTGTGCTTTACATAACCTTACTATAATTTCCCTTGGTTATGCATAATCTCATTATGCTAACCTTACGAGTACGTGTCTTGATCCATATCTAGACACAAGCTTTCTAACAATAGAATAGCTCCCACTGTTTTCACAGTGTCTGAGAGACTCTTCCTGTTGGAAACTAAGTTCCCTTATATTATACTCAAATCTAATGTGAGTTTAATTTATATAAGTTTAGTCATAAAACTTAATTAGATCTTATGCATGCAAGATGATATCATAAGATGAGATAGTCCTTACATTGGTTTTAGAAGGTTTATACTCAATAATCACCTATTATTTGAGTCTTCAAGCCACCGAAATTACCCTTAAACGATCTAACAAAAATCGTCTCCTAAAGGTGCGTATCAAGGACCCGATCTCAAACTATTACTAATTTTGTTACTAGAAAATTAGTATTAGTATACTAGAAATAATAATAATAATATTACTCTCAATATTATTAGTATGGAAATAATTATTTCCTTAGTAAAAACTATTTTAGCTAAGGAATCATTGAGAATGACGTTTGTAGTGTGTTGGATGAACAACCATCAACTAAAGACTTGGCCAAAACTTGTGATGATATGAGGTGTGTGTTGGTGTATTTAAAGAGCAAATGTGAGCTCACTTGCTCACTCTTGGCCGGCCAACATAAGCCAAGATGGCCTATGCATGCCTCTTGTGCTCTTACATAAAGCTCATAAGATGCCTTACACACTCTTACACTCTTACACATCCACTTACACACTCCATCACAATGCACACACACAACCTCAATTTTTCCCATTATACACGGCTGAAATGTGGTCTAATATGGACCCATTTTATCTTTGTCAATTGTGTTAATTTGTATCATGTCATACATGTCCCATAACACATGACCCAATTTGTTAATTGTGCAATTTTAACTATTAAAATTCATAATTCACAAATTTATTACATTTAAATATTTGCACTAATAATTTCGAAATTATTATTGTATAAAAATGTAATGTCATAATTTAATTACAACTCTTTGTAATTTTATGATCAACCGTGTTCATTCTCAATTTAATCGTTTCCCAAACGAATAAATAAAACCGAGTAATAAAACGATTTTATTACCATGACTATTATTATTATAATCCCATTATAAAAATATTCGTCATATAAAATTATTTCCAAATTTCTAGTTATTAATTAATTCGTATCCAATACAATATTAATTAATTATTCCATTGAGACGGAATTCCCTAAAGATATGACCTTAAGGGATCAACTGATCACCACCATCATATGACGATAATGTCAAACTCTAGACAGCCAATCATTACCGGTAAATGTTGATCAGTCGACTTTAAAAGAGTAACACTCCCAGTTGTGTTTCATTCAAATGAGTTTTAAATATGTCAACACACTATTGTCGAGGACACTTCCTCCAACAATCTCCCACTTGTCCGAGACAAGTGTGTGTTACCAATTCTCTTGCCTCATTACTATCTCCCACTCAATGCATGGCGTCCTCTCAGGTCGTGCCCGCAATTGATTTAAATCTAGAGTGGTTTTTCTCGATCTGGAGTTATAACTACTGACCGGAATTATCTACCATAGAAACCTTCCGAGCGTGGCCACGCATTTCTAGTTATTATTCTCCTCGAGTGGCCTAGAGATATTGTTTAACCCTGACAAGGGGTGGACAATTCCTAATCGACCTATTCCTTCCCGCTGGCCATAGTCCATCATAACCCAAAATATGTCCTTATAAACCCCAGTTACGAAGGTGTTAGGACATAAATCAAAGTCAATATGAAAACTATGCCACCTCAGAGAACGGTCATTAGTCCAAGAACGGACTCATGTGAAACACGATAGATGCTCCCGCCACGACCAGGCAGTCTTTTAACAAGAGTACGCCAGAGCTCTATCAGCGGTCATTAGCCCGGCAAATGTATCTTAACATGTCTATGCCTAGGTGATCGATTAGTCATCCCGTATGACTCTATGGCAATTGAACTCGCCATCAATCGCATCACACATCCGGTTGCATTGAGATGTCACCTCACTTAAGCAACTAGGGGCGAGGTCATGATAATTCAATTCACTTCAATGGGGTTCAATATGGTCTTACCATCCCATTTGAATATGACATGACCTGGGGTGAGTTATAAATAACTCAAATGATGAATGCATTATCACATATGTAAAATTGATGTCATATCAGTTACTACATAATCTATAATTCATACTTGTATAGTATTACATCTCAACTCAATTGAAATGACATGATTTATCATGTTAAGCCTATAAGAAGGCCTTTGGTTAGTAAGCCTTAACAACTTTTGTGCTTTACATAACCTTACTATAATTTCCCTTGGTTATGCATAATCTCATTATGCTAACCTTACGAGTACGTGTCTTGATCCATATCTAGACATAAGCTTTCTAACAATAGAATAGCTCCCACTGTTTTCACAGTGTCTGAGAGACTCTTTCCTCTATTATATCTCATAGATATAAGTGTACTCATATTTGTTGAATACCTTCATTGTTCTACTGTCTAGAATAATTCTAACAGATTTCTTCCTTTATGATTGTAGTCAAAATGGTTCTCTAACCATCCATATGTGTTTTGAACATGGTATTGTGCAACTCTTTGCACATTAAACCAATGAAATATCCAAACATTTAGCTTCATCCTTTTAGTACTTATTCAGTAGTGTTTGATGAACTATATGGCTACACATAGAGATTTCTCTCCAAATTCGATTTGTAACATTTCGTCATACTCCAAGTATACGAAGTTTGATAATGGTAATACATCTTAGCGTAAAGAATTGATCCTGCAACGGAAGCATGTGGATTCAATTTCTATAGTTCAAAACATTTGAACTTACCCTTATTCTTATCGACATAAGAATATATACTTATACGCTAATATCTATTAATAGGATATCCTAGTGATGTATTTATTCCTTTTACAAGTCTTTATCATTCAGAATGATCTTTATCATTTATAATGATCAACATGTCACATTCATGTAAGACTATAGACATAACTTTACTCCCACTAAATTTCATGTATAAACATAACTTCTTGACTTTCAAGAAAATGCTTATCACATGATAAAAATAACGAATTAAACCTTTTGACATTTCCTTTTTAGGATAGTTGCGATTTTACCAAGCTCATACACGATGACTTTTAAAATCCAACATGTCCAAATATTTGAACTCGAAGCCATGTTATTGCGTGGAAAACTCCTTGCCACCAATTTATCTAATTCAACTCTTGTCATCCTTTCTTAGGATAGTTGTGATTTTCAAAAACTTATCGTAGATGATTTTAAAATCCAACAACATTATTTGATCCGATTTTAATATAGATCCGTTGTTGCGTGCGAAACCCTTTCCACCAATCAACTGAGCTATTTCGGATTCAGGTAGAGTCGAAACTAAATAAAGCATTTATACAAGTTACAAGTTCGTTGCACTAAGAAGACAACATTACACTCGTCAACTTAATTTTCGAATGAAATTTCCACTTATCTCAACTAGGAAGAACATTTTCCTATTGCATCATACTGAAATTGTGGCTCTATAATAATTTCTCCCACTCTGTCTAAAAGAAATAATCCTCCTTTCTTTATAGACAGCATCATGAGCCACAAACCTTTTGTTCTCATGATCATATAGGAAAAATTGTCATTCGAAATAGGCTACAACTTAGGCACCTTGCCTATTCATATCTCATATGACTTGTATGCCCATGCTTTATGACATAGCGGAAAAATAAATGCTCGACAAAATCGGAATAGAAAGTAACTCCCACTCAATTGTAAAGATTTAATCATATCTCATATGATTCAATATTACTTTTTCGCGCATTTTATAAACGTGCTTACGAAAGTAAACTTGTGATACTTTATCACAATCTATTTGGTGTAAATTACTAGGCTTAATTAGATCATTATCTAATTCCAAGAACATCTTCTTGAGCCAATGCACAACATTCTCAACGTGAATTTCTTGCGCATTAATTTCCTCAGTCGAAGAATTAAAATATCTTTCAAGATTTGAAATTTCACTCACTTACACACCTTAAAGTGTTTATAGGGTGAATGACTTGCTTTGAATGCAAGATTCGCATAACCCATGAGATTCTCAACCTCAAATGCGACTTTTAATCGAGTAATGATGGAAAAATTTTGGGGCACCAACTAGAGTTTTAGGGTACATATGACATTTCCACCTTAGTTTTGGAATATAATTACCTTGATTCGTATGGCTTAACCATGAACCAATTCATGGTAACATTGAGTACAACATTTGTTTCAATTGCGTAATGATAAAACTTTTACCTTTTATGCAAAACTCAAATTATATTTAGAGATAATTGTACATAATAACTATTATTTGTGTATTACTCTAAATCCAAAACTTGGTTAAGCATAATATGACATGTAAATGTCATATTAGATGAAGTGGCAACTACTTTAGTTCCATTTACGTTTATCATTCTTGACAAATCGTCATACGATTTTCTTCATGTTAGGACGATAGGATTCACAAGAACCCACGGATTGTGTTATTAACACATCCTCCTCTAAATACCCATTTAGATTAGCGGGTTTTGTCATTCCTTTATCATACTTCAATCACATGAAAAAGGAATTACTAACATGATTCACCAATTTGCACTCATATACAAATAATGTAGAATGAAAACTCAATGTCATAAGTATTACCTAAGAAATATGTTGGAGTCATACTTCCAACATCCTTAGACTTTACAATTTGGAGTAGTTTCTAACTTCGTGTCTTACACGATTTTCTCTCAACCTCGTTCTATTCTTAACTACTTAAGAAAATTTGGTCTTACCATAGCTCCCACTCACTTTAAGAATTTATTATTGAAGAAGACCTTTTCTTCAATTAATTCCAAATTAATTCCTCATAGGAGTTAATATCTATGAAGTGAGGTGATATTGGTTATAATGATTTTCTCAAATCAATTTACCAATTTATATTAACTTCGTCATGTTCTTAACCCTTAAGTTTTAGACGATAAGTTATTAAATTGAGCAATAAGATTTTAGAACCATGTATGAATAGAAGATTTAATCAACACTTTTTGACTAAAATCACTTCTATTTAAGTTTCTTTATAAGAAATCATAATGGTTTAATAGGAATTTTAAGATGTTAATCTTATGTTTGCATAGGACCTTCCTATCAAATTCTATGGAATAGAATAATTCCTATGGACTTTGTTCATAACCGAAGACACGGTTTTCAGTGAGGAGAAAGAGATTCTATTTGTCGATATAGTATAAGATGTTTAGCGGAGATATTGGTTACAATCGAATGATATTATATAGGAGTAAAAATGAACAATTATAAAACAACAAATTTAGGAAAAACAAACATTCATCATTTTGATTCAACTTGTAAATATTTTAACAAGTTAAAGCATCTATAAAATGACCTCTATCCAATTTTATAAATGATTCCAAGACCCAAACCCATACCACCGAAATCGTGAACCAATGGAACTCCGACCCAACAATATGGTTTGGTGGGTTAAAATAAACCGATTCTACCATAGAACTCTTGGTTGATGACAAATCATTATTTATTCATCTTAGCCCGGAACACATTGACCACTGGTCCTCTACACTTCCGTTGAGTACAAACCAAATTTCAATTGCATCGAGTTGCGATCCGCCCACTGGACTGAATCCACCTCATTGCCCCACTTATCCTACGTAATGGGGTTCGTACTGCCCACTGGACTAGCACCACCCCACGAAATAGAAGCTCATGGGTTCTACTATTTGGTAAGGCTAATCCTCAATTGTTTTGTTTAATATAGAGGTCTTGTCAATTCATTATCTATCTCCTTTAAGCGAATTAAATTGGTGAACTCGATAATAATAATTGACACGGTCGTTATTAACGATCTAAACTAGTATGCATGTTTATGGCGATTTGGCTATGCATGCAAACATATTAAAATGCAAAAGTAAAAGCAATAAAATCCTAGTATGGCCTTCCTAGTAATAGTAAAAACTAATTAACTATTACAAATTCGGAAACCAACTCCATGGTCCCTTGAACTTCATTGGCACGCCATCCAAGAAAACACCGTCTTGTCGGAACTCCTTTCCGTATGGCACCGTCTTTTGGATCTCCGGAATTACAATAAAATAATACAACTATTCTATTGTAAAACTGAAAATTTAAATTACAAACCCGTGATACGAGATCACATAAATTACAACCGAATCAATATCCCCTTTCATTACGGGTAATATTGATTAAAACTAAGGCCATACTAAGAAAAAAATTACATAATTCCAAATTATATAAATAACATTCAAAATATGACATTCATATTAAATAAAATGCAATAATAAAATATGTATGCACATGCTTAATTTTTAATGCCAAATCGCCTTATGGGAGCTAATATCTCATATTTGTTTACGGTTTTTACGGATATGCGCGATTTTAACTATTAAAATCATCAAAATTACATAAATCTCATTTATGTCCAAGTTAATCATCCTAACTTACTTTAGGAATAAATGTTTAGTCTCTACTAATATTTGATCATGATCTAACTTGATTTTGCATTATTGTTCATTAATTACTTGTATTTTCGGGAAAAATAAACAAGATATGGCCAAATGAGTCAATAAAATTCGAAATTTAAAATTCAAAATTTTAGACTTTCTGGAAATTTTCTAAAAATTCAGAAATTAATAAAATGGTCTTTTGCAAATGTTTATGGTTTATTTCTTAAATAAATCGTATAAAAGCCGTTTTTATGGTTAAAAATCCGATTTAAATCATAAAAACTTGAAATAAATTGCCATAAATTTTTAGTCATCCTAAAATACATAATAGAATCTGAAAATGACCAAAAATTACAGACCATACTCGAAATTTTATTTTCCGACTCATAAATTACGATTATTAGCTAATTAACTCATTAAAAATTAATAATCATAAAAACAGAAACTTTTTGATATCCAACTTTTAGATCTGATGTTCCTATCATATAAGACATCTATGGGTAAAATTTCATGCCATAATATTAAGATTAACTATTTTTAACACAATAAGTCACTATTTATCCGATTTTAACCATTAAAATCATAAATCATGCATCACTTGAGAATAAATTCCCAAAACTTACATACATACTGTAAATATTGCATGTGACATTGTGTAAAGTTTTTATGGCAAAATTCCAACTATAACTATTAAAGTCGAATTTGAGTCACTATTAATACGATTTTTACTATAAAAATCATTAATCATGCAAAATAAGTCCAATAATTTCGAAAATTCATACAGGCACTTTATATATTGCATGTGACTTCTCATAAAGTTTTTAAGGTTAAATTCGAAATATAACCATATATACCCATTTTTGCTCATATTATGACTATTTATCTCATAAAATTCATAATCCATGCATATAAACTCCATTTCTTACGAAAAATAATATACAATATATTAAATATGCATGTGAGAACATATCAAAAAATCTTGGCCAGAAACTATTTTTAACTATTTTTCCCATTAATTGTTTGTTTAAACCGATTTAAACTACAAAAAAATACAAATAAATATAAAAATGAACAATAAAAATCCATAAAATTATTTTTATGTCCTAAAACCATTTTAGAATCAGAAACTTTAACATGCAAAATTATTTTGTGATTTATCATAATAAATCAAAATATTTCGAAATTTTCGAAATGTGTATGTTAAACCGATTTTAACATAAAACATGAATCCGATCATGCATGCAACAACCGTAATGCTCTGATACCAATTGTTGGAAACTAAGTTCCCTTATATTATACTCAAATCTAATGTGAGTTTAATTTATTTAAGTTTAGTCATAAAACTTAATTAGATCTTATGCATGCAAGATGATATCATAAGATGAGATAGTCCTTACATTGGTTTTAGAAGGTTTATACTCAATAATCACCTATTATTTGAGTCTTCAAGCCACCGAAATTACCCTTAAACGATCTAACAAAAATCGTCTCCTAAAGGTGCGTATCAAGGACCCGATCTCAAACTATTACTAATTTTGTTACTAGAAAATTAGTATTAGTATACTAGAAATAATAATAATAATATTACTCTCAATATTATTAGTATGGAAATAATTATTTCCTTAGTAAAAACTATTTTAGCTAAGGAATCATTGAGAATGAGGTTTGTAGTGTGTTGGATGAACAACCATCAACTAAAGACTTGGCCAAAACTTGTGATGATATGAGGTGTGTGTTGGTGTATTTAAAGAGCAAATGTGAGCTCACTTGCTCACTCTTGGCCGGCCAACATAAGCCAAGATGGCCTATGCATGCCTCTTGTGCTCTTACATAAAGCTCATAAGATGCCTTACACACTCTTACACTCTTACACATCCACTTACACACTCCATCACAATGCACACACACAACCTAAATTTTTCCCATTATACACGGCTGAAATGTGGTCTAATATGGACCCATTTTATCTTTGTCAATTGTGTTAATTTGTAACATGTCATACATGTCCCATAACACATGACCCAATTTGTTAATTGTGCAATTTTAACTATTAAAATTCATAATTCACAAATTTATTACATTTAAATATTTGCACTAATAATTTCGAAATTATTATTGTATAAAAATGTAATGTCATAATTTAATTACAACTCTTTGTAATTTTATGATCAACCGTGTTCATTCTCAATTTAATCGTTTCCCAAACGAATAAATAAAACCGAGTAATAAAACGATTTTATTACCATGACTATTATTATTATAATCCCATTATAAAAATAATCGTCATATAAAATTATTTCCAAATTTCTAGTTATTAATTAATTCGTATCCAATACAATATTAATTAATTATTCCATTGAGACGGAATTCCCTAAAGATATGACCTTAAGGGATCAACTGATCACCACCATCATATGACGATAATGTCAAACTCTAGACAGCCAATCATTACCGGTAAATGTTGATCAGTCGACTTTAAAAGAGTAAGACTCCCAGTTGTGTTTCATTCAAATGAGTTTTAAATATGTCAACACACTATTGTCGAGGACACTTCCTCCAACACTTCCCTCTATTATATCTCATATATATAAGTGTACTCATATTTGTTGAATACCTTCATTGTTCTACTGTCTAGAATAATTCTAACAGATTTCTTCCTTTATGATTGTAGTCAAAATGGTTCTCTAACCATCCATATGTGTTTTGAACATGGTATTGTGCAACTCTTTGCACATTAAACCAATGAAATATCCAAACATTTAGCTTCATCCTTTTAGTACTTATTCAGTAGTGTTTGATGAACTATATGGCTACACATTTCTCTCCAAATTCGATTTGTAACATTTCGTCATACTCCAAGTATACGAAGTTTGATAATGGTAATACATCTTAGCGTAAAGAATTGATCCTGCAGTGGAAGCATGTGGATTCAATTTCTATAGTTCAAAACATTTGAACTTACCCTTATTCTTATCGACATAAGAATATGTACTTATACGCTAATATCCATTAATAGGATATCCTAGTGATGTATTTATTCCTTTTACAAGTCTTTATCATTCATAATGATCTTTATCATTTATAATGTCTAACATGTCACATTCATGTAAGACTAGAGACATAACTTTACTCCCACTAAACTTCATGTATAAACATAACTTCTTGACTTTCCAGAAAATGTTTATCACATGATCAAAATAAAGAAACCTTTTGACATTTCCTTTTTAGGATAGTTGCGATTTTACAAAGCTCATACTCGATGACTTTTAAAATCCAACATGTCCAAATATTTGAACAAGAAGCCATGTTATTGCGTGGAAAACTCTTTGCCACCAATTTATCTAATTCAACTCTTGTCATCCTTTCTTAGGATAGTTGTGATTTTCAAAACTCATCGTAGATGATTTTAAAATCCAACAACATTATTTGATCCGATTTTAATAGATCCGTTGTTGCGTGCGAAACGCTTTCCACCAATCAACTGAGCTATTTCAGATTCAGGTAGAGTCGAAACTAACTAAAGCATTTATACAAGTTACAAGTTCGTTGCACTTAGAAGACAACATTACACTCGTCAACTTAATTTTCGAATGAAATTTCCACTTATCTCAACTAGGAAGAACATTTTCCTATTGCATCATACTGAAATTGTGGCTCTATAATAATTTCTCCCACTCTGTCTATAAGAAATAATCTTCCTTTCTTTATAGACAGCATCATGAGGCACAAACCTTTTGTTCTCATGATCATATAGGAAAAATTGTCATTCGAAATAGGCTACAACTTAGACACCTTGCCTATTCATATCTCATATGACTTGTATCCCCATGCTTTATAACATAGTGGAAAAATAAATGCTCGACAAAATTGGAATAGAAAGTAACTCCCACTCAATTGTAAAGATTTAATCATATCTCATATGATTCAATATTACTTTTTCGCGCATTTTATGAACGTGCTCACGAAAGTAAACTTGTGATACTTTATCACAATCTATTTGGTGTAAATTACTAGGCTTAATTAGATCATTATCTAGTTCCAAGAACATCTTCTTGAGCCAATGCACAACATTCTCAACGTGAATTTCTTGTGCGTTAATTTTCTCAATCGAAGAATTAAAATATCTTTCAAGATTTGAAATTTCACTCACCTACACACCTTAAAGTGTTTATAGGGTGAATGACTTGCTTTGAATGCAAGATTTGCATAACCCATGAGATTCCTAACCTCAAATGCAACTTTCAATCGAGAAATGATGAAAAAATTTGGGGCACCAACTAGAGTTTTTAGGGTACATATGACATTTCCACCTTAGTTTTGGAATATAATTACCTTGATTCGTATGGCCTAACCATGAACCAATTCGTGGTAACATTGAGTTTAACATTTGTTTCAATTGCGTAATGGTAAAACTTTTACCTTTTATGCAAAACTCAAATTATATTTAAATGATGTACATAATAACTATTATTTGTGTATTACTCTAAATCCAAAACTTGGTCAAGCACAATATAACATGTATATGTCTTACGGATGAATTGGAAACTACCTTAGTTCCATTCATGTTTATTCTTGGCAAATTGTCATACGATCTTCTTCATGTTAGGACGATAGGATTCACAAGAACCCTCGGATTGTGTTATTAGCACATCCTCCTCTAAATACCCATTTAGAATAGTAGGTCTTGTCATTCTTTTACCATAGTTCAATCATATGAAAATGGAATTTCTAACGTGAATCACCAATTTGCACTCAAATGCAAACAATGTAGAATAAAAACTTAATGTCATAAGTATTACCTAAGAAATATGTTGGAGTCATACTTCCAACATCCTTAGACTTTACAATTTGGAGTAGTTTCTAACTTCGTGTCTTACACGATTTTCTCTCAACCTCGTTCTCTTCTTAACTACTTAAGAAAGATTCGTTCTTCTCATAGCTCCCACTTACTTCAAGAATTATTACTCGAAGAAGACCTTTTCTTCAATTAATTCCAAATTAATTTCTCATAGGAGTTAATGTCTATGAAGTGAGGTGGTATTGGTTACAATGATTTTCTCAAATCAATTTACCAATTTATATCAACTTCGTCATGTTCTTAACCCTTAAGTTTTAGACGATAAGTTATTAAATTGAGCAAGAAGACTTTAGAACCATGTATGAATAGAAGATTTAATCAACACTTTTTGACTAAAATCACTTCTATTTAAGTTTCTTTATAAGAAATCATAATGGTTTAATAGGAATTTTAAGATGTTAATCTTATGTTTGCATAGGACCTTCCTATCAAATTCTATGGAATAGAATAATTCCTACGGACCTAGTTCATAACCAAAGACACAGTTTTAAGTGAGGAGAAAGAGATTCTATTTGTCGATATAGCATAAGATGTTTAGCGGAGATATTGGTTACAATCGAATGATATTATATAGGAGTAAAAATGAACAACAAATTAAGGAAAAACAAACATTCATCATTTTGATTCAACTTGTAAATATTTTAACAAGTTAAAGCATCTATAAAATGACCTCTATCCAATTTTATAAATGATTCCAAGACCCAAACCCAAACCACCGAAATCGTGAACCACTGGAACTCCGAACCAATGATATGGTTTGGTGGGTTAAAATTAAACCGGTTCTACCATAGAACTCTTGGTTGATGACAAATCATTATTTATTCATCTTAGCCCGGAACACATTGACCACTGGTCCTCTACACTTGCGTTGAGTACAAACCAAATTTCAATTGCATCGAGATGCGATCCGCCCACTGGACTGAATCCACCTCATCGCCCCACTTATCCTACGTAATGAGGTTCGTACAGCCCACTGGACTAGCACCACCCCACGAAATAGAAGCTCATGTGTTCTACTATTTGGTAATGCTAATTCTCAATTGTTTTTGTTTAATATAGAGGTCTTGTCAATTTATTATCTATCTCCTTTAAGCGAATTAAATCGGTGAACTCTATAATTATAATTGACACGGTCGTTTTTAACGATTTAAACTAATATGCATGTTGATGGCGATTTGGCTATGCATGCAAACATATAAAATGCAAAATAAAAGCAATAAAGAAATAAAATCCTAGTATGGCCTTCCTAGTAATAGTAAAAACTAATTAACTATTACAAATTCGGAAACCAACTCCATGGTCCCTTGAACTTCATTGGCACGCCATCCAAGAAAACACCGTCTTGTCGGAACTCCTTTCCGTATGGCACCGTCTTTTGGATCTCCGGAATTACAATAAAATAATACAACTACTCTATTGTAAAACTGAAAATTAAAGTAAATTACAAACCCGTGATTCGACATCACATAAATTACAACCGAATCAATATTCCCTTTCATTACGGGTAATATTGATTAAAACTAAGGCCATACAAAGAAAAATTACATAATTCCTAATTATATAAAATCATTCAAATATGACATTCATAAATTGCGATAATAAAATATGTATGCACATGCTCAATTTTTAATGCGAAATCGCCTTATGGGAGCAAATATCTCATATTTGTTTACGGTTTTTACGGATATGTGCGACTTTAACTATTAAAATCATCAAAATTACATAAATCTAATTTATGTCCAAGTTAATCATCCTAACTTACTTTAGGAATCAATGTTTAGTTTCTACTAATATTTGATCATGATTTAACTTTATTTTGCATTATTGTTCATAAATTACTTGTATATTCGGGAAAAATAAACAAAATATGGCCAAATGAGTCAATAAAATTCGAAATTTAAAATTCAAAAATTTTAAACTTTCTGGAAATTTTCTAAAAAGTCAGAAATTATTAAAATGGTCTTTTGCAAAAATATATGGTTTATTTCTTAAATAAATCGTATTATAGTCGTTTTTATGATTAAAAATCGGATTTAAATCATAAAAACTTGTAATAAATTGCTATAAATTTTTAGTCATCCTAAAATATATATTAGAATCTGAAAATGACCAAAAATAACAGACCATACTCGAAATTTTATTTTTACGACTCATAAATTACGATTATTAACTAATTAACTCATAAAACTTAATAATCATAAAAACAGAAACTTTTTGATATCAATTTTTTTTTATATCTGATGTTCCTATTATATAAGACATCTATGGGTAAAATTTCATGCCATAATATTAAGTTTAACTATTTTTTAACACAATAAGTCACTATTTATCCGATTTTAACTATTAAAATCATAAATCATGCATCACTTGAGAATAAATTCCCAAAATTTATATACATTCTGTAAATATTTCATGTGACATTGTGTAAAATTGTTATGGCAAAATTCCAACTATAACTATTAAAGTCGAATTTGAGTCACTATTAATACGATTTTTACTATAAAAATCATTAATCATGCAAAATAAGTCCATTAATTTCGAAAATTCATACAGGCACTTTATATATTGCATGTGACTTCTCATAAAAATTTTAAGGTCATATTCGAAATATAACCTTCTATACCCATTTTAACTCATATTATGACTATTTATCTCATAAAATTCATAATCCATGCATATTAACTCCATTTCTTACGAAAAATCATATACAATATATTAAATATGCATGTGAGAACATATCAAAAAAACTCGGCCAGAAACTATTTTTAACTATTTTTCCCATTAATTGTTGTTTAAAACCGATTTAAACTACAAAATATACAAATAAATATAAAAATGAACAATAAAAATCCATAAAATTGTATTTATGTCCTAAAACCATTTTAGAATCAGAAACTTTAACATGCAAAATTATTTTGTGATTTATCATAATAAACACAAAATTTTCGAAAAATTCGAAATATGTATGTTAATCCGTTTAACATAAAACATGAATCCGATCATGCATGCAACAACCGTAATGCTCTGATACCACTTGTTGGGAACCGAAATTCCTGATTTTATACTCATATCTAATGTGAGTTTTATTTACTTAAGTTTAGTCATAAAACTTAATTAGATCTTATGCATGCATGATGATATCATAAGATGTGATTGTCCTTACATTGGTTTTAGAAGGTTTATACTCAATAATCACCTATTACTTGAGTCTTCAATAACCAAAATACCCTTATAACGATCTAACAAAAATCGTCTCCAAAAGATGCGTAGCAAGGACCCGGTCTCAAACTAACACTATTTTTGTTACTAGAAAAATAGTTTTAGTATACTAGAAATGTTAATAATATTCCTTAATATTATTACTATAGGAAATAATTTCTTGCTTAGAAAAACTATTTCTATGTACTATGAGTATGAGGAGGTTGTAGTATATGTGTGATGAGAAAGCATAAGCAACAACTAGTAACAAGTGCACTTGTGGTGGTGGATAGTGTGGTATTTATAGAGCAACAATGCTCACATGAGAGGGCACATGGCCGGTCATGTCAAGCCTTCATGGCCTATGCATGCTCTCTAACTCTCTTACACAAAGGCTCAAATATGCCTTACACATATACTTTGTGTATCTTACACATCATCACCTTACTCACTTACACACACTATCACTTGCTAATTTATACACACAATCCACACACATACATACATTATCACGGCTGAAAATGGGTCTTATTATGGACCCATTTTAACTTTGTCAATTGTGTTAATTTGTAACATGTCACATATGTTCCATAACACATGACCCAATTTGTTAATTGTGCAATTTTAACTATTAAAATTCATAATTTACAATTTTATTACATTTAAATAATTACACTAATAATTTCGAAATTATTATTGTATAAAAATGTAATGTCATAATTTAATTACAACTCTTTGTAATTTTATGATCAACCATGTTCATTCTCAATTTAATCGTTTCCCAAACGAATAAATAAAAACCGAGTAATAAAATGATTTTATTACTTTGACTATTATTATTATAATCCCATTATAAAATATTTGTCATATAAAATTATTTCCAAATTTTCAGTTATTAATTAATTCGTATCCAATACAATATTAATTAATTTATTCCATTGAGACGGAATTCCCTAAAGATATGACCTTAAGGGATCAACTGATCACCACCATCATATGACGATAATGTAAAACTCTAGACAGCCAATCATTATCGGTAAATGTTGATCAGTTGACTTTAAAAGAGTAACACTCCCAGTTGTGTTTCATTCAGATGAGTTTTAATTATGTCAACACACTATTGTCGAGGACACTTCCTCCAACACCGACATCCTCAAGTTTCAGAAACTCTATCCACCAACGATTCACTCCATGCCAACCACCCGCAAGGGAAGGATCCTTTAAATTCCTCAAGCAATGGTCAATCCCTCTAAGTTTACATCTCAGGTTCTTTCGACACTCATTCATTACTATCAACGGTTTTTATTCTCAATGTAAAGTTTTTCCTTAAGTCCAGCATATTCTCAAGGTCAAGTAAAACCAAATTACCCCACTCTTCCATTTATCATCACTAGCTCTCGGACCTATTTCTCCAATTTCATTTATGACTTCCAGTATCTCATCTAACTTCTCCAATGGTGCCTCTCAACCCACCAAATTTCACGATTCCAGTATGATTCTCAAGGCTAAGTCCCATAGAATACCACAAGTACAACACAACCTTAAGGTAGGTATTCAATCACTCACTCTCACTCTTCCCATTGGATAAACAACTATACACTAGGATTATCAAAACATGTCTCACGATACCTGTTACGATTCCCTCAAATAACAAGATTTCTCCAACACACGGGTCACAGTTATCCTAGAACTAATTCCTCAAAACTCAATCAAGGGGAAGTTTACTTACAAGGTACCTCGAGAAGGCGAGCAACAAGGATAAGGCGGAAAGATAAGAAGATAGATTTCAGAGTAAGACTGACAGGAATTCAAAAAGAAAGGAAATGCATTAAGAGATACAGAAGAAGGTGATGCATAAAGAATAAGAAGAATCTTCGGGAATCCAGAAGCATCCTCCAATAGTAGCACGGATCTTCTATCTTCGGTAGTAGACATCCATCTTGATCGCCATATGGATAAGCTCACGGTTCGTCGATTGAAAGACATAAAAGTATAATCAGTGACAATCAACAAACACGTTAGAACCTAATAAAAGCAATCATAAAACAGGCTACCACTTGTCCTTAAATCTACCCAAATCTCTCATTCATTATTCAAGTTTTTGGTCAAGTTAAGTTTGGGGATTACATGAGTGCGTTGGGAGTGATAACGCTCTGATACCAACTGTAAAACCCCTCGCGGTAGCGGAAAAGTAAACATACAAAACATGCCAAAAATACGCGGAATTTAAAACTTTTGACATGATAAGAAAACATGCGAGGTGTCTTAACAATATAAAACAGGCGGAAGAAAAGAAACATAAATAAGTTTATAAGTACGATACAAAACAGCCCGGGATAGCATATCCCTACAGGCACAAAACACTGAAACGTAAGTCTAAGGTCTAGCTAACGAATAGGTAAAAGTCGTGACGATGAAGGATCATCGTTCGCTAGCCTCAACGTAACCCCCTACAAACAGGCTCATGCACCTACACACATACAACATGTGCGCCACAGTCAGTGGGGAGTGACTAGAGTGCTCCTAGCCACCTATTGTCAATAACACATAACACATAAAGCATCCAACATACTCCATCATAGATAAAACATGTGAAGCATACAAATCTCAATATCTGAATCTCAAGTCAACATGCAAATACTTATGCAAGGCTCTCAACCAACTTCGGAAACTATTTGGAAGGAGAGCCGGTTTCCCTTCCGGTTGCCCGGCCGGGGGGTCTTTCAATCCAAACCATTTACGAAACTAGACTAAGAGTCGTCCAATGCCTTAGACGAACAGTTCTAAGGTAAACAAGTATCATACATTCACAATCACAAACTAAAGCATACCCAACATCCAATTATATCAACAAGAGATAGGTCACCAAGTGACTCGACTCCAACAGCTATAGGTCAACCAAGTGACTCTACAAACAAGAGATAGGTCACCAAGTGACTCGACTCTAACTACTATAGGTCAACCAAATGACTCTACAAACAAGAGATAGGTCACCAAGTGACTCGACTCTAACTACTATAGGTCAACCAAGTGACTCTACAAACAAGAGATAGGTCACCAAGTGACTCGACTCTAACTACTATGAGCAGGCCGACAATCGACTCGTCTATATTGTAACAACCCGGATTATAAAACAAAGGCAAAACATAATATAAATGAATATCAGAGTGTAACTCAATGATAACTGGGTTAAGGTGGCGGAAACCTTACCCAAATCCGGATCGATACTCAAATCGAAAACCAAACTAATACATTATTCAAAGGTTCTTAAAACCTTAAAGCAAAGGTCCTAAACAAATTATTAAGCTCGCTTCACACATTTCCCAAGCAAGCATCAACCAAACAGCAACCACCTGAACAACCTGAGAAGGGGGTCGACAATCAGTCGGGAGTAACTAGATGCTCTCCCAGTCATGTTTACAACAATTGAATATAACCAACAATCATTAACAAATGAAATGTAAAACCAGTAAACATGCGAGATCATCTACACTCATGAAAGTCAATCAAACTTACCTTCATCTGAAGACATAATACGACAATCATGTGAGGATATAAACATGACATGACATGAAAGCAAACTTACCATCCCATGATATTCTCAGCACCAGACAAATGAAGCCAACGAACCTAGACCATATGCGACCACTAGACCATGAACACTTACGACTCAAGTAACTCACGACTCATAGTAACGTAAGGCACAATGCTAGCATTAAAGCATAGCGAAAATGGTGACACGCAATCCATCGCAACCGAAGGCACAAAGCTATCATCAAAGCATAGCGAAAATGGTGACACACAATCCATCGCAACCGAAGGCACAAAGATATCATCAAAGCATAGCGAATAGAGCGAACGCCCGTTAGAGCGTATAACCACTGCCTCTAACTTGCCAGAGCGTATAACCACTGCCTCTAGCTGACGGAGCGTATAACCACTGCCTCCATCGGTGTGGAGCGTATAACCACTGCCTCCACGGTACTATGTATAGCGTATAACCACTGCCTATATGCCTAAGACCTGGCCAGACCTCTCGATGCAATAACTGTACACCGAACGACACTCGGGACCCAGAACGTATAACTGACGAATCTGACCACCCCCGAACATAGACCAAAATAAATCCCACATCAATGGGTGGCGTTAGTTCATTCCGATAGTATATAACTGATACTACCGTCATCTATTCAAACTAGCAAACAACAATGCACAGTATAACTGACTGTACTAACATGCGTGAATAACATCACGACTCAAACCAATAGAACATCATAACAGACTGTCCTAATATCAAATGCATAGAAGTATCCAACGACATATGCAAACACAATATTATACAATCACTGAACACAACTCAACATGTGAATTAAGTATAAACAACCAAAGTTATAGTAACTCTAACTATAACATAAGTAATGGATGCGAGGTTATACTAACCTCAACTATAACTTCCCCATATGGCTTGAGGTTATAGTAACCTTAGCCAAACCATAACATGAACCTAAAGTTATACTAGCACCAACCATAACCTTGAGTCATACCTCAGGTTTACATTAGTCTCAACTATAACTTTAGATCGCAACCCAAAGTTGTATTAACTTCAGCTGTAACTTTAACTTGCAATCAAAGTTATATAGACATCAGCTATAACTTTGACTCGCAACTCAAAGTTATATTAACTTCAGCTATAACTTTGCGTCGTACTCAAGGTTGTACTAGTTTCAGTTATAACCTTGAATCATATTTTCAAAGTTACACATACTTCAACTATAACCTTGAGCAACGCTCTTGGCCATTAGCCGTGTCGCCATCTAGGGTTTTCCTCGCGAACCCTAGTTGCGCACACGACACCCATAACGACTTATCAACACATTATAATCCATAATTACGATAATAAGACATACATAAATATATGAAGCACAATTAATTCATGACAATAAATAATCAAACATCTACTAATCGTACAACCAATCATTAAATCATATTAATCACATCAATTGGCATAAACACAATTAAAAGAGAAACACCTAGTTACCTTTTTAGCAATTAATGAAAATCTTCATAAAGAATATGACCAACAAAGTCTTGTCTCCAACACGTGTCAATAACCCCAAAAATGAACTTTAACGAAAGCGGTAATCCAAATACTTGTGATAGAAATTGTACGAAACAATAACTCTTTCGAAAACGCCAAAGGGAAAGATATCTTCTTCTTTACCCACAAAACAAGAGACCCAAAACGTAGGTCTAAAGGTCCATACAAATAATTCCCAATAAAATATTTTGAATATAAAATATTGTAAAGGTAAGAGCAAGGATTGTGAAAATATAATTTATGTATGAGTTTTGAAGAACAAAAGATATTCAACAATGGAGTTAAAGGGAGAAAGAAGAGAAAATAGACGAGAAAGAGGAGAAAGTGGCGCGGCACTTTCACGTGAAAAATAAAAGGTTTGACCTAGTTGCTTGCTAGGTTAAATCTATTTATAAGGAGATTAACTAATGGGCTTTTGGTCCATTAGCTCATACAATGGATTATCTGATTACAAATTGGATTGAGCCATATTAAAACGTAATGAGAACTTAAAATAGAAAAATAATTATTAAATTAAAATAATAAAATTGTGCACGGACATTTTAACCCATCCAAAAGTAGATCAAAACGGAAATAATAAAATAGAAAACGGAGGTTATAATTACATATTTCCAAAATCCATTAATAAACTTTGAAATAATTAATTAAATAAAATATTTTTATAATAAAATATTATTATAAAATACGGGGTGTTACATATATACTACGACATCCCCAATCTCAGAGTATACAACCCCCTGGTAGGACGACATCAAATGAGTGTCCTAGTCTAAACCTGGTCAGATTCTCGGAGCGCAAACGAATTACGATCCCCGATTCGACAAGTGCACAAGGCACCCCCAAGACCCGAACTAGCTAGGAACGAGATATGCCCGAAGGTGGGCAGACAATCTAAGACGTGACCGTGAGACCAAGTCACTACGGTCAACCAGCTACACAATGCAGTCAAGTGAGAACTCGAGTACTATAGCAGCGCACAGCAGGTTACACAAATCCCAATATGTCATCTCAAAGATGTACAACAACTCAAACTCGAATGACAATCATTTCGTATATATATATATATATATATCATCTCTAAACATCCATACAACACTTAACCGACTTGGGGAACTAATTTGAGGCGAGAGCCGGTTTCCCTTCCGGTTGCCCGGCCGGGGGGTCTTTCTCCTCAAATCCATTTCCGAACCCAATATAAGTGCCGCCCAATTTTCGTGACTTCCAACAAGCATACAATTCATATTATATAACGTATATTATTTACGAAAATCATTACGCATATAAAATAACAAAAGAATCGTAAATTAAATATATAGTTCATTCGGAAAAGAGAAACAAGAACTAATTTAACATTTCATATTATATCCTCATATTTTCTATATAAATTAACATGTGAGAAATTAATATAACAAGTCGTATTATAATTATTCGGGAAACCGATTAACAAATTAATCATTTAGACATGCTTCTTAAAATAAAAAAAAATTGTAACCCATTATTAAAGTGTAAACAATTCTAACGTACGTAAATTAATTAATTCAAGCAGGCCGGCTAGCACGTACGTAAAATAATAATAATATAATAATAATAATAACAAATACGGAGTAATAGAGAAGTGAGGTAGAAATAATAATAATTAAAGCTAGCACCAAAGTTCGCGCTCATAGCGACTTCGTCATGGAAGCGGGTGCGATAAAGAACGTACTGATCTATGCAATGGAATCCAATTTGCAAAGACGCTTCATTCCCATGGTGCAAACAAGATTTTCACCATGCTCACTAACGAATTTTCGAAAGCTCCGAGAATCGTTTCTTACGAGCAAACCTATCGCTTCTTTGAAGCAAAACTCTAGAAGGGCCAAGCTGTTAGCCAACATATTGTCAACATGATTGAGAATATCGAGAAACTGGAGGCCCTAAACTACAAGATCAGTGAGAACATAATCGTTGATCGAATGCTTCATTCGCGTCATGATGGGTTGACCCTATTTAGGGCCAACTATTACATGAACGACATGAAGAAGACTCCTCATGAGCTCCACTCCCTTCTCGTACAGACCGAGAAGGATCTGAAATTAAGTGGGAGCGTGAAGCAGGATGTTCTCATGATCTCCAGTAAGGGTAAGGGTAAAGGGAAAGCTAAAGCTCAAGGCGACCTAGCGGTAGGTAAGCCTAAGTTCAAGAAGTCAGGATTTGCTAAGAGTGGGCCCAATGAGTCGACCAACTCACTGGGTAAAACAAAGAGCAAGGATACAAGCATGGAATGCCACCATTGCCATAAGATTGTACATTGGAGGCGCACGTGCCCCGTGTATCGTGAGGACATTAAGGCAGGCCGCGTTATTCCTGTTGGTATGTCTTCTTATTCTTCTATTCACGTGATTGAGATTAACCATGCAAGTTACGGAATATGGGTACTAGATACTGGTTGTGGTTCTCATCTGTGTAATCATGTGCAGGGCCTCCGAAACCAAGAGCCCCTCATAAAGGGTGAGGTTGACCTGCGTGTCGGGAATGGAGCACGAGTTGATGCAGTCTCGAGGGGAACATACGTGATTCAGCTTCCAAGTGGATTCGAGTTATCTTTGTATAACTGTTATTATGTTCCTAGTTTATCCAAAAACATTATTTCTGTTTCTGCACTTGACAAACTCGGTTTTTCATTTGTAATAGAGAACAATAGCTGTATTTTCTCATTACACAATATGATTTATGGCAAGGCAGTTTCCATGAATGGAATTTATGTTTTAGATCAAACCACCGAAATATACACGTGAATAACAAGAGATTAAAGGTTGGTGACAAAGATCAAACTTACCTATGGCACTGCCGTATGAGACATATAAATGAGAAACGAGTAAAACAACTCATACAGAATGGAGCTATCTCGGCCTTTGATTTCGAATCATATGGCACGTGTGAATCATGTCTCATCGGTAAGATGACTCGTATTTCCTTCAACGGTGTTGGAATGCGCGCTGCCGATCTATTAGGACTCATATATACAGATGTATGTGGCCCTATGTCGATCAACGCACGAGAAGGCTATAGGTATTTCATCACTTTCACGAGTGATTTGAGTAGATATGGCTATGTCTACTTAATGAAACATAAAAGTGAATCCTTTGACAAGTTCAAAGAATACCAGAATCGGGTACAAAACCAACTGGGAAGAAAGATTAAAGCACTACGATCTGATCGTGGTGGCGAGTATCTTTCTCACGAGTTTGATCAACACCTTAAAGACTGTGGCATCGTTCTGCAGTTAACTCCACCTGGAACACCACAATTAAATGGTGTGTCCGAACGGAGAAATCGAACTCTACTTGATATGGTTCGATCCATGATGAGTCACACCGTTGTGCCTAATTCATGGTGGGGCTATGCTCTTCTGTCAGCCGCTCTAATACTTAACCGAAGTCCGTCTAAAGCTGTTGACAAGACTCCATACAAGTTATGGAAGGGAACGGTCCTTAACTTGTCCTTTATTCGGGTTTGGGGCTGCGAGGCTTATGTCAAGTGGAGACACGAGGATAAGCTCGGCCCGCGATCGGTCAAGACATACTGTATAGGCTATCCAAAAGGAACTTTTGGTCATTACTTCTACTCGCCAACCGAACAACGTGTTTTTGTTGCGGCTAGTGCGACGTTCTTAGAGAGAATTTCCCGAGAACAAGTCGAGTAATAGAACCTTCGATTTATCGGAGATTCAAGAACCAACTACCGAGCAACCATTGGAGGAAGCAGTTCCTTCAACCTCGGCTGCGGTAGATATTCCTGAGGAACCTAGGAGGTCGGGAAGAGTCTCTATTCCTCCGGACAGATACATTGGTATGGTCGAGGAACATGACATAGATGAAATCTTACTCCTAGAGGGTAATGAACCCACAACCTATAAAGGTGCCATGACTAGTTCTGACTCAAAGCTATGGCTAAAAGCCATGCAATCCGAGATGGACTCCATGTATGAGAACAACGTGTGGGATCTTGTGGACCTACCTGCAAAGGTACGCCCCCTTCAATGCAAATGGCTTTACAAGATAAAGCATGCCGTGGAAGGACAACAAGATATCCACAAGGCAAGACTAGTTGCTAAAGGTTTCACCCAAGTGCCAGGCTTGCACTATGATGAGATCTTTGCTCCCGTAGTCATGCTACGTTCCATTCGGATTATCTTATCGATCGCCGCATTTCATGACTATGAAATCTGGCAGATGGACGTTAAAACCGCCTTCTTAAACGGTTATTTGGAGGAAGAGTTATACATGGTACAGGCGAAGGGTTTTATTGATCCAGAACATCCTAAGAAGGTTTGCAAGCTTAAGCGTACCATTTATGGACTTAAGCAAGCATCACGGAGTTGGAACCATCGCTTCGACCAAGTGATAAAAGAGAATGGGTTCATTCGATCAGTCGAGCAACCATGTCTCTATAACAAGTCGAGTGGGAGCAAGATTGTCTTTCTAGTACTGTATGTCGATGACATACTCTTGATTGGGAATGACATACCTCTCCTATATTCGGTTAAAGCATGGATGAAAAACCATTTCCAGATGAAAGATCTGGGAGAGGCACAAAGAATTTTGGGCATCCGTATCTACAGGGATAGATCACGACGGATGTTGTCTCTCAGTCAGGAGTCTTCTATAGATAATATCCTAGAGAGATTCAGCATGACGAACTCTAAGAAAGGGTTCCTTCCTATGGCTACTGGGCTTCACTTGAGCAAGTCTCAAGAAGCTAAGACATTGGAAGAGAAAGAGCGCATGAGTCGGATTCCTTATGCTTCGGCTATAGGATCGATCATGTATGCCATGATATGCACACGTCCAGACGTTGCATATGCATTGAGTATGACGAGTCGATTCCAAGCTCATCCAGGTGAACAACACTGGATGGCCGTGAACAACATTCTTAAGTACCTACGGAGGACTAATGATTGGGGATTGACTTATGGAGGCGACACGACGCTCTGCGCCACTGGTTACGCAGATGCTAGCTTCCAAACGGATCGAGACGACTCGAAATCTCAGTCTGGATTCGTTTTTACTCTTAATGGTGCTGCTGTCAGCTGGAAAAGTTCTAACCAAAGTGTTACAGCAGATTTTACAACTGAGTCCGAGTATTATGCCACTTCGGAAACAGCTAAGGAAACAATATGAATGCGTCAATTCTTACAAGGACTACCATTAGTGCCTAGTTCGAATGACCCGATCACCGTTTATTGTGACAATAAAGGTGCCATCTTCCACGCTAAGGAGCATAAGTCTAGCAACAAAGCTAGACATGTACAACGGAAAGCTCATCTAATCAGAGATTACGTGGAGCAAAAGGAGATATTTATTGATAAGATCGCTACGGATGACAACATAGCTGATCCTCTCACTAAAGCATTACCACGTGATAAGCATGAAGGGCACATTAATTCCATGGGAATTAAACGTGTTCCCAAGTTGTAGTACTCTTTTATGAATACATGTTACAATTCATTTTCGTGTGTACTCTATTACAAGCTCATCGTTATGATAATTTTATGTTTTGTTTTTCATGTGGAATTGTACACCAATTTTGAACACCACAAAGTGAACTAATTAACATTACATCGTTTTAAGTCCTTGATGTTGGGAAATGTGTCCTCAACAATAGTGCGATCACGTAATTAAATCTCATAACGAGAATGCGCAAGGGATGATACGAATTATTAGTCAACTGACCAACATTAATCGGTAATGATTGGCTAGCTAGAGTTTGACATTACTGTCGTATGACGGTGGCGGTCAGTTGATCCCTTTAGGTCACACCTTTAGGACAATTCCCTTAATTGATAAAGTGATCAAATGTATATTGATACGATTTGATCATATTCCTTAAACTCGTGTATCGAGAAATTAGAGGTTAAATCTTAATGTAAGATTTATGTTTAAAATTGAAACGTGTCAATTGTTAAACATTAAACGATATTTTATTATATCGTTATTAGAATGAATTGGGTTGAAATTGATACAAAATTTGTAAATCGTATTGACGATAAATGATCATTTTACATTAGTAATTTCGAATTACTTAATAATTGAATAAATATGATTTATTTAATTATGTATAATATTTATGGGATAAATATTTATATGTTTTAAATGTACTAAATTATTTTATACCTTAATGACATATAAGATGTCACACTTTATACAATTGTACATTTCACAAATTGTAAAATGAAGTCCATATTATGGACTATATGGCACGGCTAAGTAGAGGTGGTGGTGTGGTTAATTAGTGTGTTAATTACTCTTTAATCATATGTTAGACATGTGCCTTGAGAACACTAACCTAGTAACCACCCTAGAGCCTTGAGAAAGGAAAATGTTCCCTTGTTGCTCTTCCCTATGGCCGGCCTCCCCTTCCCAAGTATGAGCATGCTTAAGCCATTTACTCATCTTAAGCAACAACATGCTTCATATATATAGGTGATATAAGATTCATTCTAATGCTCTTCTTGCCCTAGCCGAAATTTTGCCTAAGTAAGAAGATTATATTTAACCTCTAATACTTATTATAAGATAATAAAATTTATACTATAAGTAGTATTCAAATTACATTCTAATAAGAGTGATTAGAATATTAAGGAAGAAATCGATTCCTAGTCTAGCACAACAAAGGTGTCGGTTCATTGAGGGATAGTCTTGGTGCATCTTTAAAGGAGGTATTCTAATTTGGGTACTTGGAGGATCATCCTTGCTAAGCTTGGACCGTGTGTAAGGGTTCGATTTCTCCCTATTCCGCATATATTAGCATGCATAAGATCTTATAAACGAGTTTATTAATATGTTAATTAAAAGTTAATTAAAGGTTTTGTTAGTATGACTAAAATTAGTTTATGAGCAACTAGTTAAACCTAACAATTGGTATCAGAGCAAATAGGTTGTTTGCATGCTTTCCGTTTACTTATTTACAGAGTTATAGTGATAACAAAATAAAATTGGAATTTTCGTTTGATATATGATATGCACGAAATTAATTTAGCATGAATACCTACTGTTTTCTAAAATGTTTTAGAATGTTTGGAATATATTTTGCATGAATATTGATTATTGGTATATTAAATCTCGGTTTTAATATGTTTTAATGGTTAAAAATGTTTATTTTTGGGAAAACTAGTTAAAATAAGCTTCTGGCCGAGATTTTTCAGTATGATATCACATGTATTTTCTATAATATGAATGTGAATTTTCGTAAATTATGGACCTTTAAATCGTGTGATATGAATTTTAATGGTTAAAATGCAATAAGATGAATAAAAATGGGTTAAAATAGTTATATTATGAATTTGACTATAAAAATTTATGAGGATGTCACATGCAATATTTAAAATTTATGTTGAATTTTCCAGAAATTTATCTCAAATATTGCAATATTATAGATTTTTAATGTAAAAATCGGGTAATTAGGGACATAATTTCGACTTTAATAGTTTAAGTTGGAATTTGGCATAAGAATTTAACACGATGTCATATATATTATTTCCAGCATGTATAAAATTTTCGAGAATTTTATCTTATTTTATGCTTGAGAAATAATTTTAAAGGTTAAAATCGTACGATATATGACGTAAATCGTTAAAATTTGCAAATGTTGTTAAAAATGGCCGAAAATGTAACCCATATTAGTCATATGTGATATGTTCATCATGAAAATATTCTGGGGAGCCAAAAGTTTCAGATTTGATTTGATTTTATTTAATTTTAATTTGATAAAAAGGTTACATTTAAAATTAATTAAAAGAGTCATGCAATTATTTCGGCTATGGGGCAATGTGCCATTTAATTTTCTGTCCATCTTGTGTTCTTAAAATGTTTTGGAAGGTATAAAAATATTATTAGTATTTAATTTGCATTTATGAAGTTAATTATTGAATTTTCCGACTTAAATTGCTCGTTTTACGTGTTATTTTCGAAATAATAATAAAACCGTATAAAATACTAATATTTTAACTTTCTGAAAAATTTAAGAACATTCTGGATTTTTCAAAATTTGAATTTTGAATTTTCGAAATTTTATGACTCTTTTGGATTTTTATATTATTTTTCCCGTAAAACCGAGTAATACCGATCAATATTGAAATATATTAAGTTAAGTCATGTTCAAAGTTTGAGTAAGACTAAATTTTGAATCCTATAAGAGTTAGGATGATTAACTTAAGGATGAAAACCGTTTCATAAAATGCATAGTGTTGTTAAACGTTAAAACACGCGATTCCATAAACCAAGGTTTACGATAACTATTTAAATAAGTGTTTTAAATAGGAAGATTTGGCTTAGGGTTTGCATGTTAATTCATATTTATATAAGCATTGCATATTTATATTATGAATGTCATGATTTATTTTTACGTAATTTTGGGAATTATGTAATTTACTTAGTATGGCCATAGTTTTTAAATCGGTATTTCCCGTAATGTAAGGGGTTACCGATTCGGTTGTAATTTTGTGATCTCGTATCACCCAATTGTAATTTATTTCTATTTTATAATGTATAAAGTAGACTAGAAAAGTTGTAATATTTGTAAAATCCGGAGTTCCTTGAAGACGGTGCCATTCGGAAAGGAGTTCCGATCAAGACGGTGTTTACCTCGAAGTGCGTGCCGCGTGAAGTTCAAGGGGCCAAAGGAGTTGGTTTCCGAATTTGTACTTTGTTATTTCTTTTCTAGGAAAGGCCATACTAGGGTTTATTTATGCTTTTATTTTGCTTTTATATGTTTGCATGCATAGCCAAATTGTCATACATCGTATCATGCATGTTTCGACCTAGTCGACCTAGTCTTTTATTTTATCGATAATTCACCGACTTAGTTCACTTAAACGGAGATAGATAATAATTTGACTAGATCTCTTACAAATAAATTTTGAGACTTAGCCTTACCAAAAAGTACGGACCCATGAATCCCTTCTTCACAAGAACGTAGGCTCGGCTACACCGGGGTACTAAAATTGTCACGTTGGGTAAGTGGGGTAATAAGATTACACCTTGAAATTTGGTTGATCTCAACGAAAGTATTCGTAACCGTAGTTGCAATAAGTTCGGGCTAAAGATAATTTTAAGAAAATTGTCGACCGAGAGTTCTAAGAGTAGAACCGATTAAAGGGTTAATCCACCAAATTATACCAATACGGGTTGAATCGGCTACACCGTGCCCGGATTAGTATGGGTTTGGGTCTCGGGATTGTTTACTTAATTGGGTAAGAGATCATTAAGTAAATACATAACTAAACTTGTTAAAGTTTCTAGTTTAAAAATTAAGAATTTAAAATGATGTTGTTTTTCCTTTTATTATTGTAGTTTAATTTTCAACATCGAGTATTGCATCCAACGCTCCACCTCTCACTAACGTATCATGGCTTCGATCCTTTATGGATCGTTGTAAACTCGATAAGCATGGTTCCAATTTTAAGGATTGGGATGCGCAATTGCTTTTGGCCGCTCAAGGTGACGATAAGAGTCGTTACCTATCCGAAGCTGCTCCTCCCGCTCCGACCGCTCGTTCATCGGTCCAAACTCGTGAGGCCTATGAAGCCTACATGAAAGAGTCCTCCGCACTTAAAAATGTGCTCATCTTCTCCATGGAGCCGGATCTCCAAAGGAGTATGATTAAGTTGACCACATCGTATGAGATATACACCAAGCTTGCGACCATGTTTTCGCAAACTCCTAGAGTGATTCAATATGAGGCGGCTTCCGCCTTCTTTGACATTACATTCAAGGAAGGGCAAAAGATAAGCCCTCATGTGCTCAAACTCGTTGAGCTCGCGGAAACTCTAAAAGCTCAAAATGTTGACATTCCCGACTCTCTAATTATTGACCGAGTTCTTCACTCGCTCAATAAGGTTAAGGCGTATGCTCAATTCCGGATGAATTTCAATATGCGAAACCAAGAGACCACATTGGAAGAGTTGCATAAGATGCTCGTCCAAGCCGAAAGGGACGTGGGACTTCATGAAAGTTCCACCAAGGATGTTTTGAACATCGAAAAGAAAGGGAAAACGAGCTTCAAAAGAAATGCCTCTAAAGGCAAGGGCAAGAAAACGTCCAAACCCAAGGCGACCAAAGAAAAGACCTTTTCGAAAGGCGCTTCCACCTCGTCTTCCAAAGAACAAGACAAGTGCCATTATTGCACGAGGATCGGTCATTGGAAGAGAAATTGCCCCAAATACTTAAGCGATCTCAAAAATGGGAAGGCAACCGCCGTAGGTAATAATTCTCGTGTATAATTCATGTCATTTATCAACTTATGTATAGTGATACAAATGTGTTGATATTTACCCTTTTTAATTGCTTTAAAGGGCCACCCCCGAATAATGATAAGGGCAAGGAGAAGGAAGCTTGAAGTTCCTTACTTGGATGGCTACGGTAGCATCCAATTGATCGAAGACTTGAAGAGCTAGGCTCTAATTTTCCTATCGTCTTCTTTCAGATTTTGCATTTATTTAGGAACAATTTAATTTTCTTGTAAGACAAGGATTAAAATCCTAAAACAATGGTTGTAATTTTGGATATTAGTGACTTGGTTTTCAACCCAAGTCACTACTTTTGTTCTTAATCAATGTTTTGATTTCTCAAATAAATTGCATACCTTAAACATGAATAATAGTGATTTAATCACGCAATAAATATTGATACGATCAAGTATAAGATAATCAAAGAGTTGATTAAAACGGAGAACTACACCCCATGAGATAGATTCAATCAAAATGAGACTATATCAGTTCATTATAAGATTTTCATTTTAAGTGAAAATGAGAATGTATTCATCACACCTATCAAACTTCAAACATTCAAATACATTGGTTAATCGAAATAGCTATCCTTAAACAAGTAAAGGTTATTGTTAGAAGGATAGAGTGGGAGAAAATATTTCGCTCACAAACCAATGATGAAAATAAAGGAAGGATCTTAGAGAAGATTCTTACTTGGGAGTCTTAAGAAGAGCCCATTCTTACTTGGGAGTCTTAAGAAGAGCCCTAAATGATTTGAAGAAACTACGAGAGAACACTGAAGAAACTACGGGAGGACACTCGAAGAAAGGTTCTTTGTGTTCATTGTTTCATAGAAAGGAAAGAAACCCCGTATGAAATCATCGGTAGGAAAACGGTTCCTATGTGGTTTTAAAGAAATTATCATGTCATTTTCGTCTCAAGGAAACGAAGACATGATAAGAAGGTAATGAATGATTGAATGGAAACAGATCACTATAGGGATAGTGATAGTGATAATAATTCAAGTAATAGTTTAACATGCGAGAAATGAAAGGTTCATTTAAAGATACCGAGAGATATTGATTTTAGTGGGAGCGATTTTCATTAAAAGAATTAAGCCTACCATTTAGAGAGAATGGGTGATTCTTTAAGGTGTAAAGAATAAGAGGTTTTCAATCCTAGATGATCAAATACCTTATATCATATGATGATAGGAGCTTTAAGGGAAGGTTTATTATATGGATAATAAAAGGTCGCCCACTAGAAGTTAGAATGGTTTATTCATAATGATGAATGAAACCATTATCAAATAGCCAAGATGAGTGAAAATTATTAGAATGATGAAATCATAAATAGACTACAATAAAGTTTTCAGTACATAAGTGACTGTATATCGATACGTCACAAGTTATAAGATAACAGTGGGAGCTTTCCTTCGGAAAGGAAACTCAAAATCTAGAAAGAGTTCTAGATATGTACTCAAATAGAATCATATTATACGGGATAATATGAGAATAAAGGAGACCAAAAGTTGTAAGTTTTGCTATCATGAATAAAGGTTATTCGCATGAATAAAAGGTTTATTCGCAAAACACTAATACAAATAGATGATTGTGCATCAAATGTAATGTAATAATATTGACTATTGTTGCATGACAACATCATTTGAGTTATGATTAACTCAAAATGAAAGATACTTTGTCAGCATCCAAATGGGTTGTATGAGACAATATTGAACCCCATAAGTGAACTGGATTGACTTAGTATAGCCCCTAGCCGCTTACATGAGGTGACATCTCGAAGCGACTAGAGTGTGAGGCGATTGATGGCAAGTTCAAATGCCATAGAGTCATATGTGATGACTAGTCGATCACATAGGCAGACTGTAAGAGACACTCTGTCGGGCAATGTGACCGCTTATAGAGTTCTGGAAATTTTATAGCCGGGTCGTGGCGAGAGCTGCTATAGTATTCTTGTGAGTCAATTCTTTGACTAAAGACTACTCTCCCAAGATGGTACAGTTTAGGCATAACTTTGATCCATTCTCTACGACTTTTCGTAACTGGAGTCAAATGGGATTGTTTTGGGTTGTGACTAACTGTGACTAGTTGAAGGAAGTAGTGCGATAGAAATTGTCCACCCCTTGTCAGGGTTGTTCAAATCTCAGGGCCACTCGAGGAGAAGTTAACTGGAAATGCGTGGCCACGCTCGGAAGGTATCTATGGTAGATAATTCCGGTCAGACAGTTATTCTCCAGATCGAGGAAACCACTCATGATATGATCAAATGCAAGTACGACCTTAGAGAGACATCTTGCATTGAGTGGGAGATTGTAATAGGACAAGAGAATTGGTGACGCACACTTGTCGAGGACAAGTGGGAGATTGTTGGGAAATGTGTCCTCAACAATAGTACGATCACGTAATTAAATCTCATAACGAGAATGCGCAAGGGATGATACGAATTATTAGTCAACTGACCAACATTAATCGGTAATGATTGGCTAGCTAGAGTTTGACATTACTGTCTTATGACGGTGGTGGTCAGTTGATCCCTTTAGGTCACACCTTTAGGACAATTCCCTTAATTGATAAAGTGATCAAATGTATATTGATACGATTTGATCATATTCCTTAAACTCGTGTATCGAGAAATTAGAGGTTAAATCTTAATGTAAGATTTATGTTTAAAATTGAAACGTGTCAATTGTTAAACATTAAACGATATTTTATTATATCGTTATTAGAATGAATTGGGTTGAAATTGATTCAAAAGTTGTAAATCGTATTGACGATAAATGATCATTTTACATTAGTAATTTCGAATTACTTATTAATTGAATAAATATGATTTATTTAATTATGTATAATATTTATGGGATAAATATTTATATGTTTTAAATGTACTAAAGTATTTTATATCTTAATGACATATAAGATGTCACACTTTATACAATTGTACATTTGACAAATTGTAAAATGAAGTCCATATTATGGACTATATGGCACGGCTAAGTAGAGGTGGTGGTGTGGTTAATTAGTGTGTTAATTACTCTTTAATCATATGTTAGACATGTGCCTTGAGAACACTAACCTAGTAACCACCCTAGAGCCTTGAGAAAGCAAAAATGTTCCCTTGTTGCTCTTCCCTATGGCCGGCCTCCCCTTCCCAAGTATGAGCATGCTTAAGCCATTTACTCATCTTAAGCAACAACATGCTTCATATATATAGGTGATATAAGATTCATTCTAATGCTCTTCTTGCCCTAGCCGAAATTTTGCCTAAGTAAGAAGATTATATTTAACCTCTAATACTTATTATAAGATAATAAAATTTATACTATAAGTAGTATTCAAATTACATTCTAATAAGAGTGATTAGAATATTAAGGAAGAAATCGATTCCTAGTCAAGCACAACAAAGGTGTCGGTTCATTGAGGGATTGTCTTGGTGCATCTTTAAAGGAGGTATTCTAATTTAGGTACTTGGAGGATCATCCTTGCTAAGCTTGGACCGTGTGTAAGGGTTCGATTTCTCCCTATTCCGCATATATTAGCATGCATAAGATCTTATAAACGAGTTTATTAATATGTTAATTAAAAGTTAATTAAAGGTTTTGTTAGTATGACTAAAATTAGTTTATGAGCAACTAGTTAAACCTAACACTTGATTACCCACTTGAGCTGAAAACTCAGGTAATCATTTTGTGACGTTGGTTGATGGTGGGTTCAACGAGCCATAAGTCAAACAGTTGACTGACCAATCACAAAGGCGAGTTATACGGATATCTCGTAGGACACCCCGTGACAACGTTATGGAGTCCTAAATGTTTTATAACATTGGGTGCCAGGTCGTGGATAGGACCTCCATAGTGTTCCTTAGAGTCGAGTCTTTTGACTTTCAACTGTCTCTTGAGATTAAGGCAGATTTTGGGTAACTTTGGTTTCTTTCCCACGGTCTTCTGTAACAGGGGCCAAGAGGATTTTTTTCTGGGTTATTTCATGCTGCGCTTAAATCTGCAGGATTCGAGTTGAGGGAAATATCCAAACCCTTATCAGGATTTTATCATTTCTCAGGGCCACTCGAGGAGTAGTAACTGAAATGCATGGCCATGCTCGAATACAGATTCGTTTTATCAGTTAAGTTACTCTCTAGTCGGGGAAACCACTCTTGATACAGGTCGATTGTAAGATACGACCATTGCGAATACGGATTTGCAAATTGTCTTACATTGAGTGGGAGAAATTTTAAAAGGATATGAGAATCAGTTATCGCACCTACACTTGTACGGACAAGTGGGAGTTTGTTGGAGTGGTGTCCTCCACATGTAGTACGATAACGTTATTGCACATACCCTTGTACAGACAAGTGGGAGATTGTTGGGGCTCGTGTCCTTGACAGATAATACAATGACTTATTAAATCTCTTAAAGGATCAAAAGGGCATACTTCTGTATTATTATCAGTTGATCCACGTTTATCAATAACGGTTGGCTTGCTATATAAGTTTGACGTTATTGTCATACGGATGGCGGTGATCAACTAGTCCCTATACGTCACACCTATAGGACACGTTTGATAGATGTGAAGGTATGAAAATACAATCACATTTATGCCGGATACGACTAAATAGTTAGTTAGAGGTATTATTGACTATTAAATTAGTCAATGAGATGTTGAGATTATTATTTAATACGGATTAAATAATTTTAGCTAATACGGATTACATGATTAATTCGTAAATTAAATATAAACGGTTATAATTTATTAAATATTGAATTCGTACATATTAATATAAGCAGTTATATTAATTGACACAATTATACAATATTGTATTTTGTCAGATCATTATTAATGTATCGACTACATTAATATCTGATAACGTGTATACAATTTATAATTAAATTCCGCGAATCATATTTTAGCTTTAGGGTCGAATCACGTATTAGAATAAGGTAAGAGTGGAAAGCCCACTCTCACCTTGACCTAATTTCGGCCAGACCGAGTAATACAAAAGGAGAGGGACTCTCCTTTTGTCAGGTGACTCATTCTTAATGGTTATCTCACTTTTAGAAGAATTAGGGTTTTGAGAACAGCTTTCTCCCAAAAACCTAGATCTCACATCTAAAACCTCACAAAACCTCTCCCCATATTTCAAGGCAATTGGAGAGCAATTCTAGCTCACGCGGCATCGTCTCAAACAAAGTCTTGGGTGCAAGTTATAGGAGAAATTTACTTTAATTCCTGTTCTTAGGCCATTCGCTCAAAGGACCTAAGGTTGTAATTCTATTTCATGTTTTTCTATCTTATGACCACTATCGTATTGTAATTTTTCGTTATAATCCTGCAATTTTAGGGCGAATACATGTTTATTCCCCACAGTTCAAAGAGAAGATCGAGACAAACTTCTATCCTAAGGCGCTTCGTTCACAAAGACTGAAGGAATTTATGGATCTTAAGCAAGGGAAGATGACGGTACAGGAGTTATGACACCCGTCGTTGAGGGTGCCAAAGACAAAATTAATAAGAACAGTAATAATGATAATAAAAACATAATTCATAGTAAACAATGTGAATAACATGCGATTTATGACAAGGTTTCGGTATTCTACACTAACCGGATACTAGCAATTCTAATAAAGTAACAATGAGAAACTGAAATTAAAGGAGAATTACCGTAAAAGGAATTAGGGCAGAAGGAAGAACTTATTGAATTGCGTGGAATGATTGTTTGAATGAATCCGAGAACAATGCTAATTAAAACTAAAGAAACTAAACTAGATGCTAAAACTAAATGCTAAAGACTAGATGATACTGGATAATAGATCTGTAAAACTTGATGCTTAGCCCTAATCACGAATTAGGCTTAAATAATAAAATTAGAAGTGTTCTTCTGTTAACCTAATCCTTCACGGGCTTTTGCGAATTTTCTGAAAGTTGCGCTGCGGTCGACTGACCAGGTGATGCGGGCGGTCGACCGATTATCGGGCCCAACAGGTTTCTGTCTTCGTAAGTTGAATTCGGATTTTGGGATAACAGGTACTTTGGTCGACCGACCAGGGTAGTCGGTCGGTCGACCGGTTTTCCTGAGTGTCAGCCTCTGATTTCTTCTTAAATCGGTCCTATGGTCCTTGGTTTGCGCTTTAGGTGTTGTTTCCTCCTCGTTCCTTGGTTCTCTTGGTTATGTGAAATTCCCGTGGGTAGCATTTGACCTGAAATCACCTCTTTTCCGAATAATTCTGCAAAAGAGCATGGAAATACGAAAGTAGACAATTGTTGGGAAATAAAGGCTCAAACATCGTAAATGAGCTCTAAAATGCGTGTGAAAATAGATGTAAAACATCATAAAATAGACACGCATCAAATTCCTCAAACCAAACCTTGATTGCCCTCAAGCAAGAATTAGACTCGATCTTAAACTAATGGAACGATTTCAATCTCAGAGCAAAATTTACATGTTAGCCTAAACCAATTTAATGCAATGTCAACAAGGCAAAAGTAAAAGAATCATGCAAACGAGTTATGGGGCTGTCAAACTTGCCAATATATCGACTATAGAGACTTTATACCATGGACTCTCGCGGGTCGCTCAAATCACACATTTAAGCAAAAGGATGAGTGTATGTAAAAGATAGAAATAAGTATATTGTAAAGACACTCACCTAATTTCGACCCATGAAGACATGCCTGCAATCTAACATGAAAAACAATTCTACAACCGTGCATAAACATACTCATTAAGTGACCTTGACGCATGCATTGAGGTAATGAAGGATATGTGAGGTGAAGGGCAAAAAAGGTTAAGACGTTTTTGGACAAGTGGGGTTAGTAGCCATGCTAGCAAAACCGGTTTCCAACAACATATTTCACGACTTTCAACATTATTAAAGTGCTATTTCGTAGCACTAACCTCACATAATTTGAAGGAAAGGGCTCCCAAATATTTTGATTGAAGTACGGGAGTGATAAGATGTAAAAGAAAGGGATTTTCTGAATGATTTTAGACTTCCTGCTTCTGTCAGTTGGTCAACCGACCAAGAGAGGCGGTCGGTCGACTGACTCACAGTGATTTTTCTTTCTTTCATTTTCTTTCTTTTTCTGTTCTTTTCTTTTTTTCCTTTTTCTTCTTTCTTTTCTTTCTCTTTCTTTTCTTATGAGGACATACAAAACCAAAGTGTCTCAAAAAATTTCCATCGACCACAAATACTAGCTTTGTAGGGTAGGCTAAGTATAGGATGTAGTTTAGGGGATAAAAAGGCAGATTTGGTTATGTAGGGCTTATGGGTAAAACAAGAGAAAGGGGCCTCAAATGCACAGAACAAGACTCACAAAACAAGACAGCATGTAGGTATATACACTACAACAAAATGACACTTGCGCCACGATTTATGTCACGGGAATTCATAATTCGTGACTAAAATTTGCTTAGTCACGGGAAAAAAAAAGTCCCCTTCCTTCAAAATTAATTGGTAAAAAAATTTATGTCACGGGAAAATATATCCGTGACAAATAATTGTTTTTAATTAGTCACGAATTAAGCCATGACCGTGGCTAACAAATGCGTTTAGTCACGCATCAAGTCACGAACGTGGCTAATAATTATTTTTAGCCACAATGTCGTGGCTAATTATGATTTATTGTCACAAGTAAGTTAACCGTGACTAATTAGTGTGCTTAGCCACACTGAATTCTTAGCGTGGCTAATTATGATTTATTGTCACAGCTAAGTTATCCGTGATTATATTGCTCTTAGTCACACATTGAATTCTTACCGTGGCTAATTGTGATTTATTGTCACAAGTAAATTAACCGTGACTAATTATTGCTCTTAGCTACGCACTGGATTTTTACCGTGACTAATATTTTTTATATGATAACAAATAATAGTACAAAATTATTAGTGCAACATGGTGTGTACTGTGACATCAAGATGATTGCGCCGTATTATTGCGAGATGTGAACAATATTCGTACTTAATGTTCTTCACTATTAACGTAAATGATCTTATTATGATTATTCTTATTATTGGATTTAGTCTGTCACAAGTGAGAATTTGTGCAATTTATTATGAGTATTCTTATTAACACTATTGACTTGAACATGAATATGATTATATGAATAAATGATTGTTGTTTAACAATTTATTTTGCTTTATTTTCGTTGAATTCTGCTTTAATCTAAGTATACGTTTATTATGTAATGACAATTTTGTAATTTCAAAGCTACTTACCCAGTTACTCAATTTATTAAATTGCGCAGCAAGCCCGACAAAAAAGCACTATAAATAAAATATCTCGGTTTAGTTAAGATCCTATCAATAAAAAAGCACTATAAATAACTTGGGTCGGGACGGGTCGGGCCAACAATTAAGAGCGAAATCTCATTTCAAGTCATTTGTTAAGAAATTTTTTGGGACGAGTCAGATGAATCCGGATTTTGGGTCATATTTGGATGATGTAGTTTGTGTCAATTTCGAGTCTCAGGTAAGCCTATTTTCAGATATGTAACAATTATTGTTCTCAAAATGAAATATGACAAAAATAATCGATAGTAAGGGAAAAACCGTAATAGTCGGACAAAGGAAAATTAGAACTTATAAATAAAGATAAAAAGCGAGACAAAATATTACTCTAAGTCTCAAATTTCAAAAGATGAATTGTCGCCCGGACTAATTCTAACATATTGATAACAATGTTATTCCTGTTTTTAATAAAACTAAGAACTATTTAACTATGCATTTTCGTGCAAAATTGCACGGGTTTCTAAGCTAGTATTAATATAAATAAGATAATTAATTAAACGTAAATAAAATTTAACGGAATAAAGTGAGCAAAATTGAAATGAACTTAATCGAAAGTACAAAGCCTTACTCGTTCTTTTATCTCTCAAGTGATTACTATTCCTCTCTATCACCCTGTCTCTCTTTCCCTTTCTCCCATTTCAACTTTTTTTTTATTTTTTCTCTAGGGTTTTTTATGTTCATCTTCAATTCCTCAGTACTCTCTTCATATTCAATCGAAGATAGTCATACAAATAATCAATTAATGTCGATTAAGACTCTTTCGCCTCTCTATCCTTCATCGATATGTTTCAATTTTTCTGCCCTATCCTTGTATAATTATTTCGCGATTTATCATGTGTTTTTCAAAATTGCAATTAATTAAGCATTATCTTTCCTAAAATTGATGAAATTAACATGTTTGTAATTTGTACAGAAGTTGAATCATTTAGTTTACCAAGTTGTATCAAGTTCTGTCAGTTTGAATTATACAAAATCGATTGTTTATTTCGTTTTGTTCGGTTTGAGTGTATGCAATTGTGCACTTCTTGTAACACTTCATGATCTTTTGACATGCTTAAGTAGTTTGGTGGTTATGTGGTTACGATATGAGTGGGTGAACTTCGGGACGAAGTTCATTTTAAGGGGGGAAGACTGTAATACCTCGAAATTTTGGTTAAGCTTTGGTTACGACATTATTTTTATCTTATCGTAAGGTAATGTTTATATGTTTTTATTTTATCGCAAAGGAAGTAATTATACATTTTAAATTGCTTTCGATATTTATAATCTTTTAAATTGAGTATGTTTGGTCACTCGTGGGGTTCGAACTCGGGTTTGTCAGGGTAGTTGTGGGCCTCGTAAGTCGTGTACATACTCAGCCCTTGATAGTGTCAAATAGTAACGGGTCAATAGGTAATTTTTATCAAATCAAACATGCTTGATACCGGGTCATAGCGAAACTTTCATGTAATATGCCGGTTTACTCTTGTGATTGTAATTTCGAGTTTTTGTGTGTTTTGTTGGGAGCTTGAAACAACTCTTCTCTACCAAGGAGGAGAAGGATAACCAAGGGTACAAGTTCAAGGTCAAGAAGGAAGCACACAAAGGAAGAGCTCAAGTGTTATGGTAAATTGAAGAAATGAAGCAAAGGAAAGCAAGCTGCGAGGCACTGCGCAGCCTGCGCAAGAGTCGTGCGCAGCTGCGCCCCAGTGCGCACGCAAGAAGTTCATTGCGCAGCCTGCGCCCCCTGCGCATCCCTGTTTTACACGGATTTTCTAATTCGTGTTTGGGCTTTTAAAATGAAATTATCCTAGGGTTTTGTGCAGGGGTATAAATACTCAACTTCAGAATGTTTTAAGACATCATCTTATCTTTAGAACAAGAACATTTACTCTCAAATTAATTGTAATCTTTCCCTAATTTAAAGATTGTAATTATGCAAATGAGAAGCTAATCTTCTCATTCTTGGTGTAATCCTAATCAAAGTATCCAACTTTGATATTGTAAGACACTTTCATCCCTCTAGTTTATCTAATGTTCTCTCTTTGTTTTAATGTTTTATTTTGAGTAATTAGTTGTTGGGTTTGATCATCCTTGCCTCTAGTTGTTCAATCTTTGCATGTTCTAAGGAAATGGCTTAGTTTTTACTTAGGATTTGTAGTAGCAAAGTCAAATTGTGTGGAATTGGTTTAAAGGAAACACCTTTTGAGTAGAGTTTACATGACTAATTCTACTAGCATGGTTTAATGTGTGTAGATTAGTTTCCTTGTTCATCCTTTGGCTTAATATTTAATCGCTTGGTTTTAGTCCTCTTGTTACGGTTTAGTGGCTTAGGCTAGAATCGAAGGAACCCGATGTACGGTATAGTCATGGGATTCACTTTCTTAGGATGTTCTTAGTGGGTAGATAAATAGGAGGGGTGATAGAGTCGACTTTGTCTTTGTTGAGGTATTTTGAGAAGGTTACACCAAGATTTTCTCTCTTATTGAATTTGTGCACATTTATTGTTTGTGGTATTGCCTAGCCCAAAATCATTTCTCATTTATTGCTCTTTTGTTGTCTTTGTGAATGCTTTTCCAATCATTTATCTTTGCATTTATGTTATCTCCTTGTTGTTCATTTATGTTAATATCCATGGTTTGTTAATAAGTCATTTATCTTTAGTCTCTAATCATCACTAAGTTTTCATCTAATCTTTGTTTAGTTGTGTGTAAGCAAGTTTTTAGTTATTTCCTTTCTCTTGGGTTCGACCCTTAACTTGCACTTTACTACTTTTTTATTTCGAGTATAGTCGAGTCTAGTTTAGGTTTTATAAATTGTTTGGCGAGATAATTAGTGTAATAACGACCACTTGTTTTTCCGTATCAAATTTTGGCGACGTTGCCGGGGAAGGGCAACATAGCTAAAGCTTGTTTGTGTTTTGTGTTGTGTTGAACTTTTAGTTGTGTTTTGTTTATTTGTTGTTAGCCATTATTAGTCAATTTGGTATATCTTTGTAAGTAAGTGGTAGTTCTAATTAGTTTTGTTTAGTGTGTAGTGTTTTGCTTATGCCCAGGTCACAAGAAGGGGATACCAAGATTGAATTTGAGGAAAGTGCGGCATATTCGTGGCTCTTCTCAAACCCTTTCTACCACCGTAACCGTCAAGAGGAAGAAGCAAGTCCACCTAGTAGCTACACATCCATTGAGAACTCACCCTCAACCATAGAGATTGACCCAATTGAAGTTGAATACCCAAGAATGGCGGATGACACTAGAACTATTCGGGAGCTTCGTGCCCGGAATTATGAGGAACAACCCTCATGCATCACCTATCCACCAATGGGAGCCAACGGAAACTTTGAGTTGAAGGGTTATTTCATCCACAACCTTCCTAAGTTCTATGGCTTAGCGGGAAATGATCCAAACCGACATCTAGCGGAATTTCACATGATGTGCCAAGGCACCATTCCCACCGGAGTATCCGAGGATCAATTTAAGTTGCGGGCTTTTCCTTTTTCTCTTCACGATGGTGCGAAAGATTGGCTTTATTATCTACCTCCGGGCATCATTAACACATGGACGGATATGAAGGCGGCCTTTTTAGAGAAATACTATCCGAACTCCCGTCACAATCATGCCAAGAAGGCGATAACATCTATTGAGCAAGGGAGTGGGGAGACCATGTATGAGTACCGGGAGAGATTTAAGAAGCTTGTAGCTCAATGCCCGTACCATGGTTTGAGTGGAGATGATTTGCTTGTTCATTTTTATGATGGTCTAAACGAGCAAGACCAATGGATGGTCAATTCCACCACCGGTGGAGGATTGGAAAATTATTCGGTGGTGGAGGCTAATGAGCTCATGGAGGGGCTCGCCGCTAGTACAAGAATGCATGGAAGGTCCCGTCAAGCTACAAAGAATACTTCCGCAATGGGAGCCTCTTCTTCATCAAATTCAAAACTTGAGAAAAGTGTGGAAGAACTCAAGCTTCTTGTAGCCAACATGTTGGTAGGCTCACAAGGGGATGGTGGAAACCAAGGTGGCCAAGTTGAATGTTCTTTTTGCCAAGGTCCTCACCCGGTAGAGGTTTGTCCTATCATGCAAGTGGAGGATGTTGGGGTTGAAAATATTAGTGCTATGGGACAAGGACACTACAACTCAAGGAATCCTTCCGGTGGTGGATACTACAAATATGACCCAAGTGGAGCCACTTACAACATAGGCTCACGAGATCACCCAAACTTTAGTTGGGGAGGAGATAAATCAAAGAGTTTTGTGAATGGACAATTCAACCACTTGAGGGACCAAGGACAAAATCAACAAGGCCAAAATCAACAAGGAACAAACTTTCAAAGAAACACAAATTTTCAAAGACCACCCAATGGTGGAAATCAAGGCAATACTTCACAAAAGCCTAATGAAGAAGACATGTTAATGAAAGAGATGCTCAAGGCTCTTTTGAAGGGACAAGCGGATTCCGACAAGAGGTCGGCAAATGAGAAAACCATGAATGATGCAAGGTTTACAAATCTTGAGAACCAAATGGGGCAAATTTCCGAAGAGATGGCAAAGAACAAACAAAGGAGTTCATCTTCCATTCCTTCCACCACTCTCCCTCCTCCTCGGCAAAATGCTAGCGCTATGACCTTGAGGAAGGGAAGAACTCTAGACACCCCTCCCAAGAAGACAAGAGCTAAATCCAAGGATTGGGTACTTGAAGAAATCGAAGTGGAGGAGGAGGAACTAGAGGTCACTCCAAGGGTTGAAGCATCCTCAAAAGGAAAAGAGAAGGAGGTGGACAACAACACCCCACCAACCAAGGAATTAAGCAAAGAGCCCCGGAAGAAGGCAAATGACACTTTGGAGGTTCTCTCAAAGGACCTTGAACCGGAGGTACCATTCCCAAGTGCCCTCACAAATCCTAAAAGGATTGATAAAGACTCCGATCTTTATGAGACTTTTAGGAAATGTGAGGTCAACATCCCTCTCTTTACTATTATCAAATCCGTTCCTAGGTATGCAAAGTTCCTAAAAGAACTTTGTACCCCTAAACGGAAGCCAAGAAAAGGAATTGAGAGAGTCACGGTTAGTGGGCATGTCTCGGCAATTTTTAAAAAGAACCTTCCCGAAAAATGTGATGATTCGGGCATGCTAACTATACCGTGCTCCATTAAGGGTGAGTCTTTTGCTAGAGCCATGTTAGACTCGGGGTCCTCCATAAATGTCATGCCTAACTCCGTGTATGAGACCTTAGAGTTACCCCCTTTGTCTAAGTCCAATGTCGTCATTCAATTGGCGGACCGATCCATAATTCACCCCAAAGGTTTTATTGAGGATGTCATAGTGGAAGTTGACAAATTTATGTTCCCGGCCGACTTCTATGTTCTAGATATGGAGCCGGATTCCAAGGCTACACCCCTTTTGCTAGGAAGACCTTTCATGAGAACTTCTAAGACCAAACTTGATATGTATGATGGCAACTTAACAATGGAATTTGAGGGAAACATCATAAAATACAATGTGTATGAGTCAATGAAAAGAACCGATGATTTGAGCTTTTGTTACTTTTTGGATGTCATTGAGCCATTAGCAAATCAAGTTTATAAACTTTGTCATAGGAGCCCTCTTGAAGTGGCTCTCACTAACGATGTGGAGAAGGAAGGGTTGCGTTTCTTGTTGTCTAATGATGTGCAGGAAACTATCAAAGCATTGGAGAAGGAAGAACCCTTGGAAGAAATCAAAGTAGGAGAGGAAATGAAAGAAATGGGAAGTGAGAATGCGAGCCAAGGCGCAGGCTGCGCACAGGAGGTGCGCAGCTACGCAGGAATTTCAAGGAAGCAATACAAATTAAAAGAAAAGAAGGAGCAAACTGCGACCTGAGGCGCAGCCTGCGCAGAGGTCGGGCGCAGCTGCGCAATGCAGGCGCAGCCTGCGCATACCCCAGGCGCAGCCTGTGCAGCTCCCAGCCTTGTTTTACCTTGTTTTTCGACTATTCCTTACACATTCCAAAACAAGTTCCTTCCCTTGGAGGCTTCCCTTGAAAGACCACTACCCTCCACTATAAAACCACCCATCCCAAATCTTAAACCACTTCCCGATCATTTGAAGTACGTTTTTCTTGGTAAAGAAAATACCCTACCTCTTATAATTTCAAACACACTTGAGGGTGACCAAGAAAAGAGATTGGTGGAGGTTTTTCAAAAGTACAAAGGCGCTTTTGGGTGGAGTATTGCGGATCTTAAAGGGATAAGCCCAAGCATTTGCATGCACAAGATTCGTTTGGAAGGAGAAGCAAAGCCGGTTCGACAACCGCAAAGGAGATTGAATCCTCCAATGATGGAGGTTGTGAAAGAAGAGATCATCAAACTACTCCAAATGGGAATCATCTATCCTATTAGCGACTCCCAATGGGTAAGCCCTACTCAATGTGTACCTAAAAAGGCTGGGGTGACGGTAATCGAAGGCAAACAAGGAGCCTTGATCCCCACTCGGATTCAAACCGGGTGGAGAGTTTGCATCGATTATCGCCGCCTCAATGCCGTGACCTTCAAAGACCACTACCCCTTGCCCTTTCTAGATCAAATGCTAGAAAGGTTGGGGGGAGAGAGTTTTATTGCTTTTTAGATGGCTACTCCGGATATTTTCAAATCCCAATTAAGCCGGAGGACCAATCCAAAACAACGTTCACATGCCCTTTTGGAACATATGAATACCGAAGGATGCCCTTCGGGCTATGCAATGCTCCGGGTACTTTCCAACGTGGCATGATGAGTCTATTCTCGGACCTTGTGGAGAGAGTCTTAGAGGTCTTCATGGACGATTTCACCGTCCATGGAGACCACTTTGACGCATGTTTGGACCACCTCACTATGGTCCTAACACGATGCACGGAGTCACACTTAGTGTTGAACTCCGAAAAATGTCACTTTATGGTCAAAAGCGGCATCGTGTTAGGACACATAGTGTCTAAAAGAGGGATTGAGGTGGATGTGGCAAAGGTGGAAGTAATAAAAACCTTGCCATATCCCACTAATACTCGAGACGTGAGGTCGTTCTTGGGACATGCGGGCTTTTACCGGAGGTTTATAAAAGATTTTTCGAAAATCGCTTACCCCTTGTGCAAGCTCTTGCACAAGGATGTGGAGTTTGTGTTTAATGATGTTTGTAGGTTGGCCTTTGACACCTTGAAGGAGAGGTTGGTGACGGCACCTATTATTCAATCTCCACGATGGTACCTTCCCTTTGAGATTATGACGGACGCTAGTGACTACGCTCTTGGCGCGATTCTAGGCCAAAGAGTCGGAAAGGTGGCACATGTGATCCAATATGCCTCATCGCTGTTGAATGATGCTCAAAGGAACTACACCACCACGGAGAAGGAGTTCTTGGCGGTGGTGTATGCTATCGAGAAATTCCGATCATATCTTTTGGGGGCAAAAGTCGTCATTTTCACCGATCATAAGGCCATTAGACAACTAGTTGACAAGAAGGATACCAAGGTGAGGTTGATGAGATGGGTGCTTCTATTGAGTGAGTTTGATATCGAGATCAAAGACAAGGAAGGAAGTGCAAATGTGGTGGCCGACCACTTGAGTAGGCTCCACATAAATGAAGATGTGGCAAGGAAGATGGGAGTGGTCGATGGAAGTCTTCCACACGAGTCGCTTTATGGGTTGAGAGTGATTGAGCCTTGGTATGCAAACCTTGTGAATTATATTGTGACCAAGAGGTTCCATACCACCCTATCTTCGAGTCAACGGGACAAGATTAAGAAGAATGCCCGTTACTACATTTGGGATGACCCGTATCTATGGAAAATTTGTCAAGACCAAATGATTAGGAGGTGTGTGCCGGATGTTGAAGTACCTTCAATCCTTAAGCATTGCCACGAATATGCGTGTGGCAGACATTTTGGGCCTCAGAGAACCGCTAGGAAGGTGTTGGAGTTCGGATTCTATTGGCCAAGCTTATTCCGGGACACTAATGCATCTGTGAAGAGCTGTGATCATTGTCAACGTTGTGGCAACATATCAAGAAGACAAGAAATGCCTCAACAACCCATGCTTTTTCTTGAGATATTTGATGTATGGGGGATCGACATCATGGGGCCGTTCACCAATTCAAGCGGCAACCTCTACATTCTACTTGCCGTAGATTATGTTTCCAAATGTGTTGAGGCAATCCCCACACGGAATGATGATGGGAAAACTGTGAGTTCCTTCGTGCAAGACAATATCTTCTCTCGGTTTGGCTTTCCTAGATGCATCATAGGTGATAGGGGAACCCACTTTTGCAACAAATTAGTGGGCTTCCTCTTGAAGAAGTATGGAGTGATCCATAAGATTTCCACGGCCTATCACCCGCAAACCAATGGCCAAGCGGAAGTGTCAAACCGAGAAATTAAGAGCATTTTGGAGAAGACGGTCAACCCCGACCGGAAAGATTGGAGCAAGAGACTCAATAATGCTTTGTGGGCCTATAGGACGGCTTACAAGACTCCCATCGGCATGTCCCCCTATAGGCTAATTTATGGAAAAAGTTGTCATCTCCCGGTGGAGATTGAGCACAAAGCTTATTGGGCAATTAAAGCATTCAACCAAAGTTATGATGAGTCGGGGCTCCACCGAAAACTTCAAATTCAAGAATTGGAGGAACTACGAAGTGATGCTTTTGATAATGCCGCAATCTACAAAGAGAAGACAAAGAGGTTGCATGATCAAATGATCACTCGTCGGGTTTTCAAGGAAGGAGAGGAGGTGCTAGTTTTCCAAAGCCGTTTCAAGAATTTTCCCGGAAAGCTAAGGTCTAGGTGGTTTGGGCCTTTCATAATTCGAAAGGTACTACCTCATGGAGCCATTGAGGTGGAAGACCTAAAAACCGGGAAAGTGATTAAGGTGAATGGGCAAAGGTTGAAACATTACCTTAAAAACATGGAATTGCATGGAGAAGGGGAGATCCAACCCGAGGACCCCGTTTATCAAGAATGAGAAAGCAAAGAGGTGGTCGAGCCATCGACATTAAATAACGGCAAAGTTTGTAACTATTCTATCCTTATTTACTTGCTTTCTTAGACTAGTTTTAATTTCTTGTCATAGTTGTTTAATTGTTTCTTTTAGTCTCAATAATCTATTTGCTTTGAAATTCAAGTACTCTTGAAGTTTGTTGAATGGTATAGTGATTCGGATAAGACTTTGGAGGAAGCATGCTCGAGAGAAAGTGAAGGCCGAGTCGGAAGAAGGGAAACGAGTTTAGGTGAAAGGTTGGCTAAGAAGAGGAGTGAAAATATTTGAGAAGAAAAGATTTGCGAGGCAAGGCGCAAGCTGCGCAGTCACGGGCGCAGCTGCGTAGGAATTTCAAAAGAAAAAAAAAGGATTGAAATGACGAGCTGAAGCGCAGCCTGCGCAGCCCAAAGCGCAGCTGCGCAATTCCAGCGCAGGATGGTACAAATATTGCGCAGCCTGCGCATCCTGCGCAAGCCAAGACTTCCGGTTTTTCTTTCTTTTTATCCTCATTCTTATCCAACACAATCTCCACATTGCTTTCATCGACACAAGGAAACACCAAAACCCTTCTCAAAAACCCCTCTCGAACACTCCATCCTTTTCAATAATCTTTCCCACCATCAACAAACTCAAAATAATTTCACTCAAATCCTTCATAAGACCCTTTCCCACCATCAAACAACCACTTTATAACATCCAAATTTCTGCAAAACCCCTATTTTAACCAAAAACCCCTAGACTTTTCCGGGTTGTTTTCAAGATTTGCAAAAGTTTTGAAGGGTGCATAGGAGGTTTCACTTGTTCTCATTCCATTTCAACAAGCATTGAGGAATTCGGGACGGTATAAACTTTCTCACTTTTCTTTTGTGATTTAATCTAGTGAACTCTTTGTTAGTTGATTAGATTATTTCTTGTTGATTGTGGTTGAGGATTGTTGTGGAAAATTTCTGCTAGGGAAGGAACAAATTAACAAACACCATCTTAGAACTTGTTTTATCACTAGTGCCTTCAAGGTGTTTGTTGAATTGCCCCTTAGAAAATTTCTTTCAAAAATTTGGCTTGTTCAAGTTGAGTTGAATTGTATTACAAGGAATTATATTCAAGATGGTTTTCGGTATTGGCAAATCTAAGGGAAAGGGAAAGAAGGGAGAATTATCCAATGCTCCACCACCACCACCCGAACATTTTAACGGAAATGAGGGATTGAATGCCACATACAAAAATCACTTCAAAAATCTTGACAACAAACCACTTCACTTCTCAAAATTCCTTCACCCAAGTACTTTGACCGATATGGGGATTTTTGATCAAACCTTGGCATTTATTACCAAGGTGGGGCTTGAGAGATACATGAACCTCCAATGTAACACCTACCCCGCTTACACTTTGGAGTTCCTAGCCACCTTAAGTATCGAGGAAGTAAGGGGAAATGAGACGGTGAGTTTTCGTTTAAACAAAGTGTGGCATTCAATTTCCTTTGAGACGGTGAGGGAGATCCTTAGAATTACCCATCCTCCTTCCCCCATCAACCCACCACCCGAAAAGCTAAATGAGATGTGGTGTGGGATCACGGGAAAATCCCACCAAACTAACAATGATAAAATTTCCGCTATCACCAACCCACCCCTACGGATCCTTGCTAGGATGATAGCATCATTCTTTTTCTCAATGGGGGAGCCAACCAAGGTCAATGATAGTGTGAGAGAGTGCTTGTGGGCTATGCTTCCCGAGGGAGGAGGAGTGCCGGATTGGGCGAGGTTGTTCGTGACAAATGGGATCAAGCATAAAGGGAAAAAGGGGAGCATCAATTGTGGGGGACTTATCACCCTTTTCGTCCGCCATTTTGTGGACATAATTCCCGAGGACCAACCTCAATTGTTTGGGACAAATCTTTACAATGAAGCGGGTCTTGTGGAAACCCACATGATCCAAGCATTAGACACGGTCCCGTGGAGTTGTGTGTGGTTGGGAGAGGGAGGTGTTTCTTACATGAGGCTCCCTAGTAATGATCCCCTTCCTAGTGGTTTTTTGGCGCGGGAATTCTTTTGCCCCGGTGAGGGAGATGTTATCCGAGCCCCGCAACAAAGGATAAGGAAGAGAAGAGCCGTGGAGTCAAGCTCCAGCCCTCAAGTTGTGGAAGAGAGGGAGCGTGAGTCTTTTGAGCAAGGTTTTCATGATACTCCTATGCCCGATGTTAGTGGGAGTGCTCACAACCCACTTGCTCCTTGGGAGCAACGCCTTTTCGACTACTTTGACTCCACAAAGAGTACTTTGGAGTCCATTGGTGGGAGGGTAGAGAGCGCCCATAATTGGCAAGGAGAGGTCAATACATGGCGCTCCACGGTAGATGAGAGAGCCCGGTTGCATGAGGAGGCCGAGAGGGCCCAACTAAAGTTGATGGAAGATATGCAAAGGCGCCAAGAGGAAGACCGTCTATGGAGAGAGCAACAAAATAAACACCGGGAGGAGGAGTTAAAGAGATGGCATGACCAAGAAACTTGGAGGAACTCTATGAGCCATCGCTTTGAGGTGCAAAACCAATGGCATCAAGAGTATCTCCATGACTCTTATGAGGACTCCCGCCTCCAAGAGGACTCCCTTGGCATTATTCGGGGCCTCTTTGGGATGCAACTTAACCCAAGTGCCCCTCCTCTTGTGGATCAAACGTTTGTTGATGACACTTACAACCGGGCTCAACAAGAGAGAAGAAGAAGAGAAGAAAGAAGGAAGAACCGAGGCACCTATGAAAAAGGAGGTTCCTCGGGTTCCCATGAGTGAGCAAGGCTAGTAACTACTTCCTTCACATTGAGGACAATGTGAAATGTAAGTGTGGGGGAGGTAGATAGCCTTGTTGTTATCAAATTGATGTATTTTTGTAATTTCAAAGCAAATTTCCTTGTAATTTTCATTCTTGTTTCAAAAAAAAAAAAAAAAAAAAAAAGAAAAAAAAAGAAAAAAAAAGAAAGAAAAGAAAAAAAATCCCGGCTAGGTGAAAACCCACAAGGGTGGGGGCGCCTAGGCAAAATTGGGAAGGTGGCCGAGGACGGAATGAAAACCCGAAAGGGCGTTCCGGGCAAAAAGAAAAATTGAGTTGCGAGCCACCACGAGAGGAAAGGAAAAGCTAAGGTGAAAACCCGAGAGGGCACCTTAGGCAAAATGAGAGAAAAGAAAAAAAAAAAAGAGAAAAAAAATGGAGAGACAAGAAGGGAGCGATAAGGAGGTTTTGGAAGGAGGTTAGATATAGGTTTAATTTCTTTTTGTGTCGCAAAATGTGGTTTTAAATCGGTGGTTTTCACTTGTGATACTTGGCTTGTCAATTTTTAGGTGTTTGGGGGCAACCAGGTATCACGGTTTGCATCTTATGGAGCGATAAGGGGGTGTTATAAGTGAAAATTATGTTGATTTTGATGGATGTTGAGGCCGCCTCGCTATCACCTCGGGATGAGGTGAGGGTGGTCATCTTTTGATAGGGAGTTATAAGAAGGGTGGAAGTGTAGATTTCGGAGTTGGAGTTTTGTTGAGTCTTGTGTAGACGGAGGTATAAGGAGGGCGTGTGAGGGAAGAGTGATTGTTAAACAATTGAGTCTAGTTTTTTCTTTTTAATCGGTGGTTTGTGTCGAGGGAGGCATAAGAAGGGTGTTGTAAGGGAAGAGAGATCATTGCACCTACACTACCTTGTTGACTTTCGAAAGGCTTGTTTCGAGTTTTGCTCGGGACTAGCAAAAGTCCAAGTGTGGGGGTATTTGATAGTATCAAATAGTAACGGGTCAATAGGTAATTTTTATCAAATCAAACATGCTTGATACCGGGTCATAGCGAAACTTTCATGTAATATGCCGGTTTACTCTTGTGATTGTAATTTCGAGTTTTTGTGTGTTTTGTTGGGAGCTTGAAACAACTCTTCTCTACCAAGGAGGAGAAGGATAACCAAGGGTACAAGTTCAAGGTCAAGAAGGAAGCACACAAAGGAAGAGCTCAAGTGTTATGGTAAATTGAAGAAATGAAGCAAAGGAAAGCAAGCTGCGAGGCACTGCGCAGCCTGCGCAAGAGTCGTGCGCAGCTGCGCCCCAGTGCACACGCAAGAAGTTCATTGCGCAGCCTGCGCCCCCTGCGCATCCCTGTTTTACATGGATTTTCTAATCCGTGTTTGGGCTTTTAAAATGAAATTATCCTAGGGTTTTGTGCAGGGGTATAAATACTCAACTTCAGAATGTTTTAAGACATCATCTTATCTTTAGAACAAGAACATTTACTCTCAAATTAATTGTAATCTTTCCCTAATTTAAAGATTGTAATTATGCAAATGAGAAGCTAATCTTCTCATTCTTGGTGTAATCCTAATCAAAGTATCCAACTTTGATATTGTAAGACACTTTCATCCCTCTAGTTTATCTAATGTTCTCTCTTTGTTTTAATGTTTTATTTTGAGTAATTAGTTGTTGGGTTTGATCATCCTTGCCTCTAGTTGTTCAATCTTTGCATGTTCTAAGGAAATGGCATAGTTTTTACTTAGGATTTGTAGTAGCAAACTCAAATTGTGTGGAATTGGTTTAAAGGAAACACCTTTTGAGTAGAGTTTACATGACTAATTCTACTAGCATGGTTTAATGTGTGTAGATTAGTTTCCTTGTTCATCCTTTGGCTTAATCTTTAATCGCTTGGTTTTAGTCCTCTTGTTACGGTTTAGTGGCTTAGGCTAGAATCGAAGGAACCCGATGTACGGTTTAGTCATGGGATTCACTATCTTAGGATGTTCTTAGTGGGTAGATAAATAGGAGGGGTGATAGAGTCGACTTTGTCTTTGTTGAGGTATTTTGAGAAGGTTACACCAAGATTTTCTCTCTTATTGAATTTGTGCACATTTATTGTTTGTGGTATTGCCTAGCCCAAAATCATTTCTCATTTATTGCTCTTTTGTTGTCTTTGTGAATGCTTTTCCAATCATTTATCTTTGCATTTATGTTATCTCCTTGTTGTTCATTTATGTTAATATCCATGGTTTGTTAATAAGTCATTTATCTTTAGTCTCTAATCATCACTAAGTTTTCATCTAATCTTTGTTTAGTTGTGTGTAAGCAAGTTTTTAGTTATTTCCTTTCTCTTGGGTTCGACCCTTAACTTGCACTTTACTACTTTTTTATTTCGAGTATAGTCGAGTCTAGTTTAGGTTTTATAAATTGTTTGGCGAGATAATTAGTGTAATAACGACCACTAGTTTTTCCGTATCAAATTTTGGCGACGTTGCCGGGGAAGGGCAACATAGCTAAAGCTTGTTTGTGTTTTGTGTTGTGTTGAACTTTTAGTTGTGTTTTGTTTATTTGTTGTTAGCCATTATTAGTCAATTTGGTATATCTTTGTAAGTAAGTGGTAGTTCTAATTAGTTTTGTTTAGTGTGTAGTGTTTTGCTTATGCCCAGGTCACAAGAAGGGGATACCAACATTGAATTTGAGGAAAGTGCGGCATATTCGTGGCTCTTCTCAAACCCTTTCTACCACCGTAACCGTCAAGAGGAAGAAGCAAGTCCACCTAGTAGCTACACATCCATTGAGAACTCACCCTCAACCATAGAGATTGACCCAATTGAAGTTGAATACCCAAGAATGGCGGATGACACTAGAACTATTCGGGAGCTTCGTGCCCGGAATTATGAGGAACAACCCTCATGCATCACCTATCCACCAATGGGAGCCAACGGAAACTTTGAGTTGAAGGGTTATTTCATCCACAACCTTCCTAAGTTCTATGGCTTAGCGGGAAATGATCCAAACCGACATCTAGCGGAATTTCACATGATGTGCCAAGGCACCATTCCCACCGGAGTATCCGAGGATCAATTTAAGTTGCGGGCTTTTCCTTTTTCTCTTCACGATGGTGCGAAAGATTGGCTTTATTATCTACCTCCGGGCATCATTAACACATGGACGGATATGAAGGCGGCCTTTTTAGAGAAATACTATCCGGACTCCCGTCACAATCATGCCAAGAAGGCGATAACATCTATTGAGCAAGGGAGTGGGGAGACCATGTATGAGTACCGGGAGAGATTTAAGAAGCTTGTAGCTCAATGCCCGTACCATGGTTTGAGTGGAGATGATTTGCTTGTTCATTTTTATGATGGTCTAAACGAGCAAGACCAACAGATGGTCAATTCCACCACCGGTGGAGGATTGGAAAATTATTCGGTGGTGGAGGCTAATGAGCTCATGGAGGGGCTCGCCGCTAGTACAAGAATGCATGGAAGGTCCCGTCAAGCTACAAAGAATACTTCCGCAATGGGAGCCTCTTCTTCATCAAATTCAAAACTTGAGAAAAGTGTGGAAGAACTCAAGCTTCTTGTAGCCAACATGTTGGTAGGCTCACAAGGGGATGGTGGAAACCAAGGTGGCCAAGTTGAATGTTCTTTTTGCCAAGGTCCTCACCCGGTAGAGGTTTGTCCTATCATGCAAGTGGAGGATGTTGGGGTTGAAAATATTAGTGCTATGGGACAAGGACACTACAACTCAAGGAATCCTTCCGGTGGTGGATACTACAAATATGACCCAAGTGGAGCCACTTACAACATAGGCTCACGAGATCACCCAAACTTTAGTTGGGGAGGAGATAAATCAAAGAGTTTTGTGAATGGACAATTCAACCACTTGAGGGACCAAGGACAAAATCAACAAGGCCAAAATCAACAAGGAACAAACTTTCAAAGAAACACAAATTTTCAAAGACCACCCAATGGTGGAAATCAAGGCAATACTTCACAAAAGCCTAATGAAGAAGACATGTTAATGAAAGAGATGCTCAAGGCTCTTTTGAAGGGACAAGCGGATTCCGACAAGAGGTCGGCAAATGAGAAAACCATGAATGATGCAAGGTTTACAAATCTTGAGAACCAAATGGGGCAAATTTCCGAAGACATGGCAAAGAACAAACAAAGGAGTTCATCTTCCATTCCTTCCACCACTCTCCCTCCTCCTCGGCAAAATGCTAGCGCTATGACCTTGAGGAAGGGAAGAACTCTAGACACCCCTCCCAAGAAGACAAGAGCTAAATCCAAGGATTGGGTACTTGAAGAAATCGAAGTGGAGGAGGAGGAACTAGAGGTCACTCCAAGGGTTGAAGCATCCTCAAAAGGAAAAGAGAAGGAGGTGGACAACAACACCCCACCAACCAAGGAATTAAGCAAAGAGCCCCGGAAGAAGGCAAATGACACTTTGGAGGTTCTCTCAAAGGACCTTGAACCGGAGGTACCATTCCCAAGTGCCCTCACAAATCCTAAAAGGATTGATAAAGACTCCGATCTTTATGAGACTTTTAGGAAATGTGAGGTCAACATCCCTCTCTTTACTATTATCAAATCCGTTCCTAGGTATGCAAAGTTCCTAAAAGAACTTTGTACCCCTAAACGGAAGCCAAGAAAAGGAATTGAGAGAGTCACGGTTAGTGGGCATGTCTCGGCAATTTTTAAAAAGAACCTTCCCGAAAAATGTGATGATTCGGGCATGCTAACTATACCGTGCTCCATTAAGGGTGAGTCTTTTGCTAGAGCCATGTTAGACTCGGGGTCCTCCATAAATGTCATGCCTAACTCCGTGTATGAGACCTTAGAGTTACCCCCTTTGTCTAAGTCCAATGTCGTCATTCAATTGGCGGACCGATCCATAATTCACCCCAAAGGTTTTATTGAGGATGTCATAGTGGAAGTTGACAAATTTATGTTCCCGGCCGACTTCTATGTTCTAGATATGGAGCCGGATTCCAAGGCTACACCCCTTTTGCTAGGAAGACCTTTCATGAGAACTTCTAAGACCAAACTTGATATGTATGATGGCAACTTAACAATGGAATTTGAGGGAAACATCATAAAATACAATGTGTATGAGTCAATGAAAAGAACCGATGATTTGAGCTTTTGTTACTTTTTGGATGTCATTGAGCCATTAGCAAATCAAGTTTATAAACTTTGTCATAGGAGCCCTCTTGAAGTGGCTCTCACTAACGATGTGGAGAAGGAAGGGTTGCGTTTCTTGTTGTCTAATGATGTGCAGGAAACTATCAAAGCATTGGAGAAGGAAGAACCCTTGGAAGAAATCAAAGTAGGAGAGGAAATGAAAGAAATGGGAAGTGAGAATGCGAGCCAAGGCGCAGGCTGCGCACAGGAGGTGCGCAGCTACGCAGGAATTTCAAGGAAGCAATACAAATTAAAAGAAAAGAAGGAGCAAACTGCGACCAGAGGCGCAGCCTGCGCAGAGGTCGGGCGCAGCTGCGCAATGCAGGCGCAGCCTGCGCATACCCCAGGCGCAGCCTGTGCAGCTCCCAGCCTTGTTTTACCTTGTTTTTCGACTATTCCTTACACATTCCAAAACAAGTTCCTTCCCTTGGAGGCTTCCCTTGAAAGACCACTACCCTCCACTATAAAACCACCCATCCCAAATCTTAAACCACTTCCCGATCATTTGAAGTACGTTTTTCTTGGTAAAGAAAATACCCTACCTCTTATAATTTCAAACACACTTGAGGGTGACCAAGAGAAGAGATTGGTGGAGGTTTTGCAAAAGTACAAAGGCGCTTTTGGGTGGAGTATTGCGGATCTTAAAGGGATAAGCCCAAGCATTTGCATGCACAAGATTCGTTTGGAAGGAGAAGCAAAGCCGGTTCGACAACCGCAAAGGAGATTGAATCCTCCAATGATGGAGGTTGTGAAAGAAGAGATCATCAAACTACTCCAAATGGGAATCATCTATCCTATTAGCGACTCCCAATGGGTAAGCCCTACTCAATGTGTACCTAAAAAGGGTGGGGTGACGGTAATCGAAGGCAAACAAGGAGCCTTGATCCCCACTCGGATTCAAACCGGGTGGAGAGTTTGCATCGATTATCGCCGCCTCAATGCCGTGACCTTCAAAGACCACTACCCCTTGCCCTTTCTAGATCAAATGCTAGAAAGGTTGGGGGGAGAGAGTTTTATTGCTTTTTGGATGGCTACTCCGGATATTTTCAAATCCCAATTAAGCCGGAGGACCAATCCAAAACAACGTTCACATGCCCTTTTGGAACATATGAATACCGAAGGATGCCCTTCGGGCTATGCAATGCTCCGGGTACTTTCCAACGTGGCATGATGAGTCTATTCTCGGACCTTGTGGAGAGAGTCTTAGAGGTCTTCATGGACGATTTCACCGTCCATGGAGACCACTTTGACGCATGTTTGGACCACCTCACTATGGTCCTAACACGATGCACGGAGTCACACTTAGTGTTGAACTCCGAAAAATGTCACTTTATGGTCAAAAGCGGCATCGTGTTAGGACACATAGTGTCTAAAAGAGGGATTGAGGTGGATGTGGCAAAGGTGGAAGTAATAAAAACCTTGCCATATCCCACTAATACTCGAGACGTGAGGTCGTTCTTGGGACATGCGGGCTTTTACCGGAGGTTTATAAAAGATTTTTCGAAAATCGCTTACCCCTTGTGCAAGCTCTTGCACAAGGATGTGGAGTTTGTGTTTAATGATGTTTGTAGGTTGGCCTTTGACACCTTGAAGGAGAGGTTGGTGACGGCACCTATTATTCAATCTCCACGATGGTACCTTCCCTTTGAGATTATGACGGACGCTAGTGACTACGCTCTTGGCGCGATTCTAGGCCAAAGAGTCGGAAAGGTGGCACATGTGATCCAATATGCCTCATCGCTGTTGAATGATGCTCAAAGGAACTACACCACCACGGAGAAGGAGTTCTTGGCGGTGGTGTATGCTATCGAGAAATTCCGATCATATCTTTTGGGGGCAAAAGTCGTCATTTTCACCGATCATAAGGCCATTAGACAACTAGTTGACAAGAAGGATACCAAGGTGAGGTTGATGAGATGGGTGCTTCTATTGAGTGAGTTTGATATCGAGATCAAAGACAAGGAAGGAAGTGCAAATGTGGTGGCCGACCACTTGAGTAGGCTCCACATAAATGAAGATGTGGCAAGGAAGATGGGAGTGGTCGATGGAAGTCTTCCACACGAGTCGCTTTATGGGTTGAGAGTGATTGAGCCTTGGTATGCAAACCTTGTGAATTATATTGTGACCAAGAGGTTCCCTACCACCCTATCTTCGAGTCAACGGGACAAGATTAAGAAGAATGCCCGTTACTACATTTGGGATGACCCGTATCTATGGAAAATTTGTCAAGACCAAATGATTAGGAGGTGTGTGCCGGATGTTGAAGTACCTTCAATCCTTAAGCATTGTCACGAATATGCGTGTGGCAGACATTTTGGGCCTCAGAGAACCGCTAGGAAGGTGTTGGAGTTCGGATTCTATTGGCCAAGCTTATTCCGGGACACTAATGCATCTGTGAAGAGCTGTGATCATTGTCAACGTTGTGGCAACATATCAAGAAGACAAGAAATGCCTCAACAACCCATGCTTTTTCTTGAGATATTTGATGTATGGGGGATCGACATCATGGGGCCGTTCACCAATTCAAGCGGCAACCTCTACATTCTACTTGCCGTAGATTATGTTTCCAAATGTGTTGAGGCAATCCCCACACGGAATGATGATGGGAAAACTATGAGTTCCTTCGTGCAAGACAATATCTTCTCTCGGTTTGGCTTTCCTAGATGCATCATAAGTGATAGGGGAACCCACTTTTGCAACAAATTAGTGGGCTCCCTCTTGAAGAAGTATGGAGTGATCCATAAGATTTCCACGGCCTATCACCCGCAAACCAATGGCCAAGCGGAAGTGTCAAACCGAGAAATTAAGAGCATTTTGGAGAAGACGGTCAACCCCGACCGGAAAGATTGGAGCAAGAGACTCAATAATGCTTTGTGGGCCTATAGGACGGCTTACAAGACTCCCATCGGCATGTCCCCCTATAGGCTAATTTATGGAAAAAGTTGTCATCTCCCGGTGGAGATTGAGCACAAAGCTTATTGGGCAATTAAAGCATTCAACCAAAGTTATGATGAGTCGGGGCTCCACCGAAAACTTCAAATTCAAGAATTGGAGGAACTACGAAGTGATGCTTTTGATAATGCCGCAATCTACAAAGAGAAGACAAAGAGGTTGCATGATCAAATGATCACTCGTCGGGTTTTCAAGGAAGGAGAGGAGGTGCTAGTTTTCCAAAGCCGTTTCAAGAATTTTCCCGGAAAGCTAAGGTCTAGGTGGTTTGGGCCTTTCATAATTCGAAAGGTACTACCTCATGGAGCCATTGAGGTGGAAGACCTAAAAACCGGGAAAGTGATTAAGGTGAATGGGCAAAGGTTGAAACATTACCTTAAAAACATGGAATTGCATGGAGAAGGGGAGATCCAACCCGAGGACCCCGTTTATCAAGAATGAGAAAGCAAAGAGGTGGTCGAGCCATCGACATTAAATAACGGCAAAGTTTGTAACTATTCTATCCTTATTTACTTGCTTTCTTAGACTAGTTTTAATTTCTTGTCATAGTTGTTTAATTGTTTCTTTTAGTCTCAATAATCTATTTGCTTTGAAATTCAAGTACTCTTGAAGTTTGTTGAATGGTATAGTGATTCGGATAAGACTTTGGAGGAAGCATGCTCGAGAGAAAGTGAAGGCCGAGTCGGAAGAAGGGAAACGAGTTTAGGTGAAAGGTTGGCTAAGAAGAGGAGTGAAAATATTTGAGAAGAAAAGATTTGCGAGGCAAGGCGCAAGCTGCGCAGTCACGGGCGCAGCTGCGCAGGAATTTCAAAAGAAAAAAAAAGGATTGAAATGACGAGCTGAAGCGCAGCCTGCGCAGCCCAAAGCGCAGCTGCGCAATTCCAGCGCAGGATGGTACAAATATTGCGCAGCCTGCGCATCCTGCGCAAGCCAAGACTTCCGGTTTTTCTTTCTTTTTATCCTCATTCTTATCCAACACAATCTCCACATTGCTTTCATCGACACAAGGAAACACCAAAACCCTTCTCAAAAACCCCTCTCGAACACTCCATCCTTTTCAATAATCTTTCCCACCATCAACAAACTCAAAATAATTTCACTCAAATCCTTCATAAGACCCTTTCCCACCATCAAACAACCACTTTATAACATCCAAATTTCTGCAAAACCCCTATTTTAACCAAAAACCCCTAGACTTTTCCGGGTTGTTTTCAAGATTTGCAAAAGTTTTGAAGGGTGCATAGGAGGTTTCACTTGTTCTCATTCCATTTCAACAAGCATTGAGGAATTCGGGACGGTATAAACTTTCTCACTTTTCTTTTGTGATTTAATCTAGTGAACTCTTTGTTAGTTGATTAGATTATTTCTTGTTGATTGTGGTTGAGGATTGTTGTGGAAAATTTCTGCTAGGGAAGGAACAAATTAACAAACACCATCTTAGAACTTGTTTTATCACTAGTGCCTTCAAGGTGTTTGTTGAATTGCCCCTTAGAAAATTTCTTTCAAAAATTTGGCTTGTTCAAGTTGAGTTGAATTGTATTACAAGGAATTATATTCAAGATGGTTTTCGGTATTGGCAAATCTAAGGGAAAGGGAAAGAAGGGAGAATCATCCAATGCTCCACCACCACCACCCGAACATTTTAACGGAAATGAGGGATTGAATGCCACATACAAAAATCACTTCAAAAATCTTGACAACAAACCACTTCACTTCTCAAAATTCCTTCACCCAAGTACTTTGACCGATATGAGGATTTTTGATCAAACCTTGGCATTTATTACCAAGGTGGGGCTTGAGAGATACATGAACCTCCAATGTAACACCTACCCCGCTTACACTTTGGAGTTCCTAACCACCTTAAGTATCGAGGAAGTAAGGGGAAATGAGACGGTGAGTTTTCGTTTAAACAAAGTGTGGCATTCAATTTCCTTTGAGACGGTGAGGGAGATCCTTAGAATTACCCATCCTCCTTCCCCCATCAACCCACCACCCGAAAAGCTAAATGAGATGTGGTGTGGGATCACGGGAAAATCCCACCAAACTAACAATGATAAAATTTCCGCTATCACCAACCCACCCCTACGGATCCTTGCTAGGATGATAGCATCATTCTTTTTCTCAATGGGGGAGCCAACCAAGGTCAATGATAGCGTGAGAGAGTGCTTGTGGGCTATGCTTCCCGAGGGAGGAGGAGTGCCGGATTGGGCGAGGTTGTTCGTGACAAATGGGATCAAGCATAAAGGGAAAAAGGGGAGCATCAATTGTGGGGGACTTATCACCCTTTTCGTCCGCCATTTTGTGGACATAATTCCCGAGGACCAACCTCAATTGTTTGGGACAAATCTTTACAATGAAGCGGGTCTTGTGGAAACCCACATGATCCAAGCATTAGACACGGTCCCGTGGAGTTGTGTGTGGTTGGGAGAGGGAGGTGTTTCTTACATGAGGCTCCCTAGTAATGATCCCCTTCCTAGTGGTTTTTTGGCGCGGGAATTCTTTTGCCCCGGTGAGGGAGATGTTATCCGAGCCCCGAAACAAAGGATAAGGAAGAGAAGAGCCGTGGAGTCAAGCTCCAGCCCTCAAGTTGTGGAAGAGAGGGAGCGTGAGTCTTTTGAGCAAGGTTTTCATGATACTCCTATGCCCGATGTTAGTGGGAGTGCTCACAACCCACTTGCTCCTTGGGAGCAACGCCTTTTCGACTACTTTGACTCCACAAAGAGTACTTTGGAGTCCATTGGTGGGAGGGTAGAGAGCGCCCATAATTGGCAAGGAGAGGTCAATACATGGCGCTCCACGGTAGATGAGAGAGCCCGGTTGCATGAGGAGGCCGAGAGGGCCCAACTAAAGTTGATGGAAGATATGCAAAGGCGCCAAGAGGAAGACCGTCTATGGAGAGAGCAACAAAATAAACACCGGGAGGAGGAGTTAAAGAGATGGCATGACCAAGAAACTTGGAGGAACTCTATGAGCCATCGCTTTGAGGTGCAAAACCAATGGCATCAAGAGTATCTCCATGACTCTTATGAGGACTCCTGCCTCCAAGAGGACTCCCTTGGCATTATTCGGGGCCTCTTTGGGATGCAACTTAACCCAAGTGCCCCTCCTCTTGTGGATCAAACGTTTGTTGATGACACTTACAACCGGGCTCAACAAGAGAGAAGAAGAAGAGAAGAAAGAAGGAAGAACCGAGGCACCTATGAAAAAGGAGGTTCCTCGGGTTCCCATGAGTGAGCAAGGCTAGTAACTACTTCCTTCACATTGAGGACAATGTGAAATGTAAGTGTGGGGGAGGTAGATAGCCTTGTTGTTATCAAATTGATGTATTTTTGTAATTTCAAAGCAAATTTCCTTGTAATTTTCATTCTTGTTTCAAAAAAAAAAAAAAAAAAAAGAAAAAAAAAGAAAAAGAAAGAAAGAAAAGAAAAAAAATCCCGGCTAGGTGAAAACCCACAAGGGTGGGCGCCTAGGCAAAATTGGGAAGGTGGCCGAGGACGGAATGAAAACCCGAAAGGGCGTTCCGGGCAAAAAGAAAAATTGAGTTGCGAGCCACCACGAGAGGAAAGGAAAAGCTAAGGTGAAAACCCGAGAGGGCACCTTAGGCAAAATGAGAGAAAAGAAAAAAAAAAGAGAAAAAAAATGGAGAGACAAGAAGGGAGCGATAAGGAGGTTTTGGAAGGAGGTTAGATATAGGTTTAATTTCTTTTTGTGTCGCAAAATGTGGTTTTAAATCGGTGGTTTTCACTTGTGATACTTGGCTTGTCAATTTTTAGGTGTTTGGGGGCAACCAGGTATCACGGTTTGCATCTTATGGAGCGATAAGGGGGCGTTATAAGTGAAATTTATGTTGATTTTGATGGATGTTGAGGCCGCCTCGCTATCACCTCGGGATGAGGTGAGGGTGGTCATCTTTTGATAGGGAGTTATAAGAAGGGTGGAAGTGTAGATTTCGGAGTTGGAGTTTTGTTGAGTCTTGTGTAGACGGAGGTATAAGGAGGGCGTGTGAGGGAAGAGTGATTGTTAAACAATTGAGTCTAGTTTTTTCTTTTTAATCGGTGGTTTGTGTCGAGGGAGGCATAAGAAGGGTGTTGTAAGGGAAGAGAGATCATTGCACCTACACTACCTTGTTGACTTTCGAAAGGCTTGTTTCGAGTTTTGCTCGGGACTAGCAAAAGTCCAAGTGTGGGGGTATTTGATAGTATCAAATAGTAACGGGTCAATAGGTAATTTTTATCAAATCAAACATGCTTGATACCGGGTCATAGCGAAACTTTCATGTAATATGCCGGTTTACTCTTGTGATTGTAATTTCGAGTTTTTGTGTGTTTTGTTGGGAGCTTGAAACAACTCTTCTCTACCAAGGAGGAGAAGGATAACCAAGGGTACAAGTTCAAGGTCAAGAAGGAAGCACACAAAGGAAGAGCTCAAGTGTTATGGTAAATTGAAGAAATGAAGCAAAGGAAAGCAAGCTGCGAGGCACTGCGCAGCCTGCGCAAGAGTCGTGCGCAGCTGCGCCCCAGTGCACACGCAAGAAGTTCATTGCGCAGCCTGCGCCCCCTGCGTATCCCTGTTTTACATGGATTTTCTAATCCGTGTTTGGGCTTTTAAAATGAAATTATCCTAGGGTTTTGTGCAGGGGTATAAATACTCAACTTCAGAATGTTTTAAGACATCATCTTATCTTTAGAACAAGAACATTTACTCTCAAATTAATTGTAATCTTTCCCTAATTTAAAGATTGTAATTATGCAAATGAGAAGCTAATCTTCTCATTCTTGGTGTAATCCTAATCAAAGTATCCAACTTTGATATTGTAAGACACTTTCATCCCTCTAGTTTATCTAATGTTCTCTCTTTGTTTTAATGTTTTATTTTGAGTAATTAGTTGTTGGGTTTGATCATCCTTGCCTCTAGTTGTTCAATCTTTGCATGTTCTAAGGAAATGGCATAGTTTTTACTTAGGATTTGTAGTAGCAAACTCAAATTGTGTGGAATTGGTTTAAAGGAAACACCTTTTGAGTAGAGTTTACATGACTAATTCTACTAGCATGGTTTAATGTGTGTAGATTAGTTTCCTTGTTCACCCTTTGGCTTAATCTTTAATCGCTTGGTTTTAGTCCTCTTGTTACGGTTTAGTGGCTTAGGCTAGAATCGAAGGAACCCGATGTACGGTTTAGTCATGGGATTCACTATCTTAGGATGTTCTTAGTGGGTAGATAAATAGGAGGGGTGATAGAGTCGACTTTGTCTTTGTTGAGGTATTTTGAGAAGGTTACACCAAGATTTTCTCTCTTATTGAATTTGTGCACATTTATTGTTTGTGGTATTGCCTAGCCCAAAATCATTTCTCATTTATTGCTCTTTTGTTGTCTTTGTGAATGCTTTTCCAATCATTTATCTTTGCATTTATGTTATCTCCTTGTTGTTCATTTATGTTAATATCCATGGTTTGTTAATAAGTCATTTATCTTTAGTCTCTAATCATCACTAAGTTTTCATCTAATCTTTGTTTAGTTGTGTGTAAGCAAGTTTTTAGTTATTTCCTTTCTCTTGGGTTCGACCCTTAACTTGCACTTTACTACTTTTTTATTTCGAGTATAGTCGAGTCTAGTTTAGGTTTTATAAATTGTTTGGCGAGATAATTAGTGTAATAACGACCACTAGTTTTTCCGTATCAGCCCACGTTTCATAGAAACCCTCAAAGTGATATACGTTCAATAGGATCTCTCCTCAGCCGTCATATAAGAGAAGCCTTCACCCTATTTCTAACCTACACTATACACAACCAACACCACAACCCTCCTGCCGCCACCTCAGAGAAAGGAAAGGAAGCTTTCACGGCCAAGTCAGAGCGGTCTAGCACACCTCGAATTAGACTGGAAATAGGTAAGGTCGTCTCTGTTGTAGGCTGTTTTGGTTTCGTTTCCTGCGTGTGTTCTTTTGCCTGGGATTCGATAACTTTAGGGTCGTTGTCTTCACCCCATGTAATCACCATGCCTCTGGTTGTAGTCAAGTGAGTCGTATGGGGGTGGTCGTGGTGAGTCGTGCGTGTCAAAACTGGTGTCGAAGGGGTGGTTAATCTCTGGTGGTCGTTTATATTCAATGTTTGTATGTTTCGTATGTCTGTTGGGGGTGGTACCACCGTTGACTCGGGCGAGGTCGATACGGTGGTACCACCGTGAGTTGTTGGTCCAATGTCAGAGATGGTCTGGGTGGTGGTTCTGGGTGGTGTGCGCGGCTGGAACAGTGTCGAACAGGGGTTTTGGTAATAGGTGTCTGAGGGATACGGGTAAGTAACCAGCCTTGGGTTTGGGTTTGGTTCACTTTGTCGGCAATAAACGGAGTCGGTGCAGGTGGTCGAGGGTATAGCCGGTGGCCGGGGTTACAGGTGCGGTGACTGCTGGTGGTTGGGTAGTGTCACGCGGTGGTTGTTGGGTCTTGGGGTCGTGTATGGTGGCTCGGGTTTTGGGTTATTGTGTTGTTGTATGTTTATTATTATTATTATTATTATTATTATTATTATTATTATTATTATTATTTATTATTAGGGTTAATAGTAATATTAAGTTGGTCTTAATATTTTATCTTTTACTTACTTTGGTTAAATTAAATTAATTTAAAGATGCGAGTCGGGAAATTATTAAGTCGGGATATATATGTGGGGAATAAAGCATGTATTCGCCCTAAACTTGCAGGATTATAATGAAAAATACAGTTGTGTTTATAGTCATTAGATTAAAAAGGATAAGAAAAGAAGTACAACCTTTAGTCCTTGTGCGAAAGGCCTAAGAACAGGAATTAACACAAATTCCCTCCTATAACTTGCACCCAAGACTTAGAATGAGACGTGGCCGCGTGTGCTAGAAATCCTCTCCAACTGCCTTGCAATATTGGGAGAGCTATTTAGGTTTTAGATGTGAGATCTGAGGTTTTGGGAGAAGAAAGCTCTCAAAACCCTAATTTTTCCTTGAGATTTGTTTAAACAGTGAAACCAGAGTTTTTACATAAGGAGAAGTCTCCTCCTTATATACTACACTTGGCCGAAATATTTGAATAGGGTATGGGTGGGCTTTCCACTCTTACCTTAATTCATGATTCGACCCATTTAGCTATAAGTTATTCGCGGGATTTTAATTATAAATCGTAACATGTTATCAGATATTAATACAGTCGATATATTAATAATGGTTTGACAAAATACGATATTGTATAATTACCCAAATTAATATAACTGTTTATATTAATACGTGAATACAATATTTAATATATAACCGTTTATATTTAATTTATGAATTAAACATGTAATCCGTATTAGCTAAAATTATTTAATCCGTATTAAATAATAATCTCAACATCTTATTGACTAATTTAATAGTCAATACCTCTGACTAACTGTTTAGTCATATCCGGCATAAATGTGACTGTATTTTCATACCTTCACATCTCTCAAACGTGTCCTATAGGTGTGACGTATAGGGACCAGTTGATCACCGCCATCCGTATGACAATAACGTCAAACTTATCTAGCAAGCCAACCGTTATTGATAAATGTGGATCAACTGGTAATAATACAAAAGTATGCCCTTGTGATCCTTAAAGAGATTTAATAAGTCATTGTACTTAATTGTCAAGGACACCAGCCCCAACAATATATTATTATATATGGAAATTTTCTATAATTGGAAAGTTTCTATTTTTGGAAACTTTCCACTTATGGAAGGTTTCTATTTATAGTAAGTGTGGTTGTTTAGGGGGTTCGGGAAGGTTATTAATTCGTTACGTATATCTATTTAGGTAGCGAGTTTCGCGTGGAACATTTCTAACAAGCCTCGTATTTATCTGCATTTCCTGCTAATTCAGGTAGGGGAATACTGTATACATGGTGATGAGTAAACTGTCATTATCCGATGTTAATTATTTATATCTTATTGTATGAGTGGTGTTATATATTGTATTTAGTTGACTGTATATCTCTGTGATGCAATATGATGTGGAGAATATTGGGTCTTGTGATCGGTGCGGAGTTTATTTGGCGTTGGATCGGTGCGGAGTTTATTTGGGGTTGGATCGGTGCGGAGTTTATTTGGCGTTGGATCGGTGCAGAGTTTATTTGGCGTTGGATCGGTGCAGAGTTTATTTGGCGGGGATCGGTGCGGAGTAGGGATGATTGATCCCAATATATATATAATAATGTTTGTTGTTTATTTTCCTCTACTCAACCTCGTGGTTGACCCTGTTATTCGTGATCACCTGTGATGAACCAATTTATTGGGGAGCAGATTGACAGGTGTTGAGACTATGGGAGCTAAGGGAAGGGAGAAGCTTGGATCCGGACCTGCCTAGAGTCTAGATCACCATATTAGACTTTCATGAGTTGTACTTTATTTATATAAGACAGTTTTATTGGTTGTATGAACTCGCTCCTTGACTTAACTTTATTTAATAAAAGTACTGTTTATCTTTCCTTTGTATCTGCTGCCTCGGGAAACCGAGATGGTAACACCCTTATTTATCTGGGGAGTCCTAGTACATGCCCTTAAATAAATGGGGGTGTTACACTTCTACTCCGTACTATTAGGGTTTGTTTGGTTGCCTACGTAATTTATTGTGAATTGAACATTTTAGGAATTCGAAGCGAATTATCTCGTCGCCAAATGCATGTTATCCTGTTGCCAAATTCATATGGAACTCTAATTCTTCTAATTTATCGTGAATTGAACCTTTTAGGAATTGGGAACGGGTTATTATCCCGTTGCCAAATTCATATGGAACTCTAATTCTTATATAACCTAGATAATCACTCATTTAACCCGCATGAATTACAAATTACAATTTATTCCATTAGCGCAACCAAACATCTTTATCCAGTTCGCACTAATTGTTAATTCATATCAATTTATTAATGTCCATGGGAATTTCATCTTCCTATGATAACCCAAACAATCAGTGGCGTTTTTGATGGGGGTTCATGGGCCGCCTTGCGCAAGCCACCTCAAGGACCACCACTCTGTAGTTGAACACATCAGTCTTCTTAGTGGCCTTCCCATATTGTAAATACTCTGGTGCCAGGTATATTTAAATATAAATATTTATATGGAATTCTTAAATTTATATTGTTATGGTTTAAAGATTAAATATTGCAGCTGCCGTAATAATGAAGTAGTATTATATCAAGAAATTTATCGAGTATATTACAATAACTGCTAAACTACTAATTGTAATGTTGTTAATCTTATTTGATAAGGTGATTTATGGAGCAGGCTTACCTTACATAAATTGTGTGTATTGTACTTGTAACTCTGTCAGTAACATTTTAAAAACAAAGTGCTTTTGTTTTACATACTTTGGCTTTGGATTGTATCTATATTACGGAGTAATAGAGATCAGGAAGTTTATGTACGGATGGATGGAATATTAATATGGTTATCATTCTTTGGTCAAGATCTCATATGCACTGTATTATACTTACAGAATTCTTGCATTTCTCGTGTACGTCACTAGTAGTTTTATAGGTCACCTTTCCTTGTGCTTCCTCCTTGTAGGTCATTGTCGAAAGATGATATTGAAAATGTTGTGGAGATTGGGTGTCCAAATACTAATTGGATAGTTGTTACCGCAGAAAAACGACTTAGAGAGTATGTAGGTTTGGAGGAAAAAAAAGGTAATTGCCTTTATAAGAAATATATCCTACTCCGTATCTATGATGATTTCGAGTTTTTTTGTCTCCTAAATTTATTTCTAAATATTTTCTAATAATCTACTTAGTGACTTCTATGATTTCTATTGTGATCTAAGTGTTATCTGTTATCCTGATCGATTTGAATTTGAAGCTGAACTACCTAGTAGTAGCGGTAGGAGAGAGGTGAAATGACTTAAGTCCGTGTGATAGATAGGTCTCGTTGGTCTTTGCTTTTGTAGAAATCTAAAAGATATATCTTCATAGCTCCTGATCTGGATGTAAGCTACACTTGCACCTGAACTGTGAACTCTGAATTGAAATGTGAACCGAACTTGCTCCCGAATTAAATTGTGAACTAAACTGTGAACTGAACTTCCTCCTGAACTGTAGTTCTTCCTCTTAAAATGAACTGTGAATCGAACTTGCTCCTGAACTGTCTGTCAACTAAATTTCCTCCTGAACTGAACTTGCTCCTGAACTGATCTGTGAACTGAACTATAGTAGGTGTGTTGAATACCTAGAGTTTAATAAGTTTGGTGGATTTTATTGAGTTGGGGTTGAATTTTAATTGAGCTTGATGGTTTCTTTATTATTCTGTTTCTTTATGGTAGGTGAGTTGAATACCTGAAGTTCATTATGATTCTGTTTCTTTATTAAGCTGCACTTGCTTCTGAACTGTGAACGGAACTTTCTCTTGAAACAAACTTGCTCCTGAACCGAACATGCTTCTGAACCAAACTTGCTCCTGAACTGAACTTCCTCCTGAAATGAACTTGCTCCTGAACTGAACTTGCTCCTAAACTGAATTGTGAACCGAACTTGCTCCTAAACTAAACTGTGAACTGAACTTGCTCCTGAACTGCTGATTTATGAACTGAACTTCCATTGTAGATGGTTCCTGTTCACTGCCAGCAAGTCTGCAACTGTTGGAAATGTGCCAAGCCAGCCTGCAATGGTATGTTTGATTTTGAAACTATAGACACATTCATGGAAAACATGATTAATAGTTTCAGTCAGATCCCCACAGAGTATACACAGATCATCTGGACAGTTGCCAAAGCTATGCAACCTTGCTTTAACAATCAGACCTTCCTACAGAGAATGACAATGGTTCTTTCTTAACATTCCATTATGTTTCTTGTTTCATCATGGCCATTTTCTACATTATGTCATATGAATAGTCTCTACGCTTCTGGTTTGTAGGTTGGAAAGGAGAATGCCAAACTGGCATTGTCTTTAGATGAATATGATGATGATTTGAAGGTACTCTTTTATGCTCCCTGGATAACCGTATATATAAGGATATGATCATTCTTTGCCCTTTTGTAAACCATTATAGTACATAGTTAGCTCCTGAATCATACTGCTGCTAACTATCTTAGGTCGTAACACAGACCCCTCTTTCCTGATTGAACAAAAAACTATCGCACCCCACCTCAGAAGACTCTATCAAGAGATTTAAGAGCCAAGATCAGTAATTATATTTCATACCTAAGTGAATGTAGACCCCTCTCTATCAGTATGGGAAATGCAATCAGATCACTAACGACTCGTATTGCAAAGTTGCCTTTCAGTCTCACTGAGTCAGAGGCGGAGACAACGTGCGTTGCTATGGTTGCTCATTCTTTTCGCGTTCCTGTGTTAGTTTTCTATGAAGCATACAGGTTTCATGAAAGGGTCTAACTTGATTCTATATGTGCAAATAAATGTGGTAATGCTATTACAGTCTTTTTTTCTCCTTTTTTTGTTGGTGTAATAGTAGCCACAAGGCTTTTATAATATATTGGAGGGATAGAAATTTTGTACTATAACCTATGGACCTCAGTCTCATAGGCAAACCCTACTGATGATTGACGTGATCTCTGTAGGTAATCCTGATGCTATCTCTAAGTTACCTGGTAGAAAGGGTGTTAACTATCTGGATGATTGGCTGAGTAAATAAACTTGCAACTTCTGAACTTATTGTGAGTGTCTTTGCTTGTGATGGGATGAAATGAGGACACTAATTTTCTCCGGTAAATAATTCTATAGTGTCTTACCATTTGCAGATATGATGTTACTCCCTCGGACTACATATCGATGATTGTCACCGACTATGGAATGGTAAGTGTCTTTTGTTGACTTTTATTCTCTTGTTACGTATCAATAATAGTCACTGACTAGGAATGTATGATGTCTATTCTCCATGTTGGTAAATTCTACCCTAAATTCCTCTTATCTGTTCAATTAGATACATCCTCCATGAATTAAATTCTCTATTCCTTTTCCACGAGAACTAAGGAGCACATTAAAATGTTGATGAATATTTAGGCCGAGTAAAGGTGTGAGGCACTGAGGCTGTAGGGGGACATTTCAGGGAGACATTACATGCAGCAAAAAGCCAAGCCAAAATGCTAAGCAGAAGTGGTATCTGTTGTTTCTGCTGTTACAGATGAGCCCACAAGCCAAAATGTTGAGCAGAAGAGGCATTGATATTGCTTGGAAATGATGATATGTTAAACATTTGTTTGTAATTAATTATTATCTTAATAGAAAACTTTACATTTACCCAAAAATATATTATTGGAATATATAATTTTTTTTAAAATTTTAATTGAGCAACGGCAACGGTTGTTAAACAACCGTTGCCTTTTATATACATAAGGCAACGGTTGTTGTTAATAACCGTTGCCTTTTATCTACATAAGGCAACGGTTGTTGTTAATAAGCGTTCCAAAAACAACTTTTAGAATATATATACTCTTGTTGCCAAAAATATATATACTCTTGTTGCCAAAAATAATATTTAGAAACGGTTGATAACCGTTGCCGTTGGTGATTGTTTAAGGCAACGCCCCGATAATATTTGTGACAATTATTTTCCAGTCACAAGAGTATTTTGCCACGTTATTGTTTCATGACTAGTAATGTTTAGTCACGGAAATTTTATTATTCAGACACAATAATATTTGTGGCCAAAACTATTTAGTCACGTGACTCATTTTTGCCATGTTACTGTTTCGTGACTACTATCTTTAATCACAATAAATTTTGTGGATGTCAATATTTAGCCACGAGAGTCTCTCTTTTGTCACAATATTATTTCGTGGCCAATAATATTTAGCCACGTTTTTCTTTAATTTGGTCACAATATTAACTTGTGACTAAAAAAATTTTAGCCACGGGAAAATTATTTAGCCACGCAATTTTAGCCACGGGGAGTATCGTGGCAAAGTTCCTAATTTTAGCCATGTTGCAGTTTTTTCCCTGGCTAAAATTTTGCCACGGCCACTTGCGTCACGACTGATTTCCCGTGGCAAAACTGTATAGTCACGGGAATTTAGCACTTGCGCCACGTTTTTAAACGTGGCGCAAGTGCCATTTTGTTGTAGTGATAGCAATTCATGTTCATGTTTATGGATATTGATGTAACATGTTTCAAAGGGAGTACTACCACATTCCTAAACAACTGGTTTATGAATGAAACCAGGAATAAAGCTCTAAAACTCAGAATGTATAGTAGTTTGCCAAAGTACAAGTCAAGTCTCAAGAAACAAAATTTGTTTGATAAAAGCTCGTAGATATGCATATGACTCTTATACTAAAGCATGTTAACAAGGCAAGGCAAAGGCATAAACATGTGAAATTGCAGGAATCGTCGTTGAAATACTCTCGTTCCGACTCGACCTATATGCTAAAGTAAACGTGCATTTTTTTTGAAATTTTTTGAATTTTTCTAATTTTTTTGGATTTTTCTTGTATATGTAAGGAAATTAAAGAAAGAACAATGAAAGGCATAAATGCAATAAACGTGTGACAAAATGCAATGGACCAATGCATGTGACACAAAACCATTCCCCAAACCAAACCGCACAATGTCCCCATTGTGCATTAGCGTAAGTAAAGGTTTATGAAATAAAGGAAGATGCGAAAAAGAAAAACAAGGAAACATGGAAGGAACTCACCGGGTTTTTGCGCGATGGAAACCTCCCCAAACCAGCTTAAGTTTAGGAGGTTTCGGTGGCCAGCAGTGCCACTCCAAGAACCTGAAAAAGATAGACGAAGAAAGCCCTTTTTTCGGGGATTAATGATGTTTTGGGTGGGAAATAATATTCGAAAGTTTTGAGAAATGGGAGGAAAAAGTGGAAGCATAAAGAATAGAGTAAGGAGAGGACTCCCTATTACGGTTGCATGCTTCCCAGAACCAACACGAGCAGGCTGCTACAGGTACATAGGTCGACCGATTGTTGAAGCAGGTCGACCGACTGTTTGACTGTACACAAGAACTTCTGTGCTGCAGGGTCTTGGTCGGCCGACTGATGGTAGTGGTCGGTCGACCATGCTTCCTGTGCAGTGCTCTCTTTTTCTTCTCGAAGTTATCTCGTTTTAACCGAGTTAAACTCCCTTAATCCTGTAAAACATTATAAATGCGCCCAAAACATGCGCAAAAACCATAAACTCAAGTCTAAATGTCTCAACCAAACAACAAAAGCAAAAATTGTCTAAAACTAACGCAAAACAAAACTAAGAGTCTTAACAAAACAGAAAATTGTCTTAAAACTTGAAAGTGCAAAAAACTCATCCGCGGAAAATGCGGAAAATCTCGGACCACGGCTTTTGGCTATAGGCCGTAGTCTCCACCGTGTTTGTTTTGATTGCCAAACACGTTTCCACTCCGTCACAAAGCATATGTGACGGGCTGCCTTCTTCGGCCTCATTCCTTCTCTCCTTCTCCTCCTTGTCGACCTAGTCGGGGTCATCATCCTCTTGGTAGCTTAAACACCCTAGTCCTCCTCTTGACACGATAGCCTCCACGACCTTGGGCTTTCCACTTTGTTTCTCTTACTTCCCCAAACCGCTTCCTGCACAAGGTGAAACAAGAGTGTCCTCCATATTGCTCCCAATCTGGGGCGGAGGTGTAAAAGCATGAATAGGTGTATGCTCTAAAGTGGGGGACGTGGTAATGACCTCATAATTGGGTGTGTTAGTGATCGCATTACAAGTTATGGGGGTCATGGAGTCCTTTTTGTGATAGGACAACCCAAAAATGATAGACTGTTTCCCCACCTTGAAGGTCAAGGTCCCACTCCCCACATCTATGATGGCACCTAGGATGTAAGAAAGGTCTCCCTAAAATGATGGGTATATGGGCATCCCCGGGGATGTCCAATACCACAAAATCGACGGGAAAGAAGAACCTATCAGTGCGCTCAGGGATATTTTTTAACACCCCCACAGGTTCCATAGAGGTACGGTCAGCCATCTATACGTTCATGCTAGTTACTGCAAAGGTAGTCATCCCTAAATTCTTAGCCACACTTAAGGGCATAACACTGATGCTAGCCCCCAGGTCACATAGGGCCTCTTTAACTGGGAAGGTCCGTATGTTACAAGGTACGGAAAAACTGCCGGGGTCTTTTAGTTTATGAGGTGCAATGACATGAGACAAAAACTTAGAGGACACTTCAGTAAGGGCTACTGACTCAACTTTATCTAAAGACCGCTTCCTACTCAAAAGTTGTCTCATGAATTTTAAATATGAGGGTACCTGTTGGACTAACTCTAAGAAAAGGGACTTGAACATTAAGAGAACGAATCACATCCTTAAATTTGTCGAAGGATACCTGTTCCTTCGTTGGTAGTAGTCTCTCTGGGTAAGGAGGAGTAGAGCTTTCAGCATTTGAAGCTCTTTTCAAGAAGTTCGGGGTTTGTCACCCCGGAAAAGGAATTGCCTTTGATTATCAGGCATCTCAGGCCTAAACGGATCCGCCTGTTCAGCATCTGCGGTCGGTCGACCCTCTTCCTCGGTTGGTCGACCGCTTTCTGGCTTCTCATAATTTCCAGAAGCTACTGGAATGTCATCTGTGGTCGACCGACTGGCACTAGTGGTCGATCGACCGCCTGTACTACTACTCGCAGTCTGTTTTTTCTTGTTTTCTTTCCCACCGGCCTTATCACCTCCTACCTTCGCCCCACTTCGCAAAGATATGATATTCAAGGTCTCTTTTTTCTGGTCCGTCTTGGTCGGAAGTTGACCCGGAACCAGCGTATCATTTTTGCTCGCAATTTGAGCAATCTGAGATTCAAGCATTTTCATTCCCGCTTCTCTTGCCTACGACTCCTTCTGGACCAAACAATGAGATTTTGGATTAAAGCATCCGTATTTGGTGGTGGGTTTGAAGGTGGTTGCGGGACGAAAGGTGGCTTTTGGAAATTTTGTTTATGTGGAGGGATGTAGGCTTGATTTTGTTGTTGAGGTTGTGGATTAAGGACATTCTGACTCGTCCATCTCATGTTAGGGTGGATGTTGTTGTTGTTGGGATCATAGAAGTTATTCCCGCGGTAGTGTTGCAAGGCCGCGCATGTTTCATTAGGAGATGTGCAAAACTTTGAAACGTGGCCTTCTCCTCCGCATTGCTCACAAGTAAACGGCCCATCAGAAACGGCGTTCACTTGATAAATCCCACCTTTGCTTCCTCCTCCTAACTCAAACTTATCTAACTTAGCCATGAGAGCTTCAATAGCCGCGACATTTGACTCGGCCTTCATTTGATTTTCACGGGAGGTTCCGTGTTCAACTCTATGCACCGCAACATCCTCAATGATTTTGAGACCTTTAGTCTCCCCAGAATTCTCCTGAAATCTCCCATTCGCCGCAACATACAGATAGGCTCGGTTGTCATCATACAACACATTGTAGAACTGGTTGCAAAGAAACCACTATTCGAACCCATGATGAGCGATGGATCGAACGAGTCTCTTGAACCGAGTCGAAGCTTCACTGAAGTCCTCACTGGCCCCTTGCTTAAAACTTGTAATATGGGCCCTGAAGGCGTTAGTCTTTGACGCGGAATAGTATTTCCGGTAAAAGGCTGACGCTAGTGTGTTCCGATCAGTAACTCCTGCAACAGTGCGGTCTAGATCTCCGTACCACTCCCTTGCCGAGTCACGAAGGGAGAAAATGAACATAGTCTGCTTTATTTTATCTTGAGTCACCCCATCTGGTGGCGCGATAAAACATATATAATCGGTGAATATTTCTATATGTTTTGCCGCGTCCTCATTAGCCGCCCCTCAAATTGATTTTTCTCCACCATGGAGATGTAGGATGGTTTGGCTTTGAAGGGTTTCCCCGTGCCAGCAGGTAACGTGAACCCTTTATAGAGATCCTTCACCTGCGGCATGGAGTGACGTGCGATACTGGCTTCCTCGGTCATTTTCTCTTCTTCGTCTAGGTTTAGAATGTGGGTATTTATAGGTGTTGTGGGTGTGGGTGGATTATATTGTGAATGTGGTGGATTTGGTGTGTTAGGGTGATTTGGTGATGGTGGTTGATCGAAAATGTCTTCTTGGAATAAAGAAGAAGGAGAACCTCTGTAACAACTCGACCCACCACGGTCGTAACACATCCCCAATAAGATGGGAGGTAAGCCTTTGGGCCCATTATTTGTCCTCACTTAAGCCCAAAAGCACAAGGCCTTGTTACTAAGTGGTGGGTGGGAGCTATTATAAACATATCACAAGCCTCTCAATCTACCGACGTGGGACAAATTTCCACACAAACTCATATCATACTCTTGGGGTGTTACAACCTCCTTCTTTATTCTGTTGAAAAAGCTTCTTCTTTTCTCTAAGTGTCCTCTCAAGTTCTAGGTCGAGTGGTAGGAGTTCTCCTTGAACTGACCTGCGCATAAGATGGAAACTACAAGTAAAGAGTAAGAAAGGTTTAAGGTTTGTTCCTTAAACACAAAAACAAAAACAAAAAAAATAAACACTGGCGTCACCTCCCCGGCAACGACACCAAAATTTGACACCCGTCGTTGAGGGTGCCAAAGATAAAATTTATAATACCTTAGCTTTAACTAGATAGTGAAAGTCAAGGGTCGAACCACAAGGAGGTGTGGAATGTTTATTGTTCTAAGTTGATGTCTTAAAGTAAAAAAAATGGGGGTTTGATTGATTGTTTGTCACTAAGTCTAATAAAATAAAGGCAAGATGAAACAAAAAATAAAGATATGAATAAAACTTATGATTAAAAGAATGCTAGGATGTTCGGTTCATAAAAGCTACGATGGTATAAAGTCTAAGTCAACATATATTGCAGTCGCATAAGGGGTGTAACAAATCCTCTCGGTCTATGTTACCTAATAGCTCCTTTCGGCCTATGCTATTAGTTCCTAGGTCTCACAAAAATTGGGTGTCAACAATAAGGGTGATTCCTAAATTCTAGGTCACATACCTTTCAGTCTTAGTAACCTAACCGTCTTAAAACGTTAACCAATATCCTTCCCGTATCTTTCAATCTTGGGTGAGTCATTACTAACATCCTATAAGTCTCCTTTCAGTCTCATTATAGGATATTATAAATAACGAAACAAAACAGTCTGAAAACATACGCGAGGTCGGTCGATCGATCAACTATTTCAGTCGACCGACCGACAACTCCAGTCGACCGACCAGTTAAGCTAGTCGATCGACCAGAGTCTGCTACAGGTCGATTCTGATCTTATACCATCTAATTAATTAATCACCTACATCCTAACATATGGGATTTTAGCTACTCATAGAATTAATAAGAACAGTAATAATGATAATAAAAACATAATTCATAGTAAACAATGTGAATAACATGCGATTTATGACAAGGTTTCGGGATTCTACACTGACTGGATACTAGCAATTCTAATAAAATAACAATGAGAAACAGAAATTAAAGGAGAATTACCGCAAAAGGAATTAGGGCAGAAGGAAGAACTTATTGAATTGCTTGGAATGATTGTTTGAATGAATCCGAGAACAATGCTAATTAAAACTAAAGAAACTGATATTGAAACTAGATGTTAAAACTGAATGCTAAAGACTAGATGATACTGGATATTAGATGTGTAAAACTTGATGATTAGCCCTAATCACGAATTAGGCTTAAATAAGAAAATTAGAAGCGTTCCTCGGTTAACCTAATCCTTCACGCGCTTTTGCGAAATTTCTAAAAGCGGCGCTGCGGTCGACCGACCAGGTGATGCGGGCGGTCGACCGATTATCAGGCCCAATAGGTTTCTATCTTCGTAAGTTGAATTATGATTTTGAGATAACAGGTACTTTGGTCGACCGACCAGGGTAGTCGGTCGGTCGACCGGTTTTCCTGAGTGTCAGCCTCTGATTTCTTCTTAAATCGGTCCTATGGTCCTTGGTTTGCGCTTTGGGTGTTGTTTCCTCCTCGTTCCTTGGTTCTCTTGGTTATGTGAAATTCCCGAGGGTAGAATTTGGCCTGAAATCGCCTCTTTTCCGCATAATTCTGCAAAAGAGCATGAAAATACGAAAGTAGACAATTGTTTGGAAATAAAGGCTAAAACATCGTAAATGAGCTCTAAAATGCGTGTGAAAATAGATGTAAAACATCATAAAATAGACACGCATCAAGTTCACAGACAAGTTCAACCAGCTAGCTCACTTTGCTTCTAGGTTTGTGCGAGACGAGTCAGAGAAGGTGTACTTCTACAGAGGGAAGTTAGGACCCCGTATTGAGAGTATGGTTCGCCGAGACTCTACTTCCTTTGTTGTGGTGTACGACGACGCCATCTGGGCTGAGAGCTCGATCAGGGCTATTGATGCTGAGACTCGTGCTGCTACTGCTAGTGCTTCTTCACATCAGAGATCTATTTATCAGGGCAAGAGGCCTTTTGTTCCATCTACTTCACCTGCTACTTCTCAGAAGAAGAGGTTTCAGAGGTCTGTTGCTCTGGTCGCTAAGACCACTGTTCACACAGATACTACTACGAGTACTTGTAACCGTTGTGGTAAACCTCCTCATCCTGGTTTTGATTGCTTCAAGAATGCCTACAAGTGTTACACTTGTAATGGATTGGGGCATAGGTTTTTCGAGTGTCCAGAGAGGAACACTGCTATTAGCAAGGCTGCCACTGCTGCTGCAGCTACTCGAGGAGGCAAGGCAAAGGGGAAGATCTTTATTATGACCAGAGGAGAGGCTGAGGCTCATCCTGATATCATTGCCGGTATATTTTCTGTTCTCGGTGCTGAGTGTCTGATCTTATTTGATACTGGTGCTTCATTGTCTTTTATATCGACCCAGTTCACCGACAGACAAGCTCTGGACTCTTCTATTATTGAGGAGACTTCTATGTCGTTGCCTTCCGGAGATGTTCTCTCCTTCTCTTCTTCCCATAGGGATGTTTCTATTGTTATTGGTTGTGGCACATTTCCAGCGGACTTACTGAGATTTCCTCTCGAGGAATTTGACATTATCCTCGGTAAGGATTGGTTATCGCGATACCATGCTCGCTTCGAGTGTTTCGACCAGAAAATCTGCTTGAGGAGTTCTTCAGAAGTTCGTGTTTCCTATAAGGGAACCCGCCCCAAAAAGGGTGTTCGTGTCATTTCTTCGATGAAAGCTTCTTATCCTCTAAAGAAGAGTTGTCAAGCCTTCCTGTGTGTTGTTTCAGCTGCGAAGCCTTCGCTACCGAAGCTTGAAGATGTAGCCATTGTTCGAGAGTTTCCAGATGTCTTTCAAGAAGAGTTGTCGGGTATACCAACTGAGAGAGATGTTGAGTTTACTATCGAGCTTGTACCAGGTAACGGACCTATATCTAAGGCTCCATATCATATGGCTCCGCCTAAATTGAAGGAACTGAAGCAGCAATTAGAAGAGATGATATAGAAGGGATTTATTCGACCGAGTGCTTCTCCTTGGGGTGCTCCAGTGCTTTTCGTCAAGAAGAAGGATGGCTCTATGAGATTGTGTATTGATTACAGGGAATTGAACAGGTTTACGGTGAAGAGCCGATATCCTTTACCTAGGATTGATGACCTTTTTTGTAAAACCCCTCGTCGCAGCGGAAAAATAAAACATACAAACACGCCAAAATTTACGCGGAATTTAAACTTTAACATGCAAGATAAGAACGAGGTACGAACTTTAGGGACAAACGCGATATAGAATCTCGAGAGAGACACAATAAAACGACTCAGGTAACAAACTAGATGACAAGGTAAGGAATTTTAGGTTATGGACTCCAATAAAATTGAAGCCTAGAGCAGAAGGAGAAGCAAGGACGAAGGGAGGAGAGAAACAATATGACAGGAACGATTACGGAAATCTCCCAAGGTGCGGGTATCTCATTATTCTCACGGGGTTCTCACTTCTTACTTCCCAAATCAAGCCATTCAATTATCGGTTCTCACGAACCACTTCCTCAAACGATTTATATACCCTAATCCTCCAATCTTTAAAAAATATCATCAAAACAGTCACCTATTCCAAAAAGTTTGAGATGTCCCATCTCTATCGGTTCCTCAAATGACAATTCAATAACACTTTCAGGCCATCACTATATGCTATATACACTTTTCTTACCTCACTGTCTACCAGATAACAATTCTTAAACCATCAGGTTTTCCGAACTTTCATCTCCCAATAAATTACTTTATTCTATCCACATACCGGTGGTGTATTCTCAAATTCCCCTTAGACTCTTCAATGCAAAAACGCTAAGATCCATTAAATAACCTAAGGCCAGATAAGGCCAGATAACGATTCACTTCCTCCAAGTTTAAATCATAAATTCTTCGAGTGTTCGACTATTATTGCCAATGACTCGTATTCCTCAACAACGGGCCTTTCTCAGCTCAATCACTCACCTAAGCCAAGTGATACTAACTCACTTCACTCATCCACTCGTCTTCCTTAGCATCTTAAGCCTATTCTTCCAGGTCGCTCTATATCCTTAAGTATCTTATCTAACTCCTTAAACAGTAATCTTCACAAATTTTCACAATCTAAGCATGGTTCTCAAGATTAAGTTCCACCGAATACTAAGTATACAACTCAACCTTCAAGCAAGTACCCTATCACTCACTTTCACGCTCCCAATTGGATAGACAACTAGACACTTGGATCATCAAAACATGTCTCTCGATACCTCTTAAGTTTTCCCTCAAATAACAACCTTCTCATCACACGGATTTATTGTTATACTGTGACTAGTTCCTCAAAATCCTATTAAAGGAAGAAAACCTACAAGGCACCTCGAGAGGGCAAGCAACAAGGTTAAGTTGAAAAGATAAGAAGATAGGTTTAAAGTAAGATAGACAAATATTCCAAAAGAAGGGATGTGCATTCGGAGTTATCAAAGAAGGTGATGCACAAAGAAAGAGGAGTATCTCCAAGGCTCAGAAGCATTCTCTAATAGTAGCACGAATCTTCTATCTTCGGTAGAAACTACGGTCTTGATCGCCAAATGAATAAGCCCACGGTTCGTCGATTGAAAGACAATAAAGTAAAATCAATGACAATCAACAAACACGTTAGAACCTTATAAAAGCAATCATAAAACAGAGTACCACTTGTCCTTAAATCTACGCCATCTCTCATTCATTATTTGATTTATTGGTCAAGTTAAGGTTGGGGTTACATGAGTGCGTCGGGAGCGATAACGCTCTGATACCAACTATAAAATCCCTCGTCGCAGCGGAAAAATAAAACATACAAACATGCCAAAATTTACGCGGAATTTAAACTTTAACATGTGAAAAGTCTATTGATCTAGATATACTCAAGAAGGGGAGGGTTGATTTGAGTATGCCAACTTTTTGGCTTCTTCTTCGATGTATGAGATGTTAGCGTGAGTAGAGAATAAAAACAATAAAGTAAGATGAGACACGATATTTTGAAGTGGTTCAGTTTCACAAATCGAAACCTACGTCCACTATTCTCGATTAATAAAATTAGTACCTTCTTCGGATTACAATTTTATCAACCCTACTCGTACAACTTTGATATTAGTTATAACTCAATCTAGATACCGTGAAATACCTAGCTAGGTCAAGTGCCGTAAAATACTTGATTACAATGAGTACCGCTAAATACTCGAACTCTCTTAATTATATAAGATAAATCTTCAATGAACTCTTGTGTTCAATGATCTTGAACGTATGAGAGTAATCTTCAATGCTTGTAGTCTTTATGATAGAATATGACAATTCTTGGCACGAATATCGAGACGCACGAGAGGTATCGTTCGATTCTTGGGATACGTGTATGTGTGTATATTTTTGCTAACGTTTAATGTGTTACTAATGTCCTTTATATAGTAAATTAGATCTAGGTTAAGTCCTAGATGTTTTAGGAATATTACTTTATCTAGAATTATTATTTCTAGGTAATATTCTAAAACTAGTCTTATTTGAACTAGGAAAGACTTTATATAAGATATTATTAATTTAAGACATAAGATTGAATTTCCCAAACCTAACCAATTTGGGAAATAACTTATATCATAAAATATAACATCCTACTTTAAATCAATTCCTAATACTTGTCAAGATATCATAAATTATATCTTTAACCAAATCCTAATTTGATTTTAAGGTAAATTAAATAAACACATAATATTTATTTAATTAGACCAAAACGACAATTAAAAACGTGTTATCAACCGAGTAGAAACGTGGTGCACGTTTCCCGAGGCACACGATTTTCTTAGGCATTCGGATTTTGACAATAACGGTTAAAATAAAATTCTTAGTATATTAGGATAAATAATTAACTCATAAGATAATTATTTTAATCCTTTTAAACAAAGAATATTTTTATTCTAAAAACCGTTTTAAGATTACTAATTTAATATTTGACAATATAACAACCATACACAATTATTTCCACACTTTACTTATTTTACGCATGTCTCATTTCTTCATAGAGTTATAGATACGAACTATAACTAAGATCTATTTGATTCCGCAATAAGACTTTATTCTTGTATATCTTCAAAAAGACTTGATACGAGCTTGATCTTTCTACAATCCATGATTGAATCTATACTTGACTAAAATACGATTTTCGCTCTATAATTAATTGTACACTTTAACACACGATTACACGTATATGCATATGAAAATATATTTACTTAGACTTGTCATTACTAAACATAAAACAATATATTAAACATATACTATATATTACTCAACAAATTCCCCCTTTTTAATGATGGCAAGTCTTATCTAGAATCGTGTCTAAGTGTAACGTTCCCCCTCAACATAATATTGGTCATTCATAATATAGATCAACTTAGGGTTTCTATTTTTAAAATAAACAAAATACTTAAAGAACTATGAGAGACAATACGTTACGACAAGGAGCGATCTTAGGCAGATTCGTATCTTGGTCGCATTATTTTCCCCCTCTTGACATCATTGAAAAGACAGAAACAAAGACATAAAACGACTAGAATAATTGAAAGGTTTTACTAGTTGCTCATAAACTAATTTAGTCATACTAACAAACCTTTAATTAACTTTTAATTAACAAAATAATAAACTCGTTTATTATGATCTTATGCATGCTAATAAAATGCGGAAAGAGGAGAAAACCGTGTTCTTACACTCGGTCCAAATATTGCAAGGATGATCCTCCGAGTACCCAATATAGAATACCTCCTCCGGATGCACCAAGACAAGCCCTTAAAATCCGAAATCTTGAACGAGCTAGCACAAATTCGGATTCTCCTTAAACTTATTCTAATCACTCTTATTAGAATATATAATACAAATACTACTTACTAGTATGTTAATATTATCTTTATAATATATTTTAGAGGTAGAAATTTCTCTTCTTGCTTGGGATATTTCGGCTAGGGCAACCAACAAGAAGTGTTAGAATGAATCTTATATCATATATATAGATGAACCAAGTTGTTGCTTAAGATGAGTAAATGGCTTAAGCATGCTCTTACTTGGGAAGGGGAGGCCGGCCATAGGGAAGAGCAAAAGGGAACATTTTCCTTTCTCAAGGCTCTAGGGTGGTTACTAGGTTAGTAATCTCAATGCATGTGTCTAACACATGATTATGGAGTGTTTAATACACTAAACACCCATGCCACCTTCTCCTTTTAGCCGTGACACATAGTCCATAAAATGGACTTCATTTCACAATTTGTCAAATGTATAATGTATAAAGTGTGACATCTTATATGTCATTTAGATATAAAATACTTTAGTACATGTAAATATTTATCCCATAAATATTATACATAATTAAATAAATCATATTTATTTAATTAATAAGTAATTCGAAATTACCATTGTAAAATAATATTTTATCGTCAATACGATTTACAACCTTTGTATTAATTTCAACCCAATTCATTCTAATTTCGATATCTTAAAATATCGTTTAATGTTTAACAATTGACACGTTTCAATTTTAAACATAAATCTTACATTAAGATTTAACCTCTAATTGCTCGATACACGAGTTTAAGGAATATGATCAAATCGTATCAATATACATTTGATCACTTTATCAATTAAGGGAATTGTCCTAAAGGTGTGACCTAAAGGGATCAACTGACCACCACCGTCATACGACAGTAATGTCAAACTCTAGCTAGCCAATCATTACCGATTAATGTTGGTCAGTTGACTAATAATTCGTATCATCCCTTGCGCATTCTTGTTATGAGATTTAATTACGTGATCGCACTTATTGTTGAGGACACATTTCCCAACAATCTCCCACTTGTCCTCGACAAGTGTGCGTCACCAATTCTCTTGTCCTATTACAATCTCCCACTCAATGCAAGATGTCTCTCTCTGGTCGTTCTTGCATTTGATCATATCATGAATGGTTTCCTCGATCTGGAGAATAACTGTCTGACCGGAATTATCTACCATAGATACCTTCCGAGCGTGGCTACGCATTTCCAGTTAATTACTCCTCGAGTGGCCCTGAGATTTGAACAACCCTGACAAGGGGTGGACAATTTCTATCGCACTACTTCCTTCAACCAGTCACAGTCAGTCACAACCCAAAAACAATCCCATTTGACTCCAGTTACGAAAAGTCGTAGAGAATGGATCAAAGTTATGCCTAAACTGTACCATCTTGGGAGAGTAGTCTTTAGTCAAAGAATTGACTCACAAGAATACTATAGCAGCTCTCGCCACGACCCGGCTATAAAATTTCCAGAACTCTATAAGCGGTCACATTGCCCGACAGAGTGTCTCTTACAGTCTGCCTATGTGATCGACTAGTCATCACATATGACTCTATGGCATTTGAACTTGCCATCAATCGCCTCACATTCTAGTCGCTTTGAGACGTCACCTCATGTAAGCGGCTAGGGGCTATACTAAGTCAATCCAGTTCACTTATGGGGTTCAATATTGTCTCATACAACCCATTTGGATTCTGACAAAGTATCTTTTACTTTGAGTTATTAATAACTCAAATGATGTTGTCATGCAACAATAGTCAACACTATTACATTGCATTTTGATGCACAATCATCTATTTGTATTAGTGTTTTGCGAATAACCTTTATTCATAATAGCAAAACTTACAACTTTTGGTCTCCTTTATTCTCATATTATCCCTTATAACATGATTCTATTTGAGTACATTTCTAGAACTCTTTCTAGATTTTGAGTTTCCTTTCCGGAGGAAAGCTCCCACTGTTATCTTATAACTTGTGACGTATCAATATACTGGAGGGATAAAAATCACTCTCTACAGTCACTTATGTACTGAAATCTATATTGTAGTTTATTTATGATTTCATCATTTTAATAATTTTCACTCATCTTGGCTATTTGGTAATGGTTTCATTCATTGTTATGAATAATGTAACCAACCATTCTAACTTCAAGTGGGCGACCTTTTATTATCCATATAATAAACCTTCCCATCAAGCTCCATCATCTTATGATATAAAGTATTTGATCATCTAGAATTGAAAACCTCTTATTCTTTACTCTTTAAAGAATCACCCATTCTCTCTAAATGGTAGGCTTTAATTCTTTTTATGAAAATCGCTCCCACTAAAATCAATATCTCTCGATATCTTAAATGAACCTTTCATTTCTCGCATGTTAAACTATTACTCGAATCATTATTACTATCACTATCCCTATAGTGATCTATTTCCATTCAATCATTCATTACCTTCTTATCATGTCTTCGTTTCCTCGAGACGTAAATGACATGATAATTTCTTTATAACTACATAGGAACCGTTTTCCTACCGATGATTTCATACGGGGTTTTAAGTTTCCTCTCTATGAAACAATGAACACAAAGAACCTTTCTCCGAGTGTCCTCCCGTAGTTTCTTCAAATCACTTAGGGCTCATTGTTTCCTCTCTATGAAACAATGAACACAAAGAACCTTTCTTCGAGTGTTCTCCCGTAGTTTCTTCAAATCACTTAAGGTTCTTCTTAAGACTCCCAAGTGAGAATCTTCTCTAAGATCCTTCCTTTATTTATATCATTGGTTTGTGAGCGAAACATTTTCTCCCACTCTATCCTTCTAACAATAACCTTTACTTGTCTAAGGATAGCTATTTCGATCAACCAATGTATTTGAATGTTTGAAGTTTGATAGGTGTAATGAATACATTCTCATTTTCACTTAAAATGAAAATCTTATAATGAACTGATATAGTCTCATTTTGATTGAATCTATCTCATGGGGTGTAGTTCTCCGTTTTAATCAACTCTTTGATTCTTTTATACTTGATCGTATCAATATTTATTTTGTGATTAGATCACTATTATTCATGTTTTAACAAGGTATGCAATTTATTTGATGAATCAAAACATTGATTGAGAACAAAAGTAGTGACTTGGGTTGAAAACCAAGTCACTAATATCCAAAATTACAACCATTGTATTAGGATTTTAATCGTTGTCTTACAAGAAATTTAAATTGTTCCATAAATAAATGCAAAATATGAAAGAAGACGATATGAAAATTAGAGCCTAGCTCTTCAAGTCTTCGATCAATTGGATGCTACCGGAGCCATCCAAGTAAGGAACCTCAAGCTTCCTTCTCCTTGCCCTTATCATTATTCGGGGGTGGCCCTTTAAAACAATTAAAAAGGGTAAATATCAACACATTTGTATCACTATACATAAGTTGATAAACGACATGAATTATACGCGAGAATTATTACCTACGGCGGTTGCCTTCCCATTTTTGAGATCACTTAAGTACTTGGGGCAATTTCGCTTCCAATGACCGATCCTCGTGCAATAATGGCACTTGTCTTGCTCTTTAGAAGACGAGGTGGAAGCGCCTTTCGAAAAGGTCTTTTCTTTGGTCGCTTTGGGCTTGAACGTTTTCTTGCCCTTGCCTTTCGAGGCATTCCTCTTGAAGCTCGTTTTCCCTTTCTTTTCGATGTTCAAAACATCTTTGGTGGAACTTTCATGAAGTCCCATGTCCCTTTCGGCTTGGACTAGCATCTTATGCAACTCGTCTAACGAGGTCTCTTGGTTTCGCATATTGAAATTCACCCGGAATTGAGCATACGCCTTAACCTTATTGAGCGAGTGAAGAACTCGGTCAATGATAAGAGAGTCGGGAACATCAACATTTTGAGCTTTTAGAGTCTCCGCGAGCTCAACTAGTTTGAGAACATGAGGGCTTATCTTTTGCCCTTCCTTGAAAGTTATGTCAAAGAAGGCGGAAGCCGCCTCGTATTGAATCACCCTTGGAGTTTGCGAAAACATGGTCGCAAGCTTGGTGTATATTTCATACGATGTGGTCAACTTAATCATACTCCTTTGGAGATCCGGCTCCATGGAGAAGATGAGCACATTTTTAAGAGCGGAGGACTCTTTCATGTAGGCTTCATAGGCCTCACGAGTTTGGACCGACGAACGAGCGGTCGGAGCGGGAGGAGCGGCTTCGGATAGGTAGCGACTCTTATCGTCACCTTGAGCGGCCAATTGTAATTGCGCATCCCAATCCTTAAAATTGGAACCATGCTTATCGAGTTTGCAACGATCCATAAAGGATCGAAGCCATGATACGTTAGTGAGAGGTGGAGCGTTGGTTGCCATAGTCGATGTTGAAAATTAAACTACAATAATAAAAGGAAAACAACATCATTTCTAAATTCATAATTTAAACTATAACTTTAACGAGTTTAGTTATATATATTTACTTAATGATCTCTTACCCAATTAAGTAAACAATCCCGAGACCCAAACCCATACTAATCCGGGCACGGTGTAGCCGATTCAACCCGTATCGGTATAATTTGGTGGATTAACTCTTTAATCGGTTCTACTCTTAGAACTCTCGGTCGACAATTTTCTTAAAATTATCTTTAGCCCGAACTTATTGCAACTACGGTTACGAATACTTTCGTTGAGATCAACCAAATTTCAAGGTGTAATCTTATTACCCCACTTACCCAACGTGACAATTTTAGTACCCCGGTGTAGCCGAGCCTACGTTCTTGTGAAGAAGGGATTCATGGGTCCGTACTTTTTGGTAAGGCTAAGTCTCAAAATTAATATGTAAGAGATCTAGTCAATTATTTATCTATCTCCGTTTAAGTGAACTAAGTCGGTGAATTATCGATAAAATAAAAGACTAGGTCGACTAGGTCGAAACATGCATGATACGATGTATGACGATTTGGCTATGCATGCAAACATATAAAAAGCAAAAATAAAAGCATAAATAAACCCTAGTATGGCCTTTCCTAGAAAAGAAATAACAAAGTACAAATTCGGAAACCAACTCCTTTGGTCCCTTGAACTTCACGCGGCACGCACTTCGAGGTAAACACCGTCTTGATCGGAACTCCTTTCCGAATGGCACCGTCTTCAAGGAACTCCGGATTTTTACAAATATTACAACTTTTCTAGTCTACTTTATACATTATAAAATAGAAATAAATTACAATTTGGTGATACGAGATCACAAAATTACAACTGAATCGGTAACCCCTTACATTACGGGAAATACCGATTTAAAAACTAAGGCCATACTAAGTAAATTACATAATTCCCAAAATTACGTAAAAATACATCATGACATTCATAATATAAAATATGCAATGCTTATATAAATATGAATTAACATGCAAATCCTAAGCCAAATCGTCCTATTTAAAACACTTATTTAAATAGTTATCGCAAACCTTGGTTTATGGAATCGCGTGTTTTAACGTTTAACAACACTATGCATTAAAATGAAACGGTTTTCATCCTTAAGTTAATCATCCCAACTCTTATAGGATTCAAAATTTAGTCTTACTCAAACTTTGAACATGAATTAACTTAATATATTTTAATATTGATCGGTATTACTCGGTTTTTCGGGAAAAACAATATAAAATTCAAAAGAGACATTTAAAATTTCGAAAATTCAAAATTCAAATTTTGAAAAATCCAGAATGTTCTTAAAATTTTCAGAAAGTTAAAATATTAGTATTTTATACGGTTTTATTATTATTTCGAAAATAACACGTAAAACGAGCAATTTAAGTCGGAAAATTCAATAATTAACTTCATAAATGCAAATTAAATACTAATAATTATTTTATACCTTCCAAAACCTTTTTAAGAACACAAGATGGACAGAAAATTAAATGGCACATTGCCCCATAGCCGAAATTTTAAAGCATGCCTCCTTTTAATTTAATTTTAAATGCTACCTTTAACAAAACAAAATTAAATCAAAACAAATCAAATCTGAAACTTTAGGCACCCAAGAATATTTTCATGATGAACATATCACATATGACTAAAATGGGTTATATTTTCGGCCATTTTTAACAACATTTGCAAATTTTAACGATTTACGTCATATATCGTACGATTTTAACATTTAAAATTATTTCTCAAGCATAAAATAAGATAAAATTCTCGAAAATTTTATACATGCTGGAAATAATATATATGACATCGTGTTAAAATTTTATGGCCAAATTCCAACTTAAACTTTTAAAGTCGAAATTATGTCACTAATTACCCGATTTTTACATTAAAAATCTATAATATTGCAATATTTGAGATAAATTTCTGGAAAATTCAACATAAATTTTAAATATTGCATGTGACATCCTCATAAATTTTTATAGTCAAATTCATAATATAACTATTTTAACCCATTTTTATTCATCTTATTGCATTTTAACCATTAAAATTCATATCACACGATTTAAAGGTCTATAATTTACGAAAATTCATATTCATATTAAAGAAAATACATGTGATATCATACTGAAAAATCTCGGCCAGAAGTTTATTTTAACTATTTTTCCCGAAATTAATCATTTTTAACCATTAAAACGCATTAAAAACCGAAATAAAAATACCAATGATCAATATTTATGCAAAATATATTCCAAATATTCTAAATCATATTAGAAAACAGTAGGTATCATGCTAAAATAATTTCGTCCATATCTTATATCATACGAAAATTCAAGTTTTATTTTTGTTATCATAATAACTCCGTAAAAACGAAACGGAAAGCATGCAAACAACCATTTTGCTCTGATACCAATTGAAAGGTTTTACTAGTTGCTCATAAACTAATTTAGTCATACTAACAAACCTTTAATTAACTTTTAATTAACAAAATAATAAACTCGTTTATTATGATCTTATGCATGCTAATAAAATGCGGAAAGAGGAGAAAACCGTGTTCTTACACTCGGTCCAAATATTGCAAGGATGATCCTCCGAGTACCCAATATAGAATACCTCCTCCGGATGCACCAAGACAAGCCCTTAAAATCCGAAATCTTGAACGAGCTAGCACAAATTCGGATTCTCCTTAAACTTATTCTAATCACTCTTATTAGAATATATAATTACAAATACTACTTACTAGTATGTTAATATTATCTTTATAATATATTTTAGAGGTAGAAATTTCTCTTCTTGCTTGGGATATTTCGGCTAGGGCAACCAACAAGAAGTGTTAGAATGAATCTTATATCATATATATAGATGAACCAAGTTGTTGCTTAAGATGAGTAAATGGCTTAAGCATGCTCTTACTTGGGAAGGGGAGGCCGGCCATAGGGAAGAGCAAAAGGGAACATTTTCCTTTCTCAAGGCTCTAGGGTGGTTACTAGGTTAGTAATCTCAATGCATGTGTCTAACACATGATTATGGAGTGTTTAATACACTAAACACCCATGCCACCTTCTCCTTTTAGCCGTGACACATAGTCCATAAAATGGACTTCATTTCACAATTTGTCAAATGTATAATGTATAAAGTGTGACATCTTATATGTCATTTAGATATAAAATACTTTAGTACATGTAAATATTTATCCCATAAATATTATACATAATTAAATAAATCATATTTATTTAATTAATAAGTAATTCGAAATTACCATTGTAAAATAATATTTTATCGTCAATACGATTTACAACCTTTGTATTAATTTCAACCCAATTCATTCTAATTTCGATATCTTAAAATATCGTTTAATGTTTAACAATTGACACGTTTCAATTTTAAACATAAATCTTACATTAAGATTTAACCTCTAATTGCTCGATACACGAGTTTAAGGAATATGATCAAATCGTATCAATATACATTTGATCACTTTATCAATTAAGGGAATTGTCCTAAAGGTGTGACCTAAAGGGATCAACTGACCACCACCGTCATACGACAGTAATGTCAAACTCTAGCTAGCCAATCATTACCGATTAATGTTGGTCAGTTGACTAATAATTCGTATCATCCCTTGCGCATTCTTGTTATGAGATTTAATTACGTGATCGCACTTATTGTTGAGGACACATTTCCCAACAATAATACATTACGAAAAACAACCTAAGCATGCGATTTTATACTAAACACACAAACACGACTAATATCAAACATATACGAAATACGAATGGGAAAACAACACACAACCAAATTTAAAAAGCCTATGGGCCGAATAGTTAGACAATCGTAAAGTGCCAAAGGGCCGAATTGTTTAACATAGGTAAGTAATAATGCCATCTGGGCCAAATGTTTAAACATCACAAACAAAAAATAGAAGCCAATGGGCCGAATCAAGTTTAAGGACAATTGGGCCAAATACCATGCACTACAAAAAAAGCGCGATATACTGACGGAATTCCTGACGGAATTTTCCTTCCGTCAGTTTTTTTAATTGTCTGACGGATTCTTGACGGAATAAATTCCTGACGGAAATTCCGTCACAAGCCGTCACATAAATGTGGCGCGTTGACCAAAGTCAATGGCGGTAAAAATTACTGACGGAAATCCGTCAGAATTCGTGAGATTATATTGGCGCGTTGACCAAGTCAATGGCGGTAAAGGTATCTGACGGAAATTCCGTCAGTTGAATGGTTTAGTGACGGAAATTCCGTCAGAAGTTTATTCCATTGACGGAAAAGCCGTCAGAAGTCTGTGACGGAAATTCCGTCAGAAGTCCTTGTTAGTGACGGAAAATCCGTCAGAAATTAGTGACGGAAATTCCGTCAGATGTTTGCATTAGTGACGGAATTTCCGCCAGTATTGTTTTGGACAGATTTTTGTTTTATTGGACATATAACCAATATTTATAATGAAAGAGCAAAATATATATAAATAATATAAATAAATTGTACAAAGCTATATATATAGAATGAACAAAAAAAATAAATAAATTGTACATAAATTAATCGAATGAAGCAAATAAACAAACAATAACTACATACTATTTACGAGTATCATTTCTTTAATGTTAGAATTTGTAATAAACATGCATGTAGTAATTAGGAGGGTGCTATTTTGTGAAGATTAATGAAGAATTCATTGGATATGATCGAAAAGGACGACGACATTTATAATAATATGCTATGAGATTATTTGGTTTTAAATTTAAATGAGAATATGCAGGTTAAAAGGAGAACGATTATGGAAAATATTACGCATATGCTACACTATTCATGTATATATGTGGGGTATATATGTACGTAAGGGCTTTAATAATTTGTAATTTAATAATCTCTCCGTCGTCTCGTCATTCAATAGTTTACATTTACTTCAATAGTTTACATTTACTTTATTATTAGCTTAATTACAGTCGCCTTGAATAATCTCTCTGTCTCATTCATATACTTGTCAAATTAAAAACACATAAGATCAACTGTAAAACCCCTCGCGAAAGCGGAAATATAAACACATAAAAGTACCAAAAATGCAGCGGAATTAAAACTTTTTAAAAAACAACATGCGAGAAGTCTTAAACTGAAAACTGGAAACAGAACTGTTATAAACAACAATAGATAAGTAGCAGTTCTAAGTAGCAATCCAAAACATAAATACAAGCCTGGGATGGAACATCCCTACAGGCACCAAAACAAAACTATCAAAAGTGTAACAGTCTAGCTAACGATAGGGTATAAGTCATATGATGAAGGATCATCACTCGCTAGCCCTCCTGTGATCCCGTCTCCAACCAGCATGTACTTACATACATGAAAACATGTACGCCACAATCAGTGGGGAGTGACTAGAGTTCTCCTAGCCACCTTTTGTGACAACACGGAACACATAAAACAATACAGAATACTCCAACATATATCAACATGTGAAACATAAATATCTCATCATCTGATCTCTTACTATCATGCAGACTCTAGTGCACGGCTCTCAACCAACTTCATAAACCGTTAGGAAGGAGAGCCGGTTTCCCTACTGGTTGCCCAGTCGGGGGGTCTTTCAATCCCACTATTTATGAAACCGATAAAAGAGTCATCCAATGCCTTGGATGAACATATTACATTTCAAACAATATATTCACAAACTTCAACATGCATATCTGACACTGTACCAAACTCTAAGGCAACCAGATGTAACATCAAGTAAAGAGGTTCAGCGGTCAACTTAAGACATAACCTAATTACCCAACATTCAACAAGTATGAAGGTTCAGAGGCGACATCTTAACGCATAACCTAAATACCAAGTTCACAATATCAAGCAAGGACTCAGAGGCGAAAACTCAACGCATGGACCGGCTATCACAGAACACTAGACTCAGAGGCGAAAACTCAACGCATGGACTAGCATTCAATTCACTATCACAAGTAAGGAACTCAGAGGCGAAAACTCAACGCATGTTCCCCTAGTACATCACAAGGTACTAAACTCAGAGGCGAAAACTCAACGCATGTTCTAGCACCAAACACCTGCACTCCGGGTAAGGTATGACAACCTGACTGCCCCGTCGTGCAGTTGCTCTACTCGTCAGACTCAGAGGCCAGCTTAAGGCATGTCCTGACGCGATCACACATACATGTCTGGACTTAGAGGCGAAAACTCAACGCATGTCCCAGACACGACATACAGACATGTATTGGACTCAGAGGCGAAAACTCAACGCATGTTCCCATACACGACAAACAACCCACGTATTAAGTTCAGAGGCCAGCTTAAGGCATAACCTAATACGCATCAAAACAATATCAAACAAGTCTATAAACTACTTTATAAAACTACCTTTAACTTCTAATCAACACTTAATTGACCCCGGGAACTAAGATGAGGGAGACCGGTTTCCCTTTCGGTTACCCGACCGGGGGGTCTCTATCCTTACTCCATTCCCGAACCCAATATAATGTTGCCCATCCTCCGGGGACCTCAAATACGTGTCAAAGGTACATAAAACAAGTTTCAGCTAAAACCGACTAACCATTTGAAACTTACGATTGAATTACAAAAACTCAAAAATGGCCTACAGGGGTCCCCAGCCGGTCGGCAGGCAGCCGGTCGGCCGGCTGGTGACCTCTCAGCCTGTCTTCTTTCTTTAAAAACCAAGAACACAAAAGGGCTCCCAGCCGGTCGGCAGGCAGCCGGTCGGCCGGCTGGGAAGACCTTCCCTTAGCCTTCACAAAAACACGTAACCATCCCCACATGTACTCCCAGCCGGCTGGCAGGCGGCCGGTCTGCCGGCTGGGCTCCCCTTCTATCCTATATTCTTCGCAAACACCCTCAATACAACGATGACTACCAGCCGGTCGGCAGGCAACCGGTCGGCCGGCTGGCAGTCCTAAGGCCAAAATCTTAAAAATGCGAAAAACACAAGGATGCGCTCCCAGCCGGTCGACCGGCTCAGAGAGCCTGTAACGAAAACGCGATTTTCCAGAACTTCTTATACTTCACAAATCGACTCTAAAATTCGAATAGCACTACAATTGATGTTTACCCAACAACATAAATCATTCAATACTACTATTCTAACAGCAAACAAGTCCCATAACAATCCTCAAATGATTATATCGAGTATCCGTCGCAAAATGTGAAAAACTGAAAATGAACTTAGGAACATATAACAACCACTTAAAGCATGAATTCTTCATAACAACATCATCCTAAACATATTACTAAGTCCTTTGATCAATATACATCAACAAAAACAGAAACCAACACGAGAATCACGACAAACATGCTAATATACACATAAAGGCCGAGTTTCTCATTATCGTCACCTTTCAAGCTAATCCGGCTAAAGATCCTCCTCAACTATATAGCTATCGACCTCTGGATCGTCTAAGCCCACTCCTACAAACAAAGAGAACGGAATTTAGGACAGAAACGATTCATTACCAAAATGGACAGATTTTTCGAAGTGAAAGAAATGGAAAACTAAAGTGTTAGATGGCTTGGAAATCGAATGAGGATTCCGAAAATGTCGTTGTTACCTCGATTCGAGTATCGGATGATGAAGAAAAGCTTAAAAGAAATCTTAAGAAATGGAGGTTTATGAGAGTTTGGTTTTAATGTAAAATGAAACCTTGGAGAAGAAGAATGTCGACATCTTATTTAAGTAGGGTACAAGTGAGGTGTCCTTTCCGTATTAAAAGAACGGGTCGGATTATTAGAACGGATATTTAAGTCGGATATTTAAATGTTGCCAAGTTTGTATTCGTCTTAAGGACTTGAGGTTCTTAAGACGAATCTTACTTATTAAATATAAAATCTTCCGAATTAAATTATTAAAATATTATTTTATTACGTAAAATAATTTAAAACGATTAAATTAGATTTTACGAAAATACGGGCTGTTACATCAACACTTAATTGAAATAATTGAAATCAATTTAATAGAACAAATCGGCTTACAGTTGTGAACACTTGAAACTTGAGAAATCAGCCAACAATGAATCTATCGACAATCATCTAATCGAATGAACTGCAGAAATCGAAAAACAGTTTGCGACAAAATAGACGCATATATAAATTTAAGTTGAAATTTAATTTTACCTAAAATGTTGACGACAGTTAAGTTGGAAACTTATAATTTGATTATAAAATAGGTAAGATAATAAATAAAAATGCACTGGAAAAGTAGAAAGGTAATTGGGAATCTGACTATAAAAATAGTTGTTTGACGGAAAATCCGTCAGTGAAATGCAATACTGACGGAAATTCCGTCAGATATATACGTATTTAGTTTTTCAACTTTCAAATTTTGAACTTTTGGGAACCCGGTTAAGTACTTATCTGACGGAAAATCTGTCAGTGAAATGCTTTACTGACGGAAATTCCGTCAGTAATCCATCAGTGTGTTTTTTTAATACCCCAGTTTTCTGTCGCGTTATTTTTCCCCCAATTCATAAAATCCCCAAATCATAACTCTAAATTCCGTCGCACCCGACACCACACCATTCACCACACCCTTCACCACACCCGACACCACCACTCTTGCCACCTTATTTCACTTCCGCCACCGTTACCGTCATCTTAAGGTAAACATTCATCCTTCTCTTTCTTTAATTTCTGATTTTATGCTCTTTTTTTAATTTTTGAATCAATTAGTTAGTGTTCTAGTGTAATTATATATGTTAATTGACTTAGGATAGAAGCCTTGCTTGATTTAGGATAGATGCCATAATGTTTGATGAGTTATGTGAATAGTTGATTAATTATTTTAAAGTTTTGATTAATTATTCTAATTTTGGTTTAATTATGCTAATTTTTGATTAAAATTAAAATCTGAAGTTTTCTTTAAGTTGAGTTTATGCAAGATTAGGCAACACACAAATGCCCCCTAGCACTATCAATAGCAATACAAATCTCACTATTTTTGTTTTGTGGTTTTTATGTTTAAAGTAAAGCTAGAATTGAAGTTATATACCAAGCATTGGAGTATTGAGTTAAAAATACAAATGTTTTACTTATGCTAAAAGTGTCTTTAATTATGATGACTTTATTATTTATATTGACTTAGTACCCGTTCAAAAATTACTCATTAGGAGTAATTTTTGAATAGTCCCCGTTTTGGGACTGTCTTTGTACGTTTCAAGTCACTTAGGTAGTAAACATGTTATTGTGATTTATTAATGAGAAAATAATTCGATTACAATTCCTATAATGTTCTTTGAGTACATATGTGGAAAAATTATTTTTTCTACATTGTGTATTTGAAGAACGGATGGGAATTGTTGCCGAATTTTTTTGTCATTAATAAATCACAAGTGCATGTTTGCTAGTGACTTGAAACGTACATTGATGGGTTTAGGTTGGAGTGATAAGGACCCATGAAAATCAAATAAAGAAATATTATTATTTGTTAACTGAATTGCTATGCTAATATGTTTAATTAATATGTATTTCTTTGGCTTATAACTTTGTTTTTTAATCTTTTAACATATATATAAATCTGGCCAATATATATGTAGATTCATAATAACATGAAAAGAATAGAGCGACAGTGGATGTATGAAAGATTAGACGATAAAAAGAAACCTAAGCGTGAATTTGCAAATGGGGTGAAGGAGTTTCTTAAATTTGTGGAACAAAGTAGTGTGTACAAGGATTTAGGTGAAACGAGGTGTCCGTGTAAAAAATGCAATAACGGCGCTTTTAAAAAGATAAGGGATGTTCAAAATCATTTGTGGTCGAATGGTTTTACCGAGAATTACTATGTATGGACATATCACGGTGAAAAACGTTCTACGAAAGGAAGTACAAGCAGTACAGTAGTTAATGAAAATATGTATCGTGAGTTTGTGGAAAATGCATTACGTGATACCGTTGATCAAATAATGGAGGATCAACTCAATCCCGATGGCGTTAGTGATGAAAAAGTGCGTCATGAAACCCCAAACCCTCAAGTTTCTTCCACTAGTAGAAAATCATTCATTTGCGGCTTCTCATTTGAGGCGTTTTTAACAAAACGCCGCAAATAGACAGTTAATTTTTCTTTTTTTTTTTAGAACAAAATCTTATTTGAGGCGTTTTTTCAAAAAACCGCCTCAAATGATACATATGCGGCGTTTCTCGTCATAAACGCCTCAAATAATAAACCCTAATAAGCTAAGGGCGACATTATCACAAGTCACAATATCCATAAACCTATCTTCCTCTCATCTGAAGCACGCTCTAATCTTTGTCAAAGTCCAGCAATCTTCTTCAACGCCATAGATCTTCGCCGTCGAATCCAACGCTGGTGATTTTTTTTCCTTTTTATTTGTTATTATTATTCCGATTTGTTTTCTATTTTTATTATTGTTTTCAATCAATTAGTTTGACATAAAAATGATGAACGTTCTGAAAATAAGCCCTAAAAATTATTCTTGCCTCTGAATCGTTGGGTAAAATTTGACTGATTTTCTGGTTTTACCCCACAACTAAATCTGGGTTCGTTTGAGTTCGTTTTGGGTTCGTTTCGTCTAAGGTTTAAAACAACATTTGACACTTATGTTTTTATTTCTATTATTGTTGATCCTTGGGTGAAATTTATTGGTGATTTTGGGTTTAAACTATGATGAATATGGGTTTAATCGTTATAAAGTTTTTCTTCATATATTTATCAATTTGTGAAATTTCAAATGGCTGTATAATTTCTTTCAATTTGTGAAATTTAAACACTGATTTTTTTCTGTCAATTTGCCAGTTTGTGAAATTTAGTTTGCATACTGATAGTGATAATGTGACTTGTGAAGTGAATTATATATCTGATAGTCTTAGGTCTGATAGTACCAGTAGTTTAAGGTTTCCTTTCGTAGCACTCATAATTTGGTATCATCATCATATACACAATTATTTGGTACCTTAGTGGTAAATAATTTTGTGCTGTAGGGAGTCGACTCGTAGGAAGCATGAATGTAAAATGGGGACAGTAAATTTGGGAGACGCGGTAATTTATATGGATATATGTTTCTCATAGTTAAATGATGCAGGCTCTTCTTTCGGGAGGCTCAGCTGGGGGTATGGCTTCAATTGTACATTGTGACGAGTTCCGAGTATTATTCCCGATGAATACAAGAGTCAAGTGTAAGTGATGCTGGCTTATTTCTTGATGCGTAAAGATCTACCTCACTTTACTAGTGTTACCTTTATCACGTTTCCTTTATAACTGAGTATCTGACAGTTAGTCATTGTCTCCTACCGTCTGATTGTCGGTGCTATTTTTTTTTATGCTGATTACCTTCTTCTGTGAAAGGTAATCTTTGGTTAGATTGTATACTCATCAGTGCTTTTATTGACTTATGTTAAACATTGGTTTTTGTATCTCAAAATGTTGTATTGTCCCAGTTTTAATGAAATGTGACTTGTGTTGCAGGAAAAGTGACTCCAAGCTCACGGTTACAATCCTTGGACACCTTTTTTTCAGTGCTCTAATGGGGTAAGCCACTATCTTATGCACTCATAAACCGTCACATCATTGGAGTTAATCTAAGGCATTTACTTTCAATCTGAAGCTGCCTTCAGGTGCCCTGAATAACACCCATACGAGATTTCGGAGGTGTGTGGTGTATCCTTCGAAGAATGGCATACCTAAGATAAGATTCGTACTTTTTTTATCATTTGGTGGGAGAAAAATAAGTGTAATGATGTAATATGCACCTTGAACTGACTGTATAACTTAGAACTGACCGATGCACTTAGAACTGACTAATGGGTTGTTTACAAATGCCATTTCCTTTTGTATTTTAAGAGATGTTTTAGGAAGTCTTCAAGCAGGGAAGTTTGTAGCGGTTACCTGCACTAAGTTTAGGTTAAAAATATGTTGCTGATGTTTAGCGTAAACCAAGTGACAGGATATTAAATGTGATGCGGGTAGCTAGTATTTGTGATTGGGTGGCTGGCAAGGGTAACGATTGATTATGTCCCCTTCTGTTTTTATAGATATGATGAATGTGTATAGGCTTATCGTTTATGTCTCTGATTTGATATTGATCTATTTACTTTGGTAGATTTCTCATCTTAAACGATTTGTTTTGTATCTTTAAGCTTTCTTGTAGGATATTGGGACTGATTCCTTAGTCCAGTTTTGGTTCTTTTATTGTTCGCAGTGTCACTCATGCACATTTTGTTACATAAGAGAAGAAATCTGAGTAAGAATCTACCCCTTCCCCAAAGAAATCATAAATAAAATTAGAAGATGAAATGTGGTTGTAGGAGATTCTTATTATAGTTCTCAGGATATTTACTGCCAAACGATAATTTTTTCTGGGAATCCTGATTCATATCTCTGTGGCTCTATTGCCCCCTGTGGTCTTCTGTCGTTTTACTTGCTACAGTTACATTAGAGATTCTCATTTTATTAGTGTCTTGGTTGATTGACAAAAAATTTCTGAACATAATTCATTTCGTTTGTGCTCATTATGTTTCCTCTGTATATCTTTAATTACCCCTGGGTGTACGCAAATATTTCATGTTTTACAGGAGATTCTTGAGGTTTTCATGGGATCTACATGTTGGATATACGTCATGTTAAGTTAAGATCCAGGCGGAGTGAGTTTTAGATGCCATTATTTCGCATGCTTTTTTTCCTTATGCAATGTATGAACTTTTTGAAGGGTTAGTTCTGTTAATTCTGAAGTTTAGCGTAAACCAAGTGACAGGATATTAAATGTGGGCGTGCAGGTAGCAGCTTTGAGCAGTGCGTGGTGCTGGGCAGTTCAGTCTGTGGCCTGCGTTTGCATAAGCAATTGAGCATTAGCGTTGTCAGTTTGCAGTCAGTAGCGAAGGAATGCAGACTTACTGGTGTTGTGGCAGAGTAGCAGGGGTCTGGTTTGAGCATACAGAGGGACTGGTTGCAGTTCTATGCGATGCTTTTCTTGTTGGGTTGGAGCGAGCTATGGCAGAGGATAACCACAAAGGAGGCAGAGTAACAGTCGTATGTTACAACAATGGTGTGTTGCGAATGTGGAATAGAGCAAGCATAGAATCACAAGGACGAGCATCGGACTAGTTGTTTTTTGTATTGATATAATAGATCCTTGTATTTTGACTTTAGTTTTGATATATATAATACTTACCTTCATCAAAAAAGAAATATATATATTTGGGAGTTATTATTATATTCAAATAATTTGTTTGCATCATTTAATTTTAAAAAAAAAAAAAAAAATTCTTTTTTTTTTTTTAATTACCTATTTGCGGCGTTTTTGCCAAAAAAACGCCTCAAATAGAGAAGCTATTTGCGGCGTTTTTATTAAAAAACGCCTCAAATAGAGAAGCTATTTGCGGCGTTTTTAGAAAAACGCCGCAAATAGCTTCTCTATTTGAGGCGTTTTTTATCCGCCGCAAATAGCTTTTTCTATTTGCGGCCCCCTTATTTGCTGCTACACCAAAAACGCCGCAAATGGCCACTTTTTTGGCGCCGCAAATAGCTATTTTTCTACTAGTGTTCCTTCTTTAAAATGTTAGAATAAGCAGAAGAACCAGTGTACGAGGGAAGTAGTATGAGTTTGTTGGAAGCGGTTGCTAGGTTGGTAACACGCACTCAAATGTGAGAATAACATATCTCTTAGATGCGCCAATGGTTTTGTGTCCTTCGTTGGTGACATTATTCCAAAGGACAATCAAATGGCGCGTAATTTTAATGAGGTAAAAAAATCTTTTAAAGGGACTACAACTACCCCATCAGAAGATTGATGCTTGTCCTACTGAATGCATGCTCTTTTGGGAGGAAGATGCTGATCTTGAACAATGTAGAAAGTGTCATGCATCTCGGTATAAAAGTGATAAGAATTCAAGACGTAGGCGAATTCCATGTAAACCATTAATTTATTTTCCGCTTGCGCCAAGCTTGCAACGTGTATATGCAACCAAACACCTAGCAGGTGAGATGATTTGGCACCATAAAAACTCCCGATTAAGAAAAAGGGGGACTATGGCACACCCAAGTGATGGAGAAGCGTGGAAACATTTCGATAGAGAGCATCCAGAGTTTGCAAGTGAGCCTCGCAATGTTCGGTTGGGTTTGTGTACTGATGGATTTCAACCATATGGACAATTTGGGAAGAAATACTCATGTTGGCCAGTAATTGTCACTCCGTATAACTTACCTCCTTGGTTATGCATGAAGAGACAGTTTATGTTTCTAAGCATGATCGTTCCAGGTCCTAAGAACCCCAAGTCAAATTTGGATGTCTACCTTCAACCGTTGATTACAGAGTTGAAAGAACTTTGGGAATATGGCGTTTACACCTACGATGTATCCAAGAAACAGAATTTTCAGTTAAGGGCTGCATTAATGTGGACGATCAATGATTTCCCAGCATATGGCATGCTTTCCGGTTGGGCCACAAGTGGATATCGTGCTTGTCCTTATTGTCATAAAAAAGAACATAAAACGTTTTGCCTTAGAAATAGCAGAAAAATTTCTTGGTTTGATTGACACCGTGAGTTCTTGAGACCTGATCATCCCTTCCGTGACAATTTCAAGCATTTTTTAAAGAATAAGAAAACCAATGATCGGATAGCATCAGTTAGATTGACTGGTGATGAAGTCTTGTAATCTGTCAAAGATTTACCAAAAATTGTTGATGCTTCTGATCAAGAATTGAAAAGATTGAAAGACAATGATGAAGGGTGGTGGAAACAAAGCATCTTTTGGGAACTTCCTTATTGGAAAACATTGCTAATTCGACACAACTTAGATGTTATGCACATTGAGAAAATCGTTTTTGAATGAGAAAGAGTGTGAAGATGCTCATTTTTACGTGTTGAGGAACTTAAGAGAATTTTTAGCTCCATATGAAAAGTAAGTAATCATTTCATCATTATTACTCAAATTAAATCATATCATATATATAATGCATAATTAAAACATGTTTTTTAAATCCAAATAGGGAATTTGAGACACATATCAAACTTACATTTCCTGATGTCATATCTTCTGATGATGTTTGGACCAAACATGACAAAAGTTTTCCGCACTGGTTGGAAAATTAAGTAAGTGATACTAATTGAATTTTTTACTAATTGTTACTAATTTTATATTAATTAATAACACAATTGCATTCTATATTAATAGGCACTTAGATACAAAGATCCGTTAATAGTAGCTTTAGCATTGGGCCCTAATAACTCGGTGAGAACATGGAGGCGATATTCTATTAATGGCTACAAATTTCGAGCTTTTAAGGAGGGAGTTGATGTTTCAAAAGCTACTATAAGCAACGGGGTTTGTGTGAATTCTACAGATGGGTTAGACTACTGTGGAACCCTGAATGAAATAATTGAGCTTCTTTATCATACCGAGCGAAGGGTGTATAAGGTCATATTATTTAAATGTAATTGGTTTGATAATTCTCCACAAGGGCTAAGTATCCATAAGGTATACGGACTTGTTGATGTGAACATAAAGAAGCAACTTCGTGGACATAATCCATTTGTGGCGGCTTTTCAAGTAGATCAAGTTTGTTATGCTCCTTATCCAACTACTAAGAAAAGTAATCAATGGTCCTATATATTGACGAAACTGTCTTCCAAGAAGATGCGGTTCTCAATGATCACTCACTTTCGCCAATTGTGGTGGAAGAGACACAAAGTGAAGATGAATATGACGTGGTTGTGGAAAGGGGTGAAGATGAATATGAAGTTGAAGAGGATGAAGATGATTTTGAAGAAAGTATAAGAGAGGAAAATGAGGAAGTCGATGAAGAAGTAGGAGTAATATTTTCAGATAACGAACCTCTTTTGTTGTCTAGTGATAGTGATAGTGAAGATGACTAGTTGTAGAAATGTATGGATTGTCATAACAATTGTAAACATTCAAGCAGTTTGTTCTATTTGTTGGACTTATTTTGTTGATGATGACAAGTCCTCTTACTTTCCGTCCCTTTTTAATTAATGTTTTTGCTAGATGTTTGTTTAACAGGTTAATGAAGACTTTCAGCTCGCTCGGATATTGGATATAGCTTGAGTCTGTCTCGGTCCGTGTCTAGTAAAATTGTAAGAATATAAGACTCGTACTTACTCTAATTATTTATCTCACAAATCACGGCATAATATTTTATAGATAAAATCTTTGAAACAATTTTCTTATAAAATATTTTGATTGAGGTTTCTTAACTTGTATCAAAATCTTTTTGTCTATCTTAGTTAGGATATGTTTAAAAAGATTTGATTGACTCAAATTTTGTCAAAAATTTGCCATGGAAATCTGGTTACCAAATTTGTGCAAATTTCTTCCACCAAGATGATTTTCCAAATCTTATGTCAACCCTCACCTATTTAAGAAGCATTTGAGAAGGGGTTGACTTACGCAAGCTTAACACAATCAAAACTATTTTGTGCAAAATTGTTTCAAAAGTGCGTCGTTTATTATTTTGCAATCCCAGGTCAAACAAGTTTATTTTTTTTGGTTTGCAAAATTTTTTTTAGCCGTGTTCCTTGAGACTAATTTTAGAGTATACAAGTTCTTGTATTCACAGAGACAATTAATTGTTCTTCATTGTTCAAATTAATTGAACCGTATAAGAAGACATTTGAGTTGTAATTTTCTATCTTTGATAAAACAGTCATTGGAGTACGGGTTGTACTCGAGTTGCACGATCGGGTTGATCGTGGGGATATTTCTTTGTAATCGGGTTTGGTTATAAGGAGATTTTTAATAAGAGAAAGAGGGTGGACGTAGACCTTTAGAGAGTAGGTCGAACCACGTTAAAAATCTTGTGTCTCGTGCTTTTCTTCTTTTTATTTGTTTTATTTTCATTCTCGTTCATAGTATTCTTTTCACGAAAACAATCAGAACAGTACAACACAATTTTAATTGTTTGAATAGACATCGTGACTGTTCAATTAGCCTGTGTACTGCTTCAGCATAAATCGTGAACGCTAATTCCGCTTTAAATCAAAAAAGGGTACTTAATTCACCCCCTCCCCCTCTTAAGTACCGGATCGATAAACTCAACAATTGGTATCAGAGCCTCGTGCTCTTGATTGCTTTACCGCAAAGAGTTTGATCCTTTCTGAGTTTATTTATCCTATTTTTTGTTTTTCAATGAATTCAAAAATTGTCAAATGTCATGTCTTTGATGGCACGGACTATGGCTGGTGGAAAAATCCACTAGTACAAAAATGACTTTAGGCATGGACAAATGGCAACGGTCGTTAAAAATAACCGTTGCCTATTAGAAAAGGCAACGGTTGTTAACAACGACCGTTGCCAAATGTATAACATGAAATAAAAGGCAACGGTCATAATATAAAACCGTTGCCAAATGTATAAAAGTAAATAAAAAGGCAACGGTCATTATATAGAACCGTAGCCTTAAATAAGGTAAAAAAGTCTTCTGATCTTATAATAATAACGACGGTTAAAACTCTTCGTTCATCCCTTAGCAGTTATCGTCCATCACTTTCATTCACTAAATCACACCCAAAACCCTAAATCACACCCAAAACCCTAAATCACTACCAACCTCTCACGCACTGACAACCACCGTGTCATCACCAGCAGACACCGAGACGCACAATCAGCCCGACTCATCAAATTTGCAGGTAACAATCCTCATTCAGCTATGGTTCTTTATTTCGAATATTTTTAAAGTTATCACAATTGATATTTTTTTCGAAGATTTGTCTTCGCTTTTCACTGAATTTTGGTTTTGTTATGGTGTTTTGTGTTTTGAGATTCAATTATATTTAGCATCTTAGGGTAAAATTAAGTTAAGTATCAAGGTTAGGTTTTTCAATTAAATTTGATTTTAATTTGTGGATAATTCGTTTTCTACTGATGATTTGGATAGAAGAGATGATTTCTGGAATTAATAGTTGACCCTCTTGGGCGTCCTAGTGTTTGTGTTTACTGACTATACTGATCAATGAACTGGTGTCTCATGTTCTCATTTTTTTAATCTGAATTTCCTGTAATTTATATATTTTGATGTTTTACTGTATTATTTTTATTCGTATTTTTTGATGTAATTTTTTTGTGTCGTTTAGACGTTGACAAATTTTATCAGCAATGTGATCGAGTCTTCTACATTAAGAAGGTATACTGGTTTTTCTAAAAGCCCGGCTATAAGAGTAGCTTTTGATATAAATTCTAACTTCTTGGAATGATGATTATATCGGTTTGTGATTAGGACCTTTGTTTAGCTTTTTTTCAAGTCTTGTATAGACTCTCTTCTCTAGCAGCGAAAGACTAATGTTTTAGTATTCTGACAAAGGGGCTTTTCTTTTTATAGAATAGCACAAGAGTCAGAGAATTAAAGAAAGGGCAAGCCTTGGTGGTAGGAGTGTAGGACCATAAAAAAAGTATACAAAATTTTAACTTTCGAAAGGAGTTTTAAACTATAGCAATCGAATATATAAATCCCCGGGAACGACAATATTAGTTGGATTCTTCGTATTATCCTAGGACAGTTTGTTGTAGTGTATATCGAGCTAGTTTTTGTAGTGTCTATGCATAATGAACTCCACCGGTTTACTTATTGCTAGGCAATGGTTGTGTTCAGTTTTTCCACAAAAGGTTTTAGGGCTATAACCTTTTTGTTACTTCAGATTCATGATCTAGTTCAGTGTACCAAAATGTTCCTTCTATGAGATAGCAACTTAGAATGTAGACATTAGCATAAGTTCGAGTGATGATCACACCTCTTTAACTTCTTTAAGTCTTTGGCATGTTGAGACTAATATATATAGAAACAAAATTTCACACCTAGAAGTTTTACAGCTGCTAGTAGTTACTACAAGTTTACAACCTATAGCGTGGTTTAGGATTTTGGTGTCATAAACTTACAACTGACGTATTTTACATCTATATTTACTGTAATGTCAAATGACTGAAGATTGTGAAATATTATGACGATTCACATTTTAGAAATTGTCTCACTGAATTAAGAATTGGGCTTTCTTATGTTCTTTAAAATAGGGTGACCAACACCTGGACTGTGGCTAGGTGCAGTTGGCCGGTAATCGTCTTTCTGACCCGCTTGCGTATGTGCCATGCTGAGATGCATTCCTTGTGCTGATTCTTTGCTGTCGTTGTTTGCAAAAGCATGACCCGATCCACGGTGTCACCTGGTGTTATGGCGGGAAATCTCCTAAGCATTTGTCATTTAGACATGTTCTTGATTCATCTTTGTTATTTTTGTTTACGTCAGAATGGCCTGCACCTGTACTGGGCAGCTACTGTTTTTATGCAATAGGTGCTACCATGGCTGGGGTAGTAAAGACTGATATGCATTTGGATGCAGTACGGACTGCAGGTCAGTTTCTGAGGCTGTAATGGGTTAGAGGCTGGCAATACGTAGGTCAGAGTATGTTGATCAGAAGCTCTTCTGATTGGGTGTTTGTGAATGAATAAGTTTAGTAATTGGATCTTCAGCTGGGTTCAGTGGCAGTTGGGACTGGTTAGATATGGGGATCTCATGTGATTGAATTAGGCAGTTCAGTCTGTGGACTGCGTTTGTCAGTGTGCTAATAAGGCATCGCATGGAAGATGCAGATCTGATGGGTGTTGCAATAGAGGCAGTTTACCTTTGACGCAGCTTGGTCACAAGAACCGTTTTTGGTTATTTTGAGAGCTGTTGTTTCTAATCGGTTGTCAGCCATTTTCTTCAATGCAGATCTGAATTGACGGTGGCTCCAAATATGTCTGTGGAAGGGAGGTCATGTCTATGGGATCGCCTATGCACAAACCTTCATGCAAAGTAAACCATCCTTTAAGTGACCGATTTTCTTTCTGAGTCTGATTATTTTTTTCTATTTCGGTTTCATGATTCACATTAGCCAACTTCAAGTCATGTTTGGATTGAGGTTTCTTCTACTTGTTATTGGTGTACTTTTCTCTGATGAATTGTATAATTATCTGACAGGAGGATCACTGTAGTGGATACATAAAAAAAGAGGTCGATGGAACTTCGTCTCCTACATGGCATTGCACATGGCCAACCATGGTTCGGAAGATGGGGATACAAGTTCTCCCATGGATGCTTTGGTGTTCAGCCTCACTATTATCAGAGAGCACCATTATCAGAGAGTAGTAGAGATTCTTAGTTCACTTGAGCAGAAGAGGCATTGATATTACTTTGTAATGTTGATTATATGTTAAACATTAGGTTGTAATTAATTATTATTTTAATAGAAAACTTTATATTTATCCAAAAATATATTATTAGAATATAATTTTTTTTTTGAAATTTTGATTGAGCAACGGCAACGGTTGTTAAAATGAACCGTTGCCTTTTATATACATAAGGCAACGGTTGTTGTTAATAACCGTTGCCTTTTATATACATAAGGCAACGGTTGCTGTTAATAACCGTTGCCAAAAACACCTTTTGGCAACGGTTCCTACAAGCAACCGTTGCCAAAAATAACATTTGGCAACGGTTAACAACCGTTGCCGTAGGTGATTGTTTAAGGCAACGCCCCGATTTACAACGGTCGTGGAACCGTTGCCATATGTGCTTTTTGACCGTTGCCAAATGACATTTCTGTACTAGTGATCGTATAATGCATTTTATACAAGGAGCGGATTACGAATGTTGGGTAATCATTCAAAATGGTCCCCTTGCCATCACCTCCACCGATGCCAATGGTGTTGTGAGTGAAAAGGCACCAAAAGAATACACATCTAATGATTACAAAAAGGCGGAGAAGAATGCTAGAGCCATATCACTCCTGCAATCTGGGATTGGAGAATCCGAAACAAGTCATATTGCAGGATGTAAAACGGCTAAACAAATATGGGATAGTCTAGAACTAGCCCATGAGGGAACAATGCAAGTAAAGAAACAACGTATTGACATTTTAATGCAACAATACGAGTCCTTTAAAATGCAACAAGATGAATCAATTAAAAGCATGTCTTCACGTTTTTCCAACATAACTAACGAACTTTCCAATCTTGGTAAAACTTTTGAAACCGAGGACATTGTCCGCAAAATTTTAAGAAGTTTAACTAAGAAATGGCAGGCTAAAGTCACCGCCATCGAAGAGGCTAGAGATTTAACAACTCTTACCTATGAAGCTTTAATGGGATCTCTCATGGCACACGAGTTAGTTCTCGATAATGATGCTGAGAAGCCCAAAGCTAAGGGACTAGCCTTAAACGCCTTGTCAAGTGAAAATGAAAATGATCTTGAGGAGGAAGTGGTTTTGTTATCTAAAAGAATTGCTAAAATCATTAGAAAACAGAATGAAGGAAAGTTTGATAGTTATAAACTAAAAGATTTTTCATCATCTTCATCACGTTCCACATCTGGAATGGGCTGTTTCAAGTGTGGGGAACGTGATCATCAAATCATAAATTGTCCTATGTGGGAAGAAGAAAAATCTAAGGAAAAACGTGAAAAATCTAAGCAAGAGTACAAACGTGTAATGATGGCTGCAGTTTGGGGTGAGTCTGATTCAGAAGACGATGAATCCTCTAATGACAGAAAAAATGAAAAGTTGTGTCTGAGATCAATTTACAAACCAAAATCTCAACGAAAAAGGGATGAGGATACAATCAGATGTCTTATGGCTCACTCAGATGGCTCAGATAGTGAATCAGACAATGAATCCGAAGATGAGGTAAGTCTTTCAAAACTCAAAACTAAAATGCGGTCTTTATCTAAAGAAAGAATTTTAAGATTACTTGATGAGACTTTAGATAACAGTTATGAACAGAACAAACAACTGAATGCTATGCAATCTGAAATAGAAAGTATAGCGGAGGAAAACATAGACTTAAAACGTGACTTAAGAAAAGTCGGCAAACAAACAGTCAACCAAACTTTTCAATCTGAACTGACTGAACTTACTGCCAAAAATGAGTCTCTTGTCAATAAAATTCACATGCTTACTAAAGAACTGGAGGAACAAAAAACTTTACATGCTATTAGAACTTCTAGGTACTCAGATACATGCTCTAGGTTTGATAGATTAAACGTTGATTATGATGCTCTTTTATACAAACATAAGAAACTGCTTGAAAGAGTAAAAAACCTAGAGACGGACCTGGATAATGCTAGAAATGTAGCATCCAAATGGGAAGGAAGTAATACCGTGCTAAATTTCCTAGTCAATCAATCTAAGACCACTAAGAAACTTGGATTAGGGTACGATTCTTGTTCTGACATTAAACAAAACGATCCTCAATATCGTACTGTCTGGGTTCCTGAACAGAAACTAAACACTCCTCCCGACTGTTCAAATGTGCATGATTCTAGTTCTGACATCAGACAAAACGATCCTCAATATCGTACTGTCTGGGTTCCTGAACAGAAACTAAACACTCCTCCACATTGTTCAAATGTGCATGATTCTAGTTCTGACGTCAGACAAAACGATCCTCAATATCGTAATGTCCGGTTTTCTGAACACAAATTAAACACTCCTCCAGTCTGTTCAAAACAGCGTGACTTCATTTACGCTAAGATATCTGAACCCAATGATAGAGACTTTCGCAAGCATAAATATGTTGGATTACCTGAATATATCATTTGTAAATTTTGTGGAAAAACAGGTCACGTATTTAATGCTTGTGCCAAACGACTGAGACATTTGGATAATAACATAAAAGTCGTTAAGAAAATGTGGATTAGAAAAGATATGCTTGATACTGTTCGTCATAAGAAGGGACCCAAACTTGTTTGGGTTGCTAGATCATCTAACTAATCTTATTTCAGGGCCATATGAGAGGAGGCCACCATTGGTATCTTGTTAGTGTATATTCATGACATATGACAGGTAATAAGAACCAATTCCTCTCGTTAAGGGCTTACAATGGTGGAAATATGGCTTTCAGAGACAACAAAAAAGGGTAAGATAGTTGGTATTTGCAAAAAATGGTAAGTCTTTTTCACATTTCATGGATGATGTGATGATGGTAAAAGGTCTTTAACAATACTTGCTTGATTTTTTTGCGTAATAATGTCGAAAAAAGGAACATATTTTTGAAGTTTTGCAAAACTGAAGATCAATTGTCTAGCATTTTTACTAAACCATTAGCAAGAGAACAAATTGAGAAAATCCGATTAGAATTAGGTCTTCTTAGCGTCTTTGTCCTAATTATTCTCCTCCCATGACTGACTAATTTGGAAGAGTTGTGCATATGTGTTTTCTACGTGTCTCACATGATTTCAGTTTCAATGTAAATTGCTTACTCTAGTCGGTTGTTGTTCAAAGACTAGCATTGAGTCGTTTTTTGCGTAAAATGTTTATCTTGTATACTCGTAGCATGATTTTTCTAGCAAATATAACTCACCCTTCCATCTTATACCACACACCCAGCCCAATTCATAAAAAACCCAAGCGTAACCCAAATAACCAAGCCAAACTCAAAACACCCAAACCCACATATCAATTGCCCTCAAACCCAACTGTCTTCCCATCTTTCCTAAACATTACCTACTGCCAAAACTACAAACACAATCCTCACCCGGTCCAGATCTTTACGTTCATCCAACACCAAGTCCCTTACCGTGGCCAACGAAAGACCACCAGTAACTGAGCACAACACCGCTGCAATAATGACTCCTTCTAGAGTTCCTCGCCGAGGTAATTGTAAACAATTATGAGTTTCAGTCCTTCATTGCTGCACCTTGTTTCTCAATTAAAAGTGACGGGATGGACGATGATCTGCGTATGAAAGACGAAAAACTAATACAAAAAGGGTTGATGTTTCTTGGAAATCATGGAGTGTTACCTGGAGAGAGAACCTTGAGTCAGTGGCAAACAAAATATCCTCAAGCATTTTCAAATATGCCGTTTTGGAAGAAGAGCTTCTTGCTTGGCAGATATCATTGATGTCCTTGCTTTATCATGTGTTTTTTACTATTTTTTAAGAAAGACGATGGGCAGGGATTCTTTCTTTCAACAAAATTTTGTTTGTCCATATTTACACAGAGATGGTGCCTATAAGGATATAAGAGTACTTTTCGCAACACAAGGTTGGCTAGTCAAGATCTCTATAATTTAGTGCAGTGTGTTGTGGAATGGTATAATCATTATGAATGTTAGCTACAACACAAAAAAAAAAAAAAAAAAAATCTTACGGTATGTGTATGTGTCTGTCACATTTGATGAGCAACAAAATGTGTTCTAGCTCTGAGGATGGATATTGTGTTCCGATGTTGGATTGTATGACAGATGAGATTTTTGATCGGATGAATCTCCATATGATTGGTGGTAGATTAGTGGGCTTAAAGGGAAATGAGTACGATGGAGCCGACTCGAGTTCGTAAAATTTGCGTAGTGTGAAAGCTCAGTTGGTGCACCTTTCTGATATCATGGTTAGCGGCCTCGGAAAAATTGCAAATGAACTGGATGACCATAAAGATGCCTTTAAACCCCTACTCTCTATACCAACCTTTCTTGACCAACTTATGACCCTTCATTTCTCAAACCAGTGACCCTTCCCACATTTGCCTTGTCTTTTTCATGCTCGTGTGTATTTGCCAATCTTTTGCTCTTGTCTGACTTCCATGCTATGATGTCTTTTGACTGTGTCCGGCAGTTACATTGTCTCTGACTAATTGTGATGCACTATGGTTCCATATTTTGCACATCTTTCTCCTTTTGATGATGTCAAGAGGGGGAAAATGTTTAGGACTCATGATTCTTAATAGCTACTGGTTTACTAGATCTATGACTATGATGAATTTTCTCTTTGCGTTCTCATAGCGGATGGAAATTTAAACTATGATCTCAGTTAATATTTAATGTTCTCGATTTCAGCATATTTCGTTCCGTTGCTTAAGTTTCTCAGTTATTGCTTCATTGAGGGGGAATATATGCTTGATTGAGGGGGAATATACTCATAGGGACTTGCCATCATCAAAGGGGGAATTTGTTGGACTTATTTTGTTGATGATGACAAGTCCTCTTACTTTCTGTCCCTTTTTAATTAATGTTTTTGCTAGACGTTTGTTTAACAGGTTAATGAAGACTTTCAGCTCGCTCGGATATTGGATATAGCTTGAGTCTGTCTCGGTCCGTGTCTAGTAAAATTGTAAGAATATAAGACTCGTACTTACTCTAATTATTTATCTCACAAATCACGGCATAATATTTTATAAATAAAATCTTTGAAACTATTTTCTTATAAAATATTTTGATTGAGGTTTCTTAACTTGTATCAAAATCTTTTTGTCTATCTTAGTTAAGATATGTTTAAAAAGATTTGATTGACTCAAATTTTGTCAAAAATTTGCCATAGAAATCTGGTTACCAAATATGTGCAAATTTCTTCCACCAAGATGATTTTCCAAATCTTATGTCAACCCTCACCTATTTAAGAAGCATTTGAGAAGGGGTTGACTTACGCAAGCTTAACACAATCAAAACTATTTTGTGCAAAATTGTTTCAAAAGTGCGTCGTTTATTATTTTGCAATCCCAGGTCAAACAAGTTTATTTTTTTTGGTTTGCAAAACTTTTTTTAGCCGTGTTCCATGAGACTAATTTTAGAGTATACAAGTTCTTGTATTCACAGAGACAATTAATTGTTCTTCATTGTTCAAATTAATTGAACCGTATAAGAAGACATTTGAGTTGTAATTTTCTATCTTTGATAAAACAGTCATTGGAGTACGGGTTGTACTCGAGTTGCACGATCGGGTTGATCGTGGGGATATTTCTTTGTAATCGGGTTTGGTTATAAGGAGATTTTTAATAAGAGAAAAAGGGTGGACGTAGACCTTTAGAGAGTAGGTCGAACCACGTTAAAAATCTTGTATCTCGTGCTTTTCTTCTTTTTATTTGTTTTATTTTCATTCTCGTTCATAGTATTCTTTTCACGAAAACAATCAGAACAGTACAGCACAATTTTAATTGTTTGAACAGACATCGTGACTGTTCAATTAGCCTGTGTACTGCTTCAGCATAAATCATGAACGCTAATTCCGCTTTAAATCGGAAAAGGGTACTTAATTCACCCCTTCCCCCTCTTAAGTACCGGATCGATAAACTCAACACTATTGCTTTTATTTAATCAATTTGTTCTATTGCACTTTTATATATTTAATCAGTTTGTTATGTTGCAATTTGTTTCATATAGCTGGTGTTGTTTTAGTGTTTATCATGGTCGGTAGTGGTTTTGTTAGACGACATTTAGGTGGGAATAGTAATGCCGGAGGACGTCGTCGTCGGGAGGAGAACGCACAGATTCCTCATGAACCACAACCAGAACAACAACAACAACAACAACAACAACAACAACATCAGGCTGATGAGGACGACAGCGGCGACGACGACCCGGTTGAGGAACCTTCACACGAGGAAGAGACCGGAACGGTGAACCTGTCACGTGATCCTGAACAAGGGTATTGGTAAGTGTTTCATTTATTTTATAATTTATTTTGACTTTCACCATAATTCACAATGCTTATGTATATGTTTTATTTTCAGGTGGGATGACCAGCCAATCAAGGTCTATGTCACTTGGTCATTCACCCGTAATTTGGGGAAAGAGTTTTTCACCAACTGGAGTCAAGCCAGCCATGGACAACGTAAGAAGATGTACACTTACTTCCAGGTATATAAATTTCTTAGTTATCATTTTTTAACTAAGTTTGTTTAATTCAATCATAAAACAATTTTTATAATATCCTATTTTTTTTTAAAGAGAACCGTGTCAAAGTTGTGGAAGCTGGCTATGATCCCAAGAACGAGTAGAAGACTCGTGTTTCGCAGAGGATTACAAGTCTCGTCAATGGCACCAATTATAACAGGAAAATAAAGGCAAAATTGGTGCCCCGAGAGGTGGTGGGTGAAGCTTCAAAAGAGGGCTGAAGATGATCCTGACTATGCCAAAAAATCTGCAATTAATAAGGCAAATAGGAGATCCGGTGGTGTAGACGGGAAAGCGTTGGGCACCCATACTCTTGGCCGGAAGAGTTGCTCGGATGCTTTCAAAGAATTGGTAAGTAATATTTATATTTATATATTTTTCACAATTTGGTTAACCAATCCGATTATATTTTGATCAACTTTTGTATTCATACTTATTTCAGGGTGACGAGGCAACGCCGTATAAGCTGTTTGAGTATACTAAGAAGAATAAGTTTCAACAGTGGGTCAACCCTCGAGCTGCGAAGATCGATGTAAGTCAATCTATCTACTAATTAATTTACAAATTAGTTAATTTTTTCGTTTGAATTTTGATGATAAGTATAACATTTCTTTCTTAATTTTTTGTTTTCCAGGCTGCTTATAAGGAAATCATTTCTCAGCCCACTCCAAATGGAGAGCCTCGAGACGAGTATGAGGACTTCTACGAGGCTGTTGACGGGTTTGACGAGAAGTCCAGAATGTTCGGCACCGGTTCGATAGGGTCAACAGTTTGGTACGAGCCTCCAGGCAACAAAGGCCGTCGATCCTTCTCCTACGCACCCACTGAGTACACTCGCATTCAAAAGGAGTTGGGTAAGGAGCGCGCCGCGAGAGAGGGTCTTCAGCAACAAGTCAACAACAACAAGAAGGATATGGAACAGCGCATGGCTGAGATGTGGGCACAAATGCAAGCACATTTGCCCCCGAACACCTGTTCAGGTGTTCCCCCTCCTAATAGTAGAGATCGCCCTCCAGACGATGGATTTGGTTTTGGAGGTGACGGTAGTATAGCCCCCATAGGTTAGATTATGTTTAAGTTTTATGCTAGTTAGGTAGTTGGTGTTAGTTTATGACTTAAGTTAATTAATATGTAGCTAAAGAATTGATCATGTTGAGCTTTTGTGTGGTAGTTTAAACAAATTATGGACCATTGTATGTTATTTGGCTTTATTTATTAAGTACCTTTGGATCCTGATACGCGGCTGATGTGAAAATTGGATTCCCGCTTTGCGGTCGACAAGTGTGTTTGTTTGTTGCAGGTTTTGATAATGAACGCGTGAATATATGAAACAATGTTTCAATAACATTGTGGCTGGACAGCAGGCTGCTGTTTCCAGCCACACTCGCACAAATTATTGACGGAAAATCCGTCAGGAAAGTCAAACTTGAAATTGACCATAGTGACGGAATTTCCGTCAGTAATATAAACTAGTGGCTGATTTTCCGTCAGAAAAGTCGACAAATAATTTGACCATTCTGACGGAAAATCCGTCAGTAGTATATGAGAGGTGGTGGGTGAAGCTTCAATAGAGGGCTGAAGATAATCCTGACTATGCCAAAAAATCTGCATTTAATAAGGCAAATAGGAGATCCGGTGGTGTAGACGGGAAAGCGTTGGGCACCCATACTCTTGGCCGGAGGAGTTGCTCGGATGCTTTCAAAGAATTGGTAAGTAATATTTATATTTATATATTTTTCACAATTTGGTTAACCAATCCGATTATATTTTGATCAACTTTTGTATTCATACTTATTTCAGGGTGACGAGGCAACGCCGTATAAGCTGTTTGAGTATACTAAGAAGAATAAGTTTCAACAGTGGGTCAACCCTCGAGCTGCGAAGATCGATGTAAGTCAATCTATCTACTAATTAATTTACAAATTAGTTAATTTTTTCGTTTGAATTTTGATGATAAGTATAACATTTCTTTCTTAATTTTTTGTTTTCCAGGCTGCTTATAAGGAAATCAATTCTCAGCCCACTCCAAATGGAGAGCCTCGAGACGAGTATGAGGACTTCTACGAGGCCGTTGACGGGTTTGACGAGAAGTCCAGAATGTTCGGCACCGGTTCGACAGGGTCAACAGTTTGGTACGAGCCTCCAGGCAACAAAGGTCGTCGATCCTGCTCCTACGCACCCACTGAGTACACTCGCATTCAACAGGAGTTGGGTAAGGAGCGCGCCGCGAGAGAGGCTCTTCAGCAACAAGTCAACAACAACAAGAAGGATATGGAACGGCGCATGGCTGAGATGTGGGCACAAATGCGAGCACATTTGCCCCCGAACACCTGTTCAGGTTTTCCCCCTCCTAACAGTAGAGATCGCCCTCAAGACGATGGATTTGGTTTTGGAGGTGACGGTAGTATAGCCCCCATAGGTTAGATTATGTTTAGGTTTTATGCTAGTTAGCTAGTTGGTGTTAGTTTATGACTTAAGTTAATTAATATGTAGCTAAAGAATTGATCATGTTGAGCTTTTGTGTGGTAGTTTAAACAAATTATGGACCATTGTATGTTATTTGGCTTTATTTATTAAGTACCTTTGGATCCTGATACGCGGCTGATGTGAAAATTGGATTCCCGCTTTGCGGTCGACGAGTGTGTTTGTTTGTTGTAGGTTTTGATAATGAACGCGTGTATATATGAAACAATGTTTCAATAACATTGTGGCTGGACAGCAGGCTGCTGTTTCCAGCCACACTCGCACAAATTATTGACGGAAAATCCGTCAGGAAAGTCAAACTTGAAATTGACCATAGTGACGGAATTTCCGTCAGTAATATAAACTCGTGGAGGATTTTCCGTCAGGAAAGTCAACAAATAATTTGACCATTCTGACGGAAAATCCGTCAGTAGTATATGAGAGGTGGTGGGTGAAACTTCAAAAGAGGGCTGAAGATAATCCTGACTATGCCAAAAAATCTGCATTTAATAAGGCAAATAGGAGATCCGGTGGTGTAGACGGGAAAGCGTTGGGCACCCATACTCTTGGCCGGAAGAGTTGCTCGGATGCTTTCAAAGAATTGGTAAGTAATATTTATATTTATATATTTTTCATAATTTGGTTAACCAATCCGATTATATTTTGATCAACTTTTGTATTCATACTTATTTTAGGGTGACGAGGCAACGCCGTATAAGTTGTTTGAGTATACTAAGAAGAATAAGTTTCAACAGTGGGTCAACCCTCGAGCTGTGAAGATCGATGTAAGTCAATCTATCTACTAATTAATTTACAAATTAGTTAATTTTTTCGTTTGAATTTTGATGATAAGTATAACATTTCTTTCTTAATTTTTTGTTTTCCAGGCTGCTTATAAGGAAATCATTTCTCAGCCCACTCCAAATGGAGAGCCTCGAGACGAGTATGAGGACTTCTACGAGGCTGTTGACGGGTTTGACGAGAAGTCCAGAATGTTCGGCACCGGTTCTGTAATACCCCTTATTTTAGCCTTGGTCAACGTCAGTCAAACCATGTTTTGTAACAGTATTTTAGATGGAATGTTTATAAAGTATTTTACGTAAACTATTATTCTTTTATAAATCGTATTTCTACGATCGTATTTTCACAACCATTTATATTTGATGATTATTTCATGAATTCGTATTTCTCTAACTTTGTTAATACATTTATAATTTAATACATTTTATATTTATTTCTTTCTATAATTAATTTCTATTCTCACTTAAGTCTTAACTATATTTAGATTATACACTCTTTATATATATTCTTTTAATTAATTTAAATTATATTTACTAATACATAATTTAATTGGTTTAAATAATTTTTCGTACTTGGTTATTTTTTTTAGATACGGGTCGAGTATAAGTTCTTGAAAAGCGTGAGGGTTTTGGGCTCGAGTAAGTTATGAGAATCGTGTAACCTATGGGCCTTGGGAACCGTATAATTCAACCTTAACCCCAACCTACCATCGACATTTCCGCATATGGTAAACCCAAATCCTAACTTTACAAACACCTAACATCGACAAAGTACAACTTATACACCATATGTTAACTGCCTATACAAACCCTATGTTAACTGCCTCCACAACCCGTGAAACCCTAATTACCATCTACCTAATCTGCCTCCTTACTCCTATTGTTGAACCACCATAACCACCGTGAGATTTAAGGAAAATAAAGAGAAGGAAAACGCCATTGAACAGCCCTCACCACTATCGTTGTTACCTCGCACTGCAGCAAGTTCGTGAGTATTTATCATGCCCTTTTTGTATCGTTATATCTGAATAGTATGGCTATATGTAATCTCTGGAGTACGTAGAATATGTTTATCATCTTCAAATTTCCATAGGACCATCGTAAATGTATCGATAACTACTACAATGTCGCAGTAAACACGTTTTTGAATACTCTGTTTTGCCTTTTGTTCTGCTCGTTATTGTTACTGTTCGACTAGGATTTGGTCGGATTTTTGACGTGATTCGTGTATATTAGTAGTGGTGTGTTAGTGAGTGGTAGTGGTGGTGTTTGGGTGGTGACAATGGTGGCTGGAAAAGAAAAAAAAAAATAAGAACCCTGTAACCACCGTGTATTGGGCGTGAGTGCTGGTGGTTTGCGAGAAATCAGACTCAGGAAAACAGAGTGTTGGGCGTGACTGCTGGTGGTTTGCGAGGGAGTTCGTGGTGTTTCAGTGGGGGACGAAGGGAGGAGGTGAGGACCCCTGTAACCACCGTGTATTGGTGGTGATGGGGTAGTGTCCAGGGGATGTGTGGGGACTGGTGGTTAGTGAGAATGGCGTGACTTTACAGGCTGGCTGGATGACGACGGAAAACACGAGAGATCGGGTTGTGTACAGCGGTTTTAGAACGAATAGTTAGGGTGGTTTTAAGGGCTGAGAGGGGTGGACAAGACATGGAGGTGGTTGTTGGTGGTACAGGCTAGAGTGTGGGAACCTCCGTGGTGGTTGTAGGTAGTCGGGCTGGCGGTGGTAGTGCCGTGAAGTGGGTACACAGGCTGTGATATTTGGGTTTTCGTGAGCCGCTGTTGTTGTTTATTACTATTATTAATATTATGATGATGATGATGATGATGATTATATTATTATTATTATTATCTTATTATTATTATCTTAGCATGAATAGTATTGTAGAGTTAACATGCTTTTGGATGTATGTTGTTATTCTTATTATTATTATTATATTATATTATTTTGTTAGTATATTATTATTATTACATGGTATTGTTATTATTGTTATTGTTGTTGCTAATATTAGTAATATTATAATTAGTATCATTAGTAATTGTTCATGTTACTAGTTATTAAAATTGTTAAGTAATTATATTATGCAAGAATGTGACGGTTATCGATAGTTCGGGTATATTTTCTATAGTCGTTTATTCAAATGGAATTGGTTATAAAAGTAATAAGAACGAGTTGTTTAAGTTAATTGAAGTAGTAAGGTTTAATATAGTCTCGTTATGCGTAATATATTATTTAGATAATTAATTGGAATGATTGATATATTATGTTGGATGCGTAATTATATTAGTTAGTAATTAAATATATTATTGTATTAGGTGTTGAGTATGTGATAGAGTGATGGTACTGATTGGATGTTAGCTGCATGATTGGATTATATTGCTATCCAGGTAGGATACACTGACTCTATACTTTATGAACTAATATGAATGAGTGTTTACTCTGTGATGTGTTATGAAAGGATGTTGCCTTATATGTGATGGATGCAAGCTTGAATTATATAAGAATGATATTGGTTGGATTGACTGTGGATTATTTGCAATGGCATGAGTATTTCAGTATTTGATAGCATGATTAAATATTTTTATTGTGGCATTCATGAGCATGCATAGGCATTGGTTACTGAGATATTGTGGATCAGATATTGTTCTGATATAAAGCCCAGGGTGGTTCTGCAGACCAGGCCTGGTGTCTTATCAGCTATTGAGCTGGTGTTCGGTGACGACCGATTATAGTCTGCCGGGACGTTCGGTATGGCTTGGTGCACGGGTATGAGATTGAGATTGAGATTGAGCTCGAGCATGTCATGACATTTGCATATCATTTAACTGTTGCATTATAATTATTGTGTTACCCTACTCAACCGCGAGGTTGACAGTGTATTCGTGTACACCTACGATGATCCGGAATGGGGAGTAGATTCTACAGGTCAGAGACAGAAGAGCTAGGAGCTGGGGCAGGAATGTGAGATGCATACTTTGGACCGACTTAGTACTATATCACTTCTAAAGGAGTCATCAGTCGTACTTTGTTTATCCTCAATGTAATATCCTTACTAATCAAAGTTTAAATTTTATCAATTTTTATATAAAGTACTTTGGTTTGTTACTTTGTTATTCACTACCTCGGACATTCCGAGATGGTAACAACTCTATTTATTTGAGAATGTCTTGCTAAAGGCTCTTAAATAAATGGGGGTGTTACTGGTTCGATAGGGCCAACAGTTTGGTACGAGCCTCCAGGCAACAAAGGTCGTCGATCCTGCTCCTACGCACCCACTGAGTACACTCGCATTCAACAGGAGTTGGGTAAGGAGCGCGCCGCGAGAGAGGCTCTTCAGCAACAAGTCAACAACAACAAGAAGGATATGGAACAGCGCATGGCTGAGATGTGGGCACAAACGCAAGCACATTTGCCCCCGAACACCTGTTCAGGTTTTCCCCCTCCTAACAGTAGAGATCGCCCTCCAGACGATGGATTTGGTTTTGGAGGTGACGGTAGTATAGCCCCCATAGGTTAGATTATGTTTAGGTTTTATGCTAGTTAGCTAGTTGGTTTTAGTTTATGACTTAAGTTAATTAATATGTAGCTAAAGAATTGATCATGTTGAGCTTTTGTGTGGTAGTTTAAACAAATTATGGACCATTGTATGTTATTTGGCTTTATTTATTAAGTACCTTTGGATCCTGATACGCGGGTGATGTGAAAATTGGATTCCCGCTTTGCGGTCGACAAGTGTGTTTGTTTGTTGCAGGTTTTGATAATGAACGCGTGAATATATGAAACAATGTTTCAATAACATTGTGGCTGGATAGCAGGCTGCTGTTTCCAGCCACACTCGCACAAATTATTGACGGAAAATCCGTCAGGAAAGTCAAACTTGAAATTGACCATAGTGACGGAATTTCCGTCAGTAATATAAACTAGTGGCGGATTTTCCGTCAGGAAAGTCAACAAATAATTTGACCATTCTGACGGAAAATCCGTCAGTAGTATATGAGAGGTGGTGGGTGAAGCTTCAATAGAGGGCTGAAGATAATCCTGACTATGCCAAAAAATCTGCATTTAATAAGGCAAATAGGAGATCCGGTGGTGTAGACGGGAAAGCGTTGGGCACCCATACTCTTGGCCGGAAGAGTTGCTCGGATGCTTTCAAAGAATTGGTAAGTAATATTTATATTTATATATTTTTCACAATTTGGTTAACCAATCCGATTATATTTTGATCAACTTTTGTATTCATACTTATTTCAGGGTGACGAGGCAACGCCGTATAAGCTGTTTGAGTATACTAAGAAGAATAAGTTTCAACAGTGGGTCAACCCTCGAGCTGCGAAGATCGATGTAAGTCAATCTATCTACTAATTAATTTACAAATTAGTTAATTTTTTCGTTTGAATTTTGATGATAAGTATAACATTTCTTTCTTAATTTTTTGTTTTCCAGGCTGCTTATAAGGAAATCAATTCTCAGCCCACTCCAAATGGAGAGCCTCGAGACGAGTATGAGGACTTCTACGAGGCTGTTGACGGGTTTGACGAGAAGTCCAGAATGTTCGGCACCGGTTCGACAGGGTCAACAGTTTGGTACGAGCCTCCAGGCAACAAAGGCCGTCGATCCTGCTCCTACGCACCCACTGAGTACACTCGCATTCAACAGGAGTTGGGTAAGGAGCGCGCCGCGAGAGAGGCTCTTCATCAACAAGTCAACAACAACAAGAAGGATATGGAACGGCGCATGGCTGAGATGTGGGCACAAATGCGAGCACATTTGCCCCCGAACACCTGTTCAGGTTTTCCCCCTCCTAACAGTAGAGATCGCCCTCCAGACGATGGATTTGGTTTTGGAGGTGACGGTAGTATAGCCCCCATAAGTTAGATTATGTTTAGGTTTTATGCTAGTTAGCTAGTTGGTGTTAGTTTATGACTTAAGTTAATTAATATGTAGCTAAAGAATTGATCATGTTGAGCTTTTGTGTGGTAGTTTAAACAAATTATGGACCATTGTATGTTATTTGGCTTTATTTATTAAGTACCTTTGGATCCTGATACGCGGCTGATGTGAAAATTGGATTCCCGCTTTGCGGTCGACGAGTGTGTTTGTTTGTTGCAGGTTTTGATAATGAACGCGTGAATATATGAAACAATGTTTCAATAACATTGTGGCTGGATAGCAGGCTGCTGTTTCCAGCCACACTCGCACAAATTATTGACGGAAAATCCGTCAGGAAAGTCAAACTTGAAATTGACCATAGTGACGGAATTTCCGTCAGTAATATAAACTAGTGGCGGATTTTCCGTCAGGAAAGTCAACAAATAATTTGACCATTCTGACGGAAAATCCGTCAGTAGTATATGAGAGGTGGTGGGTGAAGCTTCAATAGAGGGCTGAAGATAATCCTGACTATGCCAAAAAATCTGCATTTAATAAGGCAAATAGGAGATCCGGTGGTGTAGACGGGAAAGCGTTGGGCACCCATACTCTTGGCCGGAAGAGTTGCTCGGATGCTTTCAAAGAATTGGTAAGTAATATTTATATTTATATATTTTTCACAATTTGGTTAACCAATCCGATTATATTTTGATCAACTTTTGTATTCATACTTATTTCAGGGTGACGAGGCAACGCCGTATAAGCTGTTTGAGTATACTAAGAAGAATAAGTTTCAACAGTGGGTCAACCCTCGAGCTGCGAAGATCGATGTAAGTCAATCTATCTACTAATTAATTTACAAATTAGTTAATTTTTTCGTTTGAATTTTGATGATAAGTATAACATTTCTTTCTTAATTTTTTGTTTTCCAGGCTGCTTATAAGGAAATCAATTCTCAGCCCACTCCAAATGGAGAGCCTCGAGACGAGTATGAGGACTTCTACGAGGCTGTTGACGGGTTTGACGAGAAGTCCAGAATGTTCGGCACCGGTTCGACAGGGTCAACAGTTTGGTACGAGCCTCCAGGCAACAAAGGCCGTCGATCCTGCTCCTACGCACCCACTGAGTACACTCGCATTCAACAGGAGTTGGGTAAGGAGCGCGCCGCGAGAGAGGCTCTTCATCAACAAGTCAACAACAACAAGAAGGATATGGAACGGCGCATGGCTGAGATGTGGGCACAAATGCGAGCACATTTGCCCCCGAACACCTGTTCAGGTTTTCCCCCTCCTAACAGTAGAGATCGCCCTCCAGACGATGGATTTGGTTTTGGAGGTGACGGTAGTATAGCCCCCATAAGTTAGATTATGTTTAGGTTTTATGCTAGTTAGCTAGTTGGTGTTAGTTTATGACTTAAGTTAATTAATATGTAGCTAAAGAATTGATCATGTTGAGCTTTTGTGTGGTAGTTTAAACAAATTATGGACCATTGTATGTTATTTGGCTTTATTTATTAAGTACCTTTGGATCCTGATACGCGGCTGATGTGAAAATTGGATTCCCGCTTTGCGGTCGACGAGTGTGTTTGTTTGTTGCAGGTTTTGATAATGAACGCGTGAATATATGAAACAATGTTTCAATAACATTGTGGCTGGACAGCAGGCTGCTGTTTCCAGCCACACTCGCACAAATTACTGACGGAAAATCCGTCAGGAAAGTCAAACTTGAAATTGACCATAGTGACGGAATTTCCGTCTGTAATATACACTAGTGGCGGATTTTCGGTCAGGAAAGTCAACAAATAATTTGACCATTCTGACGGAAAATCCGTCAGTAGTATATGAGAGGTGGTGGGTGAAGCTTCAAAAGAGGGCTGAAGATAATCCTGACTATGCCAAAAAATCTGCATTTAATAAGGCAAATAGGAGATCCGGTGGTGTAGACGGGAAAGCGTTGGGCACCCATACTCTTGGCCGGAAGAGTTGCTCGGATGCTTTCAAAGAATTGGTAAGTAATATTTATATTTATATATTTTTCACAATTTGGTTAACCAATCCGATTATATTTTGATCAACTTTTGTATTCATACTTATTTTAGGGTGACGAGGCAACGCCGTATAAGTTGTTTGAGTATACTAAGAAGAATAAGTTTCAACAGTGGGTCAACCCTCGAGCTGTGAAGATCGATGTAAGTCAATCTATCTACTAATTAATTTACAAATTAGTTAATTTTTTCGTTTGAATTTTGATGATAAGTATAACATTTCTTTCTTAATTTTTTGTTTTCCAGGCTGCTTATAAGGAAATCATTTCTCAGCCCACTCCAAATGGAGAGCCTCGAGACGAGTATGAGGACTTCTACGAGGCTGTTGACGGGTTTGACAAGAAGTCCAGAATGTTCGGCACCGGTTCTGTAATACCCCTTATTTTAGCCTTGGTCAACGTCAGTCAAACCATGTTTTTTAACAGTATTTTAGATGGAATGTTTATAAAGTATTTTACGTAAACTATTATTCTTTTATAAATCGTATTTCTACGATCGTATTTTCACAACCATTTATATTTGATGATTATTTCATGAATTCGTATTTCTCTAACTTTGTTAATACATTTATAATTTAATATATTTTATATTTATTTCTTTCTATAATTAATTTCTATTCTCACTTAAGTCTTAACTATATTTAGATTATACACTCTTTATATATATTCTTTTAATTAATTTAAATTATATTTACTAATACATAATTTAATTGGTTTAAATAATTTTTCGTACTTGGTTATTTTTTTTAGATACGGGTCGAGTATAAGTTCTTGAAAAGCGTGAGGGGTTTGGGCTCGAGTAAGTTATGAGAATCGTGTAACCTATGGGCCTTGGGAACCGTATAATTCAACCTTAACCCCAACCTACCATCGACATTTCCGCATATGGTAAACCCAAATCCTAACTTTACAAACACCTAACATCGACAAAGTACAACTTATACACCCTATGTTAACTGCCTATACAAACCCTATGTTAACTGCCTCCACAACCCCGTAAAACCCTAATTACCATCTACCTAATCTGCCTCCTTACTCCTATTGTTGAACCACCATAACCACCGTGAGATTTAAGGAAAATAAAGAGAAGGAAAACGCCATTGAACAGCCCTCACCACCATCGTTGTTACCTCGCACTGCAGCAAGTTCGTGAGTATTTATCATGCCCTTTTTGTATCGTTATATCTGAATAGTATGGCTATATGTAATCTCTGGAGTACGTAGAATATGTTTATCATCTTCAAATTTCCATAGGACCACCGTAAATGTATCGATAACCACTACAATGTCGCAGTAAACACGTTTTTGAATACTCTGTTTTGCCTTTTGTTCTGCTCGTTATTGTTACTGTTCGACTAGGATTTGGTCGGATTTTTGACGTGATTCGTGTATATTAGTAGTGGTGTGTTAGTGAGTGGTAGTGGTGGTGTTTGGGTGGTGACAATGGTGGCTGGAAAAGAAAAAAAAAAAGAACCCTGTAACCACCGTGTATTGGGCATGAGTGCTGGTGGTTTGCGAGAAATCAGACTCAGGAAAACAGAGTGTTGGGCGTGAGTGCTGGTGGTTTGCGAGGGAGTTCGTGGTGTTTCAGTGGGGGACGAAGGGAGGAGGTGAGGACCCCTGTAACCACCGTGTATTGGTGGTGATGGGGTAGTGTCCAGGGGATGTGTGGGGACTGGTGGTTAGTGAGAATGGCGTGACTTTACAGGCTGGCTGGATGACGACGGAAAACACGAGAGATCGGGTTGTGTACAGCGGTTTTAGAACGAATAGTTATGGTGGTTTTAAGGGCTGAGAGGGGTGGACAAGACATGGAGGTGGTTGTTGGTGGTACAGGCTAGAGTGTGGGAACCTCCGTGGTGGTTGTAGGTAGTCGGGCTGGCGGTGGTAGTGCCGTGAAGTGGGTACACAGGCTGTGATATTTGGGTTTTCGTGAGCCGCTGTTGTCGTGGTCTGTTGTTGTTTATTACTATTATTAATATTATGATGATGATGATGATGATGATTATATTATTATTATTATTATGTTATTATTATTATCTTATTATATTAGCATGAATAGTATTGTAGAGTTAACATGCTTTTGGATGTATGTTGTTATTCTTATTATTATTATTATATTATATTATTTTGTTAGTATATTATTATTATTACATGGTATTGTTATTATTGTTATTGTTGTTGCTAATATTAGTAATATTATAATTAGTGTCATTAGTAATTGTTCATGTTACTAGTTATTAAAATTGTTAAGTAATTATATTATGCAAGAATGTGACGGTTATCGATAGTTCGGGTATATTTTCTATAGTCGTTTATTCAAATGGAATTAGTTATAAAAGTAATAAGAACGAGTTGTTTAAGTTAATTGAACTAGTAAGGTTTAATATAGTCTCGTTATGCGTAATATATTATTTAGATAATTAATTGGAATGATTGATATATTATGTTGGATGCGTAATTATATTAGTTAGTAATTAAATATATTATTGTATTAGGTGTTGAGTATGTGATGGAGTGATGCTACTGATTGGATATTAGCTGCATGATTGGATTATATTGCTATCCAGGTAGGATACACTGACTCTATACTTTATGAACTGATATGAATGAGTGTTTACTCTGTGATGTGTTATGAAAGGATGTTGCCTTATATGTGATGGATGCAAGCTTGAATTATATAAGAATGATATTGGTTGGATTGACTGTGGATTATTTGCAATGGCATGAGTATTTCAGTATTTGATAGCATGATTAAATATTTATATTGTGGCATTCATGAGCATGCATATGCATTGGTTACTGAGATATTGTGGATCAGATATTGTTCTGATATAAAGCCCAGGGTGGTTCTGCAGACCAGGCCTGGTGTCTTATCAGCTATTGAGCTGGTGTTCGGTGATGACCGATTATAGTCTGCCGGGACGTTCGGTATGGCTTGGTGCACGGGTATGAGATTGAGATTGAGATTGAGCTCGAGCATGTCATGACATTTGCATATCATTTAACTGTTGCATTATAATTATTGTGTTACCCTACTCAACCGCGAGGTTGACAGTGTATTCGTGTACACCTACGATGATCCGGAATGGGGAGTAGATTCTACAGGTCAGAGACAGAAGAGCTAGGAGCTGGGGCAGGAATGTGAGATGCATACTTTGGACCGACTTAGTACTATATCACTTCTAGAGGAGTCATCAGTCGTACTTTGTTTATCCTCAATGTAATATCCTTAATAATCAAAGTTTAAATTTTATCAGTTTTTATATAAAGTACTTTGGTTTGTTACTTTGTTATTCACTACCTCGGACATTCCGAGATGGTAACAACTCTATTTATTTGAGAATGTCTTGCTAAAGGCTCTTAAATAAATGGGGGTGTTACTGGTTCGATAGGGCCAACAGTTTGGTACGAACCTCCAGGCAACAAAGGCCGTCGATCCTGCTCCTACGCACCCACTGAGTACACTCGCATTCAACAGGAGTTGGGTAAGGAGCACGCCGCGAGAGAGGCTCTTCAGCAACAAGTCAACAACAACAAGAAGGATATGGAACAGCGCATGGCTGAGATGTGGGCACAAATGCAAGCACATTTGCCCCCGAACACCTGTTCAGGTTTTCCCCCTCCTAACAGTAGAGATCGCCCTCCAGACGATGGATTTGGTTTTGGAGGTGACGGTAGTATAGCCCCCATAGGTTAGATTATGTTTAGGTTTTATGCTAGTTAGCTAGTTGGTGTTAGTTTATGACTTAAGTTAATTAATATGTAGCTAAAGAATTGATCATGTTGAGCTTTTGTGTGGTAGTTTAAACAAATTATGGACCATTGTATGTTATTTGGCTTTATTTATTAAGTACCTTTGGATCCTGATACACGGCTGATGTGGAAATTGGATTCCCGCTTTGCGGTCGACGAGTGTGTTTGTTTGTTGCAGGTTTTTATAATGAACGCGTGAATATATGAAACAATGTTTCAGTAACATTGTGGCTGGACAACAGGCTGCTGTTTCCAGCCACACTTGCACAAATTACTGACGGAAAATCCGTCAGGAAAGTCAAACTTGAAATTGACCATAGTGACGGAATTTCCGTCTGTAATATACACTAGTGGCGGATTTTCGGTCAGGAAAGTCAACAAATAATTTGACCATTCTGACGGAAAATCCGTCAGTAGTATATGAGAGGTGGTGGGTGAAGCTTCAAAAGAGGGCTGAAGATAATCCTGACTATGCCAAAAAATCTGCAATTAATAAGGCAAATAGGAGATCCGGTGGTGTAGACGGGAAAGCGTTGGGCACCCATACTCTTGGCCGGAAGAGTTGCTCGGATGCTTTCAAAGAATTGGTAAGTAATATTTATATTTATATATTTTTCACAATTTGGTTAACCAATCCGATTATATTTTGATTAACTTTTGTATTCATACTTATTTCAGGGTGACGAGGCAACGCCGTATAAGCTGTTTGAGTATACTAAGAAGAATAAGTTTCAACAGTGGGTCAACCCTCGAGCTGTGAAGATCGATGTAAGTCAATCTATCTACTAATTAATTTACAAATTAGTTAATTTATTCGTTTGAATTTTGATGATCAGTATAACATTTCTTTCTTAATTTTTTGTTTTCCAGGCTGCTTATAAGGAAATCATTTCTCAGCCCACTCCAAATGGAGAGCCTCGAGACGAGTATGAGGACTTCTACGAGGCTGTTGACGGGTTTGACGAGAAGTCCAGAATGTTCGGCATCGGTTCGATAGGGCCAACAGTTTGGTACGAGCCTCCAGGCAACAATGGTCGTCGATCATGCTCCTACGCACCCACTGAGTACACTCGCATTCAACAGGAGTTGGGAAAGGAGCGCGCCGCGAGAGAGGCTCTTCGGCAACAAGTCAACAACAACAAGAAGGATATGGAACAGTGCATGGCTGAGATGTGGGCACAAATGCAAGCACATTTGCCCCCGAACACATGTTCAGGTTTTCCCCCTCCTAACAGTAGAGATTGCCCTCCAGACGATGGATTTGGTTTTGGAGGTGATTTTAGTATAGCCCCCATAGGTTTGATTATGTTTAGGTTTCATGCTAGTTAGATAGTTGGTGTTAGTTTATGACTTAAGTTAATTAATATGTAGCTAAAGAATTGATCATGTTGAGCTTTTGTGTGGTAGTTTAAACAAATTATGGACCATTGTATGTTATTTGGCTTTATTTATTTAGTACCTTTGGATCCTGATACGCGGCTGATGTGGAAATTGGATTCCCGCTTTGCGGTCGACGAGTGTGTTTGTTTGTTGCAGGTTTTGATAATGAACGCGTGAATATATGAAACAATGTTTCAATAACATTGTGGCTGGACAGCAGGCTGCTGTTTCCAGCCACACTCGCACAAATTACTGACGGAAAATCCGTCAGGAAAGTCAAACTTGAAATCGACCATAGTGACGGAATTTCCGTCAGTAATATAAACTAGTGGCGGATTTTCCGTCAGGAAAGTCAACAAATAATTTGACCATTCTGACGGAAAATCCGTCAGTAGTATATATTACTGACGGAAATTCCGTCACTATAGTCAAATTATTTGTTGACTTTCCTGACGGAAAATCCGTCACTAGATTATATTACTGACGGAAATTCCGTCACTATGGTCAATTTCAAGTTTGACCTTATGTGACGGAATTTCCGTCAGTAAATTATACTACTGACGGAAATTCCGTCAGTACTTGCATTTTAGTGACGAATTGTAGTGACGAAATTAATTGACGGATTTTCCGTCAGGAATGCTGTTTCCTGACGGATTTTTGCTGTTTGTGACGGATTTTTTCATTCAGTAAAACGCGTGTTTTTTGTAGTGATGGCTAAAGCAAAAGAGAAGTTAAAGTCTTAAGAAAAACAAAGGAAGGGGTAGGGTAATTGGGCTAGAAGTCAACAGCCACCAAGACAGCCCAAACCAAATTCCGCACCTTCGCCAAAACACGATTCCTGCATACCAACCAAAACAGAGCAACAAGAGACAAATACTTATTCCGGATGATGAATGATGTGCGGGTTAACAAACTCCGGCCTAGTGTGATACTCCAAGGTCGACAATCGATCCAAGCAACTCCCAATGTTCCTTGCTTGAGCATCCACCGCACGTTCGAAATAGAGCACTTTGAGAGACAAGGCCTTGACCGCGGCTAAGTATTGACCACCATCCTCACGTAATATCCGATTATCACGGACAAGAGCTCCACCTTGAGTCGTGAGGAATTGCTGACGATCACTCACCACGATCACCTCTTCTTTGACCTCTTTACGGTCACGACATATTTGAGCGAGATGCCCATCAACCTTTCGCATCCACTCACGCAACTCATCACTCATATCCGACTTGCTCCCATTCTCGACCTTAGCACCTTTCAACCCGGAAATCAAAGAAAAGAGCTTATCCATCTTACCCTCCAAACCATCCATACTAGCATTCACCTTTGCCTCCTCACCACTTTCACGACCAAATTGTAAATCACGTCCTTTACCAAGAATTCCGATTAATTCCATTAACTTTTCATCCAGGCGATCTCGGGGTACTACTCCGTAGCTACTAACATCGACAACTCCGGCATGGAATAGTAATTCCGAGACCCACATTCCATAGGGTATATCCAAAGTGGTACAAAACCTTTCCTTGACCAATGTATTCGACACATGCGCGACTTTTGCGCAAAACAGAGGCGCCAAATTAACCTTAGTGTTGATTAACCAATTATACAGAACGATGGCTTCGCAACAAGTCATTTGTCCGGACCTCCACGTCGAGGCAAAATAGAGTTCCAAAGAAAGTTCACAAGAAATTTGAGTTTAGGACTAAAAGAATTGGTTAACATGGGACTTACTTCCATCGCATTATCATCAAAATACCGTTTAATAACCATTTTTTCGTCATTAGACACAATAGACCACTCCTTACTCGGGTCTAGGATTAACCCTTCGTTTTTCAATTTGAACACACGACACACATCATCAAAAGTTATGTCGACATCGTCTCGGCCATTAACCACGGCCCTCAATCCATTCTCGACCAAATTTACAGAAGAAAAAAATTGCACAACCTCTATCGGAAATATGAGACCCGAAAAGTTACTAATATACACCCAATCTTGGAATATCAAGAAGTCTTTGTAAAATTGCAAAGACGGAGACCCATCTATCCAAGAAGTTGGATAAAATCGGCCTGCATGTATTTAATACAGTAATAAACGTTCGATTAACATACCTTCTTGCTTAGTCATGCACACCTTTTCTAAACCCTCCTTTGTAGCTTCACCGGAGACATTTCGAAACAGGGGACGGGGTGATAAATTTTCCTCGAAAACCTCATCCCCCATAACGGGTTTTCCCTTATCCACTTTACGCCTCTTGCTACCCTCTGATTTTGGAATGGTAACGGAAATCGGTTCAGGGGATGGTGGTGGGGATGGTGTTGGTGTCGGAGAATGGTGTTTGTGACGGGTGGAACGACGAGCAGAAAAGGGTGGCATTTTGGGTAAGCTAATTTTTTCGGTTAGAGGAGGATGATTTTAATGGAGTTTTCTTGAATTACTTTGATGTGTGATGTTGATGGAGTTAGTGTAAGAGTGAGGGAGACGGTTATGGGGTTATGGGAAGGGTGATTTGGAGTGTTAGAGTTGTAATAGGTGGATAGGTCACGTGGGGTAGGTTAGGTAGTAAATGGAGTAGATAAAACGTAAATATTTGTTACGATTTTATTTGTTACGTAAATTTTTGGTACGTAAATATTTGTAGATACGGTTTTAATATGTTACGTACTTGAGGTACGTAATTATATAGTTGAGATATAATATGAGTGGTTTGATATTATTAGGATTAGATTTGTTAATATTTGAATATTATGTTATTTAAGAAAGATGGTTGTGTACATTGTATAACATATAGAGTAATAGAATCGAAATTCGAGCATTTAATCAAAATAATATACAAAGGCATGCAGCGGAATATACAGACACAGTCATATAATTCTGTCTTTACATAGTCAGTCATTGGGTTATTTTTAGCTCTTAAGATCAATTAGGTGCCAGCGATTAAACCAATTTCCAATCGCAAAGTCTCAAATCGTTCCCTAGCCAATGGTTTGGTAAAATATCCGCCCATTGTTTTTCCGTACTACAACTTTCCAATTTAATGTTTTTCCTTTATACATGGTCGCGTAAGAAGTGATGTCTAATTTCTATGTGTTTTGTTCTCGAGTGTTGAGCCGGGTTCTTAGATATTAGTATAGCACTCGTATTATCACATAATATAGGTACACATCCCACGTCAATACCGTAATCAAGCAGTTGTTGTTTTAACCATAGGAGTTGGGAACATACCAGTGCGACTGCAATATACTCTGCTTCTGCAGGTGACAAAGCGACAAAATTTTGTTTCTTGGATGCCCATGATATAATACATGGTCCAACAAAGGTCGCAAGTCCAGAAGTACTTTTCCTGTCTAAAGAACAACCTTCATAATCCGCATCTGAATATCCTAGTAGGTTAAAATTACAATCTAGGGGATACCATAAGTATAATTTGTGGGGAATAAAGCATGTATTCGCCCTAAAACATGAAGGCTTATAACGAATCTTACAGTTGTGAATATAGTCATAAGATAATTAAAAACATGAAAAGGAATACAACCTTAGGTCCTTCCTTGAATAGGCCTAAGAACAGGAATTAAAGCAAATTCCCTCCTATAACTTGCACCCAAGACTTGATTGAGATGATGCCGCGTGTGGTAGAAATACTCTCCAATTGCCTTGCAATATGGGGAGAGCTTTTGTGAGTTTTGATGTGAGATCTGAGTTTTGGGAAAAGAATGTTCTCAAAACCCTAATTCTTGAGATTATCAATTAACCAGTCCCCTGACAAAAGGAGAAGGTCTCTCCTTATGTAGCGTGTGGGTCGGCCGAATGGGTTAGGGTAAGAGTGGGCCTTTTCCACTCTTACCTTATTCCTTTTCGTGATTCGACCCGTTTTGCTAAAAATATAATTCGCGGGTTTTATTTATAAATCGCATACATGTTATCAGAAATTAATGCAGTCGATGTATTAATAATGGTCTGATAAAATTACGATATTGTATAATTACCCAAATTAATATAACTGTTTATATTAATACGCGAATACAATATTTAATTAAATATAACCGTTTATATTTAATTTACGAATTAATTATGTAATCTGTATTAGCAAAAATTATTTAATCCGTATTAAATAATAATCTCAACATCTTATTGACTAATGTAATAGTCAATACCTCTGACTAACTGTTTAGTCGTATCCGGCATAAATGTGACTGTATTTTCATACCTTCACATCTCTCAAACGTGTCCTATAGGTGTGACGTATAGGGACCAGTTGATCACCGCCATCCGTATGACAATAACGTCAAACTTATCTAGCAAGCCAACCGTTATTGATAAACGTGGATCAACTGATAATAATACTGAAGTATGCCCTTGTGATCCTTTAAGAGATTTAATAAGTCATTGTACTAACTGTTAAGGACACCAGCCCCAACAATCTCCCACTTGTCCGTATAAGGGTATGTGCAATGACGTCATCACACTACATGTGGAGGACACAAGCTCCAACAAACTCCCACTTGTCCGTACAAGTGTAGGTGCGATAACCGATTCTCATATCCTTTTAAAATTTCTCCCACTCAATGTAAGACAATTTGCAAATCTGCTTTCGCAAAGGTCGTATCTCACAAGCGATCTGTATCAAGAGTGGTTTCCCCGACTAGAGAGTAACTTAACTGATAAAAAGAATCTGTATTCGAGCATGGCCATGCATTTCAGTTACTACTCCTCGAGTGGCCCTGAGAAATGATAAAATCCTGATAAGGGTTTGGATATTTCCCTCAACTCGAATCCTGCCGATGTAAGCGCAACATGAAATAACCCAGAAAAAATCCTCTTGGCCCCTGTTACGGAAGACCGTGGGAAAGAAACCAAAGTTACCCAAAATCTGCCTTAATCTCAAGAGACAGTTAAAAGTCAAAAGACTCGACTCTAAGGAACACTATGGAGATCCTATCCACGACCTGGCACCCAATGTTATAAAACATTTAGGACTCCATAACGTTGTCACGGGGTGTCCTACGAGATATCCGTATAACTAGCCTTTGTGATTGGTCAGTCAGCCGTTTGACTTATGGCTCGTTGAATCCACCATCAACCAACGTCACAAAATGATTACCTGAGTTATCAGCTCAAGTGGGTAATCAAGGACTAAAACGATGTAATGTTAATCAGTTCACTTTGTGGTGTTCAAAATTGGCGTACAATTCCACATGAAAAACAAAACATAATATATCATAACAATGAGGTTGAATAGAGTACACGAGAAAATGAATTATTACATGAATTCATTAAAGGGTACTACAACTTAGGAACACATCTAATTCCCATGGAATGAATGTGCCCTTCATGCTTATCACGTGGTAATGCTTTTGTGAGAGGATCAGCTATGTTGTCATCCGTAGCGATCTTATCAATGAAAATCTTCTTTTGCACCACGTAATCTCAAATTAGATGAGCTTTCCGTTGTACATGTCTAGCTTTGTTGCTAGACTTATGCTCCTTAGCTTGGAAGATGGCACCTTTATTGTCACAATAAACGGTGATTGGGTCATTCGAACTAGGCACTACTGAGAGTCCTTGTAAGAATTGACGCATCCATATTGCTTCCTTAGCTGCTTCCGAGGCGGCATAGTACTCGGACTCAGTCGTAGAATCTGATGTAACACTCTGTTTAGAACTTTTCCAGCTGACAGCAGCGCCATTAAGAGTAAAAACGAATCCAGACTGAGATTTCGAGTCGTCTCGATCCGTTTGGAAGCTAGCATCTGCGTAACCCGTGGCGCAGAGCGTCGAGTCGCCTCCGTAAGTCAATCCCCAATCTTTAGTCCTCCTTAGGTACTTAAGAATGTTTTTCACGGCCATCTAGTGTTGTTCACCTGGATGAGTTTGGAATCGACTTGTCATACTCAATGCATATGCAACGTCTGGACGTGTGCATATCATGGCATACATGATCGATCCTATTGCCGAAGCATAAGGAGTTCGACTCATGCGCTCTTTCTCTTCCAATGTCTTAGCTTCTTGAGTCTTGCTCAAGTGAAGCCCAGTAGTCATAGGAAGGAACCCTTTCTTGGAGTTCGTCATGCTGAATCTCTCTAGAATCTTATCTATGTAAGACTCCTGACTGAGAGAGAACATCCGTCGTGATCTATCCCTGTAGATACGGATGCCCAAAATTCTTTGTGCCTCTCCCAGATCTTTCATCTGGAAATGGTTTTTCAACCATGCCTTAACCGAAGAAAGGAGAGGTATGTCATTCCCAATCAAGAGTATGTCATCGACATACAGTACTAGGAAGACAATCTTGCTCCCACTCGACTTGATATAGAGACATGGTTCCTCGACTGATCGAATAAACCCATTCTCTTTTATCACTTGTTCGAAGCGATGATACCAACTCCGTGATGCTTGCTTAAGTCCATAGATGGAACGTTTAAGCTTGCAAACCTTCTTAGTATTTTCTGGATCAATAAAACCCTCGGGTTGTACCATGTACAACTCTTCCTCCAAATAACCGTCTAAGAAGGCGGTTTTAACGTCCATCTGCCATATTTCATAGTCATGAAATGCGGCGATCGCTAAGATAATCCAAATGGAACGTAGCATGACTACGGGTGCAAAGATCTCATCGTAGTGCAAGCCTGGCACTTGGGTGAAACCTTTAGCAACTAGTCTTGCCTTATGGATATATTGTTTACCTTCCACGGCATGCTTTATTTTGTAAAGCCATTTGCATTGAAGGGGACGTACCTTTGCAGGCAGGTCCACAAGATCCCACACGTTGTTCTCATACATGGAGTCCATCTCGGATTGCGTGGCTTCTAGCCATAGCCTTGAGTCAGAACTGGTCATGGCACCTTTATAGGTTGTGGGTTCATTACCCTCTAGGAGTAAGACGTCGTCTATATCATGTTCCTCGACCATACCAATGTATCTGTCCGGAGGAATAGAGACTCTTCCCGACCTCCTAGGTTCCTCAGGAATATCTACCGCAGCCTCGGTTGAAGGAACTGTTTCCTCCAATGGAAACTGCCTTGCCATAAATCATATTGTGTAATGAGAAAATACAACTGTTATTTTCTATTACAAATGAAAATCCGAGTTTGTCACGTGCAGAAACTGAAATAATGTTTTTGGATAAACTAGGTACATAATAACAGTTATATAAAGATAACTCGAATCCACTTGGAAGCTGGATCACGTATGTTCCCCTCGAGACTGCAGCAACACGTGCTTCATTCCCGACACGCAGGTCAACCTCACCCTTGATGAGGGGTTCTTGGTTTCGGAGGCCCTGCACATGATTACATAGATGAGAACCACAACCTGTATGTAGTACCCAAGTTCCGTAACTTGCATGGTTAATCTCAATCATGTGAATAAAAGAAGAAGAAGAAGACATACCAACAGGAATAACGCGGCCTGCTTTGATGTCCTCTCGATACACGAGGAATGTACGCCTCCAATGCCCAGTCTTGTGGCAATGGTGGCATTCCATGCTAGTATCCTTGCTCTTTGTTTTGCCCTGTGAGTTGCTCGACTCACCTGGCCCACTCTTAGTAAATCCTGGTTTCTTGAACCTGGGCTTACCTACCACTAGGTCGCCCTGAGCTTTAGTTTTCCCTTTACCCCGACCCTTACTGGAGATCATGAGAACATCCTGCTTCACGCTCATGAGGAGTCTTCTTCATGTCGTTCATGTAATAGTTGGCTCTGAAGAGGGCGAACCCATCATGAAGTGAATGAAGCATTCGGACAACGATTATGTTCTCACTGATCTTGCAGTTTAGGGCCTCAAGTTTCTCGATATTCTCAATCATGTTGAGAATATGTGGGCTAACAGCTTGGCTGTAACAACCCGACCCACCACGGTCGTAACACACCCCCAATAAGATGGGAGGTAAGCCTTTGGGCCCATTATTTGTCCTCACTTAAGCCCAAAAGCACAAGGCCTTGTTACTAAGTGGTGGGTGGAAGTTATTATAAACATATCACAAGCCTCACATTCTACCGATGTGGGACAAATCAACTTTCCTCTCATTCTTGGGGTGTTACAAACTCCCCCACTTAAAGAATACAACGTCCTCGTTGTGCCTCAAACTTGACCACAACCAGGGCCAGAATCCTCCCCCGCTAGGTGTGTGACCCGGGTACTCCCGACCACAGGCTCACCACACGGTCGCAGGGTCGCTCTGATACCATTTGTAACAACCCGACCCACCACGGTCGTAACACACCCTCAATAAGATGGGAGGTAAGCCTTTGGGCCCATTATTTGTCCTCACTTAAGCCCAAAAGCACAAGGCCTTGTTACTAAGTGGTGGGTGGAAGTTATTATAAACATATCACAAGCCTCACATTCTACCGATGTGGGACAAATCAACTTTCCTCTCATTCTTGGGGTGTTACATTGGCCCTTCTGGAGTTTCCCCTCAAAGAAGCGACAGGTATGCTCATAAGAAACGATTCTCGGAGCTTTCGAGAATTCGTTAGTGAGCGTGGTGAAAATCTTGTTTGCACCATGGGTTATGAAGCGTCTTTGCAAATTGGATTCCATTGCATAGATGAGTACGTTCTTTATCACACCCGCTTCCATGACGAAGTCGCTATGAGCGCGAACTTCGTTAGCTCTAGCTCCAGTTCCTGGGTGTGCCGGAATGGGCTCAGTTAAGTACTTGAGCTTTCGGTCAGCAATGGCAGCATTCCGTAGTGCTGCCTCCCAGTCAGAGAAGTTTGACCCATCATTCCTCAGTCTAGTTGCCTGATTCATGGAGTCCATGAAGGCTTTTAGCCAGGATTCACGTGCTAGCTTGGCACTTGGCATTGGGTCTTCACCAGCCATTAGTAATACAGCAGTTTAATTGAACGTGTTCTACACTGAAAAAGAAGATAAAAACAAAACCATATAAGCAACTCATTGTTGTGATTTAAGTCTATTTTAAATTGTATTTAAACTCGTAGACTCATGCATTTATATAATTAATCTCCTCAAGAATTATATAAACGATCCCAAGACTCAATTTCCGTATATTGATAAGCCCACAGCTTGGCTAATTCCACCGTTGGAACTCTTGGTCGATAGATTTCCGTAAATCCTATCTATTAGTCCATCACAGTCGCTAGATAGTATCGAGTGACCACGATGTTGAGATAAAATAAATCATCTGTTCCCACTTACCCGACGTAGAAGGGGTCATATTATGCCTACCGACGAAGAAGGGATTCATGGGAGTCTGATTTATAAAGACTAGTCTCAATTTTTTTTTTTATACGAGGAAGACACCGTCAACTTATATTTATCCATTTTAAGTGAACCAATATCTAGCATATACGTGAATGAATGAAATAAAGTGATGGCTTTGCAATTGACATGTGACATCTGTATTGTCACAGAAAACTAACGCGTAACCTCTACATGAGTCAGTTTTCAGGCATGTTATAGGTGGTTTGGTTTTAGGCGGAATATGATGCAAGCTATTATAGATGATAGTATAAAATAAATGCGATAAACGTAAACAAAAGTCCTAGTGTGGCCTATCCTACCAAAATAAACATAAAAACAACTTTGGAATCCACCGTTGGACCCTAGAAGCTTGTCTTGATGTTCCATCTTGGTCCTTGCAGCGGGAGTGAGCATCCGGTCTCCGTCTTTGGTCTTCACAAAATTACTAATTTAAATTACAAATACAACCCTATTTACATTCTAATTTAAATACAAAAGTAATTACATGGCAAAAACCCAAAACGGAGATTCAAGATCTCAAAATTACAAACAAGACTGTGTTCCATCATTACGGTAACACAATCTTCTAAGGCCACACTAAGTTACAACCGCTTGCAAAATTAAATACGTTATAGAAAGCATTCAAAGGGGATTCAACAAGACGATAAATAAAATGCATCAACTAAAATTAAAATTCATTCATGACATAATACTGTTATTATGATTAATAAATTTTACCAAACCACCTTTACGAGATTAAAATTATGTGATTATACCGTTTTAACCACTTTAATTTTAACAAGTTTATAATCCATTATCTTAAACCGTTTTAAAATAATATGTATCATGCGAGAGTGAACCGTTTCACAAAACAATATACTATTTCCGTATACAGCATATTACTTTTGGCCAAGCGAAAATAAAAACAAGTTATTTTCGGAAAAAATAAAACGACTGGTACAGGGTAGAGGTCGACCGACCTCAACATGGGGTCGACCGACCTTCTGACAGAAAAAAATTTCCTGTAACAGCAGAATGGTCGACCGACCCATTAAACAGGTCGACCGACCACAAAACACGAAATCGAGTTTCTGAAAACGCGAAATTGCTGCACTTTCAATCAAAACAAGTTTCTTACCTTTGATTCAAAACGTGTAAATCAAAATAAACAACAACAAGGGTTCACATATTGTCAAGAATATCGATTAATTAACAATATGTAAACAGGAATCGAAAACAAGATCGATTACACAAAAGAGAAACTGCCGAAAAACAGAAACCCTACGCGGGAGGTGGTCGACCGACCACAATAATGGGTCGACCGACCCACACGGCAGGCAGAAACGATTTTCAAAAAATTTTAAATCAAGAATTATGAAAAACACAAAAGTAAAATTTCGTGGCCTTGTCTCTGATACCACTTGTGGGGAATAAAGCATGTATTCGCCCTAAAACATGAAGGATTATAACGAATCTTACAGTTGTGAATATAGTCATAAGATAATTAAAAACATGAAAAGGAATACAACCTTGGGTCCTTGCTTGAATAGGCCTAAGAACAAGAATTAAAACAAATTCCCTCCTATAACTTGCACCCAAGACTTGATTGAGATGATGCCGCGTGTGCTAGAAATACTCTCCAATTGCCTTGCAATATGGGGAGAGCTTTTGTGAGTTTTGATGTGAGATCTGAGTTTTGGGAAAAGAATGTTCTCAAAACCTTAATTCTTGAGATTATCAATTAACCAGTCCCCTGACAAAAGGAGAAGGTCTCTCCTTATGTAGCGTGTGGGTCGGCCGAATGGGTTAGGGTAAGAGTGGGCCTTTTCCACTCTTACCTTATTCCTTTTAGTGATTCGACCCGTTTTGCTAAAAATATAATTCGCGGGTTTTATTTATAAATCGCATACATGTTATCAGATATTAATGCAGTCGATGTATTAATAATGGTCTGATAAAATTACGATATTGTATAATTACCCAAATTAATATAACTGTTTATATTAATACGCGAATACAATATTTAATTAAATATAACCGTTTATATTTAATTTACGAATTAATCATGTAATCCGTATTAGCTAAAATTATTTAATCCATATTAAATAATAATCTCAACATCTTATTGACTAATTTAAAAGTCAATACCTCTGACTAACTGTTTAGTCGTATCCGGCATAAATGTGACTGTATTTTCATACCTTCACATCTCTCAAACGTGTCCTATAGGTGTGACGTATAGGGACCAGTTGATCACCGCCATCTGTATGACAATAACGTCAAACTTATCTAGCAAGCCAACCGTTATTGATAAACGTGGATCAACTGATAATAATACTGAAGTATGCCTTTGTGATCCTTTAAGAGATTTATTAAGTCATTGTACTAACTGTTAAGGACACCAGCCCCAACATAATTTTGATGTTCCAATTAGATATCGTAGAATTCTCTTAACCGCAATCATATGCGATTCTTTTATTGCAGATTGAGACCGAGCACAGACGTAGATACTAAACATTATATCTGGACGACTTGCAGGAAGATAAAGAAGTGAGCCGATCATACCTCGATAAGTGGTTTCATCTACTTACTTACCGTCTTCATCTTTGGTGAGCTTTTTATCTGTAACCATTGGAGTGGGCATGGGATGAGAGGATTCCATTCCGAATTTCTTTATTAATTCCTTGACGTATTTTTCTTGATGATCTTTGATACCCTCATTCGTTTGTTGGATTTGAAGTCCAAGGAAGAATTTCAGTTGTCCCATCATACTCATCTCGAATTCGGATGTCATCAATTCTGAAAAATATTGGCACAGCCTTTTGTTGGTTGAGCCAAATATAATATCGTTAACGTAGATCTGGACTACTAATAGATCAGAATTTTCACTCTTTCCAAAAAATGTTTTGTGCACTAATCCTCTTTTGAATCCATAAAGAATCAATACAAGGATCAATCTCAAGCTGTAAGGCTGTCAAGAGCACGAGGCTCTAATACCAATTGAAGAGTCTATTGATCTAGATATACTCAAGAAGGCGGGGGAGGGGGGGTTGAATTGAGTATGCCAACTTTTTGGCTTCTTCTTCGTTGTATGAGATGTTAGAGTGAGTATAGAATAAAAACAATAAAGTAAGAGGAGACACGATATTTTGAAGTGGTTCAGTTTCACAAATCGAAACCTACGTCCACTATTCTCGATTAATAAAATTAGTACCTTCTCCGGATTACTTTTTTGTCAACCCTACTCGTACAACTTTGATATTAGTTGTAACTCAGTCTAGATACCGTGAAATACCTAGCTACGTCAAGTACCGTAAAATACTTGACTACAATGAGTACCGCTAAATACTCGAACTATCTTAATTATATAAGATAAATATTCAATGAACTCTTTTGTTCAACGATCTTGAACGTATGAGAGTAATCTTCAATGCTTGTAGTCTTTATGATAGAATATGACAATTCTTGGCACGAATATCGAGACGCACGAGAGGTATCGTTCGATTCTTGGGATGCGTGTAGGTGTGTATATTTTTGTTAACGTTTAATGTGTTACGCTAATGTCCTTTATATAGTAAATTAGATCTAGGTTAAGTCCTAGATGTTTTAGGAATATTACTTTATCTAGAATTCTTATTTCTAGGTAATATTCTAAAACTAATCTTATTTGAACTAGGAAAGATTTTATATAAGATATTATTAATTTAAGACATAAGATTGAATTTCTCAAACCTAACCAATTTAGCAAATAACTTATATCATAAAATATAACATCCTATTTTAAATCAATTCCTAATACTTGTCAAGATATCATAAATTATATCTTTAACCAAATCATAATTTAATTTTAAGGTAAATTAAATAAACACAGAATATTTATTTAATTAGACCAAAACGACAATTAAAAACGTGTTATCAACCGAGTAGAAACGTGGTGTACGTTTCCCGAGGCACACGATTTTCTTAGGCATTCGGAGTTTGACAATAACGGTTAGAATAAAATTCCTATAGTATATTAGGATAAATAATTAACTCATAAGATAATTATTTTAATTCTTTTAACTAAATAATATTTTTATTCTAAAAACCGTTTTAAGATTACTAATTTAATATATGACAATATAACAACCATACACAATTATTTTCACACTTTACTTATTTTACGCATTTCTCATTTCTTCATAGAGTTATAGATGCGAACTATAACTAAGAGCTATTTGATTCCGCAATAAGACTGTATTCTTGTAAATCTTCAAAAAGACTTGATACGAGCTTGATCTTTCTACAATCCATGATTGAATCTATACTTGACTAAAATACGATCTTCGCTCTATAATTAACTTTACCCTTTAACACACGATTACACGTATATGTATATGAAAATATATTTACTTAGACTTGTCATTATTAAAACATAAAACAATATATTAAACATATAATATATATTACTCAACAACATGCAAGATAAGAACGAGGTGAATTAAACAAAACAGTACATACGGAAACAAAAGAACAATAGATAAGTGTATAAGTCTAAGTATGAAAACCGCAAGTACAAAATGCAGCCCGGGATAGTATATCCCTACAGGACTCTAATGTATAACAAAATCTAAGTCTAGCTAAACGATAAAGTGTATGTCATCGATGATAGGATCATCGCTCGCTAGCCTCAGTAACCCTCCAGCAACGATCATGTACCTACATACATAAAAACATGTACGCCACAATCAGTGGGGAGTGACTAGAGTTCTCCTAGCCACTTATTGTTAGCAACACGTAACACATAAGAACATCCAACATACTCCGACATTTATAACATGCGAAGTATATAAAATAAGAGTCGGAATTTTTTTGAAATGAGAGCCGGTCACCCTTCCAGTTGCCTGGCCGGGGGGTCTTTCACCTCAAACCATTTACGAACTCAAAATAAGAGTCGTCCAATGCCTTGGACGAACAATAACTAAGATAACAATACTCTTAAGCAAACAATCATTCAGCAACATCTGACACTCTACCCCAACTCTAGCAAGCAGATGCAAACAGCAGTATTTAGAACAATCCCCAACTCAAGAAAGAACTAATCACAATCAGCAGTGTCCAAGTCACACCCCAACTCAGATAAACTTGGTACACAAATCAGCAAGTATACATCCTTGAACCCCAACTCAGGCACGAATGGATACCAATCAGCTAATCATGGGTCTTGACGCAACTCAGCCAGAACCATTACCCTTCGTAGTGAATTAAATCCCAACTCAGATTCAATTCACCACGATCATACAAACTCACAGAAGGACAGTGGTCCCAACTCAGACATCTTCTACCACATCATCCATACACGTGACGGTCTAGAGGTCCCAACTCAGACATGTCCGCCACGCCACAAACACTCACATGTCAAACTAGAGGTCCCAACTCACACTAGTAGAAAAACATCTATTTGCGGCTATCTATTTGAGGCGTTTTAGCCAAACAACAGCAAATAACGTATGAGTCATTTGAGGCGTTTTGGAAAAAACGCAGCAAATGAGTCATTTGAGGCGTTTTTCACAAAAACGCCGCAAATGATTATTATTTAAAAAAAAGAGAGAATTGAAAGTGGGATAACATTCACGCGTGTTTCACTGTACTTCATCCCTCCCAAATTAATAAAATAAAAAGTGAACAACCACGCAAATCTTACCAAACTCCGTCCCAAACTCCGTCGACAACCATGCAAATCTGCCAACACCGCCTCACCGCCAATGGAAATCGACGGAACTCGCCACCTCACCATCTCCTCTATTCCTATTATTCTTAATTAGGTATGTGAATTGATTTTTAGGGTTAACTATTTCGATTAATTGTAGTTTGAATTAGCGAAATACAATACGATTAATTCAATACGATTCTTAGGGTTAACTACTTTCCTGTTTAAATATTTCGATCTTTTATGATTTTTATGATTTTCGACTAATTTATACTGTTTTATTGGTCACTGTGTGTTAGCGAAATACAATACGATTAATTCAATGTCTGTTTTATTGGTCACTGTAAAATTGCATAGCAGTTTGGTATCCGCTGATAAATTTCATGTCTTGGGTATGGTAGGCAAAGATGTCTGTTTGAATCCTCCCCTCTCCAGTCGTTACATCGTATGTGTAATTAATTCGACGGCTAAGGTAAATACTGGGTGATCTCATTTTCAGCAGCCTCTTTTTTTTTTGTTCTTATGTGTCTGATTAAGCATAAGAGCTATAGAAAGGCAGTCTTGTTCTTGCAATCCCATAAACGCAAGTGTTGGCAGGATTCTGACAAAACGTTGAATAATTTGGAACAGGTGCTCCAGTTGCCGGTTCTGCAGTCGATGAGATCAAGCAAGTTGTAGGCTATGTGAGCATAGTATAATAAGCAAAATAGAAAGCATTTGATAATGCGTTGGCAGGTTGACTGGTCTATTCTTAAATGGTGAATGAGCAGGATTTGAGAAGTAGGAGTCCACCTTCCCTCCTCATTTCTTTTAAGATCTACCCCATCTCAGACTCAGATCATTCTTTTTTCCCTCCTATATAACTAACATCAAAACTCACACATTGTTTCTTCATTTCTCACTTCTGCAAACCATACAACTAGCTAGTCACAAAATGAGCTTGTTGGGTGCCCAGGAAAATGGAAGTCATAACGTTAATGCTATTGAATCGAGTAACAAAAACAAGTACACGAGGATAAACTCCGAGCTTGCTGAGGATCATCAGGGGTTAGACCGCGCTAAAACAGTACGGAAATATGTCCTTGCTTGTGCTTTCTTTGCTTCTCTCAACTCTGTTCTTCTTGGTTACGGTATGTTTTCTATTCTCATTTCATGTCTTCGACTTTGACTTTAAATATTGTGCTTCATATGCTTTAGCTGCTTTTGTGTTTTCCAGACATCTTCTGTGTTCACAACATTACGTTCTTTCCTATTAAACTTATATAATCACAGTGCACTAATTTTACAACTTTTTCTTTTTTGAAAAGATTACACATTTGCCCATCAACATTCAACATTCTTGTCTTTATCCATTCTTGGGCTTGCGTGCCTAACCGTGACTATGTAGTGCTGTCTCCGTTTTCCTCATTGGTTGGTGATTCAGAATGCTACTAGTCTCAATCTCTCAGATATAAGATTGTGCAATGTGATCTCCCTTACACCCTGCCAGTGACAAAAAAGTCGTCCGCTTAAGGGTGTAAGATTTGTTTCTTCAAGAAGTTATACTTTGCAAGGCTATTCAATCCTGATACTCGCCTGATAGTTGAAACTGAAGGGAACTGAAAAACTGCAATATGATCGACCATTGTCACAGTCATAGTGCTCTAGCTTCGACAATAAAAGCCGAGTTGTTATCGCTTATCATGTTATTTATGTAATAGTTTAATAGTTCAGAATTAGTGATGTGGGGAATAAAGCATGTATTCACCCTAAACTTGCAGGAATATAATGAAAAATACAGTTGTGTTTATAGTCATAAGATTAAAAAGGATAAGAAAAAGAATTCAACCTTTGATCCTTTGTGCTTATGGCCTAAGAACAGGAATTAAAGTAAATTCCCTCCTATAACTTGCACCCAAGACTTGATTGAGATGATGCCGCGTGTGCTAGAAAATACTCTCCAATTGCCTTGCAATATGGGGAGAGCTTTTGTGAGGTTTTAGATGTGAGATCTGAGTTTTGGGAAAAAGATGTTCTCAAAACCCTAATTATGAGAATTATGAATTACCAGTTCGTGACAAAAGGAGAAAGACTCTCCTTTTGTATTACTTAGGTCGGCCGAATGGGTCTTGGGTAAGGGTGGGCTTTTTCCACTCTTACCTTATACCTTTGCGTGATTCGACCCGTTTAGCTTTAAGTTGTTCGCGGGTTTTATTTATAAATCGTAACATGTTATCAGATATTAATACAGTCGATATATTAATAATGGTCTGACAAAATACGATATTGTCTAATTACCCAAATTAATATAACTGTTTATATTAATACGCGAATACTATATTTAATTAAATATAACCGTTTATATTTAATTTACGAATTAATCTTGTAATCCGTATTAGCTAAAATTATTTAATCCGTATTAAATAATAATCTCAACATCTTATTGACTAATTTATTAGTCAACACCTCTGACTAACTGTTTAGTCATATCCGGCATAAATGTGACTGTATTTTCATACCTTCACATCTCTCAAACGTGTCCTATAGGTGTGACGTATAGGGACCAGTTGATCACCGCCATCCGTATGACAATAACTTCAAACTTATCTAGCAAGCCAACCGTTATTGATAAACGTGGATCAACTGGTAATAATACAAAAGTATGCCCTTGTGATCCTTAAAGAGATTTAATAAGTCATTGTACTTAATTGTCAAGGACACCAGCCCCAACAATCTCCCACTTGTCCGTACAAGGGTATGTGCAATGACGTTATCACACTACATGTGGAGGACACAATCTCCAACAAACTCCCACTTGTCCGTACAAGTGTAGGTGCGATAACCGAATCTCATATCCTTTTAAAATTTCTCTCACTCAATGTAAGACAATTTGCAAATCCGCATTCGCAAAGGTCGTATCTCACAAGCGATCTGTATCAAGAGTGGTTTCCCCGACTAGAGAGTAACTTAACTGATAAAACGAATCTGTATTCGAGCATGGCCATGCATTTCAGTTACTACTCCTCGAGTGGCCCTGAGAAATGATAAAATCCTGATAAGGGTTTGGATATTTCCCTCAACTCGAATCCTGCCGATATCGCCCAGCATGAAATAACCCAGAAAAAATCCTCTTGGCCCCTGTTACTGTGACCGTGGGAAAGAAACCAAAGTTACCCAAAATCTGTCTTAATCTCAAGAAACAGTTGAAAGTCAAAAGACTCGACTCTAAGGAACACTATGGAGGTCCTATCCACGACCTGGCACCCAATGTTATAAAACATTTAGGACTCCATAACGTTGTCACGGGGTGTCCTACGAGATATCCGTATAACTCGCCTTTGTGATTGGTCAGTCATCCACGTGACTTATGGCTCGTTGAACCCACCATCAACCAACGTCACAAAATGATTACCTGAGTTATCAGCTCAAGTGGGTAATCAAGGACCAAAACGATGTAATGTTAATCAGTTCACTTTGTGGTGTTCAAAATTGGCGTACAATTCCACATGAGAAACAAAACATTTTATATCATAACAATAAGGTTGAATAGAGTACACGAGAAAATGAATTATTACATGAATTCATAAAAGAGTACTACAACTTAGGAACACATCCAATTCCCATGGAATGAATGTGCCCTTCATGCTTATCACGTGGTAATGCTTTTGTGAGAGGATCGGCTATGTTGTCATCCGTAGCGATCTTTTCAATAAAAATCTCCTTTTGCTCCACGTAATCTCTGATTAGATGAGCTTTCCGTTGTACATGCCTAGCCTTGCTGCTAGACTTATGCTCCTTAGCTTGGAAGATGGCACCGCTATTGTCACAATAGACGGTGATTGGGTCATTCGAACTAGGCACTACTGATAGTCCTTGTAAGAATTGACGCATCCATATTGCTTCCTTAGCTGCTTCTGAGGCGGCATAGTACTCGGACTCAGTCGTAGAATCTGCTGTAACACTCTGTTTAGAACTTTTCCAGCTGATAGCAGCGCCATTAAGAGTAAAAACGAATCCAGACTGAGATTTCGAGTCATCTCGATCCGTTTGGAAGCTAGCATCTGCGTAACCCGTGGCGCAGAGCGTCGAGTCGCCTCCAAAAGTCAATCCCCAATCTTTAGTCCTCCGTAGGTACTTAAGAATGTTTTTCACGGCCATCCAGTGTGGTTCACCTGGATGAGCTTGGAATCGACTGGTCATACTCAATGCATATGCAACGTCTGGACGTGTGCATATCATGGCATACATGATCGATCCGATTGCCGAGGCATAAGGAATCCGACTCATGTGCTCTTTCTCTTCCACTGACTTAGCTTCTTGAGTCTTGCTCAAGTGAAGCCCAGGAGTCATGGGAAGGAACCCCTTCTTGGAGTTCGTCATGCTGAATCTCTCCAGAATCTTCTCTATATAAGATTCCTGACTGAGAGACAACATCCGTCGTGATCTATCCCTGTAGATACGGATGCCCAAAATTCTTTGTGCCTCTCCCAGATCTTTCATCTGGAAATGGTTTTTCAACCATGCTTTAACCGAAGATAAGAGAGGTATGTCATTCCCAATCAAGAGTATGTCATCGACATACAGTACTAGGAATACAATCTTACTCCCACTCGACTTGATATAGAGACATGGTTCCTCGACTGATCGAATGAACCCATTCTCTTTTATCACTTGGTCGAAGCGATGATTCCAACTCCGCGATGCTTGCTTAAGTCGATAGATGGAACGCTTAAGCTTGCAAACTTTCTTAGGATGTGCTGGATCGATAAAACCCTCGGGTTTTATCATGTGCAACTCTTCCTCCAAATAACCGTTTAAGAAGGCGGTTTTAACGTCCATTTGCCATATTTCATAGTCATGAAATGCGGCGATCGCTAAGATAATCCGAATGGAACGTAGCATGACTACGGGTGCAAAGATCTCATCGTAGTGCAAGCCTGGCACTTGGGTGAAACCTTTAGCAACTAGTCTAGCCTTATGGATATCTTGTTGTCCTTCCACGGCATGCTTTATCTTGTAAAGCCATTTGCATTGAAGGGGACGTACCTTTGCAGGTAGATCCACAAGATCCCACACGTTGTTCTCATACATGGAGTCCATCTCGGATTGCATGGCTTCTAGCCATAGCTTTGAGTCAGAACTGGTCATGGCACCTTTATAGGTTGTGGGTTCATTACCCTCTAGGAGTAAGACGTCATCTGTATCGTGTTCCTCGACCATACCAATGTATCTGTCCGGTGGAATAGAGACTCTTCCTGACCTCCTAGGTTCCTCAGGGATATCTACCGCAGCCTCGGTTGAAGGTACTGTTTCCTCCAATGGTTGCTCGGTAGTTGGTTCTTGAACCTCCGATAACTCGAAGGTTCTATTACTCGACTTGTTCTCGAGAAATTCTTTCTCTAAGAACGTCGCACTAGCCGCAACAAAAACACGTTGTTCGGTAGGTGAGTAGAAGTAATGACCAAACGTTCCCTTTGGATAGCCTATAAAGTATGTCTTGACCGATCGCGGGCCGAGCTTATCCTCGTGTCTCCACTTGACATAAGACTCGCAGCCCCAAACCCGAATAAAGGACAAGTTAGGGACCGTTCCCTTCCATAATTCGTATGGAGTCTTGTCTACAGCTTTAGACGGACTTCGGTTAAGTATTAGAGCGGCCGACAAAAGAGCATAGCCCCACAATGAATCAGGCACAACGGTGTGACTCATCATGGATCGAACCATATCAAGTAAAGTTCGATTTCTCCGTTCGGACACACCATTTAATTGTGGTGTTCCAGGTGGAGTCAACTGTAGCACGATCCCACAGTCTTTTAGGTGTTGATCAAACTCGCGTGAAAGATACTCACCACCACGATCCGAGCGTAGTGCTTTAATCTTTCTACCCAGCTGGTTCTGTACCCGATTCTGGTATTCTTTGAACTTGTCAAAGGATTCACTTTTATGTTTCATCAAGTAGACATAGCCATATCTACTCAAATCATCCGTGAAAGTGATGAAATACCTATAGCCTTCTCGTGCGTTGATCGACATAGGGCCACATACGTCCGTATGTATGAGTCCTAATAGGTCGGCAGCGCGCATTCCAACACCTTTGAAGGAAATACGAGTCATTTTGCCGATGAGACATGATTCACACGTGCCATATGATTCGAAATCAAAGGGCGAAATAGCTCCATTCTATATGAGCTGTTTTACGCGTTTCTCATTTATGTGTCCCATACGACAATGCCATAGGTAAGTTTGATCTTTGTCACCTACCTTTATTCTTTTATTATTCACATGTAATATCTCGGTGGTTTGATCTAAAACATAAATTCCATTCATGGAAATTGCCTTGCCATAAATCATATTGTGTAAGGAGAAAATACAGCTATTATTCTCTATTACAAATGAAAAACCAAGTTTGTCAAGTGCAGAAACTGAAATAATGTTTTTGGACAAACTAGGAACATAATAACAGTTATATAAAAATAACTCGAATCCACTTGGAAGCTGGATTACGTATGTTCCCTTCGAGACTGCAGCCACACGTGCTCCATTCCCGACACGCAGGTCCACCTCACCCTTGATTAGGGGTTCTTGGTTTCGGAGGCCCTGCACATGATTACATAGATGAGAACCACAACCAGTATCAAGTACCAAAGTTCCGCAACTTGCATGGTTAATCTCAATCATGTGAATAAAAGAAGAAGAAGACATACCAACAGGAGTAACACGGCCTGCTTTAATGTCCTCGCGATACACGGGGCATGAGCGCCTCCAATGCCCAGTCTTGTGGCAATGGTGACATTCCATGCTTGTATCCTTGCTCTTTGTCTTGCCCTGTGAGTTACTCGACTCACCTGGCCCACTCTTAGCAAATCCTGGTTTCTTGAACCTGGGTCTACCTACCGCTAGGTCGCCCTGAGCTTTAGCCTTCCCTTTACCTTTTCCCTTACTTGAGATCATGAGAACATCCTGCTTTAGACTCCCACTCAACTTTAGATCCTTCTCAGTCTGTACGAGAAGGGAGTGGAGCTCATGGGGAGTCTTCTTCATGTCGTTCATGTAGTAGTTGGCCCTAAAGAGGGCGAACCCATCATGAAGCGAATGAAGCATGCGATCAACGATGATGTTCTCACTGATCTTGCAGTTTAGGGTCTCCAGTTTCTCGATATTCTCAATCATGTTGAGAATATGTGGGCTAACAGCTTGGCCCTTCTGGAGTTTCGCCTCAAAGAAGCGACAGGTATGCTCATAAGAAACGATTCTCGGAGCCTTGGAGAATTCGTTAGTGAGCGTGGTGAAAATCTTGTTTTCACCATGGGTTATGAAGCGTCTTTGCAAATTAGATTACATTGCATAGATGAGTACGTTCTTTATCGCACCCGCTTCCATGACGAAGTCGCTATGAGCGCGAACATCGTTGGCTCTAGCTCCAGTTCCTGGGTGTGCCGGAATGGGCTCAGTTAAAAACTTAAGCTTTCCGTCAGCAATGGCAGCATTCCGTAGTGCTGCCTCCCAGTCAGAGAAGTTTGACCCATCATTCCTCAGTCTAGTTGACTGATTCATGAAGTCCATGAAGGCTTTTAGCCAGGATTCACGTGCTAGCTTGGCACTTGGCATTGGGTCTTCACCAGCCATTTTAGTTTTACAGCAGTTTTAATGAACGTGTTCTACACTGAAAGAAGATAAAACAAAACCATATAAGCAACTTATTGTTGTGATTTAAGTCTATATTAAATAGAATTTAAACTCGTAGACTCATGCATTTATATAATTGATCTCCCTCAAGAATTATTTAAACGATCCCAAGACTCAATTTCCGTATATTGATAAGCCCACAGTTTGGCTAATTCCAATCGTTGGAACTCTTGGTCGATAGATTTCCGTAAATCCTATCTATTAGTCCATCTCAGTCACTGGAATATTATCGAGTGACCATGATGTTGAGATAAAATAAATCATCTGTTCCCACTTACCCGACGTAGAAGGGGTCATATTATGCCTACCGACGAAGAAGGGATTCATGGGAGGCTGATTTATAAAGACTAATCTCAATTTTTGGTTATACGAGGAAGACCCCATCAACTCTTATTTATCCATATTTAAGTGAACTAAAAACTAGCATTTGCGTGAATGAATTAAATAAAGTGATGGCTTTTAAATTGACATGTGACATCTGTATTGTCACAGAAAACTAACGCGTGACCTCTACATGAGTCAGTTTTCAGGCATGATATAGGTGGTTTGGTTTTAGGCGGAATATGATGCAAGCTATTATCGATGAAAGCGTAAAGATAAATGCAATAAACGTAAATAAAAGTCCTAGTGTGGCCTATCCTACCAAAATAAACATAAAACAACTTGGAATCCACCGTTGGACCCTAGAAGCTTGTCTTGATGTTCTATCTTGGTCCTTGCAGCGGGAGTGAGCATCCGGTCTCCGTCTTGTCTTTGGTCTTCACAAAATTACTAATTTAAATTACAAAAGTAATCCTAGATACATTCTAATTTAAATACAAAAGTAATTACATGGCAAAAACCCAAAATGGAGATTCAAGATCTCAAAATTACAAGCAAGATCGTGTCCCATCATTACGGTAACACAATCTTCTAAGGCCACACTAAGTTACAACCGTTTGCAAAAATTAAATACGTTATTGAAAGCATTCAAGGCATTCACAAGACGATAAATAAAATGCATCAACTAAAAACAATTTATACATGACATAATACTGTTATTATGATTAATAAATTTATACCAAACCACCTTTTAAGATTAAAATTAAGTGACTATACCGTTTTAATCACCAATTTTAACAAACATATAATCCATTATTTTAAACTGTTTTATAACAATATGTATCAAACGAGGGTGAACCGTTTCACTAAATAATACACTATTTCCGTATATAGTACATTATTTTAAGCCATGTGAAAATAAAACATGTTATTTTCGAAAATAAAAAAAACGAGTCTGTTACAGGGGGGGAGGTCGACCGACCTAAACTTGTGGTCGACCGACCTCCTGCCGAAAAACGGAAAAATCTGCAACAGTAAAATCGGTCGACCGACCTATTAATTAGGTCGACCGACCAACAAGTAGTAAAAACGAATTTCAGAAAACGCAAAACGCCGCACTTTTTGAAATTAAAACAAGTTTTTACCTTTTAAACTTTGATTAAAACAAGTAAATCAAAATTAACATCAACAAGGGTTCACATATTGTTAAGAATATCGATTAATTAACAATATGTAAACAGGAATCGAAAAACAAGATCGAAAACTCATAAAGGAAACTGTTTTTAAAAAAAAACAGAAAACTCACACAGGGGCGGTCGACCGACCGCTAATACTGGTCGACCGACCGACGCAGCGGCAGAAACGAGATTTTTCAAAATCTTTAAAAAAACTTATGAAAAACACAAAAGAAAAATTTTCATGGCCTAAGGCTCTGATACCACTTGTGGGGAATAAAGCATGTATTCACCCTAAACTTGCAGGATTATAATGAAAAATACAGTTGTGTTTATAGTCATAAGATTAAAAAGGATAAGAAAAAGAATTCAACCTTTGGTCCTTTGTGCTTATGGCCTAAGAACAGTAATTGAAGTAAATTCCCTCCTATAACTTGCACCCAAGACTTGATTGAGATGATGCCGCGTGTGCTAGAAAATACTCTCCAATTGCCTTGCAATATGGGGAGAGCTTTTGTGAGGTTTTAGATGTGAGATCTGAGTTTTGGGAAAAAGATGTTCTCAAAACCCTAATTATGAGAATTATGAATTACCAGTCCGTGACAAAAGGAGAAAGACTCTCCTTTTGTATTACTTAGGTCGGCCGAATGGGTCTTGGGTAAGGGTGGGCTTTTTCCACTCTTACCTTATACCTTTGCGTGATTCGACCCGTTTAGCTTTAAGTTGTTCGCGGGTTTTATTTATAAATCGTAACATGTTATCAGATATTAATACAGTCGATATATTAATAATGGTCTGACAAAATACGATATTGTATAATTACCCAAATTAATATAACTGTTTATATTAATACGCGAATACTATATTTAATTAAATATAACCGTTTATATTTAATTTACGAATTAATCTTGTAATCCGTATTAGCTAAAATTATTTAATCCGTATTAAATAATAATCTCAACATCTTATTGACTAATTTATTAGTCAACACCTCTGACTAACTGTTTAGTCATATCCGGCATAAATGTGACTGTATTTTCATACCTTCACATCTCTCACACGTGTCCTATAGGTGTGACGTATAGGGACCAGTTGATCACCGCCATCCGTATGACAATAACGTCAAACTTATCTAGCAAGCCAACCGTTATTGATAAACGTGGATCAACTGGCCTGGTAATAATACAAAAGTATGCCCTTGTGATCCTTAAAGAGATTTAATAAGTCATTGTACTTAATTGTCAAGGACACCAGCCCCAACAAGTGATCCGCCGCTTGAGACTTTAGACCTCTCTCTCTCTCTCTCTCACTCTCACTCTCACTCTCCCTCTGTAGGAAGCTTATTAATTGGTAGAATAGAAGCTGAGCTAGATCAATTGAAGAGGCGAGTCCAGCTCCTATCTGCAGCTGGGATAAGGGCGGAATTCTTGCATAGCAATGATTTAGCAACTAAAGAACCGGAACTTGAAGTTGGCCAGGAAAGTGGGGCTGCTTTTCTACCTGACGATTGTCAATTAGATGCTTATCGCATAGAAAAGGTTGTGCTGTGATTTTTTTCAACCATCTTTATTTTTTTTTGCTTTGTTTCTGTTATTGCTTTTTTAGTAAACTATTCCTGAAATGGTCCCATTTACTTGCAGGGTAATCATCTCTTTGAATCTCAAGGTAGATATGCAGAATTCTGTAATGATCCAGCCGTCTGTTTCTTAAGGTCTTCTCTTTCTCAAAAGCTGGATCATGTATTAGAATTACAGAGAAAATTATGGTGTAAAGACAGTTCAAATTATACCTAATTATGCTCTATTTTGAGTGAATCACATATTTGTATTACAAATTCGAATCGGCCTTTTTAAATCTGGTTGCCCTGCTACTCAAAAGTAGTCGTAGATCAACTCTTTTGTGATAGACAGAAGTTTATGATTACCATTCTACCCTGTCTACATGCAGGTCCGAAGCAAAAGGAAACATTGAAGGCATTAGTGGATGGGAAGGCAGCCTAGCACTAGGTACGCGAAGAATTTGCTTACTCGTTTTCTTCTATATGTACAAATTTTACTGTGAGACGGTCTTAGGTCGACAAATGATGTTCTCATGATCAATCTATTGCCTTAATATAGAACTCAAGCGCAGCAATTCCCGAAGAAAGTCGTAACTGATGGACCAATGATGCACAAACATGCACAAACATGCTGGAACTGGTTGGTCTGCTGCTGGTAGAGGGAATGGAAATAAATTCAACATTTCCGAGCCTTACTGTAATCGCCCTCAAAACCAGCAAAGTTACGGTAATTGCTCACCAAATCAGGAAAAATGAAATTGGTTATGGCCAATCGTCCAATTCTACTGCTTCTCGAGGATGGTTCAAACAGCATCCTTTATCAGTACCGGATTCTTTGCAACTTAGAACATAGACTAATTTGTGCCTTTTGATTTTATTTCTTGAAGAGTCTATTGATATAATATACTCAAGAAGGGGGGGGGGTTGAATTGAGTATGCCTTCTTTTTAAATCTTCTTCGATGTGTGTATGGTTGTATGATGATCTTTGAGTAGAGTAAATAATAAAGAGAGACACAATATTTTTGAAGTGGTTCAGTCTCACACTTTGAGACCTACGTCCACTATTCTCGATTAATAAAATTAGTACCAACTCTGGATTACAATTTTATCAACCCTACTCGTGCGACTTTGATGTTAGTCACAACTCAATCTAGATACCGTTAAATATCTAGCTACAACAAATACCGTTAAATATTTGTCTTACAATGAGTACCGCTAAATACTCGTTCTATCTTACGTTAATAAGATAAAGTCTTCAATGTTTTCTTGGTGTCACAATCTTGAATGAATAAGATCAATGCTTGAGCACTTGAATCTTGAATCGGATATGACAATGAAAAGCTCGAACTTGAAGAATATGAACGGCGGTTTTTCTCTCTTGATTTGCGTGTATATGTGTGTGTATTTCGTGTCGATTAATGTGTCATAGGTAGTCTATTTATATAGAATATGTATCTAGGTAATTCAAACCCTAGATGATTTAGGAATATTACTAAAACTAGAATACTAGTCTTTTAGTAATACTACCTTAAATCTAATCTTAATATATTTAGGAAAGATTTAATAATATACTATATGTATTATATAAAGAATTAATTTCCTAATTCATATTTAGGAAAGATCTTTATATAATAAACAACTAGTATCCTTATTAAATCAACTTCCTAAACCATGTCAAAGATAATAAAATATATTACCATAATATAATCTTAGTTTGTTTAGGACACTAAATAAATACATAATATTTATTTAAGTAATCCTTACACGACTTATGGCAATCGTGTCATATTACACGTTTTCCAAAGTCGAAACATACTATATTTAGATTATATATTTTTGACAATTAAAATCATATAAAAATCCTTAGTTTATTTTAGTAATAAATAATTATCTCATAAGACAATTATTTATTCCTTATTTAACTTAAAGATATTTTATATAATCCTATTAAGATTAACAATTCTATTTATTAAAATAGAATACCAATTAAACACTAATTCTACACGACATATATTTGGAAACAAACGTTTCAACTTAAACACATATAAATTCCGATCATTTCTTCATGATATAGAGTTATAGCTACGGGCTATAACTAGGATCAATCTTGTACTAAAGCTATAGTTGATCAATATAACTTTAGCTCACTATGCGCGCTTGTGATCTTCTATCAATCTTCGATTTAGTCAATTCATTGACTAATATGCTTGAATCTTTTATACTTGATAGATTAGATCTTGTTACTAATGTTCTGTACACTTAGCACACGATTATACATACGAGTATATAATATATAAATAGCTAGACTTGTCATTATCAAAACATAAACATATATACTAAATATATATTTGAATATATGGTTCAACAAATTCCCCCTTTTTGATGATGGCAAGTCTTTCTTAGATTTCGTGTCTAAGTGTATGTTCCCCCTCAATATAATAATGGTCATTCATAGCAAAGATCAACTTAGGGTTTTTATCTTCTATCTATCCCATATCCTTTAAGAACCCTAACAGACAATGAATTACGACAAGGAGCAAGCTTAGGCAAATTCTAATCTAAGTCGCATATTTCCCCCTCTTGACATCATCGAAAAGATGAGAACAAAGACATGAAACGACTAGAATAATATACGTACGAAACATAAGCAAGCATATAAACGAGTCGAAATAATATGAACATAGAAAGTATCACACAATCACATACGGAATGTTAAAAATATACACAACAATCGAAAATACTAAGCCAATGGGCCGAATATATGTCAAATATGAGAAAATTTGGCCGGCTTGGATAATGTTTTAGATGGGCCACAAATTTAACAAAAGATACCAAGGGATTAGGCAATATAAGGACTAGTGGGCCTCGGATTTTGTTGGGTCAAAGATAGTTTTAGAGTTGGGCTAAGATAAGAGTAAGAGTTTGAGGATGTCCATTCCGGATTCAAACACAACAGCCGAAAATACCGAAGACGAAACTAAGACAGGAACAGTGTATGAGCACTGCAACTCTGATTACGGACGAGAGCAGCGATCAATGTTGATGAATAACTCAGCTCACAACAATTGAACATCCGTGCCAACCTTCGCAATCCGTTTATTAACCTTATCCATCTAACCTTCGCAATCCGTACCACCACCACTACTACTTCCTGCGCTTTCTTTTTCTTTCTTAACCTCGTATAGACCAAGGATTTTATCCATCTTGGCATCTAGACGTTCAAACAAAGGAAATATCCATGAGCTTAAGCAATTTATCACACATTCGATTTCTTGGCATAACCCCATAACTCGCTTTGTCAATAGCACCTTTCTTGAACAAAATCTCCGACACCCACATTCCATAGGGAATGTCGAGTGTGGAGCACACCTTTTCTTTGATTCACACACTTGAAACTTGACAAATTTTACAACAAATCAAGAAAGATAAATTCACCTTCATTCCTCCATCCAATTAAACAACATGACAACTTATCCCGACCACCTCGTCTTGGTAAAACAGTGTTCCAAAAGTGGCTTCCAGGGAACATTCTCGAAACAGAGGACGGGAACCTTTTCTCGGTTGAGACGAACGCCGGCGAATACCAGGGACTATAGGTGAGTCTGGTTAAGTTTGCGATGTTTCCCGGTGTCGGTCGTCGGAATGGATACGGAGATGGGTGTTGAGGATGGCGGAGGTGACGGTGTGGGTGAAGGTGGAGATGGTGGGTTTTGCTTTTTGAGATGGGAGCAAGTGACGCGTGATGGCGGCATTAAGATGTAGGGGTTGAGGATGAGTTCTTGGTTGAATTTTAATGGAGATTGGTGAATTTACTTTGGGGGTTTTGTGAAGACTAGGTAATTGTTTGGGTTTGTTGGGAATGGTAAGAATGTGAGAGGTAGTAGAAAGTCAATAGGTAGAGGGCTTGAGTGACACGTGGCAGGGAGATGTGAGGCAAGTGGAGATGAGACGTGCCATTTGGTGGGTCTGGTTCACACGGTTTTTGTGTGAATATTTGAGGTAAGTTTTATTTTTGTTTTTGTTGTAGTAATATTTGTATATTATTATATTATAAAATTTGTGATATGTATATTTGGGGTAAATTATAATATGTGACGTAATATAATTTTGAGATCGGTTGTGCACACATTCATATGTAAATAGTATAATATAACTATAATCACAAAATTTATCATCGAATATATACATACACATGCAGCGGAGTATACGGACACAGTCATATAATCTCATCTAAACCTTAGTCAATCATTGGGTTATTTTTGCTTTTAAGATTTGATTAGGTGCCACCGATTAAACCAATTTCCAATCGCAAAGTCTCAAAGCGTTCTCTAGCCAATGGTTTAGTGAAGATATCTGCCCACTGTTTTTCCGTACTACAAAATTCCAATTTTATATGTTTCTTTTCAACATGGTCTCTTAGAAAGTGGTGTCTAATTTCAATATGTTTGGTCCTCGAGTGCTGGGCTGGGTTTTTAGATATAATTATAGCACTCGTATTATCACATAAGATAGGCACACATCCAACATCAACACCATAATCATGTAACTGTTGCTTTAACCATAAAAGTTGAGAACATACCAGTGCGGCTGCAATATATTCTGTTTCAGCAGTTGAGAGAGCGACATAATTTTGTTTCTTGGATCCCCAAGATATAATACAAGGACCTACAAAGGTAGCAAGTCCGGAGGTACTTTTTCTGTCTAAAGAACATCCTGCATAATCCGCATCTGAATATCCTACTAGGTTAAAGTTACAGTCCATAGGATACCATAGATATAACTTTGAGGTTCCGATTAGGTATCTAAAAATTCTTTTAACTGCAATCATATGTGATTCTTTTGGTGCAGATTGGAATCTCGCACAAACACAGACACTAAACATTATATCTGGACGACTTGCTGTAAGATAAAGAAGTGAGCCGATCATACCTCTGTAAGTTGTTTCATCTACAGACTTACCATCTTCGTCTTTGGTTAACTTCTTATCTGTGACCATTGGAGTAGGCATTGCATGAGAGGTTTCCATTCCAAATTTCTTTAGCAACTCCTTGACGTATTTTTGTTGATGAACTTTGATTCCTTCTTCAGTTTGTTGTATTTGAAGTCCAAGGAAGAATTTTAGTTCTCCCATCATACTCATCTCGAACTCAGAAGTCATCAACTCAGAGAAGTACTTGCACAACTTTTTATTGGTTGAGCCAAAAATAATATCGTCAACATAGATCTGAACGACTAGTAGATCTGAGTTTTCGCTTTTAAGAAATAGGGTTTTATCTACAGATCCTCTCTTGAATCCACTCTCCAATAGAAACTTTGATAGTCTGTCGTACCATGCTCTAGGTGCTTGTTTCAGACCATAAAGAGCTTTGTCCAATTTGAATACATGATCCTTGAGTTTGCTGTCAGGAAATCCAGGAGGTTGTTCAACAAATACTTCCTCTTGGAGATAGCCATTAAGAAATGCAGTTTTAACGTCCATCTGAAAAAGCTTCATTCCCTTGTGTGCTGCAAATGCAATAAGTAGTCTTATTGCCTCAAGACGAGCAACAGGAGCAAAGGTTTCGTCATAATCGATCCCTTCCTGTTGGTTGTATCCTTGAACTACTAATCTGGCCTTGTTTCGCACAATGACTCCAGTGTCATCCAATTTGTTTCTGAATACCCATCTAGTTCCAATGACAGTTCTGTCCTTAGGTCGAGGAACAAGATGCCAAACTTTGTTTCTTTCAAATTTCTGGAGTTCTTCTTGCATGGCAACTATCCAGTCTGGTTCTGCGAGAGCTTCCTTGATATTTGAGGGTTCAATGGTGGAGAGAAAGGAGTAGAATGAGAAAAAGTTATTTAAGCTCCTTCGAGTTTGAACTCCATCTGTCAGGCTTCCTATAACATTATCCAAAGGATGAGAGCCTTTATATCTCCAGTTCCTTGATTGATCATTAGCATTCCCTGAACTTGACTCGGGATCTTGACTTGTTCCCCCTGAATCCAAACCTGGGTTTGTAGTAGGGTCAGGTATAACTCTGGCCTCTTCCCTTTGGTTTTGATTCAAGGTTACAGCTTCATTAGCTGTAACTCTAGGTTCTGAGTCATTAGTTTGAGAGTTATCTACAGTATCATCAACTGTAGTTTCATCTCTCGCACCATTTTCTCCCAAGTTGAGTTCATCATGAGATCCTTGAGGTTCTCCTTCTTCAATTTCCATTTCAGGAGGATCTTCCCTTGATAACCTGAAATCAGGTTCGTCTAGGTTTTCCTCTATATCCTGTAATGGCTTATTAAAGACATTATTCTCATCAAAGATAACATGAATACTTTCCTCTATGCATAAAGTACGTTTGTTAAAAACTTTGTAGGCTTTACTATGATCTGAATATCCTATAAAGATTGCTTCATCACTTCTAGGGTCGAATTTGCTTAATCTGTTTTTACCATTGTTGTGAACGAAGCATTTACTACCAAAGCATCTTAAATGAGATATGTTTGGTTTACGACCACGAAGAAGTTCATAAGGAGTCTTTTTAAGGATAGGTCTAATCATAGCACGGTTATGAATATAGCAAGCTGTACTAATAGCCTCAGCCCAAAAATTTCTAGGTAGGCCACTACAGAGAAGCATTGTTCGAGCCATGTCTTCTAGGGTTCTGTTACTTCGTTCTACGACTCCATTTTGTTGTGGGGTTCTAGGGGCCGAGAAGTTATGTCCAACACCATTGGTTTTACAGAACTCAATAAAAGCATGATTGTCGAACTCAGTTGCATGGTCAGTACGGATTGTTACTAGGTTTGATTTATATTTGTTTTGGACAAGTTTCATGAGACTAACAAATTCATCGAATGTTTCGTCTTTAGAATGAAGAAAGATTGGCCAAACAAATCTAGAGTAATCATCAACTAGAACGAAAACGTACCTGGAACCACCTCTGCTTCTTACCTTCATAGGGCCACATAGATCCATGTGTACTAGTTCAAGAGCTTGTTCTGTGCTTACCACTCTTTTTGGCTTAAAGGATGATCTGACGTGTTTACATCGTGCACATGTGTCACATATCTTTTCTTGATCAAATTTGATCTTTGGAAGACCTTCGACCAAGTCCCATCTTTTCAGCTTACTTAGAATATGTGAGCTAATATGACCAAATCTCTTGTGCCATAGACATGGATCATCTAACGTTACTTTCATGCATGATAGAGAATCAGTAGGTACAACATTTAAATCAATCATATAAACATTTTTCATCCTGTGACCTTCAAGTATTACTTTACTGGTGCCTTCTAAGATTATACGACATATATCTGAATGAAAAACCACTTTATTTCCTTTGTCACATAATTGAGATATACTAATAAGATTGTGTTTGAGACCACTTACAAGATATACATCATTTATAGTATGAGAGGATGAAATACCTATCTTACCAATTCCGATGATCTTTCCCTTTTTGTTATCACCAAATGTGACTTTACCTCCGTCAAACGGTTTTAGGGTTTGGAATAGATTTACGTCGCCTGTCATATGTCTTGAGCATCCACTGTCGAGATACCATAGGTTATTTTCCTTGGCGACAAACTGCACAAATAATTTCAAAGACAGGATTTAGGTACCCAAGCATACTTGGGTCCTTTGTTGTTAGTAATCACAAATACATTTTCCTTTTTAACCCAGACTTGTCTTACATAGGTCTTTCTATATTGGTAGTAGTTGGGTTTTGATGTTTTTGTGTAGGTCTTAGTTTGGACTCTAGGTGACCGATTTTTGTGTGTTGCTTGTTGAGGAATTTGTTTGGTTCTATTTTTCTTTTCTTCGTAATCAAATGTCATGTCATAGAACCATCTGTGGTCAATGTTTCTTTCCTCAGTTTTATTATCATCACTATCAGAGACAGAAATAGTGTCGTTTGGAATTCCTAAGGACTTAACAAACTTGACTCCGGTTTTAAAATCTTGTGCGTGTTTTACACAATTTTCTCGGAGGTGTCCAGTATGGCCATAATAAGTGCATATTAAATACTCAGGAAGGTCGGCATATTTTCTTCTTCTAAAGTCTATATCTGTTGGACTTTGTTTACACTTTGAGTGATCCCTTCTTCCATAACATTCGTGACCTAAACCCATCTTCATGTTGTTGTCGGATTGTTCAGTTAGGAAGTTTAGAACGTTAGTGCTTCCTTCCCACTTATCGTGAACTTTCCGAGCATGAAGAAGGAGGTCTTTCAAGGAGTCTATTTTTTTCTTACATTCACTATGGTCAGTGTTGCTAGACTCTTTTAGGTTTTGAATGTCTTTATGGAAGTCAGACACAATTTTGGCATGTTCTTTCTTGATTTTAGATATACTGAATTCTAGATCCATGATTTTGCTTTCGAGAATCTCAACTTCTTCTTGATGAGTCTCATCTTCGACCATAGTCGAGGATTCTGACTTAAGCCGTTCATTAACCTTTCTTAATTCTGAAGTTATAGCTTCATTAGCTATAACTTTAGATTGAAGCTCTTTAATGTTGAGTTTTAGTTTTGAGGTTATAGCTTCATTAGCTATAACTTTAGACTCAAGAACCTTTTTCTCAGACATAACTGATTCCAACTTAGCATTTGCTTCAATGCTTATTTTGGATTTCAGTTTCTTAGCTTTGGCTTTCAGAAGTTGATTTTCCTCAGCAATATCGAGGATCTGCTCTTTCAAGTCATCTAACTCAAGACTTTGTTCATGACATTGGTCTAGGGTTTTCTCAAAATATTTAATTAGCATAGCTTTAGATAAGTTTTTAACTTGACTTTTGAGTTGAAGAAAATTTACCTCTTCGTCGTCGTCGTCTGAGTCTGATTCTCCAAGGAGACACATATTAGATGCTTCACCTTCATTATTGTTGTCTGAGATTAGATCTAGGCTGACGTTGCTTAGGCACAGGTTTGCTACCTCTTCTTCTTCAGAGTCCTCGTCATCTTCAGATTCTAATTCTCCCCAGCATGACGCAAGCATTACTTTCTTAAACTCTGTTTTGGTCTTTTCTCTTTTTGACTTGTCTTTGATTTTGTCCCAACTTGGACAATCTTTGATCATGTGGTCTTGTTGTCCACACTTGAAACATCCTCTTTTGAAGAATGTTTGTTTGGAGTCAGTTTTCTTTTTGTCGAACGTTTTGTTGTTAGGGTTTTTGTATCTACCTTTGAAAACTGCTTTCTTAAATCGTCTAGCGAATAGAACTGTTTCATCCTCAAGTTCTTCTTCGCTTACTTTGCTTGTGGAGGCTTGTAAAGCGACTCCCTTTCCTTTGGGATCATCATCGTTTTTATTTAGTATGATCTCGTGTGCCATTAAGGATCCAATCAACTCTTGGTAAGTGATTTTAGATAAATCACGTGCTTCCTCTATGGCCGTGACCTTAGGTTGCCACTTTTTGGTGAGACTCCTAAGAATCTTACGAATGATATCCTCAGAATCGATCTTTTTGCCAAGGTTCCGCAGTTCATTAATAATACAAGAAAATCGTGCAGACATGCTATCAATAGATTCATTCTTTTCCATATTGAAACGTTCATATCTTTGAACGAGCAAGTCTATACGATGTTTCCTGACTGCGGATGTTCCTTCATAAGCAAGTTCGAGACTATCCCATATTTCCTTAGCGGAACTACAGGATGAGAATCTATCGAATTCTGAGGTTATCATACCGTTCTGTAGGAGGCTCATGGCCTTAGAGTTTTTCTCTGCAATTTTGTAGTCACTTTCCACATAATCGCTTTCCATCTTTTCATAGGTTGTTCCATTGGCGGCGGCGACCAAGATCTTCTTTGGTCCAGTTTGGATGATCTTCCAACATTCCCAATCACAACCCTTGATGTAATGAGTCATCATATTTTTCCATAAGCTATAGTTTTTGCCATCGAAGATAGGACACTTGAGATGCTTGGAATCCATTGATGAAAGAGTATATAATATAGAATCAATAGAAGGATCAAAACTCACGCGGCTAGGCGATCAAGAGCACGAGGCTCTGATACCAATTGAAGAGTCTATTGATATAATATACTCAAGAAGGGGGGGGTTGAATTGAGTATGCCTTCTTTTTAAATCTTCTTCGATGTGTGTATGGTTGTATGATGATCTTTGAGTAGAGTAAATAATAAAGAGAGACACAATATTTTTGAAGTGGTTCAGTCTCACACTTTGAGACCTACGTCCACTATTCTCGATTAATAAAATTAGTACCAACTCTGGATTACAATTTTATCAACCCTACTCGTGCGACTTTGATGTTAGTCACAACTCAATCTAGATACCGTTAAATATCTAGCTACGACAAATACCGTTAAATATTTGTCTTACAATGAGTACCGCTAAATACTCGTTCTATCTTACGTTAATAAGATAAAGTCTTCAATGTTTTCTTGGTGTCACAATCTTGAATGAATAAGATCAATGCTTGAGCACTTGAATCTTGAATCGGATATGACAATGAAAAGCTCGAACTTGAAGAATATGAACGGCGGTTTTTCTCTCTTGATTTGCGTGTATATGTGTGTGTATTTCGTGTCGATTAATGTGTCATAGGTAGTCTATTTATATAGAATATGTATCTAGGTAATTCAAACCCTAGATGATTTAGGAATATTACTAAAACTAGAATACTAGTCTTTTAGTAATACTACCTTAAATCTAATCTTAATATATTTAGGAAAGATTTAATAATATACTATATGTATTATATAAAGAATTAATTTCCTAATTCATATTTAGGAAAGATCTTTATATAATAAACAACTAGTATCCTTATTAAATCAACTTCCTAAACCATGTCAAAGATAATAAAATATATTACCATAATATAATCTTAGTTTGTTTAGGACACTAAATAAATACATAATATTTATTTAAGTAATCCTTACACGACTTATGGCAATCGTGTCATATTACACGTTTTCCAAAGTCGAAACATACTATATTTAGATTATATATTTTTGACAATTAAAATCATATAAAAATCCTTAGTTTATTTTAGTAATAAATAATTATCTCATAAGACAATTATTTATTCCTTATTTAACTTAAAGATATTTTATATAATCCTATTAAGATTAACAATTCTATTTATTAAAATAGAATACCAATTAAACACTAATTCTACACGACATATATTTGGAAACAAACGTTTCAACTTAAACACATATAAATTCCGATCATTTCTTCATGATATAGAGTTATAGCTACGGGCTATAACTAGGATCAATCTTGTACTAAAGCTATAGTTGATCAATATAACTTTAGCTCACTATGCGCGCTTGTGATCTTCTATCAATCTTCGATTTAGTCAATTCATTGACTAATATGCTTGAATCTTTTATACTTGATAGATTAGATCTTGTTACTAATGTTCTGTACACTTAGCACACGATTATACATACGAGTATATAATATATAAATAGCTAGACTTGTCATTATCAAAACATAAACATATATACTAAATATATATTTGAATATATGGTTCAACATTTCTTATAGTTGAGGCTAGTTTAATTTGAAACATGGGGTTAATTGTTACAAAAATAATGTAAGATTCTCTTGTGGAAAAATATATTTGAGGGTTATTATATTTAAATAATTTCTTTGAATCATTTCATTTATTTTACAAAAAAAAAAAAAAAAAAAAAAAAATTATTTTTTATTACCTATCTGCGGCGTTTTTGCCAAAAAACGCCTCAAATAGAGAAGCTATTTGCGGCGTTTTTGCCAAAAAACGCCTCAAATAGAGAAATAACTTCTCTATTTGAGGCGTTTTTTTGGAGCCGCAAATAGCTTTTTCTATTTGCGGCCGCCTTATTTGCTGCTACACCAAAAACGCCGCAAATGGCCACTTTTTTGGAGCCGCAAATAGCTATTTTTCTACTAGTGTCAGACATACCTTGACATGCACCAGACATCAGTACATATCGTACTGTAGCGGTCCCATTTCAGACATATTCCCATATGTACTACAGCCAAGTCCTTAGTCCTAACTTTCCTGACCTCTAAACGACACTTAATTGGCCCCAGGAACTAAGTTGAGGGAGAGCCGGTTTCCCTTTCGGTTACCCGACCGGGCGGTCTCTTTCCTCACTCCATTCCTGAACCTAATGTAGCGCCGCCCGAACTCCGGGGACCTCAAACACACATACACATATAAGAGAAGGACCAAGTCCCATTTAAAATCACTAGCAACCTAAGACTCTTCTCCTACAAGCCTAAAGGTCACCCTACAACTAGCTAAGTTCAATAAGCCTCTTAAGCAACCTAAGAATTAAAGACAATAAATAAACTTACTAAACTATTGCTCACTACATTACCCATTACAAATTAAGTACATATATATCAACATATAACACCTAATTATAGTAGGAAGCTAGTATAGAAACAATGCAAACAATCGCGCACAAGCCACGAGCAAACAGCACAGACCCGTGTAAACCGCAGCCTGCGCTGCTTGGCCGCAACCTGCGTAAAACAGGCCGCAGGCCTGCGGTGAATGCCGCAGCCTGCGGTATTCACTGCAGTCCGCGATAAATTTCCTGCACAGCACGAAACATCCCCAAATTCGCCATTTTCATTCTAAGCATTCCTCAAGCATAAATCTCACTTAAACTACATCATACAAATGTCCCAAACAATCCCAAATGAATCTCTTATACAATCTTAAACAACATCATACACAAATTCAAACATTCATAATGAAATTCCCAAAATTCAATCGGTCTCCATGTATACTCCCAAATTCAACCCAAAAGATGAATTCAACATAATTTATCAACAACAATCTGAATATTATGCATACTAAACATGTTTACAACCTATCTCATGCCTCAAAACACATAAATGCATTCATCTTAACAAAAAGCTTGCTAATTTAACAAATAAGCCGAGTTACTCATAACTGTCACCTCATAACTTCTTAAACCAACATGAATCCGACTCCAAGCTACTCCTTTTGTCCAAGTCCGCAACTAGAACACAAACAACCTCATGAGTCTCGAAAAACGTGCACAAACCGACACAAAAAGCCTTTAAGACGGAAATTTTTTGGAGAAATTCTTACCTAGAAAGATGGAGGGCGAGAAGAGGAATCCGTGGCCGCGAAAATCGTCTCAATCGGATAAGAAACGAAGGTTTTATGAGCATTTGAAAGTTGGAGGTGGAAAAGTGATAAAAATGGTGGTTCCTTATATTTTCACAAATCTGAAAAATAAAGAGAAGGGGGGAGGTAGAGGATGGTGGGGTTAGGGTTTTGTGAGGAAAAAGAGGGGAAATAGGTCCATTAATAAGTTAGGCCCATAAGACAAGTTTTAAGACGGTTTAAGCTAAGAACACCGACTTAAGGTAACTATAAACTGAAGACGATATAAATATTTCCGGACTATGAAATTAAATTGATAAGACGTAAATTACGCAATTAAATGAAATCTTATTTAAATCCTTTAAAATATTCTCACATAAATTAATCAGTTATTTATATGAATTCCAAAAATTACGAAATATAAATTATTTCTCGAACTTGAACTTAAAATCTTTAAACTTCCAAGTCCCGAAACATTGGGATGTTACATTTTTTATCAACTTAGAGGTGCCTCTAGATTTTACAAGATTGATCTAAGGTTAGGGTATCACCAGATTCCAGTTAGAGAGGCTGATGTTGCCAAGACTGCTTTCCGTACCAGATATGGACATTTCGATTTTGTGGTCATGCCTTTCGGTTTGACAAATGCTCCCGCGATATTCATGGATCAGATGAATAGGACGTTCAGTGAGTACTTAGACACTTGCGTTGTGGTGTTTATTGATGACATTTTGATATATTCGAAGACTAATGCTGAGCATGCTGAACATCTTCGTTTGATACTTGGGATTCTGCGCCGACAGAAGTGGTTCGCCAAATTTTCGAAGTGTGACTTTTGGTTATCTCAGGTTGCCTTTTTAGGTCATGTTATTTCTAGTGAGGGTGTTATGGTGGATCCCGCTAAGATAGAGGCTGTGATTGATTGGGACAGTCCCAAAGATGTGGGAGAGATTTGTAGTTTCCTTGGATTGGTTGGTTACTACCGACGGTTCGTAGAGGACTTTTCTAGACTTGCTCGTCCGATGACTCAGTTACTGAAGAAAGAAGCCAAATTTGTATGGACAGATAAGTGTGAGACTTCGTTTCAGGAATTGAAGACTAGGTTGACTTCTGCTCCAGTGCTTACTCTTCCAGAGATTGGTGTTGATTTTGATGTCTACTGCGATGCTTCTATGCTTGGACTTGGTTGTGTGTTGATGCAGAGTGGAAAAGTGATTGCTTATTCCTCCAGACAGCTGCGAGTTCATGAGGTGAACTATCCTACGCATGATCTTGAGATGGCCGCTGTTGTTCATGCTTTGAAGATGTGGCGTCATTGTAACACCCCCATTTATTTAAGGGCCTGTACTAGGACTCCCTAGATAAATAAGGATGTTACCATCTCGGTTTCCCGAGGCAGTAGATACAAAGGAAGATAAACAGTACTTTAGATTGATAAAATTTACTCAAACGGTTTTACACAACTGAATTATAAAACTGTCTTGCTAAAATAAAGGTACAACTCGTAAACAACTATCATGTGATCTAGACTCTAGGCAGGTCCGGATCCAAGCTTCTCTCTTCCCCTAGCTCCCACAGTCTCAACACCTATCAATCTGCTCCCCAATAATTGGTTCATCACAGGTGATCACGAATACACAGGGTCAACCACGAGGTTGAGTAGAGAAAAACTGTAAACAAACCACATTACTATAAATAGAAAGTCGAACTTCTCCACTCCGAATCACAAGACCCATAATTCTCCACACCAATCACAGACCCTTTATCTCCGCACCAATCACAAGACCCTTTATCTCCGCACCAATCACAGACCCTTTATCTCCGCACCAATCACAGACCCTTTATCTCCGCACCAATCACAGACCCTTTATCTCCGCACCAATCACAGAATGATATAAACAGCACAATATAACAATCACATGATATTATGTAACAAACATGCTTAATATCAAATAAGAACAGATTACACATCAATATTTATCAGTATTTCCCCTACCTCAAATTGCAGAAGGACAAAGTCAACCGAAAAGCTGCTAGAAGTGTTCCACGCGAAAACCGTCACCTAAACATATATTATGTAACGAATTAATAAACTTCCCGAACCCCCATCACTCAAGTTACACCTACTATAAATAGAAACCTTCTAATAATGGAAATTTTCCTAAAATGAAAACTTCCCGAAATAGTAACTTTCTTAAATCAAAACTTGCCCGACTCGTAAAGCCCTTCAATAATTCACCTTAGCAAATTATTTAAAACAAAACTACAACCGTAAATAGAATACAATAACCACGATTAACCGTTAAACTAATAAGAATATTGTAATAATAACATCATAATATATAACTATAATAACTATAATAATAATAATAATATAGTAATAATATATAATAATATAATTGTAGTAAACCTCACGTTACACGGCCAACACCCCCAAACCCTTCTTATATCGCGCGTCCAACTCCGTGAACACCGCCACCACTTCCGACCACCAGCCACCCTATCGACAACCACCAGCGAGGTGAACCAAGACCCCTACCAGGCGTGGTCCCTCACCCAACCATCGTAAACCCGTCTACACCTACTCCTGCCGACACCACCATTAATCCACCACCACCTGAAACCACCGCTAAACACCTCTGACACTAGACCATAAACAACGGTGGTACCACCTGTGGGGAATATAGCATGTATTCGCCCCAAACTTGCAGGATTATAATGAAAAATACAGTTGTGTTTATAGTCATAAGATTAAAAAGGATAAGAAAAGAAGTACAACCTTTAGTCCTTGTGCGAAAGGCCTAAGAACAGGAATTAACACAAATTCCCTCCTATAACTTGCACCCAAGACTTTGTTTGAGATGATGCCGCGTGTTCTAGAATGTACTCTCCAATTGCCTTGCAATATGGGGAGAGTTATTGAGGTTTTAGATGTGAGATCTGAGTTTTGGGAAAAGAATGTTCTCAAAACCCTAATTGTGAGAATAATAAATCACCAGTGTCTGACATAAGGAGAAAGACTCTCCTTATGTAGCCATAGGGTCGGCCGAATGGTCTTTTGGTAAGGGTGGGCTTTTTCCACTCTTACCTTATTCCTTTGCGTGATTCGACCCATTTAGCTATAAGTTATTCGCGGGATTTTTATTATAAATCGTATACGTGTTATCAGATATTAATGTAGTCGATGTATTAATAATGGTCTGATAAAATTACGATATTGTATAATTACCCAAATTAATATAACTGTTTATATTAATACGCGAATATAATATTTAATTAAATATAACCGTTTATATTTAATTTACGAATTAATCATGTAATCCGTATCAGCTAAAATTATTTAATCCGTATTAAATAATAATCTCAACATCTCATTGACTAATTTAATAGTCAATACCTCTGACTAATTGTTTAGTCATATCCGGCATAAATGTGACTGTATTTTCATACCTTCACATCTCTCAAACGTGTCCTATAGGTGTGACGTATAGGGACCAGTTGACCACCGCCATCCGTATGACAATAACGTCAAACTTATCTAGCAAGCCAACCGTTATTGATAAACGTGGATCAACTGATAATAATACAAAAGTATGCCCTTGTGATCCTTTAAGAGATTTATTAAGTCATTGTACTAACTGTCAAGGACACCAGCCCCAACAATCTCCCACTTGTCCGTACAAGGGTATGTGCAATGACGTTATCACACTACATGTGGAGGACACAAGTCTCCAACAAACTCCCACTTGTCCGTACAAGTGTAGGTGCGATAACCGAATCTCATATCCTTTTAAAATTTCTCCCACTCAATGTAAGACAATTTGCAAATCCGCATTCGCAAAGGTCGTATCTCACAAGCGATCTGTATCAAGAGTGGTTTCCCCGACTAGAGAGTAACTTAACTGATAAAACGAATCTGTATTCGAGCATGGCCATGCATTTCAGTTACTACTCCTCGAGTGGCCCTGGGAAATGATAAAATCCTGATAAGGGTTTGGATATTTCCTTTCAACTCGAATCCTGCCGATATCGCGCAGCATGAAATAACCCAGAAAAAATCCTCTTGGCCCCTGTTACGGTGACTGTGGGAAAGAAACCAAAGTTACCCAAAATCTGCCTTAATCTCAAGAGACAGTTGAAAGTCAAAAGACTCGACTCTAAGGAACACTATGGAGGTCCTATCCACGACCCGGCACCCAATGTTATAAAACATTTAGGACTCCATAACGTTGTCACGGGGTGTCCTACGAGATATCCGTATAACTCGCCTTTGTGATTGGTCAGTCAGCCGCGTGACTTATGGCTCGTTGAACCCACCATCAACCAACGTCACAAAATGATTACCTGAGTTATCAGCTCAAGTGGGTAATCAAGGACCAAAACGATGTAATGTTAATCAGTTCACTTTGTGGTGTTCAAAATTGGCGTACAATTCCACATGAAAAACAAAACATTTTATATCATAACAATAAGGTTGAATAGAGTACACGAGAAAATGAATTATTACATGAATTCATAAAAGAGTACTACAACTTAGGAACACATCCAATTCCCATGGAATGAATGTGCCCTTCATGCTTATCACGTGGTAATGCTTTTGTGAGAGGATCAGCTATGTTGTCATCCGTAGCGATCTTATCAATAAAAATCTCCTTTTGCTCCACGTAATCTCTGATTAGATGAGCTTTCCGTTGTACATGCCTAGCCTTGTTGCTAGACTTATGCTCCTTAGCTTGGAAGATGGCACCTTTATTATCACAATAAACGGTGATTGGGTCATTCGAACTAGGCACTACTGATAGTCCTTGTAAGAATTGACGCATCCATATTGCTTCCTTAGCTGCTTCCGAGGCGGCATAGTACTCGGACTCAGTCGTAGAATCTGCTGTAACACTCTGTTTAGAACTTTTCCAGCTGACAGCAGCGCCATTAAGAGTAAAAACGAATCCAGACTGAGATTTCGAGTCATCTCGATCCGTTTGGAAGCTAACATCTGCGTAACCCGTGGCGCAGAGCGTCGAGTCGCCTCCGTAAGTCAATCCCCAATCTTTAGTCCTCCGTAGGTACTTAAGAATGTTTTTCACGGCCATCCAGTGTTGTTCACCTGGGTGAGCTTGGAATCGACTTGTCATACTCAATGCATATGCAACGTCAGGACGTGTGCATATCATGGCATACATGATCGATCCTATTGCCGAGGCATAAGGAATCCGACTCATGCGCTCTTTCTCTTCCAGTGACTTAGCTTCTTGAGTCTTGCTCAAGTGAAGCCCAGGAGTCAAAGGAAGGAACCCTTTATTGGAGTTCGTCATACTGAATCTCTCTAGAATCTTATCTATATAAGACTCCTGACTGAGAGACAACATCCGTCGTGATCTATCCCTGTAGATACGGATGCCCAAAATTCTTTGTGCCTCTCCCAGATCTTTCATCTGGAAATGGTTTTTCAACCATGCTTTAACCGAAGATAAGAGAGGTATGTCGTTCCCAATCAAGAGTATGTCGTCGACATACAGTACTAGGAATACAATCTTGCTCCCACTCGACTTGATATAGAGACATGGTTCCTCGACTGATCGAACGAATCCATTCTCTTTTATCACTTGGTTGAAGCGATGATTCCAACTCCGCGATGCTTGCTTAAGTCCATAGATGGAACGCTTAAGCTTGCAAACCTTCTTAGGATGTTCTGGATCAATAAAACCCTCGGGTTGTACCATGTACAACTCTTCCTCCAAATAACCGTTTAAGAAGGCGGTTTTAACGTCCATTTGCCATATTTCATAGTCATGAAATGCGGCTATCGCTAAGATAATCCGAATGGAACGTAGCATGACTACGGGTGCAAAGATCTCATCGTAGTGCAAGCCTGGCACTTGGGTGAAACCTTTAGCAACTAGTCTTGCCTTATGGATATCTTGTTTACCTTCCACGACATGCTTTATTTATTTTGTAAAGCCATTTGCATTGAAGGGGACGTACCTTTGCAGGTAGGTCCACAAGATCCCACACGTTGTTCTCATACATGGAGTCCATCTCGGATTGCATGGCTTCTAGCCATAGCTTTGAGTCAGAACTGGTCATGGCACCTTTATAGGTTGAGGGTTCATTACCCTCTAGGAGTAAGACGTCATCCATATCATGTTCCTCGACCATACCAATGTATCTGTCCGGAGGAATGGAGACTCTTCCCGACCTCCTAGGTTCCTCAGGAATATCTACCACAGCCTTGGTTGAAGGAACTGTTTCCTCCAATGGTTGCTCGGCAGTTGGTTCTTGAACCTCCGATAACTCGAAGGTTCTATTACTCGACTTGTTCTCGAGAAATTCTTTCTCTAAGAACGTCGCACTAGCCGCAACAAAAACACGTTGTTCGGTTGGCGAGTAGAAGTAATGACCAAAAGTTCCCTTTGGATAACCTATAAAGTATGTCTTGACCGATCGCGGGCCGAGCTTATCCTCGTGTCTCCGCTTGACATAAGCCTCGCAGCCCCAAACCCGTATAAAGGACAAGTTAGGGACCGTTCCCTTCCATAATTCGTATGGAGTCTTGTCAACAGCTTTAGACGGACTTCGGTTAAGTATTAGAGCGGCCGACAAAAGAGCATAGCCCCACAATGAATCAGGCACGACGGTGTGACTCATCATGGATCGAACCATATCGAGTAGAGTTCGATTTCTCCGTTCGGACACACCATTTAATTGTGGTGTTCCAGGTGGAGTTAACTGTAGCACGATGCCACAGTCTTTAAGGTGTTGATCAAACTCGTGTGAAAGATACTCACCACCACGATCCGAACGTAGTGCTTTAATCTTTCTACCCAGCTGGTTCTGTACCCGATTCTGGTATTCTTTGAACTTGTCAAAGGATTCACTTTTATGTTTCATCAAGTAGACATAGCCATATCTACTCAAATCATCCGTGAAAGTGATGAAATACCTATAGCCCTCTCGTGCGTTGATCGACATAGGGCCACATACGTCCGTATGTATGAGTCCTAATAGGTCGGCAGCGCGCATTCCAACACCTTTGAAGGAAATACGAGTCATCATGCCGATGAGACATGATTCACACGTGCCATATGATTCGAAATCAAAGGGCGATATAGCTCCATTCTGCATGAGCTGTTTTACGCGTTTCTCATTTATGTGTCCCATACGACTATGCCATAAGTAAGTTTGATCTTTGTCACCTACCTTTAATCTTTCATTATTCACATGTAATATCTCGGTGGTTTGATCTAAAACATAAATTCCATTCATGGAAACTGCCTTGCCATAAATCATATTGTGTAAGGAGAAAATACAGCTGTTATTCTCTATTACAAATGAAAAGCCGAGTTTGTCAAGCGCAGAAACTGAAATAATGTTTTTGGACAAACTAGGAACATAATAACAGTTATATAAAAATAACTCGAATCCACTTGGAAGCTGGATCACGTATGTTCCCTTCGAGACTGCAGCAACACGTGCTCCATTCCCGACACGCAGGTCCACCTCACCCTTGATTAGGGGTTCTTGGTTTCGGAGGCCCTGCACATGATTACATAGATGAGAACCACAACCAGTATCAAGTACCCAAGTTCCGCAACTTGCGTGGTTAATCTCAATCATGTGAATAAAAGAAGAAGAAGACATACCAACAGGAGTAACACGGCCTACCTTAATGTCCTCACGATACACGGGGCATGAGCGCCTCCAATGCCCAGTCTTGTGGCAATGGTGACATTCCATGCTAGTATCCTTGCTCTTAGTCTTGCCCTGTGAGTTGCTCGACTCACCTGGCCCACTCTTAGTAAATCCTAGTTTCTTGAACCTGGGCTTACCTACTGCTAGGTCGTCCTGAGCTTTAGCCTTCCCTTTACCCTTTCCCTTACTGGAGATCATGAGAACATCCTGCTTCATGCTCCCACTTAATTTCAGATCCTTCTCAGTCTAAACGAGAAGGGAGTGGAACTCATGAGGAGTCTTCTTCATGTCATTCATGTAATAGTTGGCCCTGAAGAGGGCGAACCCATCATGAAGTGAATGAAGCATTCGATCAACGATTATGTTCTCACTGATCTTGCAGTTTAGGGCCTCCAGTTTCTCGATATTCTCAATCATGTGAAGAATATGTGGGCTAACAGCTTGGCCCTTCTGGAGTTTCGCCTCAAAGAAGCGACAGGTATGCTCATAAGAAACGATTCTCGGAGCCTTTGAGAATTCGTTAGTGAGCGTGGTGAAAATCTTGTTTGCACCATGGGTTATGAAGCGTCTTTGCAAATTTGATTCCATTGCATAGATGAGTACGTTCTTTATCGCACCTGCTTCCATGACGAAGTCGCTATGAGCGCGAACTTCGTTAGCTCTAGCTCCAGTTCCTGGGTGTGCCGGAATTGGCTCAGTTAAATACTTAAGCTTTCCGTCAGCAATGGCAGCATTCCGTAGTGCTGCCTCCCAGTCAGAGAAGTTTGACCCATCATTCCTCAGTCTTGTGGACTGATTCATGGAGTCCATGAAGGCTTTTAGCCAGGATTCACGTGCTAGCTTGGCACTTGGCATTGGGTCTCCACCAGCCATTTAGTTATACAGCAGTTTAATTGAACGTGTTCTAGACTGAAAAGAAGATAAAACAAAACCATATAAGCAACTCATTGTTGTGATTTAAGTCTATATTAAATTGAATTTAAACTCGTAGACTCATGCATTTATATAATTGATCTCCCTCAAGAATTATATAAACGATCCCAAGACTCAATTTCCGTATATTGATAAGCCCACAGTTTGGCTAATTCCAATCGTTGGAACTCTTGGTCGATAGATTTCCGTAAATCCTAACTATTAGTCCATCTCAGTCACTGGATATTATCGAGTGACCATTATGTTGAGATAAAATAAATCATCTGTTCCCACTTACGCGACGTAGAAGGGGTCATATTATGCCTACCGACGAAGAAGGGATTCATGGGAGGCTGATTTATAAAGACTATTCTCAATTTTTGGTTATACGAGGAAGACCCCATCGACTTATATTTATTCATATTAAGTGAACTAAAATCTAGCATATTCGTGAATGAATGAAATAAAGTGATGGCTTTGCAATTGACATGTGACATCTATATTGTCACAGAAAACTAACACGTAACCTCTACATGAGTCAGTTTTCAGGCATGTAATAGGTGGTTTGGTTTTAGGCGGAATATGATGCAAGCTATTATCGATGAAAGCATAAAATGAAAGCAATAAACGTAAATAAAAAGTCCTAGTGTGGCCTATCCTACCAAAATAAACATAAAACAACTTGGAATCCACCGTTGGACCCTAGAAGCTTGTCTTGATGTTCCATCTTGGTCCTTGCAGCGGGAGTGAGCATCCGGTCTCCGTCTTGTCTTTGGTCTTCACAAAATTACTAATTTAAATTACAAAAGTAGTCCTAGATACATTCTAATTTAAATACAAAAGTAATTACATGGCAAAAACCCAAAACGGAGATTCAAGATCTCAAGATTACAAGCAAGACTGAGTCCCATCATTACGGTGACACAATCTTCTAAGGCCACACTAAGTTACAACCGTTTGCAAAATTAAATACGTTATTGAAAGCATTCATTAGACATTCAACAAGACGATAAATAAAAAGCATCAACTAAATTAAAATTCATACATGACATAATACCGTTATTATGATTAATAAATTTTTACCAAACCACCTTTTAATATTAAAATTATGTGACTATACTGCTTTAATCACCAATTTTAATGAACATATAATCCTATTATTTTAAACCGTTTTAAAATAATATGTATCGAACGAGGGTGAACCGTTTCACAAAATTAATAATATACTATTTCAGTATATAGTATATTACTAAAGGCCATGTGAAAATAAAACATGTTATTTTCGGAAAATATAAAAAAAAACGAGTCTGTTACAGGGGTGGTCTACCGACCAAAAAAACAGGTCTACCGACCACCTGACGAAAAAAAAAAATTTTTATTTTTTTTTAAAGCAGAATGGTCGACCGACCCGAAAAACAGGTCGACCGACCACAAAACACGAAACCGAGTTTCTGAACACGATTTCTCACAAAGGAAACTGTTTAAAAAAAAAACAGAAAACTCACACAGGGGCGGTCGACCGACCGCTATAACTGGTCGACCGACCGACACGGCGGCAGAAACGAGATTTTTCAAAAACTTTTAAATAAACTTATGAAAAACACAAAAGTAAAATTTTCATGGCCTGGCTCTAATACCACTTGTGGGGAATATAGCATGTATTCGCCCCAAACTTGCAGGATTATAATGAAAAATACAGTTGTGTTTATAGTCATAAGATTAAAAAGGATAAGAAAAGAAGTACAACATTTAGTCCTTGTGCGAAAGGCCTAAGAACAGGAATTAACACAAATTCCCTCCTATAACTTGCACCCAAGACTTTGTTTGAGATGATGCCGCGTGTGCTAGAAAGTACTCTCCAATTGCCTTGCAATATGGGGAGAGTTATTGAGGTTTTAGATGTGAGATCTGAGTTTTGGGAAAAGAATGTTCTCAAAACCCTAACTGTGAGAATAATAAATCACCAGTGTCTGACATAAGGAGAAAGACTCTCCTTATGTAGCCATAGGGTCGGCCGAATGGTCTTTTGGTAAGGGTGGGCTTTTTCCACTCTTACCTTATTCCTTTGCGTGATTCGACCCATTTAGCTATAAGTTATTCGCGGGATTTTTATTATAAATCGTATACGTGTTATCAGATATTAATGTAGTCGATGTATTAATAATGGTCTGATAAAATTACGATATTGTATAATTACCCAAATTAATATAACTGTTTATATTAATACGCGAATATAATATTTAATTAATTATAACCGTTTATATTTAATTTACGAATTAATCATGTAATCCGTATCAGCTAAAATTATTTAATCCGTATTAAATAATAATCTCAACATCTCATTGACTAATTTAATAGTCAATACCTCTGACTAACTGTTTAGTCATATCCGGCATAAATGTGACTGTATTTTCATACCTTCACATCTCTCAAACGTGTCCTATAGGTGTGACGTATAGGGACCAGTTGACCACCGCCATCCGTATGACAATAACGTCAAACTTATCTAGCAAGCCAACCGTTATTGATAAACGTGGATCAACTGATAATAATACAAAAGTATGCCCTTGTGATCCTTTAAGAGATTTAGTAAGTCATTGTACTAACTGTCAAGGACACCAGCCCCAACAATCTCCCACTTGTCCGTACAAGGGTATGTGCAATGACGTTATCACACTACATGTGGAGGACACAAGTCTCCAACACCACCGTGTCGACCTCCCCCGAGTCGACGGTGCTACCACCCTCCAAACACCTCCCCGAACACTGCAAACACCTTATAACCGAGACACGTAAAAACGAACACTCCCCTCGTCACCGACTCCGCTGCCCGTACCCACCGTGACAACCACTACACTACTACCCTGACTACCACCGATAAATGGTGTTACACTAGACTGAGAACGATAATACCCCACCCTTCGAAACCAAAACAACCAAGCGCAGACACGACATTATCGAAAGGTCGGAGGCAACGTACCTGAGTCACGCTCACAACGACTGGCCCTAGGTTGGTCTAAACTCACCGCACGAACCTCCTCTCCCTTTACTGTAGTGGCGGCTGCAAGGCTAAGGCGTTGGATGTATGTAGAGTAGGGTAAAAAAAAATGAGGGCACAAGTACCTCTCATAAGGCGGCAGAAGTGTTTACGTGAGTGTGTGAGTGAAATGAGGGTTTTGACAATGTGTGGGCTGCTAATTTGCACCATATACGAGGCCCAATCCCAACTCTAAAGGTCTCAAGTTCGAATCCCGTCATCAACAGTTAATAAAATACCATTCGATAAATTATTTATCGAATATATTAACTATCGTTCAAACACTATCGACACGACAAATATAAAAGAAAATATTATAATAAAATAATTTCCGTTCATACATCGAAACTTAAATATAAACTAATACGCTTACTCAACACACCACTCACGACATATAAAATGTAAAAACCCTTATTCGATAAATTAATTATCGAATACACGTCAATATGAACAATAAACATTATAATAAAATACGGGGTATTACAGTCTTCCCTCCTTAAAAATGAACTACGTCCCGAAGTTCACCACCCCGTAACGTTAAAGAGACACGTAGCAAGCATGAACAATCACAAGTAACACTTAAGAACCGTGAGATGTGACATTCCATCCCCCTAAATAAAACTTTGTCCCCAAAGTTTAACATGCGACCGAAACACATGACACTTCAACAACCACGACGCGATATAGTGCATAACAGAAGCAGCAGGGTTATCAAGTATATTCAATTAATCATGACATATCAATTAGTCATGTCATAAAAACTAGCCATATCATAAAATCATTAAGATTTTACAATCCTATCCCCCTTAAAACATGGTTACGTCCTCGTAACCCTATTATAAAATTTCAGCTCATTACTATGTCTTACTCATTACATTATCTCCTAAAATCTTACTCCAAGTAACCAAGTATCCTATTCTCATCGTCGAACCTAAGACCAAGTACAAGAGGTGAGTGAACTGGCGGAATAAACCGCGAAACCCTATATCCATCTCAATATCGATATCGAACTCATAAAATATAACTCAATAACCATGGTCACTCTAGACCAAAAACATAACTTGGCACAAAGGCCCCACAGCTCAATAATAGCACCCAATCTCAATCTCCATCTCAATATCAGTATCAATATCGTCAAGGTCCACAGAACCGTGCTCAGCACTTAAAGTATGAACTTTAAACTACTTACCCACAAGTAAGGTCAAAGAGAACAATAAAAGAAAATGCAATACCAATCATACACAATCCAAAATATCAATCCCTTGTAACCCGTATACTCGGCTTCGGTCTTAAACAAGCATTATAAAGATTCTCAACTAGACATACCGCGTGTTCATTCGTAACACAACTAAACTACTATCAATATTCATATATTGTAAAACCAATTCTCAACTGCAACTATCCAAATGCTTACATTCCCGCACAATTATTAAAGAGATTAACATCAGTATCCCACATGAGAGTCAATAAAAAAAAATAAAAAATCAATTGCTTGGGTACATTAAATCTATATCTTCTATCTGCTACTCTTTATCCTCTCTGTAGCACAACCAAACTCTCAAAATAAAAGCAGAATCGGTGACTCGTAACATATGAATTCTTTTATATATTCAATAAAATTCGCAATACCAACGCCTCCATGATTACCGAATATAGGTAGTCACCAAAACATGTCATCTTGAATAAATATTGAAGCGCATAGTCTCCGACAATTGATTAGCACATATACATATATCCCGAACAAGAATAAGAATAATTAATAAGATCGGTAGAATCATGTTACGCAGCAAACAGAATCAGAGTAGTTAACACTGATATACCCTTGAAATTTTAACACAAAGTTAACGTATTTACACCGATGTAGAGAATCAGCAAACTCGTAATTCATAATTAAAAAATTAAAACATTTCATGTTCATAATCGTATTATAGAAGCAAATCATATTTTATAAAATACATAGAGCAAAATTAGTTAACGTAATTAAACATGGAGCATTGACGTATTTCACAAGATATACACAAGTCATAGACTAACAAGGCCGTTTAACATTCCTAGATATCAATAGGTTAAATTCACTTAGGTACATGTCTCATCCACTCACATTACATCATTTATCATGAAACTGGTAATATATATGACTTGCAAATTAAGGAGTTTATATAATATGCAGCAGTTAAACATCCAGGCAGAATTTCGTCAACACGTAGCTACAGAATTTGTCACGTTGCAAACAATCACTATACTTATCAAAACATCAAGCGTTATCATGGATAATCATCACTTGGAAAGCATTTTGAAACTTTGGAAACCTTGAAGTTGTAATTTGTGGCAATTTATAAACATGAATCAAAAGACAATTTTACAAGCTATAGATCGAAACAAGACTACACGGAGACATTCTGACTCTTATTTACTAAAACATTGTTCTTGTAAATTGTAGCTCATGAATTATAAAAATTTAACGATAAAAGTAAATGAATTCACAAGACTAGTACTTTCATAAATCACATGTCAACCAGTTAATAACTCAATATATTATGATCAGATTTTAAACATAACAGATGCAATTCAGTTTGTGACATAACAATATACATGAAGTTGTTATAAAGATTATTAGCTCAGTGAACCAGACAACGATATACCATAAATATATGAAAGAACATCAACATGATTCACATTGTTCAAAATAATCACCATTACTTATAACAATTAGATTGCTTTATCATGCTAACAAGTTTACCAGTCAAATTCCGTTCTACCACTTGTCAAGACTCTTCTCTGAAAAATACGATTTTAACATCACATACGAAGTCACATCGTTATTTGAGGTCATATCCCTAGGAAGTAAGAGCGTCAGTATAATTGAAACTACTTAATATAGAAATAAGCAAGATTACGTTATCATATAGTAAGGTGCATATTCATATCATATGCCTACTATTCATGTTACTAATGCCATATCAGGATATCACATGGTCACATCACATAATTCACATTTGATTAAACTTTTATATGAAACTTACATAACTCATGATTTCACCAATTGAACATTATGCAGCAACTACACGAATCATAACTTAAATATCTATTTCGCTATCTTGCAAGCTATTATAGTTTTTAGAAAATATAATGAATAAAGAATCGAAGGCATATCTCAAGAGAATTATTTATAACACAACTCAATTGGTCTGGACAGGAACTTTACAATCATTCAACAGAAATTTGGGCAACTTTCACAAATCAAAACTAAATAACGACTTGTTAAGGTTTCATACAGTTTATCATACATAAAATTTTCATACACATAGAGAGAACACATTTTAAATGGTAGTCCTCGCAAGCAAGGTAACATTCCGAAAATTTATCGAAAATTTGTGTTCTAAAGTCACCACACTATCGTATATAACCATTATTTTTCCAAAATATGTTGGCATACAATTGAAGCATACACATCACTTTGTACCATATCAACATGCATTCCTCATTTCCACAATAATTATCATCTAGAACACGGTAAAGATCTCGAAACTGAAAGTAGTCTCAACTAAATAACTCGATGGTTATACGTGTGTATATAAATAAATTAGTTTCTACCATCACATACTCACAACCTATTCAAATACGGAAATATAAACTAGGAGTTACTACAATGTCACTTATTGATTACTATCTCTATAACAAATTTTAAACGCGTATAAAAGGCATAAAATCTTAAGTACGATACATGCAACACATAACTATATACATTCATGGCTTAGGGAAACTCATTCCGCATATCACTAGACATGGATTACTATAACATCTAAATCTGATCATTCATATCTAAATTCCAACCAATATATTGCATAGCTACGATAGTCATTTACTAACCATATACCATAAGAACATTCCAAACACCAACATACTATGATCACGCTACTCTAACCATTGTTCACAATTACACCTCTAAACTCTTAAAATTTCAATTCCATCATCCAGATTGATCCACATTTCATATTACACACATATTTCCATCTGACATCATTAATCATAACTCAAATATTACTTACCTCATTCTTCTCCTGCAAGAACGTTAGTATAAGTTGACTAGGTCACTATAGAATCTACCCCACTCTTCAATTACTCTCATTGGGTTCCCGAGACAGAACCGAAAGGGCCCAGGTCTAGTGTGAGGGGGCCCCTAACTCATCCCGTTCCTTTTTGGGGCTCCTTTCAGTTTCATCTCGGGGTTCATTTTATCTGACTCGTCCTACGTTCATTAACATTCATTTGGTTTAGGCCTGAGGATCGAACCTGGCTCTGATACCACTTTGTAACACCCCCATTTATTTAAGGGCCTGTACTAGGACTCCCTAGATAAATAAGGATGTTACCATCTCGGTTTCCCGAGGCAGTAGATACAAAGGAAGATAAACAGTACTTTAAATTGATAAAATTTACTCAAACGGTTTTACACAACTGAATTATAAAACTGTCTTGCTAAAATAAAGGTACAACTCGTAAACAACTATCATGTGATCTAGACTCTAGGCAGGTCCGGATCCAAGCTTCTCTCTTCCCCTAGCTCCCAGAGTCTCAACACCTGTCAATCTGGTCACCAATAATTGGTTCATCACAGGTGATCACGAATACACAGGGTCAACCACGAGGTTGAGTAGAGAAAAACTGTAAACAAACCACATTACTATAAATAGAAAGTCGAACTTCTCCACTCCGAATCACAAGACCCATAATTCTCCACACCAATCACAGACCCTTTATCTCCGCACCAATCACAAGACCCTTTATCTCCGCACCAATCACAGACCCTTTATCTCCGCACCAATCACAGACCCTTTATCTCCGCACCAATCACAGAATAATATAAACAGCACAATATAACAATCACATGATATTATGTAACAAACATGCTTAATATCAAATAAGAACAGATTACACATCAATATTTATCAGTATTTCCCCTACCTCAAATTGCAGAAGGACAAAGTCAACCGAAAAGCTGCTAGAAGTGTTCCACGCGAAAACCGTCACCTAAACATATATTATGTAACGAATTAATAAACTTCCCGAACCCCCATCACTCAAGTTACACCTACTATAAATAGAAACCTTCTAATAATGGAAATTTTCCTAAAATGAAAACTTCCCGAAATAGTAACTTTCTTAAATCAAAACTTGCCCGACTCGTAAAGCCCTTCAATAATTCACCTTAGCAAATTATTTAAAACAAAACTACAACCGTAAATAGAATACAATAACCACGATTAACCGTTAAACTAATAAGAATATTGTAATAATAACATCATAATATATAACTATAATAACTATAATAATAATAATAATAATAATATAGTAATAATATATAATAATATAATTGTAGTAAACCTCACGTTACACGGCCAACACCCCCAAACCCTTCTTATATCGCGCGTCCAACTCCGTGAACACCGCCACCACTTCCGACCACCAGCCACCCTATCGACAACCACCAGCGAGGTGAACCAAGACCCCTACCAGGCGTGGTCCCTCACCCAACCTTTGTAAACCCGTCTACACCTACTCCTGCCGACACCACCATTAATCCAACACCACCTGAAACCACCGCTAAACACCTCTGACACTAGACCATAAACAACGGTGGTACCACCGTGTCGACCTCCCCCGAGTCGACGGTGCTACCACCCCCCAAACAGCTCCCCGAACACTGCAAACACCTTATAACCGAGACACGTAAAAACGAACACTCCCCTCGTCACCGACTCCGCAATGACTGGCCCTAGGTCGGAGGCAACGTACCTGAGTCACGCTCACAACGACTGGCCCTAGGTTGGTCTAAACTCACCGCACGAACCTCCTCTCCCTTTACTGTAGTGGCGGCTGCAAGGCTAAGGCGTTGGATGTATGTAGAGTAGGGTAAAAAAAAATGAGGGCACAAGTACCTCTCATAAGGCGGCAGAAGTGTTTACGTGAGTGTGTGAGTGAAATGAGGGTTTTGACAATGTGTGGGCTGCTAATTTGCACCATATACGAGGCCCAATCCCAACTCTAAAGGTCTCAAGTTCGAATCCCGTCATCAACAGTTAATAAAATACCATTCGATAAATTATTTATCGAATATATTAACTATCGTTCAAACACTATCGACACGACAAATATAAAAGAAAATATTATAATAAAATAATTTCCGTTCATACATCGAAACTTAAATATAAACTAATACGCTTACTCAACACACCACTCACGACATATAAAATGTAAAAACCCTTATTCGATAAATTAATTATCGAATACACGTCAATATGAACAATAAACATTATAATAAAATACGGGGTATTACAGTCATTATCTTATTGGTTCACATTGCCGCATTTTCACCGATCACAAGAGTTTGAAGTACACTTTCACACAGAAGGACCTTAATATGAGACAGCGTCGATGGTTGGAATTAGTCAAAGACTATGATATTGAGATGTTGTATCATGAGGGCAAGGCTAATGTTGTTGCAGATGCGCTTAGCCGCAAGACTTCTCATTCGTTGAGTGTCATTCGAGTATTTCCAGATGAGTTGTGTTCTGAGTTCAGGAAGTTGAGATTAGAGTTGGTGGGTAGTGGATTTGATTGGTTGGCTGCGATGACTGTTGAGCCGACATTGTATTGCAAATTCGCAAGAGTTTGCCTACAGATGCTACTTTTAAGAAGTTCGAGGCCAAGATTTCTAGTGGTGAGGCTAAGGATTTTGTGATTGATGCTGACATCTTTCTTCGTTTCCGTGGTCGGATGTTTGTTCCTGATGCTCCTGATTTGAGGAAGAGAGTTTTAGATGAGGCCCATTTGACTCCTTATTCTATTCATCCGGGTGGTGAGAAGATGCATAAGGACCTTAAGCTTTTGTTTTGGTGGCTAGGCATGAAGAAGGACATATTGGATTATGTGAGCAGATGTTTGACTTGTCAACTGGTGAAGATTGAGCATAATAGACCTGGTGGTCTACTGCAGCCGCTCCATGTTCCTCAGTGGAAATGGGAGTGCATTTCTATGGACTTCTTGACCGCTTTACCTGAGACCGTTGGCGGTAAGGATGCCATTTGGGTAGTTGTCGACAGATTGACCAGGTGTGCTAGGTTCATACCAATTTGAGAGACTTGGGATATGGATCGCCTAGCTAAGGCTTACATTGCAGAGATCGTTCGCTATAATGGGGTTCCGAGAGAGATTGTCTCAGACAGGGATCCGCGTTTCTGTTTGAGATTCTGGAAAGCTCTTCAGGAGGCCATGGGTTGCCAACTATTGATGAGCACATCGTTCCATGCTGCAACTGATGGTCAGTCAGAGAGGACGATTCAGACTTTAGAGGACCTATTGCGTGACAGTGTGCTTGACTTTCAAACTTCTTGGGAACAGAATCTGCCGCTGGTTGAGTTCTCGTACAACAACAGTTATCACTCGTCGATCATGATGGCTCCATATGAGGCGCTTTATGGTAGGAAGTGTCGTAGCCCGATCTGTTGGGATCAGTCGAGCGATGTTCTTGATTTAGGACCTCACCAGTTGGCTGCGACTATTGATCACGTTCAGCTTATCAGAGGTAGGATGAAGGCCGCTCAGGACCGGCAGAAATCCTATGCAGACATTCGTCGAAGACCACTTGAGTTTGAGGTTGGTGACAGAGTGTTCCTTCGAGTTTCTCCAATGAAGGGTGTCAAGATATTTGGTGTTAAGAGCAAATTGAGTCCTAAGTATATCGGACCGTTCGAGATATTGAAGAAGATTGGTGCTGCTGCTTACATATTGGATCTGCCTCCGAGTTTGGGCAAGGTGCATAGCGTCTTTCATGTTTCATCGCTCCGCAAGTACGTCAGTGACCTAGTCACGTGCTTCAGAGAGAGATCGACAACCTAGAGCCGAACCTTGCGTTCGAAGAGCGTCCAGTGAAGATTTTGGATCGTCAAGACCGGAAGCTTAGGAGCAAGGTGGTGCCCCTGGTGAAGATCCTATGGCGTTATGGCGACGTTGAGGAGCAGACTTGGGAGACAGAGGCTTCAATGCGCGCTATGCATCCTTCTCTTTTTTATTGAGGTATTTACTTAGATCTATCTTCGTTCAAGTTTCGAGGACGAAACTTTTTTAAAGTTGGGGTGATTGTAACATCCCGTATTTCCGTAAATAATATTTTAATACTTTTAAAGTATTTTTGGAATATAATATTATTTTAATAACAAATCGTAAGTTTTATTTTAACTTTTCCGTTAAGTTCTGTCTTAAGAATATTTTAATCTTAAGATGTTGTCACTTGGCATATTTCCCGACTTGAGTTTCCGTACCACTTAATGAAATAAACCCGACTCAAGTATAAATAAAAGGACAACCTAGAACCCTACATAAACCCTTCCATCGACATCTTCATTTCCCAAATTCATTTCACTATAAAACATAAACACCATTTTTCTCCTCTTTGTTGGAGTAAGTGTCCTCCACAATAGTGTGATCACGTCAATAATATAATTGACAAATCTCTATAAAAGAATATTCGTGGGATGATTCTTTATCATAAGTCAATTGGTCAACATTAATCGGTAATGATTGGCTTGCTAGAGTTTGACATTACTGTCGTAATGACGGTGGTGACCAGTTGATCCCTTTAGGTCACACCTATAGAACAACTCTCTTAATGATAAGTGAAATAACTGTATATTGATACGAATTAGTTCAATTCTAGTTTATAAATAATATCAGAAGATAATTTATAATAAGATTATAAAATATAATTATTTTAGTGATTAAAATGTTGTCACTAATATAAGTATGTTTATGAAACATAATTAGTTGAATGAATATTTATAAATACAATTGTTGTAGCCGGAAATAGATTAATGGATGTTAGTAATTATAAATTACTAATTTTATGATTAAATGTTTAGATGTTAAACTACGTGAATCATAAAATGTAAAATTGTCGAAGCGATGTTTACGTACCTACACATAATATGCGTGAGTCCATTTCGGTTGATGGACCGTGTGACAATGTCATTGTAATAGACATTTTACAAAATAAATACATAATGTGTTAAGATGGTCTTGAGACATCTTATTAATGCTAATGTCTAGTGGGAGACATTTGAGTGTATTGAGGTGCCCATCCATTGGGCACCCTACCCCATCCACCCGGCCACCCTCTTGAGGAGAACAAAAGAAAGTTTTTGTTCCCTCAACCAATTATTCATTCATAGTGTATGTTAGGGTTTTATTAGAGAGAAAAATAAATCATATTGCTCTCTAGCCAACACCCTAAAACCGTGAACACTCCCTCCTTCATGAACTAGCATTTTGTATTGTGTTCTAGCAAATAAATACAAAATACATTAGTGACTAGTGTGTCTTGGTGTTCATCTATTGGAGGTCATCTCTTTGAAGGCTCAAGGAGGATCATTCCGTGTAGTAAGCTCAAGAACAAGTGAAGAAGGTGTCTTCACTTGTGCCCTAATATTGTCGTGACTAGCATTGTAAAGGTGCTCGATATTCTCCTTTGAATCTCGTTTATTTCATGTTAAGCATGCATAAGTTCATCTCATTATAAGATAATCACATTAGTATGACTATAATAGTTATATAAACCTAACAATTGGTATCAGAGCAAAGGTTGTTGCATGCTTAATCGGTTAATGTTTTTCCGAGTTTTGAGACTTAAAATAAAACTATATATTTCGAGATTCATATGATAAATCACTAGACATTTTGGCATGTTTAATAAATTTGGTCCTAAAATGTTTTTATGTTATTTTGATAATTTATGAGATTTAAATATTGTTCATTGTATAATTTTAATCATTTGTATGTATTTTTATGACAAAATCGATTAAAATGGTTAAAATAGATAAAAAAGGTTTCTAGCCTTGAATTTTCTACACGACCTCACATGCTTATTTTACTTAATGTATGTAAAATTTGGTACAAAATCAAGTTGTATAGCATGTTTTACGATTTTATTTGATAAAAACCGTATTTAGAGGCAATTTTGGTTAAATATATATGATATTTCAAATTAAATTTCGAAAATTTTGACCAATAATTTTGACATTATAAATATTAATGTAATATTTCAAAATGTTCATGAAAATAAAATCCAAATTTCGAAAATTTTGTAATTTATTTGGATTTATTACGTAAAGGGTTATGTATATCAAGGCATATTTGAACAATATAAAATAATTAAAGGGTTAATTATAATCAAAATTATTTATGACTAATTTTGAATCCTTAAATGTGTTAGGATATTATTTAGAACATAACTTTATTTATGTTTTAATTTATGCATTTTTTTTAAAAGGGTTAAAGTTGCAAAAATCTCATAAAACCAATTTATTGTTGACCTAATAAGTTATTAGGGCGATTAGGCATTAAAATGAACATATTCATAACATTTATATTCCTGCGTTTTTCGTATGAATGTCATATTTAATTGTATAATTTTGAATTATGTAATTATTCTAGTATGGCCTTAGTTTAATCGGTAATTCCCGTAGTGAAAGGGGTTATTGATTCGGTTGTATTTTTGTGATCTCGTATCACCCAATTATAATTTATTTCTATTTTACATTGTATAAAGTAGATAGAATTAAGATAGTAATATTTGTAATTCGGAGTTCCCAAGGCGCTGCATTCCCGGGAGGAGTCCAAGACGGTGTTCCTCAAGTGTTTGCCGAGAAGCCCTAGGAACCAAAGGAGTTGGTTTCCGAATTGTAATTTTATTTATCATATTTTAGGAAAATCCATACTAGAAGCTTTATTTTCGCCTTATTTTTGTTTTAATATGTTGCATGCATAGCCAAATCGCCATTAACATGTCATGCATATCGAGTATCGAGTCTTCAACGTATCATTTTATTATCGATAATTCACCTAATTAGTTCACTTTAAAAGGAGATAGATAATATTTGATAAGATCTCTTACGTATTAAATAATGAGACTTAGCCTTACCAAAGAAAAGAACTCATGAATCCCTTCTTCACAAGAGAGAGTGGGCTCGGCTACACCGAGGTGCTATAATTGTTACGTTGGGTAAGTGAGGTAATAAGATTACAATCGTAGTATTTGGTTGATCTCATCGAAAGTATTCGTAACCGTAGTTGCAATAAGTTCGGGCTAAAGATAGAAATTAATGTAATTTTATCGACCGGGAATTCTATTGTAGAATCGATTAAGTGTTAATCCACCGAGTTATGTTAACAAGGGATGAATCGGCTATGCCGTGCCCTAGTTGATATGGATTTGGATCTCCGGATCATTTTGCTTAGTTGTGTAAGAGATCATTAAGTGAATGCTAAGCTTGTTTAAATTTGTTTAACAAGTGTTAAAATGATGAACGTTAATTTTTCCTTCATTTCCGTTTTTGTAGTTATTTAATCGCAATGGATTCATTCAACCCTAACACTATTGATTCTTGTCACAATGTTTTTGACAATGTTTGCAACCAAAACAACATTGATACTACTAGAGAAGTTCATTTCGGAACGGGTCCGGATGGCAATGTTAACTTTATCACTTCTCTCCCACCTCCCAAAGGTCCACTTCTTGACACGGCTTATATTGATGAGCTAAACGAAGAATTGGATGCCTTATACTTGAAAGAAAGGGCTTATGATGAAGCTAGTGGGAGCTCTAGGAAGAAAAGTCTTGCAAAGATAAAGAAGAAGAAAAGAAAGTTACAAAAGGGGCGATGCCACTATTGTAGTGTCATGGGCCATTAAAAGAGGAATTGTTCTAAGTACTTATGTCACATTCAAGAAGGTCTTGTGATTCCGTTAGGTAATTCCAAATCCGAAATTTTTGTTATTGACATTAATTTTACATCCAACACAACATGGGTATTGGATACTGGTTGTGGTTGTCACCTTTGTAATCGTTTGCAGGGTTTAAGAGAAGTGGAGAAAATAGACAAGGGTGATATGGATCTCCGACTAGGAAATGGAGCTCGGGTAGCGGCCACTTCAAAAGGAACTTGCACTCTTGCCTTATCAAGTGGATACGAGTTACATTTAAATAATTGTTATTTTGTACCGTCTCTTTCCAAAAACTTTATTTCTGTTGCAATGTTAGACATTGAAGGATATAGTTTTTCCATTAAGAACAATTGTTGTGTAATTTCTAAAAATGACATGGTTGTTGGCCATGCTACATCAATTAATGGAATCTATGTTTTGGAAACTTCGGACTCGTCTAAAGATGTCTATAACATTCATAACAAAAGGATAAAGACAAATGACCCAAATGAATCGTATGTTTGGCATTGTCGACTTGGTCACATAAATGAAAATCGCATTAAAATATTGGTATAGACCAATATAATTAAACCATTCGAATATGAATCTTATGGTACATGCGAAGCTTGTCTTCTAGGAAAAATGACTAGTAATCCTTTTAGTGGTAAAGGGATACGAGCTAGTGAATTATTAGGGCTCATACATACGGATGTATGTGGACCACTAACAATCACCGCTAGAGGCAATTATGACTATTTCATTACCTTCACCGATGATTTAAGTAGATATGGGTATATCTACTTAATGAAATATAAGAGTGAAGCCTTCAAGAAATTTAAAGAATTTCAAAATGAAGTTGAAAACCAACTCGACAGAAAGATTAAGACACTACGATCCGATCGTGGTGGTGAATATCTTAGTAACGAATTTGATTCACATCTAAAAGAATGTGGCATTGTGTCACAACTTTCACCTCCAGGAACGCCACAATTAAATGGTGTGGCAGAAAGGAGGAATCGAACCTTATTTGATATGGTCCGATCAATGATGAGCCAAACTGACTTACCTGATTCATTTTGGGGATTTGCGATCCTCACTGCCATCAAGTCGTTGAACAATAGTCCAACGAAAGCGACCGATAAGACTCCATATGAGATGTGGAAGGGAAAGGTTCCTAACTTATCCTATATGAAAATATGGGGATGTGAGGCTTATGTCAGGGTAAAGACCGATGACAAACTTTCTCCACGATCCGAAAAATGCATTTTTGTTGGTTATCCAACCACCTCATGTGGCTACCACTTTTACAAACCTCATGAAAACAAAGTGTTTGTGTCTTCTGAGGCTGTCTTTTTAGAAAAGGAATTTATTTCTAAAAGACATAGTGGGAGAAATTTTGAACTTAATGAAGTTCGAGAAGTTCAAGAGCCACAAACTGAAGCTGAGACAGACGAAGATGTTCCTTCTTCTTCCGCTTCGGTACCTATTCAACCCAGGAGGTCGAGTAGGGTTCCACATCAACCTGATAGGTATGTTGGACTAATTGAGGAAGATGGTAGCCTGGACGTATTACTTTTGGAAAGTGATGAGCCTACCACTTATAAAGCTGCAATCTCTAGTCCCGACTCCGCCAAATGGCAAGAGGCCATGATATCCGAGATGGATTCTATGCATCAAAACCAAGTATGGGACTTGGTTGACTTGACTAAGGAGATGAGACCTCTCCAATGCAAGTGGATCTTCAAGGTGAAGAATGTCATAGAAGGACATGATGATGTCTATAAAGCCAGGCTAGTAGCTAAAGGGTTTTCCCAAGTTCAGGGTCTTCATTATGATGAAACCTTTGCTCCAGTAGCTGATGCGTGTCTATTTTATGATGTTTTTCATCTATTTTTACACGCATTTGGTCGCTCATTTACTATGTTTTAGCCTTTATTTCCCAACAATCGTGTACTTTCGTATTTTTATGCACTTTTGCAGATTTATGCGGAAAAAGGGACGATTTAGCACCAAATTCATGTCCTCAAGTCTTTTGCTTAATTAAGGAACAGTGGAAAGTCAACTGGAGTCTTTATCTAAGTACCAAAAGTCAAAGCGAGAAGAAAACCGAAGAATTCCCTGCGGAGGCGGTCGACCGACCAACTAAACGGGTCGGCCGACCAGGCCTGATTTTCATAAAAGTCCAAATCCGAGGAAAAGCCCAAGAATTCAACTAAGCCCGTGAAAGAGGTCGACCGACCCACCAGAGTGGTCGACCGACCTCAGTAAAGCCCAGAACGTGTTTTCGGAAATAAAGTAGAAGTAGAAGTCTTTTAGAAAACTCTAATCTCTTGCCCTATATAAACTAATCTCTTGTTTAGGGTTTTAGTATCTAGTTTTTATGAATTGAGTTTCAGATTCAGTTTTAGCATCCAGTTTTATTTAGAAGAATTTTAGTTTTGTAATCTTTCGACAATTCCCAAGCATTCAATAAAGTTTGTTCCTTTCTGCCCTAATTCCGACTTTGGTAATTACTCTCTTAATCTAGCTTTATTATTGTTCCTATTTTTATTACATTTGTTTAAGTCAAAATCTCAAGCTTTATTAATTCTTGCATGTTTAGATTATTCACTATGTTTACCATGTTTATTCTCGTTTTTATAATCATCTTAACAACCATGAGTAGCTAAATTCCATATGTTAGGATGTAGGGGATAATATGCGTAGGTAGTAGAAATTCCGAGACCGACTTGTAGCAGAGTCGCGGTCGGCCGACTCAAATAGTGGGTCGGTCGACCGAGGCCGTGGTCGGCCGACTGGAATAGCTGGTCGGTCGACCACTCGCGTTTGTATCCTGTTTCGTCTTTCTTTGTTGACTATAGTACCCTACAGTGAAACTGAAAGGAGACTTGTAGGATGTTAGTAATGACCTACCCAAGATTGAGAGATACGGGAAGGGCATTGGTTTACACCTTAAGACGGCTAGGTTACTTAAGACTGAAAGGTATGTGACCTAGGATTTAGGAATCACCCTTATTGTTGACACCCAATAATTGTGAGACCTAGGAACTAATAGCATAGGCCGAAAGGAGCTATTAGGTAGCATAGACCTAAAAAGATATGTTACACCCCCTTACGCGACTGCAATACATGTTGACCTTAGGATTTATATTACCTTAGCTATTTATTACCCCAAACATCCTAGCATCCCTTTTATTATATTTTATTCGCATCTTTATTTCTTGTTTTACTTTAATTCTTTGCCTTAGATATAGTAATCAACCAATCAAACCCCCAAATCTATTACCTTTAAACATTAACAAACAATAAACATTCCCCACCTCTCTGTGGTTCGACCCTTGACTTATCCTATCTAAGTTTAAGCTGAGGTTTTATAAATCTTATCTTTGGCACCCCTCAACGACGGGTGTCAAATTTTGGCGCCGTTGCCGGGGAGGTGACGCCAGTGTTTATTGGTTTTGTTTTTTGTTTCTCTTTGTTTAAGGAACTTTTTGTTCCTTAAATCTACTCACCATTTTCTTGTAGTTTCCATCTTATGCGCAGGTCAGTTCAAGGAGAACTCCTACCACTGGACCACGAGCTTGAGAGGACTCTTAGAGGAAGGAGAAAGCAACTTCTAGCGAATCAGGAAGGAGGTTCACCATCTTCCTTATTTCAAGAAGACCTTTTCGAACAACCATCATTACCATCTTCACCGAAAACACCACCTTCACAACCAAATTCACCCAATAATCCACCTTCACCAAAAACACCACCTTTTACCTACTTTCCAGTTTTTCCTAAAGAAGAAGAGAATATGGCAGAAGAAGCTACTATTGCCAGTCACTCCATGCCTCAGACAAAGGACCTATACAAAGGGTTCACTTTACCTGCAGGTACTGGGAAGCCATTCGAGGCCAAGCCTGCCTACATTACTATGGTTGAAAGAAACCAATTTGGAGGCTCGGCCAATGAGGATGCTGCAAAGCATATTGAAATCTTCACAGATTACATATGCTCTATTGCACCCCCAGAAGGAGTGACGCAGGACCAGATTAAGCAAACCATGTTTATCTTCTCTCTTAGGGACTCTGCGAGAGAATGGTACAGAAATTTAGACCGCACTGCTGCGGGAGTCACAGATTGGAATACCCTAGCCTTAGCATTCTACATGAAATACTATTCTGCATCAAAGACCAATGCTTTAAGAGCGCAGATTACAAATTTCAAACAAGGCCCCAATGAAGACTTTAGTGAGGCGTGGGACAGGTTCAAGAGACTTGTTCGATCCATACCACATCACGGATTCGAGCAATGGTTTCTTTGTAACCATTTCTACAATGGCCTCTACGATGACAACAGGGCCTATCTAGATGCTGCAGCTAATGGGAGATTCCAAGATAACTCAGGAGAGACTAAGGGTCTCAAGTTGATAGAAGATGTTGCTGTACACCGTGCTGAGCATGGCACTTCCAGAGGAAATCAAAGGAAATCTGAATACAACCTATCACCAATTGAGGCCTTGACGGCCAAGTTGGAAAAATTAGAGGCTGGAGGAAAATTCGATCTAGGAAGTGGAAGTAAGGGCGGTATTTATCAGGTGAACGTCGTTCAAGACGGACCCTTCGCTTGTGAAAGGTGCGGTGGAGAAGGGCACGTGTCAAAATTCTGTACTTCATCCAATGAAATATGTGCCGCCTTTCAACATTATCGTGGGAACAATTTCTATGACCCGAATAATAATAATGTCCATCCTAACCTAAGATGGACAAGCCAGAATGTTCTTAACCCACAACATATGCAACCTCAGCAAAATTCCACATATATCCCCCCACATAAGCAAGGTTTTCAAAAACCACCCTTCAACCCTCAACCACCTTCTAATCCACCACCCAACACAGAAACTCTTATCCAAAATCTTATTGGGTTGGTTCAGAAGGAGTCACAGGCTAGAGAGGCAGGGATGAAGATGTTAGAGTCTCAGATTGCTCAAATCGCAAGCAAGAATGATACTAGGGCTCCGGGTCAACTTCCGACCAAACCGGACCAGAAAAAAGAGACTCTAAACGTCATATCCTTACGAAGTGGAGCTAAAGTGGGGGTTGAGAAAGAAAAACAGAAGAGTAGCAGCAAGAGCGGTCGACCGACCGAAGATCCAGGTCGCCCGACCACAGAACAGAATCCGGAAATTTCCGCTGAACAGGAGAGCGGTCGACCGACCGCCGAGGCAGAGCCAGAGACTCCTTTTCGTCCTGAATTGCCAGATAACTTAAGGGATTTTCTTTTCAGGGGTGATAATACCCCTAGGTTTCTGAAGAGAGCTGCAAATACTGAGTCTTCAGCCGCTCCTTTCCCAGAAAGACTTGTACCTTCGAAGGATCAGGTATCTTTTGACAAATTTAAGGATGTGATTCGTTCATTAAATGTTCAAGTCCCTTTTCTAGAATTAGTTCAACAAGTTCCTTCTTATCTTAAATTTATGAGACAGCTTTTGTCAAGAAAGAGGTCTCTAGAAAAGGTTGAGTCGGTGGCCCTCACTGAAGAGTCATCCAGTTTTTTAACACATGTCATTGCCCCTCATAAATTAGAAGACCCTGGTAGTTTTTCTGTCCCCTGTAATATAGGAACCTTCCCAGTTAAGAAGGCTTTATGCGACTTAGGTGCCAGTATAAGTGTCATGCCCCTAAGCGTTGCCTTAAAATTAGGAATGACCGAATTTGCAGTGACCAGTATGACAGTCCAGATGGCAGATCGGACATCTATGGAACCTATAGGGGTGTTGGAAAACATCCCTGTGCGTATTGACAGGTTTTTCTTCCCAGTTGACTTCGTAGTTTTGGACATCCCAGAGGATGCCCATATACCTATAATTCTAGGAAGACCTTTCCTTCACACCGCAGGTGCCATTATAGATGTAGGCACTGGGACTTTGACCTTTAAAGTAGGAAAGCATTCTATTATATATGGCCTATCTTATAGGAAGAAGGATGCTATGACCCCCATCACTTGTAATGCTATCACTTCTGAAAAGAAGTATGAGGTCATCACTACTTCTCCTACTTTAGTACCTGTTCCTGTATCTGTTTTTACACCTCCGCCCCAGATTGGGAGCAATATGGAGGACACTTCTATTGTGGCTAATGCAGGAATTGGTTTGGGGAAACCCAAAGTAAAGGAAGTCATTGTTCAGAGAGGAGGAATGGGATGTCTAAGCTATAAAGAAGATGAGGACCCGGATGTCGCTGATCGGGAAGAAAAGAAAAAGAGGAGGCAGGCTCAAGAAGAGAGACCGTTGCATATGCTTTGCGACGGCGGAAAGAAGAAGTGTTTTGTTACTCAAACAAACACTGTGGAAACTACGGCGTATCGTCAAAAGCCGTGGTCGGATATTTTCCGCATCTTTAGCGGATAGTAGTTTCTAGTTCCAATTTTAAGACAATTTATTTTTTGTTGTGTGAGACTTTTTAATTTTGTTTGCTCGTAGTTTTAGAACTTTGTGCTTGCGTAGTTAAGACTTTAAGACTTGTTTCTGGAATCTCGCGCATTTGCGGGCGCATATATTTTTTTTGCTTTTTCAGGTTCTACGAAGAAAACGAAGACCGCTGGGACACAGCGGGTCGACCGACCAGATACACCAGTCGGTCGACCCAGTCGCTGTATTGCCAAGATTCCTGTACTCTACAGGAAGGTCGGTCGACCTATTCTCTTGGTCGGTCGACCTACCTGTCTGTCGCAGTCCGTTCGTTTCTCCCTCGGGAACCGTGCAACCGTCTTTGGTACTTTAGTGGCACCGCTGGCCACCAAAACCTCCCAGCTTACGCTGGTTTGGGGAGGTTTTTCTCATACATCTATTTACCCAGTGAGTTCTTTCCAGTTTTTCCTTAGTTTTTATTTATTTATTCGCATCTTTTCTTTAATTTTCTGACACCTTTACTTAGGCTAATGCACAATGGGGACATTGTGCGGGTTGGTTTGGGGAATGGTTTCGTGTCACATGCATTGCATTTTGTCACACGTTTATTGCATTTCTGTCTTGCATCGTTCTTTTCTTTATTTTCCTTACCTATACAAAAGAAAAAAGAAAAAAAAAAACAAAAAGATAGAAAAATTTCAAAAATTCAAAAAAATGCACGTTTATAGGTCGAGTCGGAACGAAAGTATTTCAAGGATGATTTAGCTATCTTACATGTTTATGCCTTTACATTGCCTTGTCAACTTGTTTTAGTATAAGAGTCTTTTGCATATCTACGAGTTTTTGTTAACTTGTTTTCTTGAGACTTGACTTATACCTTGGCAACCTACTATACATTCTAAGGTTTAGAGCTTATTTCCTGGTTTCATTCTTAAACCAGTCGTCTAGGATGTGAGTAGTACTCCCCTTGGAACATGTTACATCAATATGCATAAACATGAATTTGAATTGCTATATACTTGTTTTACTTTCTCGTTTTGTGAGTCTTGATACGTGCATTTGGGATCCCTTTTCTCATATTTACCCATAAGCTTCACATATCCAAAATTGCCTTTTTATTTCCCCAAAAACTACATCCCATACTTAGCCTACCCTTCCAAGCTAGTATTTGTGGTCATTGGATTATTTTTTGAGGCATCTTGGTTTGTATGCTATCTTGAACAAAAAGAGAAAAGAAAGAAAGCAAGAAAGAAAAAAAAGAACAGAAAAATTCAGAAAAAGAAAGAATGAAAAGAAAAACGAAAAAAAATCAAAACGTACAGGAAAGAAGTCGACCGACCACCTTCTTGGGTCGGCCGACCACCTAACAGCATCAGAATGAAAAAACAATCGTTCCAAAATCCCTTTCTTTTATATGTTATCACTCCCGTACCTCATTCAAAATATTTGGGAGTCCTTTCTTATATTCAATGTGAGAGTTGTGCCACAAAAAGAGCACCTTCTTAATATCAAAAAGTTGTGAAATATGTTGTTGGAAACCGGTTCTACTAGCTTGGCTACTAACCCTACATGTCCAAAAACATCTTAACCACTTTTTACCTTTTACCTCACATATCTTTCATACCTCATTTGCATGTATCTGGGTCACTTAATAAGATTGTTATACAAAGTTGTAGAATTCTTGTTCATGCTAGATTGCAGGCATGTTTTCATGGGTCGCAGTTAGGTGAGTGTCATTACAAATATACTTCTTTCTATCTTTTACATATACGCACCCTTTGCTTCATGAGTGTCTCGAGCGTACCGCGAGAGTCCATGGTTTAAGTCTCTATAGTTTTTATGTTTGCAAGTTTGACGATACCATAACTCGTTTGCATGATTTGACTACTTTCTCATTTTGTACTTGGTATTAGTTTAGGCTGACATGTAAATTTCGCTCTGAGATTGAAATCGTTCCATTAGTTAGGATCGAGTCTATTTCTTGCTTGAGGGCAAGCAAGGGTTTGGTTTGGGGAATTTGATGCGTGTCTATTTTATGATGTTTTTCATCTATTTTTACACGCATTTGGTCGCTCATTTACTATGTTTTAGCCTTTATTTCCCAACAATCGTGTACTTTCGTATTTTTATGCACTTTTGCAGATTTATGCGGAAAAGGGACGATTTAGCACCAAATTCATGTCTTCAAGTCTTTTGCTTAATTAAGGAACAGTGGAAAGTCAACTAGAGTCTTTATCTAAGTACCAAAAGTCAAAGCGAGAAGAAAACCGAAGAATTCCCTGCGGAGGCGGTCGACCGACCAACTAAACGGGTCGGCCGACCAGGCCTGATTTTCATAAAAGTCCAAATCCGAGGAAAAGCCCAAGAATTCAACTAAGCCCGTGAAAGAGGTCGACCGACCCACCAGAGTGGTCGACCGACCTCAGTAAAGCCCAGAACGTGTTTTCGGAAATAAAGTAGAAGTAGAAGTCTTTTAGAAAACTCTAATCTCTTGCCCTATATAAACTAATCTCTTGTTTAGGGTTTTAGTATCTAGTTTTTATGAATTGAGTTTCAGATTCAGTTTTAGCATCCAGTTTTATTTAGAAGAATTTTAGTTTTGTAATCTTTCGACAATTGCCAAGCATTCAATAAAGTTTGTTCCTTTCTGCCCTAATTCCGACTTTGGTAATTACTCTCTTAATCTAGCTTTATTATTGTTCCTATTTTTCTTACATTCGTTTAAGTCAAAATCTCAAGCTTTATTAATTCTTGCATGTTTAGATTATTCACTATGTTTACCATGTTTATTCCCGTTTTTATAATCATCTTAACAACCATGAGTAGCTAAATTCCATATGTTAGGATGTAGGGGATAATATTCATAGGTAGTAGAAATTCCGAGACCGACTTGTAGCAGAGCCGCGGTCGGCCGACTCAAATAGTGGGTCGGTCGACCGAGGCTATGGTCGGCCGACTGGAATAGCTGGTCGGTCGACCACTCGCGTTTGTATCCTGTTTCGTCTTTCTTTGTTGACTATAGTACCCTACAATGAAACTGAAAGGAGACTTGTAGGATGTTAGTAATGACCTACCCAAGATTGAGAGATACGGGAAGGGCATTGGTTTACACCTTAAGACGACTAGGTTACTTAAGACTGAAAGGTATGTGACCTAGGATTTAGGAATCACCCTTATTGTTGACACCCAATAATTGTGAGACCTAGGAACTAATAGCATAGGCCGAAAGGAGCTATTAGGTAGCATAGACCTAAAAAGATATGTTACACCCCCTTACGCGACTGCAATACATGTTGACCTTAGGATTTATATTACCTTAGCTATTTATTACCCCAAACATCCTAGCATCCCTTTTATTATATTTTATTGGCATCTTTATTTCTTGTTTTACTTTAATTCTTTGCCTTAGATATAGTAATCAACCAATCAAACCCCCAAATCTGTTACCTTTAAACATTAACAAACAATAAAAATTCCCCACCTCTCTGTGGTTCGACCCTTGACTTATCCTATCTAAGTTTAAGCCGAGGTTTTATAAATCTTATCTTTGGCACCCCTCAACGACGGGTGTCAGTAGCCATGCTATGATCCATTAGGATAATGTTAGCGATTGCCGCATTTCATGACTATGAAGTTTGGCAGATGGACGTCAAAACCGCCTTCTTAAATGGGCATTTAAAGGAGGGTGTGTATATGATACAACTTGAGGGTTTTGAAGATCCTAAAAATCCTAACAAGGTATGCAAACTTAAGAGATCCATTTATGGTCTTAAGCAAGCATCCAGGAGTTGGAATCATCGCTTCAATGAAGTCATAAAAGAAAATGGTTTCACTCGAAGTGTCGAGGAACCTTGTCTATATATGATATTCAGTGGGAGCAATGTTGTATTCCTAATCTTCTATGTGGATGACATACTACTCATTGTAAATGATGTTCCAATGCTTTCATCAGTTAAAGGATGGTTAGGTAACCATTTTCAGATGAAAGATCTAGGAAATGCACAATGCATATTAGGTATCCGGATCTATAGAGATAGATCCAAGAGGATATTGGCACTAAGTCAAGAATCTTATATCGATAAGATTCTACGACGGTTCAACATGGGAAATTCTAAGAGAGGGTTTATCCCAATGGGAAGTGGTATTATATTGAGAAAATCTCAATCTCCCCCGGAGCCCAAGGATGTTGAACGCATGAAAATGATCCCTTATGCTTCCGCCGTGGGATCTATCATGTACGCCATGATATGCACTCTTCCTGATGTCTCGTATGCCTTGAGCATGACCAGTAGATATCAAGCAAATCCAGGTGAAAGTCACTGGATTGCAGTCAAGAATATCCTTAAGTACATAAGAAGAACTAAGGATTCACATTTAGTGTTTCGAGGGGAAGAAGATTTGTGTGTAAAGGGTTACACAGATGTAAGCTTCCAAACGGATAAAGATGATTTTAAATCCCAGGTTGTATTTGTCTTTATCTTGAATGGTGGTGCCATTAGTTGGAAGAGCTTCAAAGAACCAGTCGTTGCGTATTCTACAACGGAAGCAGAGTACATTGCAGCATCAGAAGCTGCTAAGGAAGCAGTATGGATAAGGCAATTCATCGAGGGACTAAGAGTAGTGCCAAATGCTGAAGATCCTATCACCTTGTACTGTGATAACAGTGGTGCTGTCTTTCAGGCTAAGAAGCCAAAGTCTAGTAATAAGTCTAGACATGTACCAAGAAAATATCATGTAATTCGGGATTTCATTGATAGGAAGGAAATAGCGATTTGTAAGGTTGGGACAAACGATAATGTGGCTGATCCCTTAACCAAACCCTTGTCGCAAGTTAAGCATGATTCTCATGCTCGTTCTATGGGTGTTAAGAGTTTACCCAATATGTAATCGATTATATGATATGAAATGAAAAATGTTGTTTTTGCGTTCATATATGATAATCTTGTTCATCATTTAAGTTTTATATAACTTGTTTTATTTTATATACTTTGTTAAATCCAAACAGGATTGTACCCTGTCAAAGTGAACTGGATTAACTTAGTAATGCCCCTAGTCACCTATATGAGGTGACGTCTCGAAGTGACTAGATTATGATGCGATTGATGGTGAGTTCTAACACCATAGAGTCATAAGAGATGACTAGTCGGTCATATAGACAAACTGTAAGGTACACTTGTGTCGGACAGTGACCGCTTATAGAGTTCTTTAGAATTCAATGGAGCCTGGTCGTGGCAAGAGCTGCTATATATATTCTCATGAGTCGATTATTAGACTAGAGACTGGTTGCTCTAAAGTGACATAATTCAAACTGACTTTAATTTATGCTCTACGATCTTCCGTAAAAGGGGTCAAATGGGCATCTTTTTGGTCACAATGAACAATGTTAGCCAAGGAAAACAATTGGATAGGAATTGTTCTACCCCTTGTCAGGGTTATCTTAAATCTCAAGGCCACTCGAGGAGTAGTGAACTGGAAATGCGTGGCCACGCTCGGAGAATATCTATGGTAGATAATTCCGGTCTATCAGTTACACGCCATATCGAGAAAAACCACTATTGATTTGATCACGTGCAAGTACGACCTGTAAGACACCTTGCATTGAGTGGGAGATGATGTAATAGAACAAGAGAGTCGGTGATCCACACTTGTGAGGACAAGTGGGATATTGTTGGAGTAAGTGTCCTCCACAATAGTGTGATCACGTCAATAATATAATTGACAAATCTATATAAAAGAATATTCGTGGGATGATTCTTTATCGTAAGTCAATTGGTCAACATTAATCGGTAATGATTGGCTTGCTAGAGTTTGACATTACTGTCGTAATGACGGTGGTGACCAGTTGATCCCTTTAGGTCACACCTATAGGAAAACTCTCTTAATGATAAGTGAAATAACTGTATATTGATACGAGTTAGTTCAATTCTAGTTTATAAATAATATGAGGAGATAATTTATAATAAGATAATAAAATATAATTATTTTAGTGATTAAAATGTTGTCACTAATATAAGTATGTTTATGAAACATAATTAGTTGAATGAGTATTTATAAATACAATTGTTGTAGCCGGAAATAGATTAATGGATGTTAGTAATTGTGAATTACTAATTTTATGATTAAATGTTTAAATGTTAAACTACGTGAATCATAAAATGTAAAATTGTCGAAGCGATGTTTACGTACCTACACATAATATGCGTGAGTCCATTTCGGTTGATGGACCGTGTGACAATGTCATTGTAATAGACATTTTACAAAATAAATACATAATGTGTTAAGATGGTCTTGAGACATCTTATTAATGCTAATGTCTAGTGGGAGACATTTGAGTGTATTGAGGTGCCCATCCATTGGGCACCCTACCCCATCCACCCGGCCACCCTCTTGAGGAGAACAAAAGAAAGTTTTTGTTCCCTCAACCAATTATTCATTCATAGTGTATGTTAGGGTTTTATTAGAGAGAAAAATAAATCATATTGCTCTCTTGCCAACACCCTAAAACTGTGAACACTCCCTCCTTCATGAACTACCATTTTGTATTGTGTTCTAGCAAATAAATACAAAATACATTAGTGAGTAGTGTGTCTTGGTGTTCATCTATTGGAGGTCATCTCTTTGAAGGCTCAAGGAGGATCATTCCGTGTATTAAGCTCAAGAACAAGTGAAGAAGGTGTCTGCACTTGTGCCCTAATATTGCCGTGACTAGCATTGTTAGGGTGCTCGATATTCTCCTTTGAATCTCGTTTATTTCATGTTGTTGGTGGTGAAATATGCATAGAAATACGTGCTGAAACTATAAAAAAAATGTATAGTAAATGGACGTATCAAACTCCCTAAACCAAACCTTGGTTGTCCTCAAGCAAGCACTAAGACTCAATTAAAAAAAAAGAAAAACTTCTACTTGGAACGGATTTCTAGCTCAGAACCAAACACAACGCCATGCCTGACCTTTTTAATGCAACTTTCAAAGAAAATCAAGCTTATTGCCAAATGCAAACGAATTAAAATCAAGCTTATTGCCAAATGCAAACGAATTAAACATGTTGGAATAAAACGCTAACCTTTCAACCTTGCAAGACTCATTCCAAATGGACTCTCGCGGTACGCTCGAGACACTCATGAAGCAAAGGGTGATATATATGTGAAAGACAGGAATATAAACAAGAATATAGACTCTCACCTATCTACGACCCATAAGAACATGCCTGCAATCTAACATGAACAAAGTCTCTGCAACCGTACATATGCATTCCAACACTTAAATGACCATGACACGTGTCGACGTTATTTGGGATTGTGAGGCTAAAGGTAAGAAAGGCTAAAATGAATTATGGAAAGAGGGGTTAAACCGAGCTAACAACCATCAAACCACACTATAAAAATACATCCATTTTTCTTCACAAAACAAGTAAATACTCAAAGTCGTGAGCATATTGTCACAACTCCTCTTCTTCTCCTTTCTTTTTTTTTCAAAACAATACTCCTGTTCAGTGGTCGTGGTCGACCGACCATGTATGTCAGTCGGCCGACCACCCCTGAAAACAGGCAGCTTCTGATTTTTTTTTTTTCTTTTTTTTTCATATATTTTTTTTCATTGAGTTCTTTCTTTTCTTCTTTCTTTTTTCTGAACTCATAATTTTTTTCTTTTCACTTTCTTTTCTTTTCCCTTTTTCACCATTCTCACACAAAAAGATTCTTCAGTGAAGCATAAAACCAAAAGATGGTCAAAACAGTCCCAACATACCATGTTACTAGCTCGGCTAGGGTAATCAATTTAAGGATGTAGTATATGGGATAAAGGAGTCAATTTGGCTATGTGAGGGTTATTGGTCAAACAAGAAAAGTGAAACCTCTACCACATGTGTCAACAAACCACAAACCCGATTGCATATAGGTATCAAGTAGACAAAATTCATGCTTATGCAAGTTGATGTGACATGCTTTAGGAGGAGAAACTACTCTCAATCCTACATGAAATCGGTCATGAATGTCACCGATTTATTAAGCTCTATAACTTAGAAAATGAAGTAGCTTGCCAAAAAGAGAGTCAAGTCTAATAATTTTGCATAAAATCAACAAAAACTCGTAGACCATGCAAAAGACTAGCTTGAAATTTTTTTGAAAATGCAAGGCAAGGCATTAGGCGAAATGTGAGGCATAATTATCACAGCATCCGTCCGTTCCGACTCGACCTATATGCTAAAGGAAACGTGCATTTTTTTGAATTTTTGATATGTATGCAAACTGAAAGAGAAAAAGTAACTAAAATGCAGTAAACGTGCGACAGAAAAAGATGAAATGCAGATGCAAACACAACAAAAGGAAAAAGACAAAAGAAACTAAAACAAATGCAGACTCAACAGAAGGATGCATATACCCTCCCCAAACCAAAACGCACAATGCCCCCATTGTGCTCATCAGCATAAATCCACAGCATAGGGATGGGGATAGGCAAAGACAAACAAAAGAAAGAAAAAGAAGAGAACTAAAGCTAGCAGAAAGAGGCTAAAGGGGAGCAGAAAGAGGCTAAAGGAAATAAAAAGATACAAAAATAAGTGACTTACAAGATGCATGTACCTCCCCAAACTGAACGTTGAAGAGGGGAGGTTTAGGCTGAGCACTAATCCTCTGGGTCATACTCCGACCCACTAGCTTCCTCTTCCTCCTCCTCCTCCTCATCGGACCCTATGCCTATTCCCGAGGCAGATCCCGATGCTTCCCCGTGTGCCTGACCGCCCGCCTGAGGTGTGTACCAGGAAGGGTAAGTCCATGGGCCGGTAGGGAGCCTACCCTGAGTAGCATACTCGGAGTAGGACGGGTACTGGTAGAGACAATCGTCCAACCGTTTCTGGTTGAACTGCCTGCAAAATTCGGCCATCATGTGCGTGAGGGACCTGTGATCAATGACAGGAGGAATAGCAACGTTAGGAGGAGCAGTAAAATCGGATGGGTAACCCGTCCCTGGTGCAGCATAGTGGGCACCAGGGGCGGGTACCCTATGACCTCTAGAGGTGCCTCCACTAAGTGGAAGGCGGTAGGATGGAAGGAGGGGTCTAGGCTCCCCCTGAAAAGTATTAAAGGGTAGCATGGGAGGGGCATCCGTGATGGGGATGCGGACACTAGTATATGCGTCCACCTTCCAGAAGTCCTGCCTAGTCACCCAATGCACGGACTTGACATAAGCCATGTCCATGTACCGGGAGGTAGGGTGAAGCGCCTGATGCCCGTCGTTGAGGGTACCAAAGATAAATTTATAATTCCTAAACTTAAACTATAGATAATGAAAGTCAGGGTCGAACCACAAGGAGGTGGGGAATGTTTATTGTTTGGTGTTAATGTTTAAGGTAACAATTTTAGGGGGTTGATTGGTTGTTTACTAAATCTAAAGCAAGGATTAAAATAAAATAACTAATTAAAGACGAGAATAAAATTATAATAAAAGGGATGCTAGGATGTTTGGGTAATAAATAGCTAAGGTAATATAAATCCTAAAGTCAACATGTATTGCAGTCGCGTAAGGGGTGTAACATATCCTTTCGGTCTATGGTACCTAATAGCTCCTTTCGGCCTATGCTATTAGTTCCTAGGTCTCAGAATTATTGGGTGTCAACAGTAAGGGTGATTCCTAAATCCTAGGTCACATACCTTTCAGTCTTGAGTAACCTACCCGTCTTAAGGTGTAAACCAATGCCCTTCCCGTATCTCTCAATCTTGGGTAGGTCATTACTAACATCCTACAAGTCTCCTTTCGGTCTCATTGCAGGTTATTATAGTCAACAAATAAAGACGAAACAGAATACATACGCGAGTGGGTCGGCCGACCACAGCCTTGGTCGACCGACCCATTATTTGAGTCGGCCGACCACGGCTCTGCTACAGGTCGGTCTCGGAATTATATTACCTATGCATATTCATCCCCTACATCCTAACATATGTATTTAGCTACGCATGGTTACTGGAATAATAATGAAAACGGGAATAAACATGGAAAACATAATGAACATCAATCTAAACATGCAATAATAATAAAGCTTAGGATTCTATCTTAACCGAATGCAATAATAATAAGAACAATAACGAAACTAAATTAAGAGAGTAATTACCAGAGACATGATTAAGGCAGAAAAGGAACAAACTTTATTGAATGCTTGAGAATTATTGAAAGATTACAATTAAACTAAAAGACGGAATAAAACTAAATTACGGACTTGATTATTATGGTGGGTGATAATTGATAAAAGCTAGCTCATTAACCCTAAACAAAAGATTAGTTTATATAGGGCAGAAAATAGGAGTTTCCTAAAGACTCCAACACTTCTAATCGATTTCCGAAAAGCTTCTGGGCTTCGCTGGGGTCGGTCGACCTACTATGTGGGTCGGTCGACCTCTCTACGGGCTTCAGGAAAATTTTGGGCTTTCCAAAACAGAGATCTGGTCGGCCGACCCAAGTATTAGGTCGGTCGACCCGTTTCCGCGTTAGATTGCTTTGATTCGTCTCGGTTTGACTCTTGGTACTTGATTAGTGATTCCAGTTGACTTTCTTCGTTCCTTAGTTATGCAAAAATCTCGAGGGCATAAGTTTGGTGTAAAATTGTCCTTTTTCCGCACAAATCTGCAAAAGTGCATAAAAATACGAAAGTACACAATTGTTGGGAAATAAGGGCTAAAACATAGTAAATGAGCGACCAATTGCGTGTAAAAATAGATGTAAAACATCATAAAATAGACACGCATCAAATTCCCCAAACCAAACCTTGCTTGCCCCCAAGCAAGAAATAGAATCGATCTTAACTAATGGAACGATTTCAATCTCAGAGCGAAATTTATGTAACAACCCGACCCACCACGGTCGTAACACACCCCCAATAAGATGGGAGGTAAGCCTTTGGGCCCATTATTTGTCCTCACTTAAGCCCAAAAGCACAAGGCCTTGTTACTAAGTGGTGGGTGGAAGTTATTATAAACATATCACAATCCCCACATTCTACCGATGTGGGACAAATCTCCTCACATACTCATGGGGTGTTACAAACTCCCCCACTTAAAGAACACAACGTCCTCGTTGTGCCTCAAACTTGACCACAACCAGGGCCAGAATCCTCCCCCGCTAGGTGTGTGACCCGGGTACTCCCGACCACAGGCTCACCACACGGTCGCAGAGTCGCTCTGATACCATTTGTAATAACCCGACCCACCACGGTCGTAACACACCCCCAATAAGATGGGAGGTAAGCCTTTGGGCCCATTATTTGTCCTCACTTAAGCCCAAAAGCACAAGGCCTTGTTACTAAGTGGTGGGTGGAAGTTATTATAAACATATCACAATCCCCACATTCTACCGATGTGGGACAAATCTCCTCACATACTCATGGGGTGTTACAATTTACATGTAAGCCTAAACCAATGCCAAGTATAAAATGAGATAGTATTTAAATCATGCAAACGAGTTATGGTGTCGTCAAACTTTGCAAAACTAGAGACTATAGAGACTTTGTACCACGGACTCTCGCGGTACGCTCGAGACACTCATGAAGCAAAGGGTGAGTACATGTAAAAGATAGAAAGAAGTATATTTGTCATGACACTCACCTAACTGCGACCCATGGAAACATGCCTGCAATCTAACATGAATAAGAATTCTACAACTTCGTATAACAATCTCATTAAATGACCCAGATACATGCAATTGAGGTAATGAAAGATATGTGAGGTAAAAGGTAAAAAGTGGTTGAGATGTTTTTGGATATGTGGGGTTAGTAGCCAAGCTAGGAAAACCGTTTCCCAACAACATAATTCACAACTTTTTGATATTAAGAAAGTGCTCTTTTGTAGCATAACTCTCACACATTGAATATAAGAAAGGACTCCCAAATATTTTGAATGAGGTATGGGAGTGATAACAAATAAAATAAAGGGATTTTAGAACGAAATTTTTTTTTTTTTTCATTCTGATACTGTCAGGTGGTCGACCGACCTAATAAGGGGGTCGGTCGACTGACTTTCTGTGCTTTCTGCTTTTTCGTTTCTTTCGTTTCCTTTTTTTCTGAATTTTTCTGTTCTTTTTCTTTCTTTTCTTGCTTTCCTTCTTTCTTTTCCTTTTTTGCTCATGATAACATACAAACCAAGATGCCTCAAAATAAACCAAAGACTACAAGTGCTAGCTTGGAAGGGTAGGCTAAGTATCGGATGTAGTTTTTTGGGAGAATAAAAAAGCAATTTTGGCTATGTGAAGCTTATGGGTAAATAAGAGAAAATGGATCCCAAATGCACGTATCAAGACTCACAAAACGAGAAAGTAAAACAAGTATATATCAATTCAAGTTCATGTTTATGTTTATGCATATTGATGTAACATGTTCCAAGGGGAGTACTACTCACATCCTAGACAACTGGTTTAAGAATGAAACCAGGAAATAAGCTCTAAACCTTAGAATATATGGTAGGTTGCCAAGGTATAAGTCAAGTCTCAAGATATGCAAGTTGACAAAAACTCGTAGATATGCGAAAGACTCTCATACTAAAACAAGTTGACAAGGTAAGGTAAAGGTATAAACATGTAGGATAGCTAAATCATCCTTGAAATACTTTCGTTCCGACTCGACCTATATGCAAAAATAAACGTGCATTTTTTTTTTGAATTTTTGAATTTTTTCATTTTTTTGTATTTTTTCTTTTGTATATGTAAGGAAAATAAACAAAAGAACGATGCAATACGGAAATGCAATAAACGTGTGACTGAATGCAATGCATGTGACACGAAACCATTCCCCAAACCAGCCCGCACAATGTCCCCATTGTGCATTAGCCTAAGTAAAGGTTTCAAAAACTTAAAAGAAAGATGCAGGTAAATAAAAAACTAAGGAGAAACTGGAAAGAACTCACTGGGTTATAAAGCGCGTGAAAAACCTCCCCAAACCAGCAAAAGCTGGGAGGTTTTGGTGGCCAGCAGTGCCACTCAAGTAACCAAGATTGGTGCACGATTCCTGAGGAAGAGACGAACAGGTTGTGACAGACTGGCAGGTCGACCGACCTATGTTTTGGGTCGACCGACCTTCCTGAGGACTGCAGGAAATCCAGGAATGCAGGGAACAGGTCGACGACCCATATTTCAGGTCGGTCGACCTCTCTGCTCCACAACGGTCTTCGTTTCTTCGTAAAACCTGAAAAGGTAATTATATATACACCCAGCAAATGCGCGAGATGCCAGAAAGAAGTCCAAAGTCTTAACTACGCAAGCACAACGGAAAAAGTTCTAAAAAGCAAGCAACCTTTAAAAAGTCTCAACAATAAAATTAAATTGTCTTTAAAAACTGAAAATTGAAACAACTATCCGCGAAAGATGCGAAATATCTTCGACCACGGCTTTTGACGACATGCAGTAGTCTCCACAGTGTTTGCTTGAATAGCAAAACACATCTCCTCTCCGCCGCAAAGCATATGCGACGGACTCTTCTCTTGAGCTTCTCTTCTTCTTTTCTTATCTTCTTGATCTACAACATCTGGGTCTTCATCCTCTTTGTAACTTAAGAATCCCATTCCTCCTCTCTGTACTGTGGTCTCCTTTATTTTGGGTTTCCCCAAACCAACTCCTGCATTAGTCACAATAGAAATATCCTCCATGTTGCTCCCAATATGGGGCGGAGGTGTAAAAACAGGCACAAGAGTGGGCAATAAAGTAGGAGAAGTAGTGATGACCTTATACTTCTTTTCAGAAGCAATAGCATTACATGTAATAGGGGTCATAGCATCCTTTTTCCTATAAGATAGGCCATAAATAATGGAATGCTTTCCTACTTTGAAAGTTAAAGTCCCAGTGCCCACATCTATGATGGCTCCCGCAGTGTGGAGGAAGGGTCTTCCTAGTATTATAGGTATATAGGCATCCTCTGCGACGTCCAGAACTACGAAGTCTACATGGAAGAAGAACCTGTCTATACGCACAGGGATGTTTTCCAACACCCCTATGGGTTCCATAGATGTACGGTCTGCCATCTAGACAGTCATGCTGGTTACTGCAAAATTGGTCATTCCTAGTTTTAAGGCAACACTTAGGGGCATGACACTGATGCTAGCTCCTAAGTCGCATAAAGCCTTTTTTACAGGGAAGGTTCCTATATTACAGGGGACAGAGAAACTCCCAGGGTCCTCGAGTTTGTGAGGGGCAATAACATGTGATAAAAAACTGGATGACTCTTCAGTGAGGGCCACTGACTCAACCTTATCTAAAGACCTCTTTCTTGACAAAAGCTGTCTCATAAATTTAAGATACGAAGGAACCTGTTGGACTAATTCTAAAAATGGAACTTGAACATTTAATGAACGAATTACGTCTTCAAATTTATCGAATGATACCTGCTCCTTGGTTGGTATGAGTCTCTCCGGAAAGGGAGGAGCGAAGGAGTCAGTGTTTGCAGCCCTTCTCAGAAACCTAGGGGTCTTATCACCCCGAAAAAGGAAATCCCTCAAGTTGTTCGGCAGTTCGGGACGAAAAGAAGCCTCTTTCTCCGCATCGGTGGTCGGTCGACCCTCTCCCTCGGTCGATCAACCAGTTTCCTGTACAGCGGATTTTTCTGGAATCTGCTCAGAGGTCGGTCGACCTGGCTCCTGGGTCGGTCGAACTTCCTCGCTGTCAGTCAGCTTCGGCTGTTTTTCTTTCCCTTTTTCACCTCCCACTTTAGCTCCACTTCGTAGGGATATGATATTTAGAGTCTCTTTTTTCTGGTCCGTCTTGGTCGGAAGTTGACCCGGAGCCCTGGTATCATTCTTGCTCGCGATTTGAGCAATCTGAGATTCTAACATCTTCATCCCTGCTTCCCTAGCCTGAGATTCCTTCTGAACCAACCCAATGAGATTTTGGATAAGAGCGTCTGTATTGGGTCGTGGGTTTGAAGGTGGTTGAGGGTTGAAGGGTGGCTTTTGGAAACCTTGCTTATGTGGGGGAATGTATGTGGAGTTTTGCTGAGGTTGCAAGTGTTGTGGGTTGAGAACATTCTGGCTTGTCCACCTCATGTTGGGATGGACATTATAATTATTTGGGTCATAAAAATTGTTCCCACGATAGTGCTGGAAAGCGGCACATGTCTCATTGGATGAGGTACAAAATTTTGACACGTGCCCTTCTCCACCACACCTCTCACAAGCAAAGGGTCCGTCTTGAACGGCATTCACCTGATATATACCTCCTTTGCTCCCGCTCCCTATGTCTAACTTCCCTCCATCTTCTAGCTTCTCTAATTTGGCCATCAAGGCCTCAATAACAGCTACGTTAGACTCAGCCTTCCTTTGGTTACCGCGGGAAGTTCCATGTTCAGCGCGGTGTACAGCAACATCCTCTATTAACTGGAGACCCTTAGTCTCTTCGGAATTGTCCTGGAACCTTCCATTGGCTGCAACATATAAATAGGCCCTGTTATCATCATAGAGGCCATTGTAGAACTGGTTACAAAGAAACCATTGTTCGAATCCATGGTGTGGTATGGATCGAACAAGTCTCTTGAACTTGTCCCAAGCCTCACTAAAATCCTCATTGGGGCCCTGCTTGAAATTTGTAATCTGCGCCCTCAAAGCATTTGTCTTGGATGCAGAGTAGTATTTTTTGTAGAATGTTAAGGCTAGGGTATTCCAATCTGTGACTCCCGCAGCAGTGCGGTCCAGGTCTCTGTACCATTCCCTTGCAGAGTCCCTAAGAGAGAAGATACATGGTTTGTTTAATCTGGTCCTGCGTCACTCCTTCTGGGGGTACAATAGAGCATATGTAATCTGTGAAGATTTCAATATGCTTTGCAGCATCCTCATTGGCCGAGCCTCCAAATTGGTTTCTCTCAACCATAGTAATATAGGCAGGCTTAGCCTCGAATGGCTTCCCAGTACCTGCAGGTAAGGTGAACCCTTTGTATAGGTCCTTTGCCTGAGGCATGGAGTGACAGTCAATAGTAGCTTCCTCTGTCATGTTTTCTTCTTCTTTTAGGAAAACTTGCAAGTAGGTAAAAGGTGGTGTTTTTGGTGAAGGTGGATTGTTGGTTGAATTTGGTTGTGAAGGTGGTGTTTTTGGTGAAGTGGGTGATGGTGGTTGTTCAAAGATGTCCTCTTGGAATAAGGAAGATGGTGAACCTCCTTCCTTACTCGCTAAAAGATGCTTCCTCTTTTCTCTTAATGTTCTCTCAAGCTCGTGGTCAAGTGGTAGGAGTTCTCCTTGGACTGACCTGCGCATAAGATGGAAACTACAAGAAAAAGGTGAGAAGGTTTAAGGAACAAAAGTTCCTTAAACAAAAGAAACAAAAACAAAAAACAATAAACACTGGCGTCACCTCCCCGGCAACGGCGCCAAAATTTGATGCCCGTCGTTGAGGGTACCAAAGATAAATTTATAATTTCTAAACTTAAACTATAGATAGTGAAAGTCAGGGTGGAACCACAAGGAGGTGGGGAATGTTTATTGTTTGGTGTTAATGTTTAAGGTAACAATTTTAGGGGGTTGATTGGTTGTTTACTAAATCTAAATCAAGGATTAAAATAAAATAAGTAATTAAAGACGAGAATAAAATTATAATAAAAGGGATGCTAGGATAATATAAATAGCTAAGGTAATATAAATCCTAAAGTCATCATGTATTGCAGTCGCGTAAGGGGTGTAACATATCCTTTCGGTCTATGGTACCTAATAGCTCCTTTCGGCATATGCTATTAGTTCCTAGGTCTCACAATTATTGGGTGTCAACAATAAGGGTGATTCCTAAATCGTAGGTTACATACCTTTCAGTCTTGAGTAACCTAGCCGTCTTAAGGTGTAAACCAATGCCCTTCCCGTATCTCTCAATCTTGGGTAGGTCATTACTAACATCCTACAAGTCTCCTTTCGGTCTCATTGCAGGTTATTATAGTCAACAAAGAAAGACGAAACAGAATACATACGCGAGTGGGTTGGCCGACCGGCTAGTCCAGTCGGCCGACCACAGCCTTGGTCGACCGACCCATTATTTGAGTCGGCCGACCACGGCTCTGCTACAGGTCGGTCTCGGAATTCTATTACCTATGCATATTCATCCCCTACATCCTAACATATGTATTTAGCTACGCATGGTTACTGGAATAATAATGAAAACGGGAATAAACATGGAAAACATAATGAACATCAATCTAAACATGCAATAATAATAAAGCTTAGGATTCTATCTTAACCGAATGCAATAATAATAAGAACAATAACGAAACTAAATTAAGAGAGTAATTACCAGAGACAGGATTAAGGCAGAAAAGGAACAAACTTTATTGAATGCTTGAGAATTATTGAAAGATTACAATTAAACTAAAAGACGGAATAAAACTAAATTACGGACTTGATTATTATGGTGGGTGATAATTGATAAAAGCTAGCTCATTAACCCTAAACAAAAGATTATTTTATATAGGGCAGAAAATAGGAGTTTCCTAAAGACTCCAACACTTCTAATCGATTTCTGAAAAGCTTCTGGGTTTCGCTGGGGCCGGTCGACCTACTATGTGGGTCGGTCGACCTCTTTACGGGCTTCAGGAAAATTTTGGGCTTTCCAAAACAGAGATCTGGTCGGGCGACCCAAGTATTAGGTCGGTCGACCCGTTTCCGCGTTAGATTGCTTTATTCGTCTCGGTTTGACTCTTGGTACTTGATTAGTGATTCCAGTTGACTTTCTTCGTTCCTTAGTTATGCAAAAATCTCGAGGGCATAAGTTTGGTGTAAAATTGTTCTTTTTCCGCACAAATCTGCAAAAGTGCATAAAAATACGAAAGTACACAATTGTTGGGAAATAAGGGCTAAAACATAGTAAATGAGCGACCAAATGCGTGTAAAAATAGATGTAAAACATCATAAAGGGACAGTTTATGATGTTTAAGAGAGTAAGGCAGAAAAGGATTAAGGCAGAGACAGGATTAAGAGAGTAATTACCAGAGACAGGATTAAGGCAGAAAAGGAACACTTCAAAAACCAGATCTATTTTATGATGTTTTATATCTATTTTTACACGCATTTGGTCGCTCATTTACTATGTTTTAGCCTTTATTCCCCAACAATTGTCTACTTTTGTAATTTTATGCACTTTTGCAGATTTATGCGGAAAAGGGACAGTTTCACACCAAATTTATGCCCTCGGGACTTTTCATGGCTAAGGACACGAAGGAACGAAGCCTAGCGCACATTTCAAGGGCTGAAGATAGCATAAGCAATGGTGCATATAGTTTACAAGCTCTGAAAAAGCAAAGAATCGATCCACGATATTGCAGCCTGTTTCAAATGGCTATATCTCAAGTTCTAGAGCTGATAATGGAGTGATTCTAGTTGTAGGTGAAATCTTATCCTCTTAGCTTTCCAACGCCGCAAGAATCGCTTGATTTAGATGAGTAACGAAGAAATGGCAGCTGTTTTAAGATCGACGCGCGCTGCAGTCCCGACAGTAGGTCGACCGATCTACTACTTAGGTAGACCGACCTTAGCGCAGACGCAGAAGTTTCCGCGAAGCCATTTCAAGTGGTTAGGTCATTAGGAAACTCTTTATTTCCGCCTATATAAGCTAAATCTCGTGTTTAGCAGGGTTATTCATTCAGTTTTTAATCAAGTTTTCTATCATAGAGTTACAATCTAGTTTTAGTTTTAATCTTTCAATAATCATCAAACACTTTTCTTTAGTTTTGTTCATTGTAATCATCAATCTTTCCGGGATACTCAATAAAGTTGGCTCTTTTCTTCCTTAATCCATTGTTTCCGGTAATTCCTTTCTTAATTTCAGTTTTAATATTGTTCTTATTTTAGAATTATTAGTATCCAGTTTAAGTTAGAATCCCAAGCCTTTATTATTATTGCATGTTTAGATTGATGTTCTTTATAATTTCCATATTTATTCCTGTTTTTATTATTATTTCAGTTTCTATGAGTAGCTAAATTTCATATGTTAGGATGTAGGGAGTAATATGCGTAGATGGTGCGAATCCCGAGACCGACTGTAGCAGGGCCTCGGTCGGCCGACCTCCGTCATAGGTCGGTCGACTGAGGTGTTGGTCGGCCAAATGGACTAGTTGGTCGGTCGACTAACGCGCGTATGTTTTCGGACTATTTTAATTCGTAGACTATAATAACCTACAAGGAGACTGAAAGGAGACTTGTAGGATGCTAGTATTGACCTACCCAAGATTGAGAGATATGGGAAGGGCATTGGTTTATGTTTTAAGACAGCTAGGTTACTCAAGATTGAAAGGTATGAGACCTAGTAATTAGGAATCACCCTTATTGTTGACACCCAATAATTGTGAGACCTAGGAACTAATAGCATAGGCCGAAAGGAGCTATTAGGTACCATAGACCGAAAGGATCTGTTACACCCCTTACGCGACTGCAATACATGTTGACTTAGGATTTACACCATCGTAGCTATTTAATACCCGAACATCCTACCATCTCTTTTATCATCGTTTTTACATCTTCCTTTCAGTTTTATTCTTTACTATAATTGTTAGACTTAGTTCAAACCAGAATAACTCAAAACCCCCTTTTTATTGTTACTTAATAGATTAAAAATTAGCAAACTTAATTAACCTTGTCTCCCTGTGGTTCGACCCTTACTATCACTATCTATAGTTTTAGTTTGGTTTATAAATCTTATCTTTGACACCCACAACGACGGGTATCATCAAGAATTACCTTGTAATCATCATAAAGAGCATTGTAAAATTGGTTGCACAAGTACCATTGAGGAAAATCATGATGAGGAATAGACCGGACCAATTTCTTGAACCGACCGCATGCCTCACAGAATTCTTCATCCGGACCATGTTGAAAGTTAGTGATTTGACTTCTCAAGTCATTGGCCTTCGCAAGAGGGAAGTACTTTTTATAGAAAGCCAATGCCAAGGAAGTCCAATCTGTAACCTTCTCAGCTACCCTATCAAGGTAGCGGTACCAATCTCTCGCAGAATCCTTCAATGAATAGAGGAATATCATTGCCTTCACCTCATCTTGAGTCACCCCGGCTGGTATATGAATAGAACAGCAATAATCCGTGAATGTCTCAACATGCCTCAACGGATCCTCATCGGGTAGACCAGAAAATTGGTTCCGCTCCACCAGAATGATGTAGTTCGGGCGGAGCTCAAAAGAACCAGTAGTAGGTGTAGGCAAAGTAAACCCCTTCGGTAGATCTTTTACCTGTAATACCTCGAAAACTTAGTCTCGATAACTACGTTATTTGGTGTCGATAGTTGTTTTACGATGTTAAGTAGCTATGTTTAAATAGTTATCAAGTCATGTGACTATGTCGATATGAGGGTTCGATCCCTAGACCTTTAGCACAATGACTATGTCGATATGGGGGTTCGATCCCTGGACCTCCAGCACGTCGGCATGGGCCTCGTTATGCGTGCTATTACCCAAGCCCACGGCTGATTTGAGAAATAATTCACAAACCCTATCATAAGACTTATGCCTGCTGTCACCTTTTACCTCATTTCCAAACCCCAAGACTTACCCTAATTTCCTTTCAAACACCTCTAGCACACAGCCGTCACAACATGGAATAGGGAGGCAGTAACCACGGTGACCCTAAGGCAGGAGAAGGGTGGTCGAAACGCTCAGAAAGTAGGTACGTTAAACACTGTGTAAAACACTGCTCCTTTCGCTAGTTCACTACTACAAATCTAGGATAAGAGGACGCCTCTTAGAGGACGGTTGGGGTGGAGACCGTCCTCTATCAAGCAAATAAAATTGGCGCCCTTAGTGGTATTATAAACAAGACGGTTGACAAAAAGACCGTCCTCTTTATAAACGTATTGAGGACGGTTGGTCAATTAAACCGTCCTCTTAATTACAAAGAAGACGGTTGTGTTTATAAACCGTCCTTATATGTACAAAAAAGAAGACGGTTGCTGTTGTAACCGTCCTCTTTAGTGTTTCCAAAATACCAAAACCCACGACTCTGTTAATTACCTATTCTTCTTCTTCTTCGTTCAAAAATAGAAACCCACGCACCACGTCTCTACTTCTTCTTCGTTCCAAATTACAAACGCTTAATCCAATTCTTGATTAATCATATATATTGCTGTTCTATATTAATGGTTTCTATATATCTATTCAATATTCCTGAATTAGTGTTCATCCTAATAAATTCAAACGATTTGTCCATCGCGCGCGCCTCCAATTTGCTGTTGCCCACGTTCTCCTTCATCATTATTATCAAGGTATGTTCATTAATCCTATTGCTATTATATATTAGTTCCGGAAATTCATATTTTGAACTCGATTAATTTTGGTAATCGGGGATGAAACAGTACAATTTATCGAAAAATACAAGCTGCCCCTTTCACTCTTATCCTATTGTCAGTTATTTTGTAGTTCAATTACGACTTAATCCCTACTTTTGATATCAATTGCACTATAAAAACTTGCTCTAGTTGAAATCTGCTATAAACCCGTATTCCTAACCCATATTTGACTGACTTGATATGCTGCTTTGGCAAATCGTATAATGGCATCCCTAAAATTGTCGAGGATTTATTTGGATGAAGGGATTTTTGGATAGTAGGTTGACTTCGAGGGAAATAGTATAATGTGCTAGTACGTCTGACCGTGCACCCTATTTTAAAGAAAGTAGAGTCGTTTAGCCCCAACTCGCGCTGTAGTAAGACCCTTAATTGGTAGGCAGGCTGCTAAGGCTTTCTAATCTTCCAAGACTCTTATAAGGTAAGTACTACAGCAATGTGCTACATCTCCTTCTTCTTTGCAATAAAGCGATAAACTCACAGAAAATTCAATTCAGTATAGTGTAATTAAGCGATTTCAGTCCAAGAATATGTCTTTAAATAGGGCTCTCATACATATAGGAATCTTATTGATTCTTAATTACGATTCGATTAAGAGCTCGCTCGTAACAAAGCAGTAGCCGCCCCCTTAACTTAGTCCTGGCTTAAAGACGCTTTCTTTTTCCTGGTACTGGTAGTAACACAAAGTAATATCCCGACCGATACCAAACGCAGCTGCTCCTATTCCTGTTACATTTGCCAGTGGAGTGCAGACTGCCCGCAATGCAACCAGCCCACCCCCTCCTGCTAAACACGCTGCACTGCACACAAAAACAGTACAACAAGCCTAGTACGTCTACCAGTTATAGACCCTAAATCTGCTTCACTATCTAAACTCTTATTTCCTTAGAAACACTACACAAAACTATCACTGAGGTGCAATTAATTAGCAACCCATCAGCTGCTAATTAATGTTCAGATATTAATCTTGACAGCTCTTTAGTTGGATCAAATGGCTGATCAACCTATGAAGTAAGTAAAATTGCTCAAGTAATATAATCAAGTAATCCAACAAGCACGATTAATCTGGTTTCCTCTCTTTTATTTCTCATCATAACCATATACCTTGAAAGGTGTCAATCTTGTACAACAACAAAATATTAACCCCAAAATATTTAGGGTAGGCAGTAGGTTAACATCAATTGTAAGTTTATTCATAGACATAAGCAATTATTTCAAACAAAGGGGAGAGGTACTATTTCAGTTTGTACAAAATCTTAACCCAAATACTGCCAGTCCCTTTGGGAGTTTTGTACATGTATCCAAACAAAGGGGAGAGGTACTATTTCAGTTTGTTGTATCATTGAAGACAAGTGTTGAATGGATTTTGGACCTAGTGTTTCGTTCCAAGCTCTAATGCTTGTCTATGTTTCGTGAGACCTGTAACTACATCTAGATGAAAAGCGCTTTACATTTTTAGTACTGGAAGTTTTTCTAATCGGTGACGTATTTTATTCCCATGAGGCAGATTACAATATTATGGCCTGAAAATTGAAATACAAAACTGTTTGTTATTTAGACCTATATCTATATATTATATTATTATGATTGATTTAGGTCCAGTGGCTGTAGATCCTACTAAATATTATCTCCGCTTGTCTTATACACAGTCCTTGGTAACTTCGTCTCAGCTCTAAACAGATTCATTGAAGACCGGTATTCTTCAAGCCATTCAGTTTCTGAATATCACGTGTACGAGTTCTACAAGGTATAGTTTGAGGCGTAGATTGGTCTGTTTTCTTGCTTTTCACCTCTTACATGTCCTGTTCCATGCAATTCTTGTTTGCTTGTGTCATTATATCACCTTGTTTAAACTTCAGTTAGGAATAAAATTTTCTGTTTGTACAGTATCTGCTTAAGCTCTAGCCAGCTCTAGGGAAGTTTCTTAGCGTGTGCCTCTATCTAACTGCTTCTCCTATTATTGATTCTTCTTCTCGCCTGCAGCGCACTTATGTGTTATTTCTTGATAATTGCAAATATTATTCACGTATATTAAATGTTAAAAGTGTTAACCTATAAAGATATGAGCATTATCATTAACCTTTAGAATACTGAAATGGGTTATTTCATGGGAATAATCCAACCTATGTCCCATCTTCTCATATTAATCCAAACTAACGATTAACTAAGAAAAATCCAACCTACAATCTCATTTAACTTTCATTGAACTTTGACTATTTTTAAACTCTTATTATCGGTAGGTTAGCACATCACCTTCACTTACTTTTTGTCGAGGAAGAAGGAAAAACAAAAAGTAAGTCAAGGTGACGTGCTTTCTTATCGAAAATAAGAGTTCAAAAATAGTCAAAGTTCAATGAAAGATAATTGAGGTCATAGGTTGGATTTTTCTCAGTTAATCGTTAGTAGGGATTAATATGAGAAGATGATGTATAGGTTGGATTATTCCTATGAAATAACCCTACTGAAATTACATTATCTTATATTATTTTATAGATAAAGATGGCTCGTACTTGGATGACTTCTGGGAAAAGAGGTGACTCAGAATATGATGTCGGGTTAGCTAAATTTTATTCCTTTGTTAGAGAGAATGTGACAAACACGTCTAGTATAGCGTGCCCTTGTGATATGTGTCTCAATATGAGTTATATGAGTTTGTCAGATGTACAAATTCATTTACAAAAGAGAAATTTTAATCCAAAATATAGACGCTGGACTTTTCACGGAGAATCTAGAGTCATAAAAGGAGGAATGGGAGGTAATATTAATCTCCAATTTAGTGAAAAAGATCCTGTTTTAGTAGAAAATTTAGACCTGGGTATGAATTCGGAGTCGATTGATGAGGCTGATGATAACTCTGAAAATATATGGGGAGATTTTTGTGGACACAATGAGGAAGAAGAGAACTCGTCTATAAATGTCGATGAAGACATTACAGATGATGATGAAGAACTTAATGGAAATAATTTCGACGACATAAATGTTGTATTAGAGAAGTTAAAAGATTTAGAGATGTCGTTGTATAAGAGTTGCAAGAAATACACAAAATTGTCGTCGACGGTTAAGTTGTATAATTTGAAAGCGAAATATGGGTGGAGCGACAAGAGTTTTAATGACCTCCTAGAATTGTTGAAAGACATGCTTCCCGAAGATCACGTCCTTCCGGATCGCACCTATGAAGCAAAGAAGATACTTCGAGGAATTGGTATGCAATATGTAAAAATTCATGCATGTCCTAATGATTGTATACTATATCGCAAAGAATATGAGAAATGCACACACTGTCCAGTTTGCAAAGAGTGGCGGTATAAAAAGAAGGAGGGGATTCCGGCAAAAGTTTTGTGGTATTTTCCAATAATTCCGAGGTTGATACGCCTTTTTGCGAATAAGGAAGATGCGAAGCTAATGTCATGGCATAAAAATGCCAAAGCTAATGATGGGAAGTTGAGACACCCGGCCGATGGGTTAGAGTGGAAGTACATTGATTCTAAGTACCCGGAGTTTGGTAAAGAATCCAGAAATATTCGTCTTGCATTATCAACCGACGGGATGAATCCGTATGGAAATTTGAGTAGCCAGCATAGTACTTGGCCGGTGCTTTTAGCTATTTACAACTTACCTCCATATTTGTGCATGAAACGCAAATATTTGATGTTGTCCTTGTTGATTTCTGGGCCTAAAGAACCTGGTAACGATATAGATGTATATTTGGCTCCTCTTCTTGATGATTTGAAATTATTATGGGATAAGGGGATACAAGTTTTTGATGCCTATCAGAATAACGTATTCAATTTAAAAGCAATGTTCCTGAGTTAATTATACCCTAATGCAATATATAATGTGTAGGCTTGGCAGAAATGTTTATTATCGTTGCCAGGAAAACCGATAAAGATGATTGCTTTCGGGTTGGTGTACACGTCACATGATGGGGAGTTTGTTTCCATTCACGGCACCACCCTACGTGATGGTTTTAAAAAAGTCACAATCAAGAGAGTCTACAAGGGGTTCGAAAAAGCTTTGTTGCCTGTTCCCGTTGGTGACTTGGAGATATTAAATGATGCTAAGGACTCATTTGTTCAATGGCCACAAAAGCATATTCATACTCCTAATGAGGTAATTTCAATTGTTGGCATAAAGAGGCATGTATAGTTCAAATTTATTTTGAATTGCTGTGAAATATTTCTATTTTTTGCATCTTTCTTACAGAAAAATATGGGAGAAGAACAGACACCGGAACGAACCAATTCTACAAAACCAAAGTGTATGTCTTTAGACCCAACACCATCAACCAGTTTTCTTGGTGTGAAAGTTAGTCTCGAGTTCAGGCAAAAGTGGAGAACCTTGTCATTGAAGAAGTTGGCAAATGAGGCTCGCGTGTTAAAGACAAGTGCAACGATGATTAATGTGGATATAGATGAGCATGTACTACACCATAAACAGAAATGCATGCTTAACTATGAAGATCTTATTCATTGGTGTGATGAAGAAAAGATAAGTGCCTCCCACATTGCTTTGTTCATGAGGTTTGGTTACTCTTCAAATACTTTTTCTACCAATTAAACCCCATTGATTTTATAGTGATGGTGCATTTCAGCAATTATTTTTTTTCTTTGTGGTAGGTATTTGACTGAACTAGTAGTGAGTAATCAATGTACAAGTTCATATGGATTCTTGTGCCCCACATCATTGTCCAAGTTTGCTAGTTTTGAAAATGAAGATAACCGGCCAGACTATATTGCTAAGGCTATGACATGTACGAGTTGTGAAAGAGGTCGAAAGCTTATTTTTGCTCCATATTTTGAAGGGTATGTACCTTTGTTTTTTCAAACTAGCTATACTAACTATATTATTTAATGCTACTTATTGATATTGATACATTGTTAACTTTATAAATGGTAGTGATCATTTGATGTTGGCTGCTATCAATCCAAAGGATAATGTAGTATATTGGTGTGATCCACTTGGAATTCGAGAGCCTCGTAAATTTTTGAAGGATACAATTAATATGTAAGTTTAGCATGTATATGATTTAAGAAATTTCAATTGTCAAGTATATTTACATTTACTTTATTTCGTAAAATAACTATAATTAGGCGTTTATAACATATATTTAACACAGGGCAATTACGAAGATAAGTTCTATGGATCCTGAAAAATGTCAACAAAAAGAGTTTGAATGGAAAATAATAAAGGTATCTCTCGCTCTAACTAATAATCTTGTTATCTCCTAAATAATTATATATAGTAGTTTATGTTTTATTGTTATGACTTTCTTGTTTATAAGTTGTAGTCAAATTCACATGATTTCGATTTTAGTGTCCTACGCAGCCCGTTGTAAGCGTCTTATGTGGATATTACGTCTGTCGATATATGTTGGAGATCATTAGAGGACGATATATTAATATTATGCCAAGTGTACGTGCTTTATTGTTTTTTGGCCGCAATATTTACTTATTTTGATATAAATTACACGCCTTGTGTAAATGATTGTAATTGTGTCTTTTGTTTCTATGTATAGTTCATGTTTAAGGCACCAAAGACATACTCAGTTGATCAAATTGACGAGGTGCGGGACATTTGGGCAACATATGTATTGCAGTTTCAGGCGCAAAGATTTGAAGGAAGCGTTTAAAGTATACAAACGGATTCTATCTAGATAGCTTCAAATTTTGTAAGTTGTGTTGAACTTATATTATAGTTCGTATTTTATAGAAACAAACTTATTGTTTTTTTTCGAAAATGTAGGAGATGATATATTTAAGTTAATGAAACAACATTGTTGTCAAAAATTTGTTCTTTTGTTCTTTTGTTCGTTATATGAAATTAACATTGTTGAGTTAATTGGTAGTACGTGCTTTTGGTTTGTATAGTCGTTTGGTACTGTGTTGTTGTTGTCTCGTTGCTGCCATGTGGGGGTATGTGACTACTGCTGCGTTTATTGGCTATACAGGACGGTTTTAAATGGCTTGCGGTAATTGTGTGAGCATTTAAAATGGCTTGCGATAATTGTTTTAAATTGGCGCCCAAAAAATTGGCTATACAGGACGGTTTTGTTCATAAGCGTCCTAAAATTCACCTTTTAAAATTATGTCAGCATGTTAAAAACAAGATGGTTCAAAACTCCAACCGTCCTCCTTAAAAATATCAAAGAAGACGGTTCTATACGCAACCGTCCTCTTTCATATATATACAAAGAAGACGGTTCAAATTACAACCGTCCTCTTTGATATATACAAAGAAGACGGTTCAAGTTACAACCGTCCTCTTTGATATATACAAAGAGGACGGTTCAAATTACAACCGTCCTCTTTGATATATACAAAGAGGACGGTTTGACTTTTTTTCAACCGTCCTCTTAGGCAACGAGGACGGGGGAATTTAGGACGGTTCATTTTAGATTTGAGGACGGTTTTGAACCGTCCTCGTAGGCCATTTTTGTAGTAGTGGTTGTGTCAGCGTTTTCATGTGCAAGTATAGGTTGTGTCATACTGTTGTTGTGTTTACTCCTTTCGTATTCTTAATCTATGATCTTGGGAGTCGTGTTTTGACCATTGTCTTGCCCTGTCAATCACCGTGTAACACAAGTAAAGGGGTGTTTCTGCCGCCTGTCACAAGGGGGTTCTGTCGGATTTTAAACTGAGGTCAGACCGTGTATAATTCCCTTGGGTTTAATGCCTTTTCTTACCTCGTGTTTACTGGTTGTCGAAGTGGTGGGACTGGTGGTAGACAGTGGGTTGTCATGGTGGTAGTCATGGTGGGTCTAGACGGCTGAGGTGGTGTCGACAGGGGTATTTGTTACCTCTGTTTGGTTCAGGGTTCTGATTAAGCGTGTACAAGGGTGGTTTGGGGGTGGTACCACCGTTGACTCGGGGGAGGTCGACACGGTGGTACCACCGTGGTTTAGATGTCCGGTGTCAGGGGAGTGTATAGGTGTCGGTCATGGGTGGTGGGCTGGTCTGGCCGGCTGTCGACAGGGACTGTAAGGGGCGGCTGGTCGCGTGTGGGGTGGAGTTCCAGCGGGTTTGTGCAAGTTGGTTCACCTCACTGGTGGCCGGCGACCTGGTTGCCAATGGTCGCCGGGGAGGTTGGTGGTTCTGGGAACGGTGCTGGGTGTTTGCTGGTGGTTGTGGTGGTGTACGGTGGCTGTAAAAGGGGGTAGATGGGTCGGGTCATATGTCGAGTTAAGGGGTTTCGTTGTTTGATCTTTATATTATTATTATTATTATTATTATTATTATGATTAATGTTATTATTAATGTTGTAATGTAAGTTGTATTGTTTTATCGTATGAGCTTATAATTGTTCGATAACTTAATTATCGAAGTAACGAGTATTATTATTAGTATTATTTCATTATTATTCCTTTTAAATATTATTCATATTATTACTAATATTAATTATCATTGTTGCTTTTATAAATATTTTACTACTAGTATTATTATTGTGTTGGTGTTAGTGGTAAAGTAAATTATTTTATTAAAGCTATTGTCGTTTGTGATGCTTGTTATCTGATGCGTGTCTATTTTATGATGTTTTTCATCTATTTTTACACGCATTTGGTCGCTCATTTACTATGTTTTAGCCCTTATTTCCCAACAATCGTGTACTTTCGTATTTTTATGCACATTTTTCTAGATTTATGCGGAAAATGGACGATTTAGCACTAAATTCATGTCCTCGAGTCTTTTGCATAATTAAGGAACAATGGAAAGTCAACTGGAATCTTTATTTAAGTACCAAGAGTCAAAGCGAGAAGAAAACCGAAGAATTCCTTGCGGAAGCGGTCGACCGACCAACTAAACGGGTCGGTCGACCAGGCCTAATTTCTATAAAGTCCAAATCTTGAAGAAAAGGCCAAGAATTCCATTAAGTCCGTAAAAGAGGTCGACCGACCCACCAAAGTGGTCGACCGACCTCTGCGAAGCCCAGGAACGCTTTTTCGGTAAGTAATTAGAAGTATGAGTCTTTTAGGAAACTCTAATCTTTGGCCCTATATAAACTAATCTTGTGATTTGGGTTTTAGCATCAATTGACATTCAGTTTTGATAGATTCAATCATTCAGCTTTTATTCAGTTCTTTAGTTTATTTGTAATCTTTCAATAATTCTCAAGCATTCATCAATAAAGTTTGTTCCTTTCTGCCTTAATCCCGATTCTGGTAATTACTCTTTTAATCTAGTTTTATTATTGTTCTTATTACTATTGCATTCAATTAAGATAGAATTCCCAAGCTTTATTGAATCTTGCATGCTTAGGTTATTAATTACTATGTTTTCCATGTTTAATCCCGTTTTCATAATCGTTTTAATAACCATGATTAGCTAATTTTCATATGTGAGGATGTAGGGGATGAATATGCGTAGGTAGTAGAATTTCCGAGACCGACTTGTAGCAGAGCCGCGGTCGGTCGACTCAAATAGTGGGTCGGTCGACCGAGGCTGTGGTCGGCCGACTGGAATAGCTGGTCGGTCGACCACCCGCGCATGTATCCTGTTTCGTCTTTACTTGTTGACTATAATATCCTAAAATGAGACTGAAAGGAGACTTGTAGGACGTTAGTAATGACCTACCCAAGATTGAGAGATACGGGAAGGGCATTGCTTTACACCTTAAGATGGCTAGGTTACTTAAGACTGAAAGGTATGTAACCTAGGATTTAGGAATCACCCTTATTGTTGACACCCAATAATTGTGAGACCTAGGAACTAATAGCATAGGCCGAAAGGAGCTATTAGGTACCATAGACCGAAAGGATATGTTACACCCCTTACGCGACTGCAATACATGTTGACCTTAGGATTTATATTACCTTAGCTATTTATTACCCAAACATCCTAGCATCCCCTTTATTATATTTTATTCTCGTCTGTTATTTCTTGTCTTGTTCTATTTTAATCTTGCTTTAGACTTAGTAAACAACAAATTAAAACCCCAATTGTTACCTTAAAACATTAACACTAAACAATAAACATTCCCCACCTCTCTGTGGTTCGACCCTGACTTTCACTAGCTATTGTTAAAGTTAGGAATTATAAATTTTATCTTTGATACCCACAACGACGGGTATCAAATTTTGGCGCCGTTGCCATTCGAGGCCAAGCCTGCCTACATTACTATGGTTGAAAGAAACCAATTTGGAGGCTCGGCCAATGAGGATGCTGCAAAGCATATTGAAATCTTCACAGATTACATATGCTCTATTGCACCCCCAGAAGGAGTGACGCAGGACCAGATTAAGCAGACCATGTTTATCTTCTCTCTTAGGGACGCTGCGAGAGAGTGGTAAAGAGATTTAGACCGCACTGATGCGGGAGTCACAGATTGGAATACCTTAGCCTTAGCATTCTACAAGAAATACTATTCTGCATCAAAGACTAATGCTTTGAGGGCGCAGATTACAAATTTTAAGCAAGTCCCCAATGAGGACTTTAGTGAGGCGTGGGACAGGTTCAAGAGACTTGTTCGATCCATACCACATCACGGATTCGAACAATGGTTTCTTTGCAACCAGTTCTACAATGGCCTCTATGATGACAACAGGGCCTATCTAGATGCTGCAGCTAATGGGAGATTCCAAGATAATTCAGGAGAGACTAAGGGTCTCAAATTGATAGAGGATGTTGCTGTACACCGTGCTGAGCATGGCACTTCCAGAGGAAATCAAAGGAAATCTGAATACAACCTATCAGCAATTGAGGCCTTGACGACCAAATTGGAAAAATTAGAGGCTGGAGGAAAATTCGATCTAGGAAGTGGAAGCAAGGGCGGTATTTATCAGGTGAACGCCGTTCAAGACGGACCCTTTGCTTGTGAGAGGTGCGGTGGAGAAGGGCACGTGTCAAAATTCTGTACTTCATCCAATGAAACATGTGCCGCTTTTCAACATTATCGTGGGAACAGTTTCTATGACCCGAATAATAGAAATGTCCATCCCAACCTGAGGTGGACAAGCCAGAATGTTCTTAACCCACAACATATGCAACCTCAGCAAAATTCCACATATATCCCCCCACATAAGCAAGGTTTTCAAAAACCACCCTTCAACCCTCAACCACCTTCTAATCCACCACCCAACACAAACACTCTTATCCAAAATCTTATTGGGTTGGTTCAGAAGGAGTCACAGGCTAGAGAGGCAGGGATGAAGATGTTAGAGTCTCAGATTGCTCATATCGCGGGCAAGAATGATACTAGGGCTCCGGGTCAACTTCCGACCAAAACGGACCAGAAAAAAGAGACTCTAAACATCATATCCGTACGAAGTGGAGCTAAAGTGGGGAGCGAGAAAGAAAAACAACCGAGTAGCAGCGAGGAAGGTCGACCGACCGAAGATCCAGGTCGACCGACCTTAGAGCAGAATCCGAAAAATTCCGCTGAACAGGAGAGCGGTCGACCGACCGAAGAAGACGGTCGACCGACCACCGAGGCAGAACCAGAGGCTCCTTTTCGTCCCGAATTACCGAATAACTTGAGGGAGTTTCTTTTCCGGGGTGACAAGACCCCTAGGTTTCTGAAGAGGGCTGCAAATACTGAGTCTTCAGCCGCTCCTTTCCCAGAAAGACTTATACCTTCGAAGGATAAGGTATCTTTTGACAAATTTAAGGATGTGATTCGTTCATTAAATGTCCAGGTCCCATTTCTAGAATTAGTTCAACAAGTTTCTTCCTATCTTAAATTTATGAGACATCTTTTGTCAAGAAAGAGGTGTCTAGAAAAGGTTGAGTCGGTGGCCCTCACTGAAGAGTAATCTAGTTTTTTATCGCATGTCATTGCCCCTCACAAATTAGAGGACCCTGGTAGTTTTTCTGTCCCCTGTAATATAGGAACCTTCCCAGTTAAGAAGGCTTTATGCGACTTAGGTGCCAGTATAAGTGTCATGCCCCTAAGCGTTGCCTTAAAATTAGGAATGACCGAATTTGCAGTGACCAGCATGACTGTCCAGATGGCAGATCGTACATCTATGGAACCTGTAGGGGTGTTGGAAAACATCCCTGTGCGTATTGACAGGTTTTTCTTCCCAGTTGACTTCGTAGTTTTGGGCATCCCAGAGGATGCCCATATACCTATAATACTAGGAAGACCTTTCCTCCACACTGCAGGTGCCATTATAGATGTAGGCACTGGGACTTTGACCTTCAAAGTAGGAAAGCATTCTATTATATATGGCCTATCTTATAGGAAAAAGGATGCTATGACCCCCATCACTTGTAATGCTATCACTTCTGAAAAGAAGTATGAGGTCATCACTACTTCTCCTACTTTATTACCTGTTCCTGTATCTGTTTTTACACCTCCGCCCCAGATTGGGAGCAATATGGAGGACACTTCTATTGTGGCTAAAGCAGGAATTGGTTTGGGGAAACCCAAAGCGAAGGAAGTCATAGTCCAGAGAGGAGGAATGGGATGTCTAAGCTATAAAGAAGATGAAGACCCAGATGTCGTGGATCGGGAAGAGAAGAAAAAGAGGAGGCAAGCTCAAGAAGAGAGGTCGTCGCATATGCTTTGCGACGGCGGGAAGAAGATGTGTTTTGCTACTCAAGCAAAAACTGTAGAGACTACGGCATGCCGTCAAAAGCCGTGGTCGGATATTTTCCGCATCTTTAGCGGATAGTTGTTTCTAGTTTCAGTTTTAAGACAATTTAATTTTGTTGTGTGAGACTTTTTTAATTTGGTTTGCTCTTAGTTTTAGAACTTTTTCTTTATGCTTGCGTAGTTAAGACTTTAAGACTTGTTTCTGGAATCTCGTGCATTTGCAGGCACATATTTTTTTTCTCGCTTTTTAGGTTTTTACGAAGAAACGAAGACCGCTGGGACACAGAGGGTCGACCGACCAGATACACGAGTCGGTCGACCTTGTCGCCGCATTTCCAAAATTCCTGTATTCTGCAGGAAGGTCGGTCGACCTGTTCTTTAGGTCGGTCGACCTACCTGTCTGTCGTAGTCAGTTCGTTTCTTCCTCGGGAACTGTGCAACCGTTCTTTGGTACTTGAGTGGCACTGCTAGCCACCAAAACCTCCCAGCTTACGCTGGTTTGGGGAGGTTTTTCTCATACATCTATTAATCCAGTGAGTTCTTTCCAATTTTTCCTTAGTTTTATTTATTCGCATCTTTTCTTTAATTTTCTGAAACCTTTACTTAGGCTAATGCACAATGGGGACATTGTGCGGGTTGGTTCGGGGAATGGTTTCGTGTTACATGCATTGCATTTTGTCACACGTTTATTGCATTTCCGTATTGCATTGTTCTTTTCTTTATTTTCCTTGCATATACAAAAATACAAAAAAATTCAAAAATTCCAAAATTCCAAAAAAATGCACGTTTATTTTAGCATATAGGTCGAGTCGGAACGAAAGTATTTCAAGGATGACTTAGCTATCTAATATGTCTATGCCTTTACATTGCCTTGTCAACTTGTTTTAGTATAAGAGTCTTTTTGCATATCTACGAGTTTTTGTTAACTTGCATATCTTGAGACTTGACTTATACCTTGGCAACCTACTATACATTCTGAGTTTTAGAGCCTTATTCCTGGTTTCATTTTTAAACCAGTTGTTTAGGATGTGAGTAATACTCCCCTTGGAACATGTTACATCAATATGCATAAACATGAACTTGAATTGCTATATACTTGTTTTACTATCTCATTTTGTGAGTCTTGATATGTGCATTTGGGATCCTTTTTCTCCTATTTACCCATAAGCCCTACATAGCCAAATTTGCCTTTTTATTCCCCCCAAAACTACATCCCATACTTAGCCTACCCTTCCAAGCTAGTATTTGTAGTCCTTGGTCTATCTTGAGGTATCTTGGTTTGTAAGCTATCTTAAGCACAAAGAGAAAAGAAAAGAAAGAAAGAAAAGAAAAAAAGAACAGAAAAATTTAGAAAAAGAAAGAAAGAAAAAGAAAAACGAAAAAAAGTCAAAAACGTACAAAAGTCAGTCGACCGACCTCCTTCATGGGTCGGCCGACCAACTGTCATTATCGGATTCAAAATTCGTTCAATAAAATCCTTTTCTTTTATATGTTATCACTCCCGTACCTCATTTAAAAATATTGCACTACTACAAAATTGCTCTGTTGCAACATTTTGCGTGTAACACATAATTTTTTTGTTGCAATTTATACTAAAGATATTAACTAAGCAACACTTAGAAAAGAAATGTTGCATTTTACTTTAATCTGCAACACTTTTATATAATTGTTGCATTTTATCACTAGATATAGCAACATTAGTCTTTAAGTGTTGCATTTAGTGCACGTATTAGCAACACTTTTTAATATATGTTGCGTTGGTTATGTTGGTGATATGATTAAAGTATAATTACTGGATCATTTGGTCTAACTAAAATTGTTTCTAGATGAATAATTTCTAAATAATATAAAACAAGTACGAGAAGTACGGAATGTACACTTGTTTAATTATTTACATTTATGGTATAGTTTTTGGACGAATAACTTTGACGGGGGTCTCGCTGACCGGTCAGCGAGTCTGGGTCCAGGGGCGAAGCGTCCTGGTTTAGGGGTTCGGGGACGTAACGTGGTCTCCGATAGGGGTTCGGGGGCAACGCCCCCGAAATTATTGCGTAAATTAAATTCACCCAGTAATAATATTTTAATACGGAAAATTCAACAAATTTGACGCATAGTACAATATTTGGTTTATTTAAAATATTTAGAAACAAAATTTTAGGAGGGTTAGTGAAAAATCAAAAATTAAAAATTTAGAAACCAAATTTTTGAGCGCAAATATCAGCGAGAATTCGAGAAAAAGACAAAAACATAATATTTGTGTTTTACTAATTCAAAACCTACTGCTTCCTCCGTTAACCAAAAATTTGGAAACCCGCGACCAAACCTTGCTCTATTTGAAAACCTACTGCCTCCATTAATCATCTTCATCTTCAACAATTCTCTCTGCCATATTAATTCTTATTGCTTACGATTCTCGCTCTGAAGTGACGTACGTCTGATTGTGCTTCTCTGTTCGATTTTGTAAAGTTCCTAATTGTCTCAGGTATGATAATTCAATTCGATCAATTCGTTTTTTGTTTTCGTCGAATTATTCTTGTTATTTCCCAATTCAATTGTCTGTTGTTAAATTCAATTGTTTGTTGCTATTAATTATTATTCCCAATTCAATTGGTTGTTGCTATTAATTATTATGTCCAATTCGTTTTTTTGGTCGAATGTTTTTTGCTAGTAATTTATGTACACACAGTTTAGCGGCAGGAAGTACAAGAGGCTGTGCAATACCAAACTTTGCTCCTGCACAAATACGTACGATACCAAACTTTGCTTTAGTGGCAGGAAGTACAGGAGGCTGTGCAATATGTTCCTGGGTCTAATGAGTTTTGGTTCTGTAAAATGTTCCTTGCTTATATATATGTACGATACGAAGTCGTATACGCGGGATTGGGTGTGGTGGTAGATTGGGTGGCGGGTGGGGTGGGGTCGACAGTGAGGTTCTGTGATAAAGACAACACCTGGCAGTGTACTTGGCTTAAGATTCAGACAAACATGTGATTAATGACATAATTAGTTAGAGTACTCTCCTTTCCGAACAATAGAACCCAAAAGAGATGCCAGGTCTAGGAATTAGAATGAAGCATCTGGAAGGGTTTTGTGAAGAACCATAAAAAGAAAAGGATAGGGCAAGTAGGCCTTAACAACGAAAAAGTCGCCCCACACCGGTCCTTTTTGACACACACAACACCTTACCTTAAACGGGCCTTCTAACTAAGCAGTCTGTTACTTGGTTTTTGCTTTCCTCGTATCACTTCTGCTTATGACAAAGGTGCCTTTGAAACAGAGTAAGGCAAACCATGACCTTGCCAGATAAAAGAAAGTCAGAGGGCAGGGCGATTCGTGATATACCTACCCTTGTCTTCTATTAACCTCTCTTTCTATCCATTTACTTCTTTGTAAAACTTTTATATCAAAATTTGGGTCCTTGGATAGTCATAAAACTCTGTTGTTTATTATTTTAATGTGGTTGTTGTACCTAGACATATAAATTTTTTCATGTTACGTGCTGTTCAATGCATTCATTATTTGTCCTTCTTTCTCTGAAATATATTTAATGTTTGAAACAAGTATACTTATTGGTCTCACTAGAATTTAATTTTGATTCATTTACTTCTATTTCACTTTTCACTAGAATTGTAAATTATTCTTTCTTATAATGTGTTTTTCATATTTCTCTTTAAATCAAATTAAAATTTATTCCAGAATTTGCGATCAGAATATGGAAAGAAGTTGGATGTATTTACCTCGACGATTACCTGAGTATGAAACTGGAGTTCTTGAATTCCTTAATGCATCATTTTCTAAGGTCGGTGTAGGGGGTCATAGGCTGATTTTATCATACTAATGTTGTTCTCTGTTTTATATGTTTTATATGATCATAGTTATTAGATTTTGTATGTTTATGTTTAACGAGGTCTTTGTAATGCTCATAAACTCAAATAGGAGGAATGACAGACAAGCAATATGTTTCGAATGACTACGAAAGAATTCGACATGAAAGGATTGCAAAAAATAAGAGAAGACTTCAAGAAGCTGGGATACCCGAGCTTGTTAATTCAATGGAAACTATGGCGGCTAGTAGGAGGAATAAGAAGCAAAAATCAAAAGAGAAAACTGTTGCTAATCAGAAAGACATGGAATACAATCCCAACAATAATAGTGACAGTGATGAAGAATTTGATCCTCTGAACGTTGAACCTATTTCTAATAAGGTTAAGGTATACTTCGTAAATTTGTCTCTTATCATAATACATGTCATTTACTAATTTTTTTTTTTTTGATAAAAGGTAAGTAGTATATATCAAAACCAAAGTTTTTTTGTCTCTTATCATAATACATGTCATTTACTAATTGTAGTTTCAGCATCAGACCCCACTGCTACCTCATTGCAGACTAACCTATGTTTGCCAAATTCCTGAAACAATTTGATACCCTGCAGCACTACACTACAAGCCCACAAACAAAAGAATTCTCCTTTATTTATATCAAAAGAATTCTACACTATAAGTCGTATGTAGGGTGTTTATTATTTAAAGGACTTTCTACTATATAAGCATGCTTTCGTGTGTAAGCATACCTGCAGTTCAGTCGGCAATCTTCTTTTCTCGCTCAATCGGCTCAAGATGACACAAAGAAATAACTAACATAAGTTTCAGTTTTTCTAACATACTCTCTTTCCGTGCCAGGTAGGGTTATCTATAAGAGCCTAAACAGTTGGACTAGTAAACGTTCTTATAGTATGCGTGTCTCAATTTCTTAGTAGATGTAGGAGGTGCTGCTCCTCTTGCTGTCGTCAATTCTTCTGCTACTACTGATGTCCATCTATATTTAGAAGCCGGTGCTAGTCTTTGAACATATAATGCTAGAAGCTCCCTACCTTTTATGATACGGGACCTTTGATAACGGTTAGTAGATGACGGATGTTCTAATTTCTGAGGTTCAAGATGCTCTATTGGGCAGTTCTTCTCCCTGGACTGGACGGACTACTATAGTGAATGCTACTCATTCTTTTTTGGTTTTTATGATGCACCTTTTGCTTATAGATTTATAACAGGGCTGGCTGTTACAAAGTGAAGCAAGGCGAAAAGAAGCAGTGAAATACAACGAGTGAGTGCAATCCTGGAGCAGCGGGTCTAACATATGAAGAGAGCTTGCTGTTTAGAGCTTGATCTGAGTTAGGAAGTTTTGTTAGAGTTAGATGTTTGTATATAAAGAAAAGAAGGAATAAAGCTTCCAAGGAATCTATTAACCCAACCAGGCTTCTCTCTCTTATAATACATAAGCCAGAAGATGCACAAGTGAAAGCAAAAACCAATCAGACCCAACAACATCTGAATAGCAGTCTCGCACGCATCAAAATCTCTGCCATTGCATCCGACTTAATTGTAACTACTAAATGAAGCTTTTTTTTTTCTATATACAGGTCATCCACTCTGGTGGTCGACAACAAGTGCGACTTACTCCAAATCACTCGACCTTTGTGAAGCAAAGACATCAACAGAGATCAGAAACTGAGTCTGAACTGAATGGAGATGCTGAAGGAGTATGTTTGAGGCAGAAACTTAAAGAGAAAAATATGACTATGGCTGACATCCTTTTACGGAGAAATCAATTGCACAGAGGTACTGCGATTAGATTGCACCCTTTCTTTATGTTATGCGTTATTCTGATTCTACTTTTGGTTCTCGTATTATGGCTCTTTCTTCTATGAGAGGGCTTCTTCTTTTAACCTGTTGTATTATAGTGCTTCATCGTCATTAGAAATTGGACTGATTCATACAAGTTTTTTTTTTATGTTTCTGTTATAGAACCTCCTTATAATTGGACTTTGGTTTTGATATATACTACTTACCTTTTATCAAAAAAAAAAACAATATACTAACTTCTATTTTTTTCATGTGCTAATGACTTGAAGGCACTGATTATGAAAAGGGACGTGGATTAAAAGATGGTGGCAATGATTTTGATACCGGTGTTAATGGTGAAACATCATCTCACTCTGATTATGAGGATTCAGATAAGTGTGATGATGAAATAGATACTGAAAATGAGGATGAACAAGTGAACTTAGATAACCAAGATCTCGAACTAGAAGGTAACCTTTAGTTAAAGAGTTATTATTTTTCTAATATGATTAAAATCTTATTTATTTTCATTGAATTTAGCTACTATAAAAGAGAAAACAAGGGGACCAACAATGTTGCACCATATACACACAAGGCCTATGGAGAAACGCAAATCAATAATTCTGAATGAGTTTGGGCAGCCCATTGGTCCTATAACCGAGAAAGAAGATACTGTGAGCGAGTTTTCTTGTTTCTTAGGTACAATAGGTCGGGATTATAGTTATGCGCCAATAGTAATTGACAATTGGAGAAAAGTTTCCAACAAAGATAAAATGTGGGAATATGTTTTGGTAAGTGTCTTTTACAAAAACTTTTTACTTGATCATTCACTACTATGGCTGTTTATTTTGCTCCCTAAAGCCTCCATAATTTATGTTGTTATGCAGTTGAAATATATGGTACCTGTCGAAGGTAAAGATTGGGTCATCAAGACCATAGGCTCTGCTTGGAGAGTTCATAAATGTCGCTTCAAAAGAAAACATTATTACTCATATACGGATGACAAGAGCAGATGGCAAAATATATCCAAAACAGTTCCCGATGAAGACTTTGTCAAATTGCTTTCCAAGTGGAAAAAGAAAACCGAGAAGGTGATGTTCAAAAATATAATTTTTTTGCTTAAACTAAAAGTATTTAATCTAATCTATTAGAATATTAGATATATTGTATAAATTCAATATATTGTATAATGTACAGATACGCTGCTCACGCAACAAATCAGAGAGAGCTTGATGCCGAGAGAGAAAACATGACTCAAGATATTTTGCATAAACTTCTTGAGAAGTTACCTCCGGAAATTATAAAACAATATTTATATGAAAGGTATGTCTTCTCTACTATTAATGCCGTGTTGTGGTAGTTGGTATTGGAAAAGTTGTTGGATACTTGTGAAATTTGCAGGTGATAAAGGTAGTTAACATGTCACAAATAGGATTATACATCCAGATGTATATGAGCATCGTACATCTAATACAAATTGAATCGAGCTTATATGCAATTTATGTTGAGCTTTTAACATTTTTTCTTGCACTATAATTTTTTATAGTTAAAACTAAAATATTTGGATTTTACATATATTTTTTTTTAGTTTCAATATCATGTTTTGATTTACAATTGTTTTATAAAGACGCACAGATTATTTTCAATAAAGCTCGTTATATATGTGTATAAGCTCAAATTCTTTGTAATAAAGCTCGAAATCTATACTACAAGATGTATACATCTGGTTGTATAATCCTCTATTTGTTAACATGTTGTGTTAGTTGGTATTTGAGTCTATTAATTAAAAGTATTTAACACTATTGTGTCTTTATTATATAAAAGATGAAGGGATTTCTTTCGCATGTTCGTGTCTTAGTACATTTCATTTGAATTATGGCAGCAACGTTCATGGCTGTATGGGGTTGGTTCTATTTGGCGCTATCTTCCTTTTACCGTGTCTTAGACTAACTCAGGCTTGACGAATGTGCACTTTATTGGCAAGCTAAAGCTACTGATATATGACTACTACATACTATTCTTATTGTGTTTATGCTGTTGATCTTTTTTTTGATGCATCCTGATGTGGGGGATGACTTTCCTTTGCTCTATGTTTTCAAGACACCTTAACTAATAGCAAATTCGGTCTATCTTATTCTAGCCCACCTCTTACCATTTTGGTGCAAGCTAGAGCTTGTCTTAGGCTATTTTCCATCGAGATTAACTGTTTATTGGTATCATTGACATTTTTTTTCAGGGCATAAGCTATGGAAATTATTAATGACTTCTATTGTCCAATGTAAGTCACCATGTCTTTATCAAATATTTAAGTGTTTTTTCATTGTTTTAATGCTTATTTACTTCAAGTAAGAAATATTTTACTGTGTATGGTAATTATGTCCTATTCAGTGGGTGATTTATAGACGATATTGTTTCTTTTCTCACAGGTCTCGTTTTGGATTAACTATTAATGCAACGTATGCAATTTGGATGCAACGTCAGATGAAGTTGGGATTCGTTGGAGAATTAAGCTCGCACAATGTTTAGTTTTTTTATATAAGCCAATACTTCTTCAAATATTTTTTTAATTATGTTGGATATTTGGTATTTAGCTTGTTTTCTTTATGACATTTTTTCATGATGTACTACGGAACATGGATTGATCTTTGATGTTGTAATGAACATATGGTTTTGGAGTATCAATTAATAATATTTTGGTTTCAATAATGTATGTGTGGATAATATTTGTAGAGCTCAAAACGTGGTACAAATATAATTGTAATTTCATTTTGAAATAAAAAGTTGCATTAAGTCTAGAATAGTGTTACCTTTGGTACAATCAAAAGTGTTGCATTACAACCAAAATAATGTTGCTCTCATATGTCATTTGAAAAAAAAAGTGTTGCTACGGAAAGAATAAGTGTTGCGAATTTTTGGAGGGAACAAGAAAAGTGTTGCTTTTATAAATTTAAAGTGTTACCATAGCTTCTCAAAATAAGTGTTGCATAAAGAAAATTAGTGCAACATTTTTAAAAAATGTTGCATTTGAGTAGAAAATGTTGCAAAAAATGTTGCAATGAGCTATTGCAACGAGACTTTAAGCAGCACAGTTAAAACTGTTGCTTAAACCATATAGCAACATTTTAGAAGTCTTATGCAACATTTTCGACGTGTTGCAATAGAGCTGTTTTGTAGTAGTGTTGGGAAGTCCTTTCTTATATTTAATGTGAGAGTTGTGCTACAAAAGAGCACTTTCTTAATATCAAAAAGTTGTGAAATATGTTGTTGGGAAACGGTTTTACTAGCTTGGCTACTAACCCCACATATCCAAAAAACATCTTAACCACTTTTTACCTTTTACCTCACATATCTTTCATTACCTCAATTGCATGTATCCGGGTCACTTGATGAGTGTGTTAATACATAGTTGTAGAATTCTTGTTCATGTTAGATCGCAGCATGTTTTCATGGGTCGCAGTTAGGTGAGTGTCATGACAATATACTTCTTCCTATCTTTTACATATATTCACCCTTTGCTTCATGAGTGTCTCGAGCGTACCGCGAGAGTCCATGGTATAAAGTCTCTATAGTCTTTATGTTTGCAAGTTTGACAACCTTACAACTCGTCTGCGTGATTTGAATACTTTCTCATTTTGTACTTGGTATTGGTTTAGGCTTACATGTAAATTTCGCTCTGAGGTTGAAATCGTTCCATTAGTTAAGATCGAGTCTATTTCTTGCTTGAGGGCAAGCAAGGGTTTGGTTTGGGGAATTTGATGCGTGTCTATTTTATGATGTTTTTCATCTATTTTTACACGCATTTGGTCGCTCATTTACTATGTTTTAGCCCTTATTTCCCAACAATCGTGTACTTTCGTATTTTTATGCACTTTTGCAGATTTATGCGGAAAATGGACGATTTAGCACTAAATTCATGTCCTCGAGTCTTTTGCATAATTAAGGAACAATGGAAAGTCAACTGGAATCTTTATTTAAGTACCAAGAGTCAAAGCGAGAAGAAAACCGAAGAATTCCTTGCGGAAGCGGTCGACCGACCAACTAAACGGGTCGGCCGACCAGGCCTAATTTCTATAAAGTCCAAATCTTGAAGAAAAGCCCAAGAATTCCATTAAGTCCGTAAAAGAGGTCGACCGACCCACCAAAGTGGTCGACCGACCTCTGCGAAGCCCAGGAACGCTTTTTCGGAAAGTAATTAGAAGTAGGAGTCTTTTAAGAAACTCTAATCTTTGGCCCTATATAAACTAATCTTGTGATTAGGGTTTTAGCATCAATTGACATTCAGTTTTGATAGATTCAATCATTCAGCTTTTATTCAGTTCTTTAGTTTATTTGTAATCTTTCAATAATTCTCAAGCATTCATCAATAAAGTTTGTTCCTTTCTGCCTTAATCCCGATTCTGGTAATTACTCTTTTAATCTAGTTTTATTATTGTTCTTATTACTATTGCATTCAATTAAGATAGAATTCCCAAGCTTTATTGAATCTTGCATGCTTAGGTTATTAATTACTATGTTTTCCATGTTTAATCCTGTTTTCATAATCGTCTTAATAACCATGAGTAGCTAATTTTCATATGTTACGAAGTAGGGGATGAATATGCGTAGGAAGTAGAAATTCCGAGACCGACTTGTAGCAGAGCCGCGGTCGGCCGACTCAAATAGTGGGTCGGTCGACCGAGGCTGTGGTCGACCGACTGGAATATCTGGTCGGTCGACCACCCGCGCATGTATCCTGTTTCGTCTTTACTTGTTGACTATAATATCCTACAATGAGACTGAAAGGAGACTTGTAGGACGTTAGTAATGACCTACCCAAGATTGAGAGCTACGGGAAGGGCATTGGTTTACACCTTAAGACGGCTAGGTTACTTAAGACTGAAAGGTATGTAACCTAGGGTTTAGGAATCACCCTTATTGTTGACACCCAATAATTGTGAGACCTAGGAACTAATAGCATATGCCGAAAGGAGCTATTAGGTACCATAGACCGAAAGGATATGTTATACCCCTTACGCGACTGCAATACATGTTGACCTTAGGATTTATATTACCTTAGCTATTTATTACCCCAAACATCCTAGCATCCCTTTTATTATATTTTATTCTCGTCTGTTATTTCTTGTCTTGTTCTATTTTAATCTTTGCTTTAGACTTAGTAAACAACAAATTAAACCCCCAATTGTTACCTTATAACATTAACACCAAACAATAAACATTCCCCACCTCTCTGTGGTTCGACCTTGACTTTCACTAGCTATTGTTAAAGTTAGGAATTATAAATTTTATCTTTGATACCCACAACGACGGGTATCATTATCATTTTGTTATTAGTATTAATATATGTTGTGTCTATGGTTAATTAATTAAATCATTGTTATTATGGGTTGTATAATAATTGTTTAAATTAATCGTATGACATATTTGGTAAGTCTATATTTAGTAAGTTATACTTGACTAGTGGTGATTGATACGACTAAGGAGTTAATATTAGTTGGTATATATATATGAGTATGTTGATATATATAATAACAATGTGTGGTAAGTGTAGCACTTGTGAACATGATAGAATAAATGTGGTAGTGTTTGATGGTATGGTTAGCAATTGATATTAAGTACTATTTATAAGAACTGAGTTCGAGGTGGAACAATTCTAGCAGCTGTTCGGTTGTCATTCTGCAACTCCAGGTAGGGGATAAATGTATATCTGTGGTCGTGTTATGACGTGAATTGTGTGTGATACGTATTATAAGGTTGTTATAATTGATTATGAATGTATTGTGGATTGTTAATTATTATTGAATATCGTGGAGATCGGGGCTTGTGAAATGGGTCTTGTGATATGGGTCTTGTGATAAGGGACTTGTGATATGGCCATGGGAGGTGTGGTGTGATGGGAGGTTTGGTGTGATGGAGGTGTGAAGTGGTGGAGGTGTGGTGGATGATCGAATGATATGGAGATGGAGGAGGATACAGTTCTATTGTTATTTATGTTTTAGCTGTTTTACCTACTCAACCTCGCGGTTGACCCTGTGTATTCGTGTGACACCTACGATGATCCGGATTGGGGAGAAGATTCTACAGGAAAGAGACAGACGAACCAGCAGCTGGGACGGGAATGTGAGATGCGGACTTGAGACCGACTTAGATCTAAATCACATATAGAGTAGTCGTCAGTTGTGCCTTTATCTTCTATGTAATCTCTGTAATAACAAAAGTTTAAATTCTATCGGTTTTATATAAAGTACTTTTTATTGTTTTACTTTGTTATTCACTACCTCCGGTTTTTTCGAGATGGTAACGGCTCTATTTACTCGAGAATGTCTTGCTAAAGGCTCTTGAATAAATGGGGGTGTTACAAAGTGGTATCAGAGCGAACGATCCTCAGGCCTAAACCAAATGAATAATAATGAATATAGGAAGAGTCTAATAAAATGAACCCCGAGATGAAATTGATAGGAGCCCCAATAAGGAACGGGATGAGTTAGGGGCCCCCTCACACCAAACCTGGGCCTTTTCTGTTCTGTCTCGGGAACCCAAAGAGAGCAATTGAAGAGTGGGGTAGACTATATAGTGACCTGGTTATATTATGCTAACGTTCTTGCAGGAGAAGAACGAGGTAAGTCATATGTGAGTTCTGATTAAGGATATGTGCAATATGAACTGTGGATGGATATGGATGATTGAATTGAAATTATCAGAGTTTGGGGGTTGTATTTGTTGAGCCATGGTTAGAGTGATGTGATCATATGATTTTGATATTGAAGTGTTCATACGATTATCTGGAATTGAATGACTATCGTATCTATGTAATATATTGTTGGTATTTGAACATGAATGATCAGACTTATATAAATTAGTAATCCATGTCTAGTGATATGCGGAATGTGTTGCCCCAAACTATAAATGACATGTAGTTATGAGTTACATTCATATATATATGTGTACAAGTATTGAGCTATTTGGTTGGTTTCTCGAAATCTTTACTGTGTTCTGGATGACGATTAAAGTTGGAATGGGTAATGAATGTTAATATGGTACAATGTTCGTGCTTCAAATGATATGCCATCATGTTTCGGAAGATGAATGGTTGAGTTGCGATGTAGTAACGTGAAATCGTAACAGAACCAAAATTTTAAATAAATTTCCAGAATTTTACCTTGTTTGTACGGACTGTCATTTTAAATGTGTTCCATAGTTGAGTATGAGAATTTTATGTATGATAACCCCTTGAGCTGGGTTTACAATGCTTTTGTTTTTATGTTAATAGGAGTTACATTTTGAGAGAAATAAATCTTTTAGTTGAGAGTGGTCAGATTGTTATTGCACAGTCCGGTTTTGACCCATCTTTTTGGTAAAAGAAATCATTTGAAACTTGGTTATTGTTATGCATAATTCCAACTCTACAGTTCAGAATATGCATTCGATTCTTTTCCTATGATTATCTAGTCCTTTATATTTTCTCAAATTATAACCGCTCACACGCTAGATAAACTGTTATTTAATTATGGTTTGGTAAGTTGCTGCATAATACTTAATTGGTGAACTTATGAGATATGTAAGTACATATAAAAGTTTAATCGAATGTGAATTATGTGATATGACCACGTGATATCCTGATATGGCATTAGTAACATGAATAGTAGGCATATGGTATGAGTATGAACCTCATTACGTGATGGCGAAACCTTGTTTATTTCGTCAAGTTTAATATAGAATCGTTCCAATTATATGTTTAATATTTTGATCTCAAAATGAATATGTGCTGCTCCTATGTGATGTTAAAAGCATGTTTATCTGTGCCGAGTGGCAGAGTGAAATTTAACTGGTAAGCTGATTGGCATAATATAGCAATCTAATGGTTATACGTAATTGTGATTATGTGAACAATGTGAATCTAGTTGATGTTCTTACGTATATTGATGGTTTACCTTTGTCTAGTCCTCTGTGATTATAGTCCTTATAACTTTTTCGAGTATAGTGTTATACCATACAGTGAATTGCATAATGTTATACTTAGAATCTGATCACGATGTGTTGAATTATCAATTGTTGACATATGAATTATGGAAGTACTAATCTGGTGAATTCGTTTACTTTTATCGTTAATTTTCTTTTCATAATTCATGAACTATAAGAACAATGTTTTAGTAAGGGAGAGTCAGAATGTCTCCGTGTAGTATTGTTTCGATCTATAACTTGTAAAATTGTTTTGGATTCGTGTTTATAAATTGTCACAATGTTTCAAATGTTTCAAAACACTTTCAAAAGTGATAAACCATGATAAAGCTTTATGTTTGATAATTATGGTGATTGTTGCTATATGACTATTCTGTAACTAGGTGTCGATGAAATCCTGCTTGAATATTAATTGCTGCGCATTGTATAAAACCCTTATTTTGCAAGTCGTATATAGTAATAGTTTCATGATAAATGATGTAATGTGAGTGGACGGGAAATGTACCTAAGTGATTTTGTTAACTTATTGATATCTGAGAATGTTAAACGGTCATGTAAGTCTATGATTTGTGTATACCTTGTGAAATACGTCAATGTTCCATGTTTCATTACGTTAATTAAATTTGCTCTATGTCTTCTCAAATATGATTCTACTTCTATAGTGTGACTAAGAGCATGAAACATTTTAAATTTGTCGAGTATGAACTCTGAGCTTCTTGATTGTTTACATTGTTGTAAATATATTGATTTTTGTGATAAATTTCAATGGTGTGTAAGCGTTAACTACTCTTATTCTGTTTTGCTGCGTAACATGATTTCTACCGATTCTAATATTCTCGCTATTACTCGAGGTTATATATGTTTACCTGACAATTACTATGGGTTTCTTACGAGTACTTATTTGAGTTGAAAATTCGTAATTGTTCCTTTATTTTGATAGTTAATTCCTCCTATTGATACAATAATCCTTTTGTCTGTAAGACGGGTTGAATTGTGAGATGGGTAAATTTGTGGTAATTGATTAGTTGTTTATGCATAATGGTTTTGTATTAGGTTGGTTGGTACAGCGTCCAGATCCTTATTTTATGAGCTGTGGAATTGTAAGTATTCATATGAGTAAGTCGATGAATTTGAAAGGTAAGTACTGATGAGATTGAGTTCGATAGGATTGAGTTGCTCGTGAATCTAGAACCAAGGCCATGATTGATTTCGTATTGAGATTGAGATTGCAGTTCAGTAATTTATCGAGTTGTCGTATTCTTTCACCTTGACTCGTGGGTGAGTAGCGTAGCGTTTTACTCTCTAAATGTTGAGCAGTTCCTTTAATGCAATATTTGACATTACTAATATCGAATTTGGGATGGGAATTGGTTACTGGTTTGAGTTAGGAGTTATTAAGCCGTTGGGCCACATTGTGTTTTCGGTCAAGTATGACCTTGTTTATTGAGTCACTTTTTGAATTTGAAAGCGATATTGAGATGGAAGTATTGATTTGCGGTTTTATCCCGCCAGATCACTCACCCCTTGTCTTTGGTCTTAGATGCGACGATGAGTGCGGTACTTGGTTACTTGGAGTCAGATTTTATGAGATAAAGTAATGAGTGAGATGGAGTACAGTGTTAGAATGTTTATGAGGTTACGGGGACGTAACCATGTTTAAGGAGGATATGGTTGTAAAATCTTAATGATTTATGACATGGCTAACTAATATGTCGTGATTATTTGAATATACTTGAATTTCTGCGTATGTTATGCACTATATCGTGATTGTTGAAGTATCATGTGTTGCAGTTGTGTGTTAAACTTTGGGGACAAAGTTTTCTTAAGGGGGATAGAATGTAACATCTCTTGTTTCTTAAGCGTCGCTTGTGATTGTTCATGCTTGCTAAATGTGTATTTACCGTTATGGGGTGGTGAACTTCGGGACGAAGTTCATTCTAAGGAAGGAAGACTGTAATACTCCGTACTTTACCTTAATACTATTTACTATATTAGCGTGTTGATATTTCCTGGGCATTTATATTCGAGGCATTTATGTTCCAAGTTAATGTTTTGTTAATGTCTGTGTTCCAAGTTCGCGTGAGTAGGATTGGTTATCACCTGACTGTGGTCGAACTTCGGGACGAAGTTCATTTTAAGGGGGGAAGACTGTAATACCTCGGAAACTTAGTCTCGATAACTAAGTTATTTGGTGTCGATAGTTGTTTTACGATGTTAAGTAGCTATGTTTAAATAGTTATCAAGTCATGTGACTATGTCGATATGAGGGTTCGATCCCTAGACCTTTAGCACAATGACTATGTCGATATGGGGGTTTGATCCCTGGACCTCCTCCAGCACGTCGGCATGGGCCTCGTTATGCGTGACATTACCCAAGCCCACGGCTGATTTGAGAAATAATTCACAAACCCTATCATAAGACTTATGCCTGCCGTCACCTTTTACCTCATTTCCAAACCCCAAGACTTACCCTAATTTCCTTTCAAACACCTCTAGCACACAGCCGTCACAACATGGAATAGGGAGGCAGTAACCACGGTGACCCTAAGGCAGGAGAAGGGTGGTCGAAACGCTCAGAAAGTAGGTACGTTAAACACTGTGTAAAACACTGCTCCTTTCGCTAGTTTTGTCAGCGTTTTCATGTGCAAGTATAGGTTGTGTCATACTGTTATTGTTTTTACTCCTTTCGTATTCTTAATCTATGATATTGGGAGTCGTGTTTTGACCATTGTCGTGCCCTGTCAATCACCGTGTAACACCAGTCAAGGGGTGTTTCTGCCGCCTGTCACAAGGGGGTTCTGTCGGATTTTAAACTGAGGTCAGACCGTGTATAATTCCCTTGGGTTTAATGCCTTTTCTTACCTCGTGTTTACTGGTTGTCGAAGTGGTGGGACTGGTGGTAGACAGGGGGTTGTCATGGTGGTAGTCATGGTGGGTCTAGACGGCTGAGGTGGTGTCGACAGGGGTATTCGTTACCTTTATTGGGTTCAGGGTTCTTATTAAGCGTGTACATGGGTGGTTTGGGGGTGGTACCACCGTTGACTCGGGGGAGGTCGACACGGTGGTACCACCGTGGTTTAGATGTCCGGTGTTAGGGGAGTGTTTAGGTGTCGGTCATGGGTGGTGGTCTGGTCTGGTCGGCTGTCGACAGGGACTGTAAGGGGCGGCTGGTCGCGTGTGGGGTGGAGTTCCAGCGGGTTTGTGCAGGTTGGTTCACCTCACTGGTGGTCGGCGACCTGGTTGCCAATGGTCGCCGGGGAGGTTGGTGGTTCTGGGAACGGTGCTGGGTGTTTGCTGGTGGTTGTGGTGGTGTACGGTGGCTGTAAAAGGGGGTAGATGGGTCGGGTCATATGTCGAGTTAAGGGGTTTCGTTGTTTGATCTTCATATTATTATTATTATTATTATTATTATTATTATGATTAATGTTATTATTAATGTTGTAATGTAAGTTGTATTGTTTTATCGTATGAGCTTATAATTGTTCGATAATTTAATTATCGAAGTAACTTGTCTTATTATTAGTATTATTTCATTATTATTCCTTTTAAGTATTATTCATATTATTACTAATATTAATTATCATTGTTGCTTTTATAAACATTTTACTACTATTATTATTATTGTGTTGGTGTTAGTAGTAAAGTAAATTATTTTATTAAAGCTATTGTCGTTTGTGATGCTTGTTATCATTTTGCTATTTGTATTAATATATGTTGTGTCTATGGTTAATTAATTAAATCATTGTTATTATGGGTTGTATAATAATTGTTTAAATTAATCGTATGACATATTTGGTAAGTCTATATTTAGTAAGTTATACTTGACTAGTGGTGATTGATACGACTAAGGAGTTAATATTAGTTGTTATATATATATGAGTATGTTGATATATATATTTACAATGTGTGATAAGTGTATCACTTGTGAACATGATAGAATAAATGTGGTAGTGTTTGATGGTATGGTTAGTGATACGTGCCTATTTTATGCATTTTATTTATTCTTTTGGCACGTATTTCCTTACATTTTCGTGACTTTTAGTTGCTATTTCTCCCGAAACGGTTTACTTTGGCATTTCTATGTTTTATATGTAGGAATACGCGGAAGTGAGCAAAACTGAACCTTATTTGCCTTTCGGAAGCTGTTTTGAGTACTAATGCGGAGCAAGGATCTGAGTTGCACACCCGAGTATTATCATTGGGCCAAATTAAAGCTGAAACGAACAAGAAGCGGTCGACCGACCCATCAGAGAGGTCGACCGACCTAATCCCAATTCGCGGAAAAAATCCAGCAGCGACAGAAGCGGTCGACCGACCCGCATCAGAGGTCGACCGACCAGAAGCTGACCCGGGACTTTTGTTTCGTGTTTCTACTTTCCTAATCTTGTAATTATACTTATTTAAGAAGACCTAAACTCTTCAATTAGGTCAAGTTATTTTCTATTGTCAAGCACTTTATGTTAGCAAGCAATTTTATGTTAGAAGAACTCCATAGTTTAGAAAGAGAGCTAATTCCAAGTTTTCATCTTTTGTTCTTAATTCCATTTAAGTTGTAAGTTTGCTACTATTAATCTTTCCTTTTAATTTAATCTTGTTGTTCATCTTATTGTTGTTCTTTAATTCATGTTTTCCCTTTTATTGTCATCTTTAATTATGTTAATTCCTTTAATGTTCTTAGTTATTATTAGTTTCATAATTAAGAGTATGCATAGCTAATTCTTGTGATTAGGAATTAGGGGAACCATGGTAAAGATTTGATTTTGATAAGTTTAATGATTGAATTACCAATCCCCCATTGTTGTTGGTGAACTAATCCTTAAGATTGAAAGATTATTAGGATTAGTTTAACAACAACTTTGGGATTGCCATATGAACGAAAGTTTAGTGCTTTTCTAGGAACCCTAAGACCGTAAGGATTGGGTAGAATATTGACCTAAAGGTTTATTCTTTGTTCCTTGGGATTGTGTTATTTGATTATTTTACCCTTCATTGACTTGTTTTAACCATGGGGAACCAAAGTTCCTAATCTCCTTTTACCTTATTTTATTTCTCTTGTTTATTTTGTCCTTGTAGTTATTAGCTTAAAACTCAAATCAACCCCCCTTTTTGGTTACTTGCAATAGACTTCAAATTCACAAACATAATTAACCTTGTCTCTCTGTGGTTCGACCCTTAACTTATCCCATCTAGTTTAAGCTGAGGTTTTATAAATCTTATCTTTGGCACCCCTCAACGACGGGTGTCAGTTAGCAATTGATATTAAGTACTATTTATAGGAACTGAGTTCGAGGTGGAACAATTCTAGCAGTTGTTCGGTTGTCATTCTGCAACTCCAGGTAGGGGATAAATGTATATCTGTGGTCGTGTTATGACGTGAATTGTGTTTGATACGTATTATAAGGTTGTTATAATTGATTATGAATGTATTGTGGATTGTTAATTATTATTGAATATCGTGGAGATCGGGGCTTGTGAAATGGGTCTTGTGATATGGGTCTTGTGATAAGGGACTTGTGATATGGCCATGGGAGGTCTGGTGTGATGGGAGGTTTGGTGTGATGGAGGTGTGAAGTGGTGGAGGTGTGGTGGATGATCGAATGATATGGAGATGGAGGAGGATACAGTTCTATTGTTATTTATGTTTTAGCTGTTTTACCTACTCAACCTCGCGGTTGACTCTGTGTATTCGTGTGACACCTACGATGATCCGGATTGGGGAGTAGATTCTACAGGAAAGAGACAGACGAACCAGGAGCTGGGACGGGAATGTGAGATGCGGACTTGAGACCGCCTTAAATCTACATCACATATAGAGTATGAATACACCGTATTTTAGCCTCGGTCAACGGCAGTCAAACCGTGTTTTATACCCGTGTTTTATACAAGTATTTCAAAAGGAATGTTTATAAAGTATTTTAAGTAAACTGTTATTATTTTATAAATCGTATTTCTACGATTATTTCGTATTTCATAATCATTTCATATTTGACGATTATTTCATAAAATGGTATTTCATTTGTATTTATTTAATTTCAATAATACGTTTATAATTTAATATATTTCCTATTCTATATTTAATTCTCATCTAAACTTAATTTCTATTTTTTTTATTTAAGTTCTAATTGTATTTAAATCCTATATTCCTTATATATTCTTATTCTTATGAAAGTGCTAATAATTTTATCTTCTTATATTAATTTAATTAATATTAATATTAATATTTACTAATACTAAATAAAAATAAAATAAAATTTATTTAGTATATTTTTACGTACTCGTTTATTTTAAGTTACGGGTTAAGAACGAGATATAAACGAATTAGTGCATCGTTATGTGTAATGGGCCGAGTAAGATAAGCAATGGACCCGGTTATCAAGACAAGACTACATGAAACCCTAACCCTACCCCTTGTCCATCGACAAACCCCTTGTCCATCGACACACACATAATCCATCGACATACTATACTACCTCTTAATCGACTAAACCTAAAACCATAATTCGCAAAAGAGAGGCTTGGGTTTGAGGAAGGACCAGAGGGAGATCAGCACCCTTGTCATCACCATCATCAACCACCATGACCACCATCATAAGCTTCGTCGACGTTCATATATTTATGTTTCATGTGTCTCGTTTTATTTCGTTTTTTCTCAAACTGTGATGTCGATTCTTTTGGGTCTGTTTGGGGATAGGTTTTAATCTGGGTTGTGGGTAGAAGGTTGTTATGGTATAGGCTAACACTCTGGTACATATGTGGTAGCCGTGGATGGTGGTTAGTGGCTGGGGTGGTGGAGAACAGTAGCGACAAAAGAGGCAGGAAACAGAGAAAGAGCAGGTTGTTGTGCACGGTTGTTGTGGCGGTGTTAATGTGCTTTCTGGGGGAACGAGGACCCACTTTTACCACCCTTGGAACCACCGTGGGTCAGTGGTGACAACGGTGGTGGCCATAGGTGGTGGTGGGCCTGGTGGTGAGAGAAAAAGTCGTAAGAAAAGAGAGAGACGGACTGCGCGAAAACGGAGTATTCGGGTTTGTGGGCAGGCTTTTTCGACAGCCTGTTTAGAGCGGTTATGGGGGCCTCTGGTGTGGTGGCTAATGGGTGAAGTTGTAGTAGGTGGTACGTAGTTAAGGTTGGGCACAATGGTGGTAGTTGTCGGGGACCGAGCTAGTGGTGGTGGTGTCGGGAAAAGTGTTGCGTCATGCCGTTGTTCACGTTTTGCTAGTCTGGTCTACGTACGTTATTTGTAGTTGTTATCAGGGCCTGCATATGTATTATTATTGTAAAACCCCTCGCGAAAGCGGAAATATAAACATACAAAAGTACCAAAATGCAGCGGAATTTAAAACTTTTTAACGAACTAAACAGCATGCGAGAAGTCTTAACTGAAACAGAAACTGAAACTGAAATAAACCAAAATAGATAAGTAACAGTATTAAGTATCGGAAACAAATATATACATCAGCCTGGGATGGAACAGTCCTACAGGCACCAAAACAAAGGTATAAAAAGTCTAAGCGTCTAGCTAGGTGATATAAGGTAAGTCATATGATGACAGCAGGATCATCACTCGCTAGCCCTCTCGTGAACCCATCTCCAACCAGCATGTACCTACATACATGAAAACATGTACGCCACAATCAGTGGGGAGTGACTAGAGTTCTCCTAGCCACCTTTTGTGACAACACGTAACACATAAAGCAAAACAGAATACTCGAACATATATCAACATGTGAAGCATAAATATCTCATCATCTGATCTCTTACTATCATGCAGACTCTAGTGCACGGCTCTCAACCAACTTCATAAACCGTTAGGAACGAGAGCCGGTTTCCCTACTGGTTGCCCAGTCGGGGGGTCTTTCAATCCAACTATTTATGAAACCGATAAAAGAGTCATCCAATGCCTTGGATGAACAGATTACAACTCAAGCAATATATTCATTAACTTCAACATGCATATCTGACACTGTACCAAACTCTAAGGCAAGCAGATATAACATCAAGCAAAGAGGTTCAGTGGGCAACTTAAGACATAACCTAATTACCAAACATTCAGCAAGTATAAAGGTTCAGAGGCGACATCTTAACGCATAACCTAAATACCAAGTTCACAATATCAAGCAAGGACTCAGAGGCGAAAACTCAACGCATGGACCGGCTATCACAGAACACTAGACTCAGAGGCGAAAACTCAACGCATGGACTAGCATTCAATTCACTATCACAAGTAAGGAACTCAGAGGCGAAAACTCAACGCATGTTCCCCTACTACATCAAAAGGTACTAAACTCAGAGGCGAAAACTCAACGCATGTTCTAGCACCAAACACCTGCACTTCGGGTAAGGTATGACAACCTGACTGCCCCGTCGTGCAGTTGCTCTACTCGTCAGACTCAGAGGCCAGCTTAAGGCATGTCCTGACTCGATCACACATACATGTCTGGACTCAGAGGCGAAAACTCAACGCATGTCCCAGACACGACAAACAGATATGTATGGAACTCAGAGGCGAAAACTCAACGCATGTTCCCATACACGACAAACAACCTACGTATTAAGTTCAGAGGCCAGCTTAAGGCCTAACTTAATACGCATCAAAACAATATCATCCAAGTCTATGAACTACTCTATAGTTCTACCTTTAACTTCTAATCAACACTTAATTGACCCCGTGAACTAAGACGAGGGAGAGCCGGTTTCCCTTTCGGTTACCCGACCGGGGGGTCTCTATCCTTACTCCATTCCCGAACCCAATATAATGTTGCCCATCCTCCGGGGACCTCAAATACATGTCACGGATATACAAAACGACTTTCAACCAAAACCGATTAACCATTTGAAAGTTACGATTAAATTACAAAACTCAAAATAGCCTACAGGGGTCCGCAGCCGGTCGGCCGGCTGGTGACCTCCTCAGCCTCCCTTTGTTTTTCCAAAACAACAACACACGGACTCCCAGCCGGTCGGCAGGCAGCCACTCGGCCGGCTGGGAACCCTATTCCCTAGCCTTCGCAAATAACAACCATACCCCAAATGCACTCCCAGCCGGCTGGCAGGCGGCCGGTCTGCCGGCTGGGCTCCCTTTCTACTTAGGTTTTTCGCAAACAATATACGACACAAGGGACTACCAGCCAGACGGCAGGCAGCCGGTCGGCCGGCTAGCAGTTCAAGGCCTTTTTCTCAAAAATTCGAAAACACCAAGATGCCCTCCCAGCCGGTCGACCGGCGGCCGGTCGGTCGACCGGCTCAGAGAGCCTGTAACGCAAATCGCATTTTCCAGCCAAGTTTAAACTTCACAAAATCGACATGTAAACTTCGACAAACACTACAAATATGATTTGCCCAACATCATAAACATCAATTACTACTAATCTAACAACACATAAGTCCCATAACAATCCTCAAACGAATTCAACAAGTATCCGTCGCAAAATGTGAAAAACTGAAAATGAACTTAAGAACAAGTAGCAACATCTTAAAGCATGAATTCTTCACATCAATACCATCCTAAACATGTCACTAAGTCCTTTGAGCAATAAACATTAACCAAAATCAGAAACTCACATAAGAAACACAACAAAAGTGCTAATATACACATAAAGGCCGAGTTATCTCATTATTGTCACCTTTACTAAGCGAAACCTTCAAGATCTTGTTCAATAATCACCAAGTCCTCTTCCGGCTAACACAAACACCGCCTAAAACGACAAAACATCAAAACTAATCACGAATTTCGAAATATCCCAAACAGGCCGAAATTTCAACTGTCACAAAATGCAAGATTGATTACCTTAAAACGACGGCCTCGAGACAAGGAATCCGCAGCCGCGAAAATCGTCTCAATCGGATAAGAAACGAAGATTTTATGAACGTTTTAAGGTTGAAGGAGAAAAGATGCAAAAATGGTGTTTGCTACATGTTTGCAAATCTGAAAAATGAAATGAAGAAGAGAGGTGGAGGATGGTGGGGTTAGGGTTTTGTGAGGAAAAAGAGGGAAAATGGGTCCATTAACAAGTTAGGCCCATAAGACAAGTTTTAAGACGGTTTAAGTTAAAAACACCGACTTAAGGTAACTATAAACTTACGACGATATAAATATTTCCGGACTATGAAATTAAATTGCTAAGACGTAAATTAAGCAGTTAAATGAAACCTTATTTAAATCCTTTAAAATATTCTCGTATAAATTAATCAGTTATTTAAATGAATTTCCACAAATAACGAAATATAAATTATTTCTCGAACTTGAACTTAAAACCTTTAAACTTCCAAGTCCCGAAATATTGGGATGTTACAATCACCCCATCTTTCAAAAAGTTTCGTCCTCGAAACTTGAAAACAGAAGTAAGTACGAAAACAACTCTAGCTATCAAAACATACTACCCGGGTTATGGTAACCCAAAACTTTAACTTTCGAAAAGGTTTCAAAAACAAATAGAGTCTAAGGCACAAGTCTTGTCAATGGACATTGGGATTCTCGTTACGTATTCAAGAGTCCGACATTCCAAATCTGAGACAAGTCCCAAATTTAAATCGATAAGGTTCAAAATTTAGATTGATTCGGTGTTGATAAGCACATCACAGGTTATCAGACGTCTCTAATAACAAGTTGCAGTGGCAGTCAACGCTGAAATCCATCAAAGTTGTAAAACGTTCTGCTCTTTAAAATCAAGTTTTCCTCAAAATCAACCTCTATTTACTTTCAACAAAAGAGGGAGCAGTTTCCAAATCCTCAAAACAATTAAGATTTTCCAAAAATTACAACTTTTAGGGTCAACAATAGTGAACAAATTCCAAAAAGAGTCACCGGGAGCGTAGAAACGATCATAGAGATTACTTTCGACACGAAGGATTGAGAGTTTCTAGTTTCACAGCTGACAGAACACGCGAGGAAGGATCGAAGGAATGAAACAACCAGGTTAGAGGTCAAGGACGACGGTAACTCTTGCCGAATCATGGGTACACTAACCGCTCAATCCGTAATCAAAACATCGTTACAACGATTCCTAGTATATCCCAAGAATGACAGTTCAAGTGATCTCTAGACTCTCAATGGTTTCACGATCCCTCTTACCGTTATCTCATCCACAGAACAAGGTATTCCTCAACAAGAAGTCTTCCAAAACTCTGAACCGGAATTCTATCACCATAACAACGAATACTCAAAACCCAAGATATGGTATTCATCATCCTATAACATTAAATTTTAACGGTTCGATCCTGACAAACCAATTCCACAAGGTTTGACATCCCAAGTTCCCAAATTTTATAATCACAGTGATCAATCAAATCGAGACTTTACTAAGGTAACAACTCTTAAATCCTCTGGTTACCAACTACTTACCGACAACATGCATCCCAAATGAAGTTCCAAAGAAGTAACAATTTTCACTCTTATAGTTTCCATAAGGTTTAGACATTCATATTCCGAGATTCCTCAATTGATATTTATGAACACTTACAAGTTTCAAATTTCCACTCTATGATTACCCCAAACATCAACGGCTACCCGTAAGTACGTCAATAGGCAAATGCCGAGGTTCTATAAGTAACTCAAGGTCAATACTCAGTCAGCTCCATAAGTCCACTTGTAAATGTCTCAATATTCTCACACAGTTACCAATAACTCTCGTTCCTCAAGTAAGTGATCCCTCCTGCGATTAAGCAATTCCTCAAGATCAAGTAGCACTAACTTACCTCATTCATCCATTTGACCACTTCATCACTATCTAAGGCACATTCCTCTAAATTCATCTATAACTCCAAGCATTCTATTCCAATCCTCAAATGGTGCTTATAAATCTACAAAGATCACTTACACACAATCCATCTAACATGGACTCTCAAGACGGCACACTGTCCAACATTGCCCGAACATTATTCTCACCAACTCTCTCAACCAAATCCTGACAACGCAGAACCAAGCATTCCTCAAGGCATGTATCTCTACCCCAAGAACAGGTCGATCTCGCCACTAATCTAAATGAAAAGGAACAAGGCTCACGGAAGAAGAGATGAGATATGAACCTCAGAGACAAACACGATACAAGTTCCGAGAGAGTCATAAGAAAACGATTCGAGGAACAACGAGATGAGAAGGTAAGAAAGTTTAGGCTATGGACTCCAATGAAATTGAAGCCATGATCAGAAGGAGAAGCAAAGGAAAGGAAAGGAAAAAAGCGATATGAAAGAAACGATTACGGACATCTCCCAAGGTGCGGGTCTCTCACTATTCTCACGGGATTCTCACTTCTTACTTTCCACATCAAGTCATTCAATTATCGGTTCTCACGAACAATTCCTCCAATGATTCATATACCCTTATCCTTCAACTCTAAACGGTATCATCATTATAACTACCTATTCCCAAAACTTTGAGATGTCACATCTCTGCTAGTTCCACTAATGACAATTCAATAACACTTTCAGGTCATCTTCCCTATATGCTATATCCACTTTATTTGTTTACCCTACTGTCCACCAGATAACAATTTTTAAACCATCAAGTTTTTCCGAACTTACATCTCTCAATGAATTACTTCATTCCATCCACATACTGGTGGTGCAACTTCAAATTTCTCTTAAGTTTTTCAATAAATAAACGCTAAGATTTATTAAGCCACCTAGGGTCACATAGTGATTCACTTCCTCTAAGCTTAAGTCAACCTCTTCGAGTATTCCACATTATAGCAAATGATTCGTATTCCTCAACAATGAGTCTTTCTCAGCTCAATCACTCACCTAAGTCAAGTGATACTAACTCACTTCATCATACACTCATCATCATTAGCATCTTAAGCCTATTCTTTCAGGTTGCTCTATAACCTTAAGTATCTTATCTAACTCCTTAAACAGTACTCTTCAATCCACATATTTTCACGATCTAAGCATGGTTCTCAAGGTTAGGTTCCACCGAATATTAAGTATCCAACTCAACCTTCAAGCAAGTATCCTATCACTCACTTTTACTCTCCCAATTGGATAGACAACTAGACCCTTGGATCACCAAAATATGTCTCTCGATACCTCTTAAGTTATTCCTCAAATAACACTATTTCTCATAACACAGCTTACGGTTATCCTAAGACTAGTTCCTCCAAATCCAATAAAAGGGAAGGTTACCTAGAGGGCACCTTAAGAAAGCAAGCAACAAGGTTAAGCTGAAAAGATATGAAGATCTGTTCAAGCAAGATAGACAAATATTCTAAAAGAAGGATGTGCGTCCAGAGTTATCGAAAAAGGTGATGCATGAAGAAAGAGAAGTATCTTCAAGGCTTAGAAGCATTCTCCAACAGTAGCACGAATCTTCTATCTTCGGTAGGAACTCAGGTCTTCATCGCCAGATGGATTAGTCCACGGTTCGTCGATTGGAAGGCAATAAAGTAAAATCAAAGACAATCAACAAACACGTTAGAACCTAATAAAAGCAGTCACAAAACAGACTACAATTTAAGTCCTTAAATCTACCCCATCTCTCATTCATTATTCGATTAAATGGTCAAGTTAAGGTTGGGGGTTACATGAGTGCGTCGGGAGCAATAATGCTCTGATACCAACTATAAAACCCCTCGCGAAAGCGGAAATATAAACATACAAAAGTACCAAAATGCAGCGGAATTTAAAACTTTTTAACGAACTAAACAGCATGCGAGAAGTCTTAACTGAAACAGATACTGAAACTGAAATAAACCAAAATAGATAAGTAACAGTTCTAAGTATCGGAAACAAATATATACATCAGCCTGGGATGGAACATCCCTACAGGCACCAAAACAAAGGTATAAAAAGTCTAAGAGTCTAGCTAGGCGATATAAGGTAAGTCATATGATGACAGCAGGATCATCACTCGCTAGCCCTCTCGTGAACCCATCTCCAACCAGCATGTACCTACATACATGAAAACATGTACGCCACAATCAGTGGGGAGTGACTAGAGTTCTCCTAGCCACCTTTTGTGACAACACGTAACACATAAAGCAAAACAGAATACTCCAACATATATCAACATGTGAAGCATAAATATCTCATCATCTGATCTCTTACTATCATGCAGACTCTAGTGCACGGCTCTCAACCAACTTCATAAACCGTTAGGAAGGAGAGCCGGTTTCCCTACTGGTTGCCCAGTCGGGGGGTCTTTCAATCCAACTATTTATGAAACCGATAAAAGAGTCATCCAATGCCTTGGATGAACAGATTACAACTCAAGCAATATATTCATTAACTTCAACATGCATATCTGACACTGTACCAAACTCTAAGGCAAGCAGATATAACATCAAGCAAAGAGGTTCAGCGGTCAACTTAAGACATAACCTAATTACCAAACATTCAGCAAGTATAAAGGTTCAGAGGCGACATCTTAACGCATAACCTAAATACCAAGTTCACAATATCAAGCAAGGACTCAGAGGCGAAAACTCAACGCATGGACCGGCTATCACAGAACACTAGACTCAGAGGCGAAAACTCAACGCATGGACTAGCATTCAATTCACTATCACAAGTAAGGAACTCAGAGGCGAAAACTCAACGCATGTTCCCCTACTACATCACAAGGTACTAAACTCAGAGGCGAAAACTCAGCGCATGTTCTAGCACCAAACACCTGCACTCCGGGTAAGGTATGACAACCTGACTGCCCCGTCGTGTACTTGCTCTACTCGTCAGACTCAGAGGCCAGCTTAAGGCATGTCCTGACGCGATCACACATAAATGTCTGGACTCAGAGGCGAAAACTCAACGCATGTCCCAGACACTACAAACAGACATGTATGGAACTCAGAGGCGAAAACTCAACGCATGTTCCCATACACGACAAACAACCTACGTATTAAGTTCAGAGGCCAGCTTAAGGCCTAACTTAATACGCATCAAAACAATATCATCCAAGTCAATGAACTACTCTATAGTTCTACCTTTAACTTCTAATCAACACTTAATTGACCCCGCGAACGAAGATGAGGGAGAGCCGGTTTCCCTTCCGACTCAGAGGCGAAAACTCAACGCATGGACCGGCTATCACAGAACACTAGACTCAGAGGCGAAAACTCAACGCATGGACTAGCATTCAATTCACTATCACAAGTAAGGAACTCAGAGGCGAAAACTCAACGCATGTTCCCCTACTACATCACAAGGTACTAAACTCAGAGGCGAAAACTCAACGCATGTTCTAGCACCAAACACCTGCACTCCGGGTAAGGTATGACAACCTGACTGCCCCGTCGTGCACTTGCTCTACTCGTCAGACTCAGAGGCCAGCTTAAGGCATGTCCTGACGCGATCACACATACATGTCTGGACTCAGAGGCGAAAACTCAACGCATGTCCCAGACACGACAAACAGACATGTATGGAACTCAGAGGCGAAAACTCAACGCATGTTCCCATACACGACAAACAACCTACGTATTAAGTTCAGAGGCCAGCTTAAGGCCTAACTTAATACGCATCAAAACAATATCATCCAAGTCTATGAACTACTCTATAGTTCTACCTTTAACTTCTAATCAACACTTAATTGACCCCGGGAACGAAGATGAGGGAGAGCCGGTTTCCCTTTCGACTCAGAGGCGAAAACTCAACGCATGGACCGGCTATCACAGAACATTAGACTCAGAGGCGAAAACTCAACGCATGGACTTGCATTCAATTCACTATCACAAGTAAGGAACTCAGAGGCGAAAACTCAACGCATGTTCCCCTACTACATCACAAGGTACTAAACTCAGAGGCGAAAACTCAACGCATGTTCTAGCACCAAACACCTCCACTCCGGGTAAGGTATGACAACCTGACTGCCCCGTCGTGCACTTGCTCTACTCGTCAGACTCAGAGGCCAGCTTAAGGCATGTCCTGACGCGATCACACATACATGTCTGGACTCAGAGGCGAAAACTCAACGCATGTCCCAGACACGACAAACAGACATGTATGGAACTCAGAAGCGAAAACTCAACGCATGTTCCCATACACGACAAACAACCTACGTATTAAGTTCAGAGGCCAGCTTAAGGCCTAACTTAATACGAATCAAAACAATATCATCCAAGTCTATGAACTACTCTATAGTTCTACCTTTAACTTCTAATCAACACTTAATTGACCCCGGGAACGAAGATGAGGGAGAGCCGGTTTCCCTTTCGGTTACCCGACCGGGGGGTCTCTATCCTTACTTCATTTTCCGAACCCAATATAATGTTGCCCATCCTCCGGGGACCTCAAATACATGTCACGGATATACAAAACGAGTTTCAACCAAAACCGATTAACCATTTCAAAGTTACGATTAAATTACAAAACTCAAAATAGCCTACAGGGGTCCCCAGCCGGTCGGCAGGCAGCCGGTCGGCAGGAAGCCGGTCGGCCGGCTGGTGACCTCCTCAACCTCCCTTTGTTTTTCCAAAACAACACACGAACTCCCAGCCGGTCGGCAGGCAGTCGGTCGGCCGGCTGGGAACCCTATTCCCTAGCCTTCGCAAATAACAACCATACCCCAAATGCACTCCCAGCCGGCTGGCAGGCGGCCGGTCTGCCAGCTGGGCTCCCTTTCTACTTAGGTTTTTCGCAAACAATATCGACACAAGGGACTACCAGCTGATCGGCAGGCAGCCGGTCAGCCGGCTGGCAGTTCAAGGCCTTTTTCTCAAAAATTCGAAAACACCAAGATGCGCTCCCAGCCGGTCGACCGGCGGCCGGTCGGTCGACCGGCTCAGAGAGCCTGTAACGCAAATCGCATTTTCCAGCAAAGTTTAAACTTCACATAATCGACATGTAAACTTCGACAAACACTACAAATATGATTTGCCCAACATCATAAACATCAATTACTACTAATCTAACAGCACATAAGTCCCATAACAATCCTCAAACGAATTCAACAAGTATCCGTCGCAAAATGTGAAAAACTGAAAATGAACTTAAGAACAAGTAGCAACATCTTAAAGCATGAATTCTTCACATCAATACCATCCTTAACATGTCACTAAGTCCTTTGAGCAATAAACATTAACCAAAATCAGAAACACAACAAAAGTGCTAATATACACATAAAGGCCGAGTTATCTCATTATCGTCACCTTTACTAAGCGAAACCTTCAAGATCTTGTTCAATAATCACCAAGTCCTCTTCCGGCTAACACAAACACCGCCTAAAACGACAAAACATCAAAACTAATCACGAATTTCGAAATATCCCAAACAGGCCGAAATTTCAACTGTCACAAAATGCAAGATTGATTACCTTAAAACGACGGGCTCGAGACAAGGAATCCGTAGCCGCGAAAATCGTCTCAATCGGATAAGAAACGAAGATTTTATGAACGTTTTAAGGTTGAAGGAGAAAAGATGCAAAAATGGTGTTTGCTAAATGTTTGCAAATCTGAAAAATGAAATGAAGAAGAGAGGTGGAGGATGGTGGGGTTAGGGTTTTGTGAGGAAAAAGAGGGAAAATGGGTCCATTAACAAGTTAGGCCCATAAGACAAGTTTTAAGACGGTTTAAGTTAAAAACACCGACTTAAGGTAACTATAAACTTACGACGATATGAATATTTCCGGACTATGAAATTAAATTGCTAAAACGTAAATTAAGCAGTTAAATGAAACCTTATTTAAATCCTTTAAAATATTCTCGTATAAATTAATCAGTTATTTAAATGAATTTCCACAAATTACGAAATATAAATTATTTCTCGAACTTGAACTTAAAACCTTTAAACTTAGCTTCCAAGTCCCGAAATATTGGGATGTTACAATTATTACTATTATTATTTAATTATTATTATTATTATTATATTTGTTATGGTTATGGCTTGATTGGTTTGTGTATTATTATTATTATTATTATGATTATTATTATTATTATTCTTTTTTTTTTGCAAGAAGGTTATTTTCTCATTAATATTCAGAAAGAATCCAAATAAGATTTCTTACAAAAGCAAATCCACTAATGAAATCTTAGCTAGAAATCTGAGCTAAAATTTCTGTTGAACTAGCTCTAAATCCTGTGTTTAACAGGACAAGACATACAGTATACTGAATTTCTCTGGATAGAGATGCTATTGTCCGCTCCTTACTCTCAAAAATCCGTTGGTTCCTTTCTGACCAGATAGTGTAAACTAGCACCTCAATACTGCATTTTGCCCAGTTGTTGAGCCAATGCTTCCTTACTTTCCTGCAATCTATCCAACTCAGCAAAGGGCAAAGTCTGGTGTGAAGAGTGTGAAGTCCAGTCCATTGCTTGATTGTATTAAGTAAAGCCTGAGCGAATGGACACTGAAAAAACAAATGTTCAGCAGTTTCAGATGCTTGCTTACATAAGCAACATCTGCTGACCATGGGGAGGCCCCTCTTCATGATTTGATCCACTGTTGGAAGTCTATTCTGAGCTGCCAACATCAAGATAATTTTATGCCTGGGGATAAATGAGCCTGACTGAACGGACTTGAAGCAAGCAGTGGTAGGGAAATGAGGCCTGATGAGTTCATACATATGACTCATTGAGAATTTGTTATAGACTACGCATGAGTTAAGCTTCTCCTGAGCAAGGTGGGTACTCCCACAGAAATCAACGAACGAATCTCTAGTTTGCAGGATGCCTCTCAAACTTTCTACATAGAGACCTTTCAATGGTGTTTGCCATATAGAGACACCCTTGAGAATATAAGCGGATAGCCAAGCAATCCAGAGTGTCCCCTGTAGCTTATCAATGTACCAAAGCTGCTTAAGTAAGGCGGCTCTATTCCAAGCTATCAGATTTCTTACTTGGAATCCACCTTCTGCCCAAGGTGCACAAATGCTACTCCAACTTTTAAACACCATCTTTCTTTCCCCGTTCTTCTCTCCCCAAAAAATGGATCTGCATATCTTATCAATGTAAGTGCAAACAATTTGAGGAAGCTTCAAGCTAGAGCACCAGAAACTCTCAAGGCCAAACACTACAGCATTGATAATCTGCAATTTGCCAGCATAAGAAATAAACTTGGAAGCACATTTCTGCAAAAGGATCTACAATTTGGTAATCAACCCTTTATACATGTCCCTGGTAAGCCGTGAATCATTAATAGGCAACCCCAAGTAACGGAAAGGGAAAGTGCCTGCAGTAAAGCCAGTACTATTGAGGATAGCCTGCTTGAGATCATCTGGAACACCACCCAAATAGATGTCTGTTTTCTCCATGTTGTCTGTCAGACCAGACCAACTAGAGAATTGCCTAAGTATTTGAACAACTTTAGTTATAGAAGGCATGTCACCTCTACAGAAGATCATAAGATCATCCGCAAAGACAAGGTGGGTTAGCCCAATTTTTGAGCACTTAGGATGATAAGAGACATCCTTATCCTTACACATTTGCCTCAACCTTCGTGATAGGACTTCCATGCTCAGTACAAACAAATATGGGGATAGAGGGTCCCCTTGCCTGATGCCACTTCTCCCCTTAAAGAAACCACAGTTTGCCCCATTCACTTTGATTGAATACCAAGCTCCTGTGATGCACCCCATAATCCATTTAATGAAGAGAGGGGGGAACTTCAAACCCTGTAGCATCTGGTGAATAAAAGCCCACTGAACTGTATCAAACGCTTTGCTTATATCAACTTTCAACATGCATCTGGGAGTAATGAATTTCCTGGTATAACCTTTCAGCAAACTTTGAGTCATCATCACATTATCAAACAGACTCCTCCCCTGAATAAAAGCAGACTGTTCTTGCCCAATCAGCTTTGGCATGACAGTTTGCAGTCTGGTGGTAATGATCTTACTAACAGTCTTATAGACTACAGAACAACATGATATTGGCCTAAAGTCCCGTACAGATTGAACCACAGCTTTCTTGGAAATGAGAGATATTAGAGTAGCATTTGCTTGCTTGGCCATATACCCAGTATGGAAGAAGTGAAGAACAGTCTTGCAAAAATCTTCCTGGATAGTAGACCAAGCAGCTTTAAAGAACCCTGATGAGAACCCATCTATGCCAGGGCTCTTATTAGAGTCAATTGAGAAAAGAGCAGCTCTAATTTCTTGATACTGTATGGGTTGAATAAGAGTACTGCAATCTGCAGGATAGAGGGTGGGCCAGATTCTAATACAGCAGCATCAATAGGTTGAACTGTAATAGAATTGCCAAGGATGATTTGATAATAATCAATGAATGCCTCCTCCACTGCCTTGAGTCCCTGATGCAAATTACCACTAGTATCATGAATGCTTCCAATGACTTGGGATAACTGCCTAGCCTTGATCTTATCAAAGAAATACTTCGAGTTCATATCATTATACTTCAGTGCATGGAGTTTAGCCTTCTGAGATATAATGCTAGCTTCAGCTTCCTTAAGCTTGATAAGAGTAGCAGTTAACTCCTTTTCCTGCTTTATTAAATTCTCAGAGAGGGGATCTTCCATTAACTGCATGAAACATTGACCTTGATCTTTTTGAATATCTGCAACTCTTTGTTGAATATTTGTAAAGTTGCTATCATGTAAAGATGAAAGTCCTTTTTTGACTGCCTTTAGTTTATGCATCAGTTGATATAAAAGAGTACCAGATATAGTAGTTTGCCAGGCATCAGAGACAAGCTGTTGGAATTGCTCATGGTGGGTCCAACAGTTCAAGAAGCTAAAACTTCTTTTTGGCTCAAGCTCATCATGGAAAGTGACTATGGCAGGGGAGTGGTCTGATATGCCAGGCACATCAAAGTGAGCAGTAGTCTGGGCAAATCTATTTATCCACTCAGTATTCACCAAAATTCTGTCTAGCTTGGAATATACCTTATCCCCTACATCGTGTTTGTTGTACCAAGTAAATTCACATCCAGTAGCATTCATATCAGTTGATACGTGTCTATTTTATGATGTTTTACATCTATTTTTACACGTATTTGGTCGCTCATTTACTATGTTTTAGCCTTTATTTCCCACAAATTGTGTACTTTCGTATTTTTATGCACTTTTGCAGATTTATGCGGAAAAGAGACGATTTAGCACCAAATTCGTATCCTCAAGTCTTTTGCTTAATTAAGGAATAAATGGAAAGTCAACTGGAGTCAAAGTCAAGTGCCAAAAGTCAAAACAAGAGAAATCCGAAGATCTCCGTACAGAAGCGGTCGACCGACCAGCAAAACGGGTCGGCCGACCAGGCCTGATTTTCATAAAGCCCAATTTCCAAGAAAGGCCGGAAATAAGAGAAGTCCAACAGGAAGCGGTCGACCGACCCGAATAGTAGGTCGACCGACCACAACAGAAGCCCAATCGATTCTTTTCGGAAATAAATTAGAATTAGAATCTTTAGGAAACTCTTACTTTTTCTACCTATATAAACTAATCTTGTGATTAGGGTTAGATATCATATCTTCTACTATCTTAGATCTTAGATCTGGAGAATCAAGTTTTGCATCGAATCTTTCAGTATCAAGTTTTATCAGATTTAGTTTTGTAATCTTTCAATAATTCTCAAGCATTCAATAAAGTTAGTTTCTTTCTGCCCTAATTCCAATTGTGGTAATTACTCTTTAATCTAGTTTTTATTATAGTTCTTGTTTTTATTACAATTGTTAAGTTAGAATCCCAAGCTTTATTGAATCTTGCATGCTTAGATTATTTACTATGTTCTCCATGTTTATTCCCAATTTTACAATCGTCTTAACAGTCATGAGTAGCTAATTTTCATATGTTAGGATGTAGGGGATAATATGCAGAGGTAAATAAAATCCAAAAAACCGACTTGTAGCAGGACCACGGTCGGCCGACTGGAATAGTCGGTCGGTCGACCGAGGCCGTGGTCGGCCGACTGGAGTAGCCGGTCGGTCGACCACTCGCGTATGTATTCTTGTTTCGTCTTTTCTTGTCAATTATAATATCCTGCAATGAGACCATAAGGAGACTTGTAGGATGTTAGTAATGACCTACCCAAGATTGAAAGATACGGGAAGGGCATTGGTTTACACCTTAAGACGGATAGGTTACTCAAGGCTGAAAGGTATGTGACCTGGAATTTAGGAATCACCCTTATTGTTCACACCCAATAATTGTGAGACCTAGGAACTAATAGCATAGGCCGAAAGGAGCTATTAGGTAGCATAGACCTAAAAAGATATGTTACACTCCCTTACGCGACTGCAATACATGTTGACCTTAGGATTTATTTTACCTTAGCTATTTATTACCCAAACATCCTAGCATCCCTTTTTATATATTTTAATCTCATCTTTATTTTCTTGTTTTATTTTTATCTTTGCTTTAGACTTAGAAATCAACAATCAAACCCCCAATTTGTTACCTTAAAACATTGACACCAAACAATAAACATTCCCCACCTCCTTGTGGTTCGACCCTGACTTTCACTATCTATTGTTAAAGTTAGGAATTATAAATTTTATCTTTGGTACCCTCAACGACGGGCATCATCAGTTAAGCCACAATGCAACAGGCATTGATTAAAATCAGACATAGCATGAAAAGAAGGAGGATGAGGGCTGATCTTCTCTTGGGGTTGCCTGACCACATTGAAATCACCCAAAGCAACCCAAGGTTGCACATGATTTTGAAAATGCAAAAGAGAATGCCAGAGAGCATTTCTAATGTTATCATTATTACTATCATAGACTATGGAGAGTAAAAAATTTCTACCAGATCCATAATGATGAACCTGGCAATGAAGAACCTGAGAATGCTCTTCAAGAATGGTGAGCTTAACAGTTCTGGGATTAGCCATGATCTAAATTCTACCATTATAGTGTTGAGAGTAATTATTATAAAAGGAGTATTGAGAGAACCTGCTCACCATGATTTTATGAGCTTTATGAGATTTCACCCTAGTTTCCAAAAATCCAAGGATATCCACTTTATTCAAAACAAGGAACCTTTTAACTTCAAGCTGCTTCACCACCTTGTTGAAGCCTCTTATATTCCATGTAACAAGCTTCATAGATGGGAAGGAGGAGGGTCCCCAATCTTATCATCCCCTGGAACAGCATTGCTATCTGAAATGGCTGCAAATTTATTTGCAGACTGGAAGTTTATCTCTGGCAAACCTGCTGTAACTGTTGGCTTAACCCCAAATCTTGTATTCCGTGTCCAATTCCCTGGCTCACTGCATTCTGAGTGCATTGGCACCCTTAGAGCAGGAGTGCTAACCCTACCCTGTTGACCAGAAGAGCCTAGCACTCTGCATTCTGAGCTCTCTGGAACAGGAGTAGATGTCAGTACACCATTTCCAGGGTCACCGGTACCACCTAGCATGTGGCTTCCTGAGGAATGGACAGGATCAGAAACTGGAGGGGCCATAGATGCAGTTACAGGAGCCTGCTCTTTTCATGCAGTAAGATCAACAGTCTCAGTTTCAGCTCCCTGAGGAGGAGCAGTCGTTTTTGGATCATTTTTCTTGTTCTTTTTACACTTGCTATCAGTGTGTCCAAGTTTTTTGCAAGTATGACACTAATAGGGCATCCACTCATAGACAATCCTTTGAGTTGATCTCTCATGAAATGGAGTATTAATTGTGAGCTACTCAGGCAGGTTCAAGGAGACATCAATGTCAACCAAAACCCTGGCAAATGAAAGCTTGGCTTTGCAAGTAGTATTAAGATCAGCAAATAGGGGTGTACCTATCTTGCTTGCCATACGACTTAGGATAGAATCCGTCCACAAATATGGATCCAAATTAGGGAGCAAAACCCATACTGGAACCCTGGTAACTCTTTCTATAGAACAAGAGAAATCAGGAGTCCATTTCTTCAGAATCAAAGAGTTTGAACCAATTCCCCATGGCCCTCTCTTCAAAACCTCATTCAAGTCTTCTTCCTTCTCAAAGCGAAAACTAAACCATCCTTTTTTAAAGTACTATACAAATGGAAGTGAACCGTGATTCCAGTGTTTAGCAACAAAATCAGTGATTTGCTTAAGTGTAGGTCTTGCGCCCAACAGATTCCCCATAAGAGTGTTCTTCCATTTTAGTATTTCATCTTCTATCTCCTCCATTTGAATATCTATTTCATCTGTGTCCACTTCTTGAAGAAATAGACTCATCCCTACGGATTGCTTTGATTTGGTAACATTGGCCCAGGTTTTCGGAGGAACAGGGACTTCAATTGCCACAGGAACAGGAATAGAAGGAGTAGCCTTCTCCCTCAAATTACTAGTGCTTTCATGACTACTACCAACCACTACACTAGGCTCATCAATTTTATGAGACACAACCGGAGATAGTGGCAAAGCATTCAAAAGAACATCATTAAGAAGCGGAGATGGAGGTTTACCCGAAAAAGAATTGTGATCAAATTGCATATCATTGGATGTAGAATCATCGTCTTGTTGCAGAGCTCGTTGAAGTTTGGAAGGCCGGCCTCTCCCTCGAGCCATGGTGAGCTTTTCCTAGCGCGATAATGGCGGAAGAAAACGAGAGAATCTTCTCTCTAACCGTCAAGAGAGAGAAACCTTTTTTATTATTATGTTATATTATTATTATTATTATTATTATTAGTAGTAGTATTAGTACTACTTTTGTTATTCTTATTATAAATTATTAGTGTTGTTATTTTAATTAATTAGTTGGTTTAGTTGTTTAATTGATAATTAATATTTAATCAATTGAGTTTGTTTAATTTAATTTGTGATGATATTTTATTATTAGTTACGTTTAATATATATATCTTTGTTACATGTGATATATTAATTAGTTAATTAAGCTAAATAATTATTATACAACACTAGTTGGGTAACGGTATAGTAGTAATTATGTATGTCATTGTTAATCGTTTTAGGTAATGCGTTGAGGTGGAATATTCTGGTTGTGATTGGATTGCTATTTGGATTATATTGCTATCCAGGTAGGATACACTAACCCTATACTCTATGATGTGTTATGAATGAATGTTGGATTGTGTGTTATGGATGCTGAGCATGATTTATATGAGAATGGTATTGGTTGGATTGAGTGTTGTTTATTATTATTGGTACGCGCATTGCATTATTTAATAGCATGATGGATTAAGAGTATTGTTGCATTCATGAGCATGGCATGTGCATTGGTTACGGATACGAGATGATGATGATATTATTGGGCCCAGGCTAGTTCTGCAGGACTAGACCTGGTGACCTCAGCTGTTATGCTGGTGTTCGGCGACGGCCGATTATAGTCTGCCGGGAGGTTCGGCATGGCTGGGTGTTACGGGTTTGAGATTGAGATTTGAGATTGAGAATGAGATTGAGCTCAAGCATATCATGGCATTTGCATATCATTATTGTTGCATTATTTATTATTGTGTTACCCTACTCAACCGCGAGGTTGACAGTGTATTCGTGTGCACCTACGATGATCCGGAATGGGGAGTAGATTCCACAGGTCAGAGACAGATGGACTAGGAGCTTGGGCATGGAGAGAGACGTGGCTTTGATCTACTTAGAATTATCTCACTTACTTAGATTTTATCAGTTGTACTTTTCTACGCGCAGTATTTGTGATACCAAAAGTTTAAATTATATCAGTTTTATATAAAGTACTTTGGTTTGTTTTACTTTGTTATTCACTACCTCGGACATTCCGAGATGGTAACAGCTCTATTTATTTGAGAATGTCTTGCTAAATGCTCTTAAATAAATGGGGGTGTTACAAAGTGGTATCAGAGCGAACGATCCTCAGGCCTAAACCAAATGAATAATAATGAACGTAGGAAGAGTCTAATAAAACGAAACCCAGGCTAGTAACTTTTAGGAGTCCCAGGATTGGGATGACTTAAGGGCCCCCTCAAACCAAACCACTGGCCCTTTCAGTCTAACCTGGTCACCCTTGAGAGATGTAGAGCGTGGGTAGTATAGAATAAAGGACAGGACCCAATATATATATATATATATATATAAGTATATATATATATATAAGTATATATATATATATAAGTATATATATATATATAAGTATATATATATATAAATATATATATATATATAAGTGTATATATATATAAATATATATATATATATAAGTGTGTATATATATATATATATATATATATATAAGTGTGTATATATATATATATATATATATATATATATATATATATATATATATATATATATATATATATATATATATATATATATATATATATATATATATATATTGTACTAATGTTTCCGTAGAAAAGGAATGAGGTAAGTATGATGTGAAATATGGTTGGAGATCTGTGTTGTATGAGACTTATATTGAATGTTGATTGAGATGTATGATTTTCAAGTATTGAGAACATGAAAATTGGAATGTGATTTTTGAAATATAAGCTTGACTTGTATGATGATGTGCATTAGACGAATACGACTGATCTTAAAAAGCTGATTGATCTGAATGAGTGAACTGAAATTTTCAGAGAATGGTTGTATATTTATTGAACAATAATTTGGAGTGATATGATCCAATGATTTTGGTGTTTTGAAATGTCTATATGATATCTGGTCACTAAATGACTATCGCAACTATGTAATATATTGTTTTGTATTGGATAAGAATGATCAGATTTATATGTTATATTAATCTATGTCTGGTGAGATGCATGCGGCTATATGATCCCTGTACCCTTAGGTAGAGATATAATATAGTGATATGTGTAATGAATTGATAATAAGTAGCACCTTCGTGATTTCTAGGATATATTTACGTACTTAAATCTGCTGTGTTTATTGCGATGGTAGAAACTAATGCATTGTTTATACTTATATAATTATTAAGTTATTTAATTGATTATACTCTTCAGTTTCACAATCTTTACCGCTTTCTGGATGACAATTTTAGTTAGAAATGATGAATAATTGCTAATATGGTGCAATGTGATTTCAATGCTTCAAATGACATGTTCACACGTTCTAGAGAAGGAATGATTATGTTTAAATGTGATAATGTGAAGCAATTTTTTTTTAAGAAACCAAAATTTGTAATAAATTTTCAGAATTTTACCTTTTTTGTACGAACTACCATTTAAAATGTGTTCTTTATATGAATGTGAAAATTTTACGTGTCATAACCTTCTGTTTTAGCTTTCCAATGCTTTTGGTTTCATGTTAATACAAATTATATTTTGAGAGAAATAAATATTTTAGTCGACAGTGGTCAGATTGTCACTGCACAATTCTGTTTTGACCCATCTTTTTGGAAAAGAAACCATTTAAAATATAATTATTGTTTGTGCATAATTCCAACTCCACTGTCTGGAATATTCATTCATATTTTCAAAATGATAAGCCACGTAAAATGTTAATGATTAATTATTTAAGTGTGATTTTTGCACGTTGCCTGATTTTCTGTCAAATTGCTGTAAAGTTTTTGTCCAGACCAACCGAGTTGTAAAAATTTGTTATAAATAATTTCCTTAAGTCTTGCATTTGATTCTTCTACCTCTGATTAGTGAATTCATTATATTTCCCAAAAACTATAATGGTTCACAAAATGGATGAACGGTTATTTAATTACGATTTTTGGAAGTTGCTACGTGATGTATGATTGTTGAAACGGTAAATTTTTAAATATCAAACTTTAATCAAATATGGATTATGTGATGTAACCATGTAATATTCTGATATGACTTAAATGGCATGAACAGTACGCATATGATTTGGATATGAACCTTACTATATAATAATATAACCTTAATTATTTTGGTGAGTTTTACATAAAGTTAATTTCATTTATACCGACGCTCTTGTTATGCTACAAGGTGAACTACATGTTGTTATGTTTAAATCTGATTACTATATATTGAATTAGTAACATGGTTGACATGTGAATTGTAGGAATGCTAGATTTGTATTCGATCTTTAACTTGTAAAATCGTCAGTGATTCGTGTTTATAAATTGCCATTAATTACAACTTCATCGTTTTGAAAGTTTCAAAATGTTTTCAAGGTGATAATCCATGATAAAGCTGATGTTTGATAATTATGGTAAAAATTTTGCAACATGACAGAATCTATAGCTATCTGTTGATGAAATTTTGCCTAATGTCATTCTCTCTTATGTGCATAAACAAGAGTTTTGCCTCCATAATTTGAGTATGAGCATGAAATGTTTTAATTTGGCAAGTGTGAACCATGAGTTAGCTTACTGTCTACCTCGATGTAAAGGTGTTAATTTTGTGTCAAAATTTCCAAGGGTATAGATGTTGGTTACCTTGACTTTTGTTTTATTGCGTAGCATGAAATTGACAAATACTCTTGTTGATTTAAAAGTCGGATGCTAGTTGCCCAGTATAGAGCACTTAACTTATCAGATAATTTGTGACTGTTGATTCGGTGATCTTCTTGAGCAATGAATGTGGAATTTTATAATGGGGTTACGAGGACGTAACCATGTTTTAAGGATGATAGGATTGTTAAATCTAGATGGTTTACGATCTGGCTAAGTGGTATGTTATGTTTGGCTGACTGAGATTGACCATGCATGGAGTCTGCTGTTTTAATTTGTTATGTTTTGGTCAATGTTGCGGTTCTTCAAGTGTCATATACTTCTGTAGTATGTTAAACTTTGGGGACAAAGTTTCTTAAGGGGGATAGAATGTAACACCTCGCGTTTTAGAGCTTATGTATATGTACTACTTGTGTTGGTCTTATGCTTGTGGGGTATCTTGTTATCGTTACAGGGTAGAGAACTTCGGGACGAAGTTCATTATAAGGAGGGAAGATTGTAATACACCGTATTTTAGCCTCGGTCAACGACAGTCAAACCGTGTTTTATACCCGTGTTTTATACAAGTATTTCAAAAGGAATGTTTATAAAGTATTTTAAGTAAACTGTTATTATTTTATAAATCGTATTTCTACGATTATTTCGTATTTCATAATCATTTCATATTTGACGATTATTTCATAAAATGGTATTTCATTCGTATTTATTTAATTTCAATAATACGTTTATAATTTAATATATTTCCTATTCTATATTTAATTCTCATCTAAACTTAATTTCTATTTTTTTATTTAAGTCGTAATTGTATTTAAATCCTATATTCCTTATATATTCTTATTCTTATGAAAGTGCTAATAATTTTATCTTCTTATATTAATCTAATTAATATTAATATTAATATTTACTAATACTAAATAAAAATAAAATAAAATTTATTTAGTATATTTTTACGTACTCGTTTATTTTAAGTTACGGGTTAAGAACGAGATATAAACGAATTAGTGCATCGTTATGTGTAATGGGCCGAGTAAGATAAGCAACGGACCCGGTTATCAAGACAAGACTACATGAAACCCTAACCCTACCCCTTGTCCATCGACAAACCCCTTGTCCATTGACACAAACATAATCCATCGACATACTATACTACCTCTTAATCGACTAAACCTAAAACCCTAATTCGCAAAAGAGAGGCTTGGGTTTGAGGAAGGACCAGAGGGAGATCAGCACCCTTGTCATCACCATCATCAACCACCATGACCACCACCGTAAGCTTCGTCGACGTTCATATATTTATGTTTCATGTGTCTCGTTTTATTTCGTTTTTTCTCAAACTGTGATGTCGATTCTTTTGGGTCTGTTTGGGGATAGGTTTTAATCTGGGTTGTGGGTAGAAGGTTGTTATGGTATAGGCTAACACTCTGGTACATATGTGGTAGCCGTGGATGGTGGTTAGTGGCTGGGGTGGTGGAGAACAGTAGCGACAAAAGAGGCAGGAAACAGAGAAAGAGCAGGTTGTTGTGCACGGTTGTTGTGGCGGTGTTAATGTGCTTTCTGGGGGAACGAGGACCCACTTTTACCACCCTTGGAACCACCGTGGGTCAGTGGTGACAAAGGAGGTGGCCATAGGTGGTGGTGGGCCTGGTGGTGAGAGAAAAAGTCGTGAGAAAAGAGAGAGACGGATTCCGCGATAACAGAGTATTCGGGTTTGTGGGCAGACTTTTTCGACAGCCTGTTTAGAGCGTTTATGGGGGCCTCTGGTGGTGGCTAATAGGTGGAAGTTGTAGTAGGTAGTACGTAGTTAAGGTTGGGCACAATGGTGGTAGTTGTCGGGGACCGAGCTAGTGGTGGTGGTGTCGGGAAAAGTGCTGCGTCATGCCGTTGTTCACGTTTTGCTAGTCTGGTCTATGTACGTTATTTGTAGTTGTTATCAGGGCCTGCATATGTATTATTATTACTATTATTATTATTATATTATTATTATTATTATTATATTATTATTATTATTATTATTATATTTGTTATGGTTATGGCGTGATTGGTTTGTGTATTATTATTATTATTATTATGATTATTATTATTATTATTCTTATTATTAGTAGTATTAGTACTACTTTTGTTATTCTTATTATAAATTATTAGTGTTGTTATTTTAATTAATTAGTTGGTTTAGTTGTTTAATTGATAATTAATATTTAATCAATTGAGTTTGTTTAATTTAATTTGTGATGATATTTTATTATTAGTTACGTTTAATATATATATCTTTGTTACATGTGATATATTAATTAGTTAATTAAGCTAAATAATTATTATACAACACTTGTTGGGTAACGGTATAGTAGTAATTATGTATGTCATTGTTAATCGTTTTAGGTAACGCGTTGAGGTGGAATATTCTGGTTGTGATTGGATTGCTATTTGGATTATATTGCTATCCAGGTAGGATACACTAACCCTATACTCTATGATGTGTTATGAATGAATGTTGGATTGTGTGTTATGGATGCTGAGCATGATTTATATGAGAATGGTATTGGTTGGATTGAGTGTTGTTTATTATTATTGGTACGCGCATTGCATTATTTAATAGCATGATGGATTAAGAGTATTGTTGCATTCATGAGCATGGCATGTGCATTGGTTACGGATACGAGATGATGATGATATTATTGGGCCCAGGTTAGTTCTGCAGGACTAGACCTGGTGACCTCAGCTGTTATGCTGGTGTTCGGCGACGGCCGATTATAGTCTGCCGGGAGGTTCGGTATGGCTGGGTGTTACGGGTTTGAGATTGAGATTTGAGATTGAGAAAGAGATTGAGCTCGAGCATATCATGACATTTGCATGTCATTATTGTTGCATTATTTATTATTATGTTACCCTACTCAACCGCGAGGTTGACAGTGTATTCGTGTGCACCTACGATGATCCGGAATGGGGAGTAGATTTTACAGGTCAGAGACAGATGGACTAGGAGCTTGGGCATGGAGAGAGACGTGGCTTTGACCTACTTAGAATTAGCTCACTTACTTAGATTTTATCAGTTGTACTTTTCTACGCGCGGTACTTGTGATACCAAAAGTTTAAATTATATCAGTTTTATATAAAGTACTTTGGTTTGTTTACTTTGTTATTCACTACCTCGGACATTCCGAGATGGTAACAGCTCTATTTATTTGAGAATGTCTTGCTAAAGGCTCTTAAATAAATGGGGGTGTTACAAAGTGGTATCAGAGCGAACGATCCTCAGGCCTAAACCAAATGAATAATAATGAACGTAGGAAGAGTCTAATAAAACGAAACCCAGGCTAGTAACTGTTAGGAGCCCTAGGATTGGGATGAGTTAGGGGCCCCCTCAAACCAAGCCACTGGCCCTTTCAGTCTAACCTGGTCACCCTTGAGAGATGTAGAGCGTGGGTAGTATAGAATAAAGGACAGGACCAAATATATATATATATATATATATATATATATATATATATATATATATATATATATATATATATATATATATATATATATATATATATATATATATATATATATATATATATATATATATATATATATATATATATATATATATATATATATATATATATATATATATATATATATATATATATATAGGGTCGAGATCAGGTGAGAACCACCCATATGATGAGAACCATGAGAACCAATTAATAACCCTTAGATCTGTTAGTTTGATTAATAACCATTGGATCCGCTTCCCCTCAATTTTAACGCGTATACCCCCCCAAACCCCTGCAAACTTCCTCATTTCCCAAATTCACTTTCTCTCTCCTCATTTTTTATCTCTCTTCTAATACGAAAATCCTCCGCCATTAACCTAATTCTTCGACCATCAAAACTTTCGCCATTACTCTAATTCTTCGACTATCAAATTTACTCACTAAATTATTCGACAATTAACCTTTCGACGTTGCTTCAATCAATGGAGCCTTTTAATTCGAGGTAAAGTTTCGATTTTTATGATTTTTTAGCGAAAATTAGTTGAATTAGTTGATTAAATTAGTTGAATTAGGGCTGAATTATCGTTTTGATTCATCGATTAACTTTCTGGGTTGATGAATTATGCTTCTGAAATTAGGGTTTCGTGAATTCAATTGGGGAAACTAAGAAATTAGGGTTAGGGAGTTTCGTGTATTAATTGGGGAAACTGAAAAATTAGGGAGTTTCGTGAATACAATTAGGGTTAGGGAGTTTCGTTAATTGAATTGGGGACACTTAGAAATTAGCCTTAGGGAATTTAACTGACTTCCTAAATTTGTTGAAATCATGGAATTGGAGACTGTTTATGTGCATCTAATACATGTGTATGTGCATCAAAGTACGATTTTGTGAATGAGATTGGCTTAATTGAGATATTAGGGCTGCAGAAATTGAGAAATCACATAAATTTCTTTAAATTTGGACACTGGAGACTGTTTACGTGCATCTCATTTTGTATATTATGTGCATCAAATTTCTGTTGAGGCGCATCAAATTGTGATTTTGTGTATCAAATTCACTTAATAGATAATGTATACTGTTAGATTGTTGTTTATTTAACTTTTGACATTTCGTGTTGCAGCAATATTAGCAATAATGACCACTGCTCTTCTTCAAATGTCATTACAAAAGAAGGATTGATTGTTGAAGTTTTATCAGAAGTATCTGCACTAGCAGTTGAACGTGACCCTGAAGTTGTGACTTTCGAATTTGTTGAAGGTACAATTCTGTTCATCCTTAAATTTTGAGTTTCATGGTTGTCTTAGTTGTCTGATGATCTTTTGGTTTTAATGATTTGTCTTAGTTGCTTGCTTGATGTTTTAAGGTTTTTTTAGGCAATTATTCTTAGGTTTGAGGATATTCGTCCTCTTTACATGCATGAAATAAGGATCAGTGTGCACGAAATAAGGTTCTGTTTGCGTCAAATAAGGTGCCAATGTTTATTGTGCAGTAGTACAGTGATGTCTATTTTGTTTGATGTCTATTAGAGAACAAGATTTTACGTATTTGATGCATGTAGAAGTTTATTCCATGCACATATAACACTTTTCCATGCATGTGTAAGACAAGTATTTAGAGACTCTCGCTTTGGAGGTTTGAATGGTGATGTTCTACAGATGTGGTTGTGACACCCCGCGATATAACATAAAAATAAATAAGTTATTTGCAGCGGAAATACGATACTTTTAAAAACTTTTCGACATATTTATTAAAACTTTTTCGCGGAATATCAAAACAACATGCGGAAGACTAAAAACTAATGAGAAATTATAAATTATACAAAATAACTTAAATAGACGAGGGATAAGGTATCCCACGATAACAACATGAATTAAACCTATACTAAGCGTAAGGGTAATTGTCGAATTATCAACAATGCTCGCTAGCCACACGTCTTCCCCAAACAGCACCAACCTACATTCATGAAACATGAACGCCACAGTCAGTGGGGAGTAACTCAGGGTTCTCCCAGCCACTTTACGTCAGAAAACATGTAAACGGTAATACCAAACATCATATACATATGAACATGTATATAACTTGAGAAACAATAATACATATATTACCAAACATGAACAACATGATCAATGAGTGAGCAATAAGTCAAAGCATGTGATAACAGCATAATCAACATGTGTCACAAAATCAAAGCCAACATATGAGATAGTATCAGAATCAAGGAAACATCCAAGCAAAGAATACACATAGTCAGAGCGTATAACCACTGCCTCTGACATACCAGAGCGTATAACCACTGCCTCTGGCTACTGGAGCGTATAACCACTGCCTCCAGTTACGGAGCGTATAACCACTGCCTCCTATTACATGAATAGAATGAACGCCGTCAGAGCGTATAACCACTGCCTTTGACGTACCAGAGCGTATAACCACTGCCTCTGGCTACTGGAGCGTATAACCACTGCCTCCAGCTACGGAGCGTATAACCACTGCCTCCGAATACTATGTATAGCGTATAACCACTGCCTATATGCCTAAGACCTGGCCAGACCTCTCGATGTAATGCCTTACACCGAACGACACACGGGGACCGGAGCGTATAACCACTGCCTCCGACCAATCCCGAACATAGATAAATTCCCATTGCATGGGTGGCGTTAGTTCATTACAGTGATACACAAATCGTATCACCGCTATCTATTCACATGTCAAAGCAACATAACCATCGCCAACACAATTTTAGGATGACATAACCGTCACTTACATAAGCTTAGTGATGCGTGTCTATTTTATGATGTTTTTCATCTATTTTTACACGCATTTGGTCGCTCATTTACTATGTTTTAGCCCTTATTTCCCAACAATCGTGTACTTTCGTATTTTTATGCTCTTTTGCAGATTTATGCGGAAAAGGGACGATTTTATACCAAATTTATGCCCTCGGGACTTTTTATGACTAAGGACAAGAAGGAACGAAGCCTAGCGCACATTTCAAGGCCTAAAGATAAATTTAACAAGCAAAGAATCAATCCACGGCATTGCATCCTGTTTCAAATGGCTATATCTCGAGTTATAGAGCTGATAATGGAGTGATTCAAGTTGGAGGTGAAAGCTTATCCTCTTAGCTTTCCAACGCCGCGAGAATCGCTTGATTTCGATAAGTAACGAAGAAATGGCAGCTGTTTTAAGAACGATGCGCGCTGCAGTCCCGACAGTTGGTCGACCGACCAACAAAGTAGGTCGATCGACCAGGTGCCTATGGGAAAAGCCCAGAATTTGCCTGAAGCCCAGAAATTGCATAAAATCCATAAAGCGGTCGACCGACCGAAAATATTGGTCGACCGACCACAGCGCAGTCCCAGAAGTTTCCGAAAAGCCCATACAAGTGTTTAGGTCATTAGGAAACTCTTTAATTCCGCCTATATAAGCTAATTCAGTCCCTAATTCAGAATAATCAAGTCTTATTTAGAGAGTTTTATTTAGTCTTTAGTTCAATTACAATCTTTCAATAATTCTCAACACTTTTAGTTTGTTCTTCAATCTTTCAACATTCATCAATAAAGTTTGTTCCTTTTCTGCCTTAATCCTATTTCCGGTAATTATTCTTTTAATCTAGTTTTATTATTGTTCTTATTTTTATCGCATCCGGTTTAAGTTAGAATCCCAAGCTTTATTAATTCTTGCATGTTTAGATTATCGTTCATCATGTTTTCCATATCAAATCTCGTTTTTATTATTGTTCCAGTAATCATGAGTAGCTAATTTTCATATGTTAGGATGTAGGGGATGAATATGCGTAGGTAATTAAAATTCGAAAGACCGACCTGTAGCAGGACCACGGTCGGCCGACCGGAATAGCTGGTCGGTCGACCGAGGCCGTGGTCGGCCGACTGGAGTAGCTGGTCGGTCGACCACTCGCGTATGTTTTCTTATTTCGTCTTTTCTTGTCAATTATAATATCCTGCAATGAGACCAATAGGAGACTTGTAGGATGTTAGTAATGACCTACCCAAGATTGAAAGATACGGGAAGGGCATTGGTTTACACCTTAAGACGGATAGGTTACTCAAGGCTGAAAGGTATGTGACCTGGGATTTAGGAATCACCCTTATTGTTGACACCCAATAATTGTGAGACCTAGGAACTAATAGCATAGGCCGAAAGGAGCTATTAGGTAGCATAGACCTAAAAAGATATGTTACACCCCCTTACGCGACTGCAATACATGTTGACCTTAGGATTAATATTACCTTAGCTATTTATTACCCAAACATCCTAGCATCCCTTTCTATATATTTTAATCTCATCTTTATTTTCTTGTTTTATTTTTATCTTTGCTTTAGACTTAGAAATCAACAATCAAACCCCCAATTTGTTACCTTAAAACATTGACACCAAACAATAAACATTCCCCACCTCCTTGTGGTTCGACCCTGACTTTCACTATCTATTGTTAAAGTTAGGAATTATAAATTTTATCTTTGATACCCTCAACGACGGGTGTCAAATTTTGGCGCTGTTGCCGGGGAGACGGTATAATTTTGTTTGTTAATTTTTAGTTTATTTTTTTTTTCTTGTCTTAAGGAACTTAGGTTCCTTAAGACCGTTCTTACCTTTTCTTCTAGTGCTGTTTAGAAGACAGGTTTTTGAGAGGAAGGCTTGAGTACTCTCTTTATGGACTCTATTTATAGCTTCCTACAGCCGAAGCCTAAAGATTTACCGAAGGGATTCACCTTGCCTAAACCCACCACTGGCTCCTTTGAACTCCGCCCGACTCATATTTCTTTGGTAGAGCAGAGTCAATTTTCTGGTCTACCCGATGAAGATCCAATAAAGCATGTTACAACCTTCACAGATTATTGTTGTTTCATACCCCTACCTGAAGGGGTATCTAGAGATGAGGTGCTGGCAACTATGTTCTTGTTCTCATTAAAAGGAGACGCGCAAGAATGGTACCGGGACCTTAACAAGACAAATGAAGGGGTTACAGATTGGACCGCCTTGGCCTTGGCTTTTTACAAGAAATACTTCCCTCTTGCAAAAGCTGAGGACTTGAGAAACCAAATCCGTAACTTTCAGCAGGGACCTGATGAAGGATTTTGTGAAGCATGGGATCGATTCAAGAAATTGGTCCGTTCTATCCCTCACCATAACCTTCCACAATGGAACCTATGTAACCGTTTTTACAACTCTCTTTATGATGACTATAAAATGATTCTTGATGTGGCCGCCAATGGGAGATTTCAGAACAACACCGATCATATGAAGGGTTGGGAAACCATTGAAGACATGGCGGTACATAAGGCTACTTTTAAGGGTTCACGTGGGAATTCAAGAAGGCTGAATGTAGAGATGAATAGAGTGATGGCTCTTGAGACAACAGTTGAAGCCCGTTTCGAAAAGCTTGAAGCAACCCAGCTAAAGCTTGAAAGTGCGAACCTAGTTACTACGGTCGACAACACGGGAGAAATTGAGAAATTAAGAGCTATTGTTGATGCCTTAACCACAGCAGTTTTTAAGATGAATGAGGCACACTGCACTTCCACGAAGATTTTTGAGGAGCACTTGATGAACATAGCCAATCAAAGAACTAGCTCTCCAGCTAGTTCTGAGGGACCCATGGAGACGCTGAACGTCATAAATCTAAGGAGTGGCCGTGTTTGTGAAGAAGCAACTCAAGAAGATGATCCAGCCGAGATTCCGACCAAAGAATCCGATCCCGTCAAAGGAGCAGGAGGTCGACCGACCGCTACCGTAAGTCGACCGACCACTGTTCCTGACGTGAGATCAGATTCCGAAAAAAGAAAAAAATCGGATTTTGCAGACTCTGGTCGACCGACCACTGCTACTGGTCGACCGACCGACGTTCCTGAGCAGAGTGCTGTTTTGACTCCGGAATCGCTGGATCCTTCCTTTATTCAAGGTATTGCCGAAATTCTACAACTGAAAAAGCCAAAGGTTGCTGATCCTATGGCTAAAGTCACCATTCCTTATCCTGAAAGACTGAAAAATTCAAAGGAGGATAAGAAATTTGGTAAGTTTTTAGAGATGGTGAAGAATCTTGAGGTAACCATCCCTTTCACTGACTTAATTACCCAGGTACCTTCTTATGCTAAATTCATGAAAGATATTTTAAGTCGTAAGAGGAACTTTCAGGACGACGGTGCTGTTGCTCTTGTGGAAGAATGTTATGTTCTTTCACAAGATAACATAGCACCCAAGTTAAAAGACCCAGGTAGTTTTTCCATCCCTTGTACCATAGGTAATCATTTAATAGGGAAAGCCCTTTGTGATCTAGGGCCTAGTGTCAGTGTCATACCTTATTCTGTATGTGAAAGACTTGGTTTAGGTAGACTTAAAGTCACCAATATTACCGTACAGATGGCTGATAGATCAACCCAAAGACCACTAGGGGTCTTGGAGCATGTCCCAGTAAAAGTGGGAAAGTTCTTTATTCCTGTGGATTTCGTTGTTTTAGACATTGCTGAGGATAGTCGAATACCTATTATTTTAGGTAGACATTTTTTACACACAGCTGGGGCTGTGATACATGTCAAACGCGGGACCATTACTTTAGAGATTGGGGATGACACTATCGAGTTTAGTCTTGCCCATAAGGCAACTATTCGTACTGATGATACTTGTTGTTCCATCGATATTGTAGACAGGAATGTTATCCTTAATTGGAGGGAATCCTTGACCAAGGATCCCTTAGATGATCTGACGGTTTTGGATAAGTATGCAGGTACTCCAGCTGAGGATGCTGAAAAGCTGGATTTGATAGAAGAAGAGGAAGAGGAATATGAGCTCACTGAAGAAGAGAATGAGAAGCTCATAAGCCTAACCAATGCAAGTCTGGTAAACATGTGCTATTCTATAGATACTAATTCTGTTCAGGCAGTTGAGGTAAAAGCACCAGAGCGTAAGCCACTTCCTCCTAATCTTAAATACGTTTTCTTAGATGATACTGAGCAGTACCCTGCAATTGTTAGCTCTAAACTTAGTCCTGACCAACTTTCTGCCTTAATGACTGTTCTTAAAAAGAATAGAAAAGCTCTAGGTTATTCTTTGGATGATATTAAGGGCATAAGCCCTGATGTTTGTATGCACAGAATAGATTTAGAGGAAGGGCATAAGCCTTATAGACAGGGACAGCGTAAATTGAATCCTAAGATGCAGGATGTAGTTATGGCTGAGGTTATGAAGCTTCTTGATGCAGGTATTATTTATCCAGTTGGCAACTCTAAGTGGGTTAGCCCAGTTCAGGTGGTTCCTAAGAAAGGAGGGACCACAGTGGTTAAAAATGATAAAAATGAGTTAATACCAACTAGAGTTGTGACTGGGTGGCGGATGTGCATTGATTATAGACAGTTAAATGCCGCAACTAAGAAAGACCATTTCCCCCTTCCTTTTGTTGACCAAATGACTGAAAGATTGGCTTCTAATAAATTCTTCTGTTTTCTAGACGGTTATTCAGGTTTCTTCCAGATTCCCATCCATCCTGATGATCAGAGTAAGACTACTTTTACATGTCCACAGGGTGTTTTTGCTTATCGCAGGATGCCTTTTGGGTTATGCAATGCTCCTGCTACTTTTCAAAGGTGTATGATGGGTATTTTTTCAGACTTTATAGAAAACATTATGGAAGTATTTATGGATGATTTCTCTGTTTATGGTAATGCTTTTGATCAATGCTTAGCTAATCTTGATAAAGTCTTGCAGCGATGTATTGATGTAAACCTTGTCTTAAATTGGGAGAAGTGTCATTTTATGGTTACTGAAGGGGTAGTTTTAGGGCATCTAATTTCAGATAAAGGTATACATGTTGATAAAGCAAAGGTACAAGTGATTGAGCAATTACCCCCTCCTATTAATGTCAAAGGGGTGAGAAGTTTCTTAGGGCACGCAGGTTTTTACAGGCGTTTCATTAAGGACTTCTCTAAATTGCTAAACCACTTACACAATTGCTTCTTAAAGATGCCATTTTTTATTTTTCTGATGAGTGCCTTTCAGCTTTTAACAGGTTGAAGGAAGCTTTGGTCTCAGCACCAATCATCCAGCCACCAGATTGGGATCTCCCATTCGAGATCATGTGCGATGCTAGTGATTATGCTCTGGGTGCTGTGCTTGGTCAAAGGAAGAACAAGGCTCTTAATGCTATATACTATGCGAGCCGCACCCTGGATGAGACTCAAGTCAACTATTTCACCACAGAGAAGGAGATGCTAGCCGTCATATTTGCCTTAGAAAAATTTAGATCATATTTAATAGGTAATAAGGTAATTGTTTATACTGACCATGCAGCTTTAAAAAGTCTTTTTCAAAAGAAGGATTCAAAGCAAAGACTTTTAAGGTGGATCCTCCTTCTCCAAGAGTTTGACATTGAGATCAGGGACAAGAAAGGCGCGGAAAACGTGGTAGCTGACCATTTATCTCGCCTACAGCTGACTGATGGGGAAGATTCTTTACCTATTGATGATTCGTTTCCTGATGAAAGTTTATTTATCATTAATAGTTCAGGTTCTTATCCCCCTCCTTGGTATGCTGATTTTGCTAATTTTGCTGTTACAGTTAAAATCCCTCCTGAGTTGTCTTGGCAACAAAAGAAGAGATTTATGTTTGATGCGAAACAGTATTTTTGGGATGACCCTTATGTTTTTAAAGAATGCGGAGATGGACTTATCCGGAGATGCGTCCCCCAATGGGAGGTGAAGGACATTCTGGAAGCATGTCACTCTTCTGCATATGGTGGTCACCACGGTCCATCTAGGACCGTGGCTTGTTGGGAAATGTGTCCTCAACAATAGTGCGATCACGTAATCAAATCTCATAACAAGAATGCGCAAGGGATGATACGAATTATTAGTCAACTGACCAACATTAATCGGTAATGATTGGCTAGCTAGAGTTTGACATTACTGTCGTATGACGGTGGTGGTCAGTTGATCCCTTTAGGTCACACCTTTAGGACAATTCCCTTAATTGATAAAGTGATCAAATGTATATTGATACGATTTGATCATATTCCTTAAACTCGAATGTCGAGAAATTAGAGGTTGGATCTTAATGTAAGATTTATGTTTAAAATTGAAATGTGTCAATTGTTAAACATTAAACGATATTTTAAGATATCGAAATTAGAATGAATTGGGTTGAAATTAATACAAAGGTTGTAAATCGTATTGACGATAAAATATTATTTTACAATGGTAATTTCGAATTACTTATTAATTAAATAAATATGATTTATTTAATTATGTATAATATTTATGGGATAAATATTTACATGTACTAAAGTATTTTATATCTAAATGACATATAAGATGTCACACTTTATACATTATACATTTGACAAATTGTAAAATGAAGTCCATTTTATGGACTATGTGTCACGGCTAAAAGGAGAAGGTGGCATGGGTGTTTAGTGTATTAAACACTCCATAATCATGTGTTAGACACATGCATTGAGATTACTAACCTAGTAACCACCCTAGAGCCTTGAGAAAGGAAAATGTTCCCTTTTGCTCTTCCCTATGGCCGGCCTCCCCTTCCCAAGTAAGAGCATGCTTAAGCCATTTACTCATCTTAAGCAACAACTTGGTTCATCTATATATATGATATAAGATTCATTCTAACACTTCTTGTTGGTTGCCCTAGCCGAAATATCCCAAGCAAGAAGAGAAATTTCTACCTCTAAAATATATTATAAAGATAATATTAACATACTAGTAAGTAGTATTTGTATTATATATTCTAATAAGAGTGATAAGAATAAGTTTAAGGAGAATCCGAATTTGTGCTAGCTCGTTCAAGATTTCGGATTTTAAGGGCTTGTCTTGGTGCATCCGGAGGAGGTATTCTATATTGGGTACTCGGAGGATCATCCTTGCAATATTTGGACCGAGTGTAAGAACACGGTTTTCTCCTCTTTCCGCATTTTATTAGCATGCATAAGATCATAATAAACGAGTTTATTATTTTGTTAATTAAAAGTTAATTAATGGTTTGTTAGTATGACTAAATTAGTTTATGAGCAACTAGTAAAACCTAACAATTGGTATCAGAGCAACATGGTTGTTTGCATGCTTTCCGTTTCGTTTTTACGGAGTTATTATGATAACAAAAATAAAACTTGAATTTTCGTATGATATAAGATATGGACGAAATATTTTTAGCACGATACCTACTGTTTTCTAATATGATTTAGAATATTTGGAATATATTTTGCATGAATATTGATCATTGGTATTTTTTTATTTCGGTTTTTAATACGTTTTAATGGTTAAAAATGATTAATTTTGGGAAAAATAGTTAAAATAAGCTTCTGGCCGAGATTTTTCAGTATGATATCACATGTATTTTCTATAATATGAATATGATTTTTCGTAAATTATGGGCTTATAAATCGTGTGATATGAATTTTAAGTGTTAAAATGCAAAAAGATGAGTAAAAATGGGTTAAAATAGTTATATTATGAATTTGACTATAAAAATTTATGAGGATGTCACATGCAATATTTAAATTTAATGTTGAATTTTCAGAAATTTATCTCGAAATATTGCAATATTATAGATTTTTAATGTAAAAATCAGGTAATTAGTGACATAATTTCGACTTTAATAGTTTAAGTTGGAATTTGGCCATAAAAATTTAACACGATGTCATATATATTATTTCCAGCATGTATAAAATTTTCGAGAATTTTATCTTATTTTATGCTTGAGAAATAATTTTAAATGTTAAAATCGTACGATATATGACGTAAATCGTTAAAAATTTGCAAATGTTGTTAAATATGGCCGAAAATATAACCCATTTTAGTCATATGTGATATGTTCATCATGAAAATATTCTTGGCTGCCTAAAGTTTCAGATTTGATTTGTTTTGATTTAATTTTGTTTTGTTAAGGTAGCATTTAAAATTAAATTAAAAGGAGGCATGCTTTAAAATTTCGGCTATGGGGCAATGTACCATTTAATTATTAGTATTTAATTTGCATTTATGAAGTTAATTATTGAATTTTCCGACTTAAATTGCTCGTTTTACGTGTTATTTTCGAAATAATAATAAAACCGTATAAAATACTAATATTTTAACTTTCTGAAAATTTTAAGAACATTCTGGATTTTTCAAAATTTGAATTTTGAATTTTCGAAATTTTAAATGTCTCTTTTGAATTTTATATTGTTTTTCCCGAAAAACCGAGTAATACCAATCAATATTAAAATATATTAAGTTAATTCATGTTCAAAGTTTGAGTAAGACTAAATTTTGAATCCTATGCGAGTTAGGATGATTAACTTAAGGATGAAAACCGTTTCATTTAATGCATAGTGTTGTTAAACGTTAAAACACGCAATTCCATAAAAACCGAGGTTTACGATAACTATTTAAATAAGTGTTTTAAATAGGACGATTTGGCTTAGGATTTGCATGTTAATTCATATTTATATAAGCATTGCATATTTTATATTATGAATGTCATGATTTATTTTTACGTAATTTTGGGAATTATGTAATTTACTTAGTATGGCCTTAGTTTTTAATCGGTATTTCCCGTAATGTAAGGGGTTACCGATTCGGTTGTAATTTTGTGATCTCGTATCACCCAATTGTAATTTATTTCTATTTTATAATGTATAAAGTAGACTAGAAAAGTTGTAATATTTGTAAAAATCCGGAGTTCCTTGAAGACGGTGCCATTCGGAAAGGAGTTCCGATCAAGACGGTGTTTACCTCGAAGTGCGTGCCGCGTGAAGTTCAAGGGACCAAAGGAGTTGGTTTCCGAATTTGTACTTTGTTATTTCTTTTCTAGGAAAGGCCATACTAGGGTTTATTTATGCTTTTATTTTTGCTTTTTATATGTTTGCATGCATAGCCAAATCGTCATACATCGTATCATGCATGTTTCGACCTAGTCGACCTAGTCTTTTATTTTATCGATAATTCACCGACTTAGTTCACTTATACGGAGATAGATGATAATTTGACTAGATCTCTTACATATAAACATTGAGACTTAGCCTTACCAAAAAGTACGGACCCATGAATCCCTTCTTCACAAGGACGTAGGCTCGGCTACACCGGGGTACTAAAATTGTCACGTTGGGTAAGTGGGGTAATAAGATTACACCTTGAAATTTGGTTGATCTCAACGAAAGTATTCGTAACCGTAGTTGCAATAAGTTCGGGCTAAAGATAATTTTAAGAAAATTGTCGACCGAGAGTTCTAAGAGTAGAACCGATTAAAGAGTTAATCCACCAAATTATACCGATACGGGTTGAATCGGCTACACCGTGCCCGGATTAGTATGGGTTTGGGTCTCGGGATTGTTTACTTAATTGGGTAAGAGATCATTAAGTAAATATATATAACTAAACTCGTTAAAGTTATAGTTTAAATTATGAATTTAAAATGATGTTGTTTTTCCTTTTATTATTGTAGTTTAATTTTCAACATCGACTATGGCAACCAACGCTCCACCTCTCACTAACGTATCATGGCTTCGATCCTTTATGGATCGTTGCAAACTCGATAAGCATGGTTCCAATTTTAAGGATTGGGATGCGCAATTACAATTGGCCGCTCAAGGTGACGATAAGAGTCGTTACCTATCCGAAGCCGCTCCTCCCGCTCCGACCGCTCGTTCGTCGGTCCAAACTCGTGAGGCCTATGAAGCCTACATGAAAGAGTCCTCCGCTCTTAAAAATGTGCTCATCTTCTCCATGGAGCCGGATCTCCAAAGGAGTATGATTAAGTTGACCACATCGTATGAAATATACACCAAGCTTGCGACCATGTTTTCGCAAACTCCAAGGGTGATTCAATATGAGGCGGCTTCCGCCTTCTTTGACATAACTTTCAAGGAAGGGCAAAAGATAAGCCCTCATGTGCTCAAACTTGTTGAGCTCGCGGAGACTCTAAAAGCTCAAAATGTTGATGTTCCCGACTCTCTTATCATTGACCGAGTTCTTCACTCGCTCAATAAGGTTAAGGCGTATGCTCAATTCCGGGTGAATTTCAATATGCGAAACCAAGAGACCTCGTTAGACGAGTTGCATAAGATGCTAGTCCAAGCCGAAAGGGACATGGGACTTCATGAAAGTTCCACCAAAGATGTTTTGAACATCGAAAAGAAAGGGAAAACGAGCTTCAAGAGGAATGCCTCGAAAGGCAAGGGCAAGAAAACGTTCAAGCCCAAAGCGACCAAAGAAAAGACCTTTTCGAAAGGCGCTTCCACCTCGTCTTCTAAAGAGCAAGACAAGTGCCATTATTGCACGAGGATCGGTCATTGGAAGCGAAATTGCCCCAAATACTTAAGCGATCTCAAAAATGGGAAGGCGACCGCCGTAGGTAATAATTCTCGCGTATAATTCATGTCATTTATCAACTTATGTATAGTGATACAAATGTGTTGATATTTACCCTTTTTAATTGTTTTAAAGGGCCACCCCCGAATAATGATAAGGGCAAGGAGAAGGAAGCTTGAGGTTCCTTACTTGGATAGCTCCGGTAGCATCCAATTGATCGAAGACTTGAAGAGCTAGGCTCTATTTTTCATATCGTCTTCTTTCATATTTTGCATTTATTTATGGAACAATTTAATTATTCTTGTAAGACAAGGATTAAAATCCTAAAACAATGGTTGTATTTTGGGTATTAGTGACTTGGTTTTCAACCCGAGTCACTACTTTTGTTCTCAATCAATGTTTTGATTCATCAAATAAATTGCATACCTTGTTAAAACATGAATAATAGTGATCTAATCACGAAATAAATATTGATACGATCAAGTATAAAAGAATCAAAGAGTTGATTAAAACGGAGAACTACACCCCATGAGATAGATTCAATCAAAATGAGACTATATCAGTTCATTATAAGATTTTCATTTTAAGTGAAAATGAGAATGTATTCATTACACCTATCAAACTTCAAACATTCAAATACATTGGTTGATCGAAATAGCTATCCTTAGACAAGTAAAGGTTATTGTTAGAAGGATAGAGTGGGAGAAAATGTTTCGCTCACAAACCAATGATATAAATAAAGGAAGGATCTTAGAGAAGATTCTCACTTGGGAGTCTTAAGAAGAACCTTAAGTGATTTGAAGAAACTACGGGAGAACACTCGAAGAAAGGTTCTTTGTGTTCATTGTTTCATAGAGAGGAAACAAAGAGCCCTAAGTGATTTGAAGAAACTACGGGAGGACACTCGGAGAAAGGTTCTTTGTGTTCATTGTTTCATAGAGAGGAAACTTGAAACCCCGTATGAAATCATCGGTAGGAAAACGGTTCCTATGTAGTTATAAAGAAATTATCATGTCATTTACGTCTCGAGGAAACGAAGACATGATAAGAAGGTAATGAATGATTGAATGGAAATAGATCACTATAGGGATAGTGATAGTAATAATGATTCGAGTAATAGTTTAACATGCGAGAAATGAAAGGTTCATTTAAGATATCGAGAGATATTGATTTTAGTGGGAGCGATTTTTATAAAAAGAATTAAAGCCTACCATTTAGAGAGAATGGGTGATTCTTTAAAGAGTAAAGAATAAGAGGTTTTCAATTCTAGATGATCAAATACTTTATATCATAAGATGATGGAGCTTGATGGGAAGGTTTATTATATGGATAATAAAAGGTCGCCCACTTGAAGTTAGAATGGTTGGTTACATTATTCATAACGATGAATGAAACCATTACCAAATAGCCAAGATGAGTGAAAATTATTAAAATGATGAAATCATAAATAAACTACAATATAGATTTCAGTACAGAAGTGACTGTAGAGAGTGATTTTTATCCCTCCAGTATATTGATACGTCACAAGTTATAAGATAACAGTGGGAGCTTTCCTCCGGAAAGGAAACTCAAAATCTAGAAAGAGTTCTAGAAATGTACTCAAATAGAATCATGTTATAAGGGATAATATGAGAATAAAGGAGACCAAAAGTTGTAAGTTTTGCTATTATGAATAAAGGTTATTCGCAAAACACTAATACAAATAGATGATTGTGCATCAAAATGCAATGTAATAGTGTTGACTATTGTTGCATGACAACATCATTTGAGTTATTAATAACTCAAAGTAAAAGATACTTTGTCAGAATCCAAATGGGTTGTATGAGACAATATTGAACCCCATAAGTGAACTGGATTGACTTAGTATAGCCCCTAGCCGCTTACATGAGGTGACGTCTCAAAGCGACTAGAATGTGAGGCGATTGATGGCAAGTTCAAATGCCATAGAGTCATATGTGATGGCTAGTCGATCACACAGGCAGACTGTAAGAGACACTCTGTCGGGCAATGTGACCGCTTATAGAGTTCTGGAAATTTTATAGCCGGGTCGTGGCGAGAGCTGCTATAGTATTCTTGTGAGTCAATTCTTTGACTAAAGACTACTCTCCCAAGATGGTACAGTTTAGGCATAACTTTGATCCATTCTCTACGACTTTTCGTAACTGGAGTCAAATGGGATTGTTTTGGGTTGTGACTAACTGTGACTAGTTGAAGGAAGTAGTGCGATAGAAATTGTCCACCCCTTGTCAGGGTTGTTCAAATCTCAGGGCCACTCGAGGAGAAGTCAACTGGAAATGCGTGGCCACGCTCGGAAGGTATCTATGGTAGATAATTCCGGTCAGACAGTTATTCTCCAGATCGAGGAAACCATTCATGATATGATCAAATGCAAGAACGACCAGAGAGAGACATCTTGCATTGAGTGGGAGATTGTAATAGGACAAGAGAATTGGTGACGCACACTTGTCGAGGACAAGTGGGAGATTGTTGGGAAATGTGTCCTCAACAATAGTGCGATCACGTAATCAAATCTCATAACAAGAATGCGCAAGGGATGATACGAATTATTAGTCAACTGACCAACATTAATCGGTAATGATTGGCTAGCTAGAGTTTGACATTACTGTCGTATGACGGTGGTGGTCAGTTGATCCCTTTAGGTCACACCTTTAGGACAATTCCCTTAATTGATAAAGTGATCAAATGTATATTGATACGATTTGATCATATTCCTTAAACTCGAATGTCGAGAAATTAGAGGTTGGATCTTAATGTAAGATTTATGTTTAAAATTGAAATGTGTCAATTGTTAAACATTAAACGATATTTTAAGATATCGAAATTAGAATGAATTGGGTTGAAATTAATACAAAGGTTGTAAATCGTATTGACGATAAAATATTATTTTACAATGGTAATTTCGAATTACTTATTAATTAAATAAATATGATTTATTTAATTATGTATAATATTTATGGGATAAATATTTACATGTACTAAAGTATTTTATATCTAAATGACATATAAGATGTCACACTTTATACATTATACATTTGACAAATTGTAAAATGAAGTCCATTTTATGGACTATGTGTCACGGCTAAAAGGAGAAGGTGGCATGGGTGTTTAGTGTATTAAACACTCCATAATCATGTGTTAGACACATGCATTGAGATTACTAACCTAGTAACCACCCTAGAGCCTTGAGAAAGGAAAATGTTCCCTTTTGCTCTTCCCTATGGCCGGCCTCCCCTTCCCAAGTAAGAGCATGCTTAAGCCATTTACTCATCTTAAGCAACAACTTGGTTCATCTATATATATGATATAAGATTCATTCTAACACTTCTTGTTGGTTGCCCTAGCCGAAATATCCCAAGCAAGAAGAGAAATTTCTACCTCTAAAATATATTATAAAGATAATATTAACATACTAGTAAGTAGTATTTGTATTATATATTCTAATAAGAGTGATTAGAATAAGTTTAAGGAGAATCCGAATTTGTGCTGGCTCGTTCAAGATTTCGGATTTTAAGGGCTTGTCTTGGTGCATCCGGAGGAGGTATTCTATATTGGGTACTCGGAGGATCATCCTTGCAATATTTGGACCGAGTGTAAGAACACGGTTTTCTCCTCTTTCCGCATTTTATTAGCATGCATAAGATCATAATAAACGAGTTTATTATTTTGTTAATTAAAAGTTAATTAAAGGTTTGTTAGTATGACTAAATTAGTTTATGAGCAACTAGTAAAACCTAACATGGCTAAGGTACTACAGTCTGGTTTTTATTGGCCTACTTTACATGCTGATTGTAGAAATTTTGTAGGTAACTGTGATGCCTGTCAAAGGACTGGGAATGTCTCAAAAAGACATGAGATGCCACAAGTAGGTATTTTAGAGGTAGAAATTTTTGATGTTTGGGGCATTGATTATCAAGGACCTTTTCCCAGTAGTCAAGGTAACAGGTATATTCTGGTAGCTGTTGATTATGTATCTAAGTGGGTAGAAGCTATTGCTACTCCCCACTGTGATGCAAAAGCTGTTATTAAGATGTTTAAAAAAATCATATTCCCTCGTTTTGGTGTCCCTAGGGTTGTCATAAGTGATGGAGGTATGCATTTTAAGGAGAAACGCCTAGGTGATTTGTTAAATAAATTCGGTGTCCAACACCGTAGGGGTTTAGCCTATCACCCTCAGACTAGTGGTCAAGTTGAGATCTCTAATAGAGAACTCAAGGAGACCCTAGCCAAGGTAGTTTCTAAGTCTAGGAAAGATTGGAGCCTAAAACTTGATGACGTTTTATGGGCCTATAGAACCGCGTTCAAAACTCCAATAGGAATGTCACCATTCAGATTGATTTATGGTAAAACTTGTCATTTACCAGTTGAGTTAGAACGTAAATCTTGGTGGGCTATATGTGATCTTAATTTAGACCCTAATCTTTCCCGTGAGAAACGTTTATTGCAGCTCAACGAGTTAGAAGAATTCAGGTTGTTATCCTATGACAACGCCAGGATTTATAAGGAGAAAACAAAGCGCTGGCATGACAAGAGAATCATTAGACGTGATTTTCAGGTAGGTGATAGGGTGTTGCTTTTTAATGCTCGTATTCGTCTTTTTCCTGGTAAGCTGAAATCCAGGTGGAGCGGACCCTACACCATCACAGCTGTCTCAAAATTCGGGTCAATCGAATTAGAAACCTCATCTGGTGAGAGGTTCAAAGTCAATGGCCAATATGTGAAGCACTTCCGAGGAGACAATGAGTATGTCGGAAAAGTCGAAGTTTCTTACTTTGACCCCTTTTAGGATGCTCCTTAGAAGGTAAAAGGTCGTGCGGGACCTCTTAAACCAGCGCTACACGGGAGGCAACCCGTGCTTTAGTCTAAATTTACGTTTTTCTTCCTTATTTTTCGTTTTATCCTCAGGTGGAAATTGAAATCTCTGCAGAAAAAAAAAAATTCAGTATTCGTCAGTACAGTGGTCGACCGACCGACTTTTCTGGTCGACCGACCATACTGACAGCTTCATGTACTTTTTCTGGCAGAGTAAGTAAAATTGCAGAGCAGGTAAAAGGTACAGTGGTCGACCGACCGACTTTTCTGGTCGACCGACCACGAAATTTTTACGGTTTTTTTTTTTTTCAGAATCAGTGTCACGGGTCTGTTGTGTTTTGAACATACAATTATTACTTTCACCTATTCATTCTACCAGCACTCCCTCTCTCTCATAAAACCCTAAAAACTATTCACCCACGTTCCTCCTTCACCATTTTACTTACTTTCTTTCATTTTTCATCTTCAAGGTATGCTTTCTTCCATTTTCTTTCTCTCTTTTTAGTTTTCTACCTTCTTATTTTCGTTTTAGGTAGTATTAGTTTATCCTTTTAAGTTCAATTTTGCTCTTAATTCCATTTTTCATGCTTGTTTATGTGTTCTTTATCTTAGTTTTCTTCTTCTTCTTGAGTTTATATGCTTAGATCTGTAAATTTTGGGTGATTTTGTGCTGATTAGGATAATTTAATTCTTCCTTATAAATTTTGCTCTTAATCCGCGCGAAATTCAAACCGCGAAAATCGACCGTTGCACTGTTCACAGTCGACCGACCGAAAACGGAGGTCGGCCGACTGAAATTTGAATTTTCTGGGTTTTTATTTACAGATCTGGGCTTTTTCTGACGAATGTCGGTCGACCGACCGGAAACTGAGGTCGGCCGACCTAGGCCGTGTTTTTCCTGAGTTTAATTGTTATGCAGTTTCTGAACTTCTCTCGTTTAATGGTCGACCGACCTTGTCTTATGGTCGACCGACCATGACTGCATTATTCCTGAATTTTTTTTTAGTTTCTGATTTTTTTTTCAATGCAGCAGAAAATACAGACCGTCTTGAAAAATCTGGTCGACCGACTGGCTACTGTGGTCGGCCGACCAGAGCTGTGACAAAACTTTCTGTTTTGCAATTTTTCGTGCCTAATTTTGTTAAAGCAAAGTTCTCTTATGCTCATAAGACTTATATCTTTATTTGAATTTTTCAGATTTACGATGTCTAGCCGTGATCAAGGTGGGAAGCGCGCACGCACCACGGGTGCAGGCACTTCTAGAGGACGTGTCTCTAGGTCGAGAGGTCTAGCAGTTCAGGACACGGATAGTCTACCGGACTATCCGCAGATCACTTTCAGCTCCCCGGCCCAGAAGGCCCGATTCCTCCATCTGAGCGCTCATTGCGCGGTAGTGGCGACCCGTTTCCTATGTGTCTCAGCTTTGCATGCCTTGGGATGCCATGATGAGGTGGTCTCCATGCTCATTGGGACCGGGTTTGCAGGCCTTGTCTCTATGGACGAGATCACCTACCGCCTTCTTACTCTTGAGTTCTTCTCTTCCTTTACCTTTGATTTAGGGGCTCTTCACCCCGGCTATGATAGTTTTTGTATCTCTTTTCGCATGTTCAATGAAACTTATGCTTTAACTTTAACACAATTTGCTCAAATTTTGGGTCTGTCTTCTGAGGGTCTTACTGATGACTCCACGGGGTCGTATTCTGATATGTGGTCCTGTATTTCTGATTCCAACGATGTGAAGAAGAAAAACAGTACCATCCACCTTCCCACCCCCCGTTATTTTTTGCGTCTGTTGGCCAACACTGTTTTCGGCCGCAAAGAGTCTCAAAATGTTAACAACATTGAGCTCTCCATTTTGTCCGGTTATCTTAACATCGGACGTACGGGTCAGCAGTCTTATAACACTGCTCATTTGGTCGCCACTCATTTTGTGTCAGTGGGTGAGGGAACTTCTTTGACCACTATTGTCTGTGGTGGGCTAGTCACCCGATTAGCCCGCTCTTTTGTACCCCAGTTCCCTCGCTATGAGGATGCGGTCGACCCTCTCTCCCGATACATGGACATGGCTTATATCAGGTCCGTGCGTTGGGTAAACAGTAGAGGTGTTTGGAAAATAGACACCTATCTCAGTGACCGCATCCCCATCACCATGGCTCCCCCTATGTTCCCCCTTTCTACTGTTGTAGGGGAGCCCCGACCACTACTCCCGTCTTACCGCCTCCCGCTTAGGGGAGGCACTTCTAGAGGTTTCAGGGCCCCTGCTTCCGGTGGCCACCATGCCACACCTGGGACAGGGTACCCATCTGATTTTACTGCTCCTCCTAATGTTTATGTTCCTCCTTTTGTTGATGACAGATCTATGCCACAAATGCTGGCGAGTCTTTGCACGCAGTTCAGCCAAAAACGGTTGGACGATAGTCTCTTCCAATACCCGGTTTACAGGGAGTATGCCACTCAAGGTAGGCTCCCAACCGGCCCGTGGACTCACCCCACCTGGTACACACCTCTCGCAGGCGGTCGTGACCATGGTGAAGCTTCAGGCTCTGCCTCAGGAACAGGAGTAGGGTCTGAGGAGGATGGCGATGAGGGAGAACGTGAGGAGAACGCTGAGCCGTTCTACGACTCAGCGGGATAGGGACGTGCTTAACCTTACCCTCTTTGGGGTTCGGTTTGGGGAGGCCCCTATTGATTGGTTCGGTTTGGAGAGGTCCACATTTACTTTGTAAGTGTTTTCCCTCCTTAGATTTCCAATTTTCCCCCTTAGATTTCCAGTTTTTCCCTCCTTCCTCCATAGACTCTGTTTGTAATTTTTAGTCTTTTTCCTTTTCTTTTCTTTGTTTGCTTCTTTTCCGCCTACCCCCATCCCTATGCTGTGGTTGTATGCTGATGAGCACAATGGGGGCATTGTGCGTTTTGGTTTGGGGAGGGTGTTTGCATACTCCTTTGTGAGTATGCAATTGTTTTTGTGTCTTTTGTTTTTCATTCCTTTAGGTGTTTTTCTTGTTTTCATCCTCTCTTGTCGCGTGTCCTTCCCTGTCGGGCGTTCTTCTCTGTCTTAAGTGTTGGGAAATGTGTCCTCAACAATAGTGCGATCACGTAATTAAATCTCATAACAAGAATGCGCAAGGGATGATACGATTTATTAGTCAACTGACCAACATTAATCGGTAATGATTGGCTAGCTAGAGTTTGACATTACTGTCGTATGACGGTGGTGGTCAGTTGATCCCTTTAGGTCACACCTTTAGGACAATTCCCTTAATTGATAAAGTGATCAAATGTATATTGATACGATTTGATCATATTCCTTAAACTCGTATATCGAGAAATTAGAGGTTAAATCTTAATGTAAGATTTATGTTTAAAATTGAAACGTGTCAATTGTTAAACATTAAACGATATTTTAAGATATCGAAATTAGAATGAATTGGGTTGAAATTAATACAAAGGTTGTAAATCGTATTGACGATAAAATATTATTTTACAATGGTAATTTCGAATTACTTGTTAATTGAATAAATATGATTTATTTAATCATGTATAATATTTATGGGATAAATATTTACATATTTCAAATGTACTAAAGTATTTTATATCTAAATGACATATAAGATGTCACACTTTATACAATTGTACATTTGACAAATTGTAAAATAAAGTCCATAATTTGGACTATGTGGCACGGTTAAGTGGGGTTAGTTGTGTGGGTGATTAGTGTATTTAACACACTACAATGATTATGTTAGACATAATCCTTGAGTCCCCAACCAAGTTAAACACCCTAGTGTCTTGAGAACACAAGTTGTTCCCTCTTTGACACTCCCTAAGCCGGCTACCCCTTCCCAAGTGAGCATGCTTAAGTTAGTTTATATGATAATTAAAGAGGCATGCTCATGATATATATATGCATATATGATAATCATTCATTCTCTTCTCTTCTCCTAACCTAGCCGAAATATTCACTAAGAAGAAGAGATTGCTCAACCTCCAATAACTTATTATAAGATAATAAAATTCATACTAAGAGTAGTATTCAAATATTATTCTAATAAGAGTGATTAGAATAAGTTTAAGGAAAAACCGATTTCTAGTCTAGCATACAAAATCTCGGTTCAATAGGGCTTGTCTTGGTGCATCCGGAGGAGGTATTCTATATTGGGTACTCGGAAGATCATCCTTGCAATATACTTGGACCGAGTGTAAGAACACGGTTTTCTCCTCTTTCCGCATTTTATTAGCATGCATAAGATCATAATAAACGAGTTTATTATTTTGTTAATTAAAGGTTAATTAAAAGGTTTGTTAGTATGACTAAATTAGTTTATGAGCAACTAGTTAAACCTAACAATTGGTATCAGAGCAAAATGGTTGTTTGCATGCTTTCCGTTTCGTTTTTACGGAGTTATTATGATAACAAAAATAAAACTTGAATTTTCGTATGATATAAGATATGGACGAAATTATTTTAGCATGATACCTACTGTTTTCTAATATGATTTAGAATATTTGGAATAATTTTTGCATGAATATTGATCATTGGTATTTTTATTTCGGTTTTTAATACGTTTTAATGGTTAAAAATGTTTTAATTTTGGGAAAAATAGTTAAAATAAGCTTCTGGCCGAGATTTTTCAGTATGATATCACATGTATTTTCTATAATATGAATATGAATTTTTGTAAATTATAGACCTTTAAATCGTGTGATATGAATTTTAATGGTTAAAATGCAATAAGATGAATAAAAATGGGTTAAAATAGTTATATTATGAATTTGACTATAAAAATTTATGAGGATGTCACATGCAATATTTAAAATTTATGTTGAATTTTCCAGAAATTTATCTCAAATATTGCAATATTATAGATTTTTAATGTAAAAATCGGGTAATTAGTGACATAATTTCGACTTTAATAGTTTAAGTTGGAATTTGGCCATAAAAATTTAACACGATGTCATATATATTATTTCCAGCATGTATAAAAGTTTCGAGAATTTTATCTTATTTTATGCTTGAGAAATAATTTTAAATGTTAAAATCGTACGATATATGACGTAAATCGTTAAAATTTGCAAATGTTGTTAAATATGGCCGAAAATATAACCCATTTTAGTCATATGTGATATGTTCATCATGAAAATATTCTTGGGTGCCTAAAGTTTCAGATTTGATTTGTTTTGATTTAATTTTGTTTTGTTAAAGGTAGCATTTAAAATTAAATTAAAAGGAGGCATGCTTTAAAATTTCGGCTATGGGGCAATGTGCCATTTAATTTTCTGTCCATCTTGTGTTCTTAAAAAGGTTTTGGAAGGTATAAAATAATTATTAGTATTTAATTTGCATTTATGAAGTTAATTATTGAATTTTCCGACTTAAATTGCTCGTTTTACGTGTTATTTTCGAAATAATAATAAAACCGTATAAAATACTAATATTTTAACTTTCTGAAAATTTTAAGAACATTCTGGATTTTTCAAAATTTGAATTTTGAATTTTCGAAATTTTAAATGTCTCTTTTGAATTTTATATTGTTTTTCCCGAAAAACCGAGTAATACCGATCAATATTAAAATATATTAAGTTAATTCATGTTCAAAGTTTGAGTAAGACTAAATTTTGAATCCTATAAGAGTTGGGATGATTAACTTAAGGATGAAAACCGTTTCATTTTAATGCATAGTGTTGTTAAACGTTAAAACACGCGATTCCATAAACCAAGGTTTGCGATAACTATTTAAATAAGTGTTTTAAATAGGACGATTTGGCTTAGGATTTGCATGTTAATTCATATTTATATAAGCATTGCATATTTATATTATGAATGTCATGATTTATTTTTACGTAATTTTGGGAATTATGTAATTTACTTAGTATGACCTTAGTTTTTAAATCGGTATTTCCCGTAATGTAAGGGGTTACCGATTGGGTTGTAATTTTGTGATCTCGTATCACCCAATTGTAATTTATTTCTATTTTATAATGTATAAAGTAGACTAGAAAAGTTGTAATTTTTGTAAAATCCGGAGTTCCTTGAAGACGGTGCCATTCGGAAAGGAGTTCCGATCAAGACGGTGTTTACCTCGAAGTGCGTGCCGCGTGAAGTTCAAGGGACCAAAGGAGTTGGTTTCCGAATTTGTACTTTGTTATTTCTTTTCTAGGAAAGGCCATACTAGGGTTTATTTATGCTTTTATTTTTGCTTTTTATATGTTTGCATGCATAGCCAAATCGTCATACATCGTATCATGCATGTTTCGACCTAGTCGACCTAGTCTTTTATTTTATCGATAATTCACCGACTTAGTTCACTTAAACGGAGATAGATAATAATTTGACTAGATCTCTTACATATAAAATATTGAGACTTAGCCTTACCAAAAAGTACGGACCCATGAATCCCTTCTTCACAAGGACGTAGGCTCGGCTACACCGGGGTACTAAAATTGTCACGTTGGGTAAGTGGGGTAATAAGATTACACCTTGAAATTTGGTTGATCTCAACGAAAGTATTCGTAACCGTAGTTGCAATAAGTTCGGGCTAAAGATAATTTTAAGAAAATTGTCGACCGAGAGTTCTAAAAGTAGAACCGATTAAAGAGTTAATCCACCAAATTATACCGATACGGGTTGAATCGGCTACACCGTGCCCGGATTAGTATTGGTTTGGGTCTCGGGATTGTTTACTTAATTGGGTAAGAGATCATTAAGTAAATACATAACTAAACTTAAAGTTTTTAGTTTAAATTATGAATTTGTAAATGATGTTGTTTTTCCTTTTATTATTGTAGTTTAATTTTCAACATCGACTATGGCAACCAACGCTCCACCTCTCACTAACGTATCATGGCTTCGATCCTTTATGGATCGTTGCAAACTCGATAAGCATGGTTCCAATTTTAAGGATTGGGATGCGCAATTGCTTTTGGCCGCTCAAGGTGACGATAAGAGTCGTTACCTATCCGAAGCCGCTCCTCCCGCTCCGACCGCTCGTTCGTCGGTCCAAACTCGTGAGGCCTATGAAGCCTACATGAAAGAGTCATCCGCTCTTAAAAATGTGCTCATCTTCTCCATGGAGCCGGATCTCCAAAAGAGTATGATTAAGTTGGCCACATCGTATGAAATATACACCAAGCTTGCGACCATGTTTTCGCAAACTCCAAGGGTGATTCAATACGAGGCGGCTTCCGCCTTCTTTGACATAACTTTCAAGGAAGGGCAAAAGATAAGCCCTCATGTTCTCAAACTAGTTGAGCTCGCGGAGACTCTAAAAGCTCAAAATGTTGATGTTCCCGACTCTCTTATCATTGACCGAGTTCTTCACTCGCTCAATAAGGTTAAGGCGTATGCTCAATTCCGGGTGAATTTCAATATGCGAAACCAAGAGACCTCGTTAGACGAGTTGCATAAGATGCTAGTCCAAGCCGAAAGGGACATGGGACTTCATGAAAGTTCCACCAAAGATGTTTTGAACATCGAAAAGAAAGGGAAAACGAGCTTCAAGAGGAATGCCTCGAAAGGCAAGGGCAAGAAAACGTTCAAGCCCAAAGCGACCAAAGAAAAGACCTTTTCGAAAGGCGCTTCCACCTCGTCTTCTAAAGAGCAAGACAAGTGCCATTATTGCACGAGGATCGGTCATTGGAAGCGAAATTGCCCCAAGTACTTAAGTGATCTCAAAAATGGGAAGGCAACCGCCGTAGGTAATAATTCTCGCGTATAATTCATGTCGTTTATCAACTTATGTATAGTGATACAAATGTGTTGATATTTACCCTTTTTAATTGTTTTAAAGGGCCACCCCCGAATAATGATAAGGGCAAGGAGAAGGAAGCTTGAGGTTCCTTACTTGGATGGCTCCGGTAGCATCCAATTGATCGAAGACTTGAAGAGCTAGGCTCTAATTTTCATATTGTCTTCTTTCATATTTTGCATTTATTTATGGAACAATTTGATTCTCTTGTAAGACAAGGATTAAAATCCTAAAACAATGGTTGTAATTTTGGATATTAGTGACTTGGTTTTCAACCCGAGTCACTACTTTTGTTCTCAATCAATGTTTTGATTCATCAAATAAATTGCATACCTTGCTAAAACATGAATAATAGTGATCTAATCACGAAATAAATATTGATACGATCAAGTATAAAAGAATCAAAGAGTTGATTAAAACGGAGAACTACACCCCATGAGATAGATTCAATCAAAATGAGACTATATCAGTTCATTATAAGATTTTCATTTTAAGTGAAAATGAGAATGTATTCATTACACCTATCAAACTTCAAACATTCAAATACATTGGTTGATCGAAATAGCTATCCTTAGACAAGTAAAGGTTATTGTTAGAAGGATAGAGTGGGAGAAAATGTTTCGCTCACAAACCAATGATATAAATAAAGGAAGGATCTTAGAGAAGATTCTCACTTGAGAGTCTTAAGAAGAACCTTAAGTGATTTGAAGAAACTACGGGAGAACACTCGAAGAAAGGTTCTTTGTGTTCATTGTTTCATAGAGAGGAAACAAAGAGCCCTAAGTGATTTGAAGAAACTACGGGAGGACACTCGGAGAAAGGTTCTTTGTGTTAATTGTTTCATAGAGAGGAAACTTGAAACCCCGTATGAAATCATCGGTAGGAAAACGGTTCCTATGTAATAATTATCATTTTCGTCTCGAGGAAACGAAGACATGATAAGAAGGTGATGATTGATTGAATGGAAATAGATCACTATGGGGATAGTGATAGTAATAATGATTCGAGTAATAGTTTAACATGCGAGAAATGAAAGGTTCATTTAAGAAATCGAGAGATATTGATTTTAGTGGGAGCGATTTTCATAAAAAGAATTAAGCCTACCATTTAGAGAGAATGGGTGATTCTTTAAATAGTAAAGAATAAGAGGTTTTCAATTCTAGATGATCAAATACTTTATATCATAAGATGATGGAGCTTGATGGGAAGGTTTATTATATGGATAATAAAAGGTCGCCCACTAGAAGTTAGAATGGTTGGATACTTTATTCATAACGATGAATGAAACCATTACCAAATAGCCAAGATGAGTGAAAATTATTAAAATGATGAAATCATAAATAAACTACAATATAGATTTCAGTACATAAGTGACTGTAGAGAGAGACTTTTATCCCTCCAGTATATTGATACGTCACAAGTTATAAGATAACAGTGGGAGCTTTCCTCCGGAAAGGAAACTCATAATCTAGAAAGAGTTCTAGATATGTACTCAAATAGAATCATATTATACGGGATAATATGAATAAAGGAGACCAAAAGTTGTAAGTTTTGCTATTATAAATAAAGGTTATTCGCAAAACACTAATACAAATAGATGATTGTGCATCAAAATGCAATGTAATAGTGTTGACTATTGTTGCATGACAACATCATTTGAGTTATTAATAACTCAAAGTAAAAGATACTTTGTCAGAATCCAAATGGGTTGTATGAGACAATATTGAACCCCATAAGTGAACTGGATTGACTTAGTAAAGCCCCTAGCCGCTTACTTGAGGTGACGTCTCAAAGCGACTAGAGTGTGAGGCGATTGATGGCAAGTTCAAATGCCATAGAGTCATATGTGATGACTAGTCGATCACATAGGCAGACTGTAAGAGACACTCTGTCGGGCAATGTGACCGCTTATAGAGTTCTGGAAATTTTATAGCCGGGTCGTGGCGAGAGCTGCTATAGTATTCTTGTGAGTCAATTCTTTGACTAAAGACTACTCTCCCAAGATGGTACAGTTTAGGCATAACTTTGATCCATTCTCTACGACTTTTCGTAACTGGAGTCAAATGGGATTGTTTTGGGTTGTGACTAACTGTGACTAGATGAAGGAAGTAGTGCGATAGAAATTGTCCACCCCTTGTCAGGGTTGTTCAAAATCTCAGGGCCACTCGAGGAGAAGATAACTGGAAATGCGTGGCCACGCTCGGAAGGTATCTATGGTAGATAATTCCGGTCAGACAGTTATTCTCCAGATCGAGGAAACCATTCATGATATGATCAAATGCAAGAACGACCAGAGAGAGACATCTTGCATTGAGTGGGAGATTGTAATAGGACAAGAGAATTGGTGACGCACACTTGTCGAGGACAAGTGGGAGATTGTTGGGAAATGTGTCCTCAACAATAGTGCGATCACGTAATTAAATCTCATAACAAGAATGCGCAAGGGATGATACGATTTATTAGTCAACTGACCAACATTAATCGGTAATGATTGGCTAGCTAGAGTTTGACATTACTGTCGTATGACGGTGGTGGTCAGTTGATCCCTTTAGGTCACACCTTTAGGACAATTCCCTTAATTGATAAAGTGATCAAATGTATATTGATACGATTTGATCATATTCCTTAAACTCGTATATCGAGAAATTAGAGGTTAAATCTTAATGTAAGATTTATGTTTAAAATTGAAACGTGTCAATTGTTAAACATTAAACGATATTTTAAGATATCGAAATTAGAATGAATTGGGTTGAAATTAATACAAAGGTTGTAAATCGTATTGACGATAAAATATTATTTTACAATGGTAATTTCGAATTACTTGTTAATTGAATAAATATGATTTATTTAATCATGTATAATATTTATGGGATAAATATTTACATATTTCAAATGTACTAAAGTATTTTATATCTAAATGACATATAAGATGTCACACTTTATACAATTGTACATTTGACAAATTGTAAAATAAAGTCCATAATATGGACTATGTGGCACGGTTAAGTGGGGTTAGTTGTGTGGGTGATTAGTGTATTTAACACACTACAATGATTATGTTAGACATAATCCTTGAGTCCCCAACCAAGTTAAACACCCTAGTGTCTTGAGAACACAAGTTGTTCCCTCTTTGACACTCCCTAAGCCGGCTACCCCTTCCCAAGTGAGCATGCTTAAGTTAGTTTATATGATAATTAAAGAGGCATGCTCATGATATATATATGCATATATGATAATCATTCATTCTCTTCTCTTCTCCTAACCTAGCCGAAATATTCACTAAGAAGAAGAGATTGCTCAACCTCCAATAACTTATTATAAGATAATAAAATTCATACTAAGAGTAGTATTCAAATATTATTCTAATAAGAGTGATTAGAATAAGTTTAAGGAAAAACCGATTTCTAGTCTAGCATACAAAATCTCGGTTCAATAGGGCTTGTCTTGGTGCATCCGGAGGAGGTATTCTATATTGGGTACTCGGAAGATCATCCTTGCAATATACTTGGACCGAGTGTAAGAACACGGTTTTCTCCTCTTTCCGCATTTTATTAGCATGCATAAGATCATAATAAACGAGTTTATTATTTTGTTAATTAAAGGTTAATTAAAAGGTTTGTTAGTATGACTAAATTAGTTTATGAGCAACTAGTTAAACCTAACATTAAGTTCTTAGGTCGAGTCGGAACGGATAAATACAATTCATGCCTCACATATCACATATTGCTTTGCCTTGCATTTTTCAAAAATTTTCAAGCTAGTCTTTTGCATTATCTACGAGTTTTTGTTGATTTCATGCTAAATTATTAGACTTGACTCTCTTCTTGGCAAGCTACTACATATTCTAAGGATTAGAGCTTAATAAATCGGTGACATCCATGACCGATTTCATATAGGATGTGAGTAGTTTCTCCTCTTGAGGCATGTTACATCAATATGCATAAACATGAATTTTGTCTTCTTAATACCTGTATGCATTCGGTTTTGTGGTTTGTTGACACATGTGGTAGAGGTACCCCCTTTCTCATTATTCCCATTATCCTCACATAGCCAAATTAAACTCTTTTACCCATTGGCTACATTCTAAAAATTGCTTACCCTATCCGAGCTAGTAATTTAGTAATGGGACTGTTTTCCTTGCCATCCTTTGGTTTATGCTTCATCGGTGAATTTTGATTTTGGGAGAATGATAGAAAAAAAAAAAGAGAAAAAGAAAGACACAGAAAACGAAAAAAAAAAAGGGGAATGATAGAAAAAAAAACGGAGCAGCTTGTTTTCAAGGCTGGTCAGTCGACCAGTTTCACTGGTCGGTCGACCAGGACCATTGAATGGGCCGATTTTTCAAAGAAAGAAAAAAAAAATAAAAAAAAAATAAAAAAAAATAAAAAAAAAATATAATAAAAAGAAAAATTTGGAAGAATTGTGGAACATTGGCATATATGAAAAAAAAAAAAAGAAGCAAAAAGAAGTGATCTTATAGTGTGGATAGACGGATGTTAGCTCGGTTTAACCCCTCTTCCCATAACTTATTTTAAACCCCTTCTTACCTTTAGCCTCACAATCCCAAATTTGCCTCGGCATGTGTCATGGTTATTTAGTGTGGGAATGCATATGTACGGTTGTAGAGATTTTATTCATGTTAGATTGCAGGCATGTTCTTACGGGTCGTAGATAGGTGAGAGTCCTTACTTTTATTTATCTTCTTATCTTTCACATATACATTTGACCCTTTGCTTTCATGAGTGTCTCGAGCGTACCGCGAGAGTCCAATTAGAATGGGTCTTGCAAGGTCGAAATTTTAGCATGCTTTTACAACATGTTTAATTCGTTTTGCTTTTGACATTATGTTTGATTATAGTTGAAGGATGCATTAAATTGGTTAAGCATAGTGTTGTGTTTGGTTATGAAAAGTATGAAGTCCGTTCCATTAGAAGTTTTATTTTCTTTTGAGTCTTAGTGCTTGCTTGAGGACAAGCAAGGTTTGGTTTGGGGAGTTTGATATGTGCCTATTCTATGCATTTTATTTACTCTATTGGCACGTATTTTCTTACACTTTCGTGACTTTTTAGTTGCTTTTTCTCCCATATTGTCTACTTTGGTCTTTCTATGTTTTGTATGTAGGAATATGCGGAAGTAAGCAAAACCAAGCCTTATTTGCCTTTAGGAAGCTGTTTTTGGAGCAGTAATTCGGATGGTGCATTCAAGTATAATTATCGGGCCGGATCGAAGCTGGAAATAAAGAGAAGCGGTCGACCGACCACCGAAAGTGGTCGACCGACCGGTGTCAACGTAAACAGGCCCAGTTCTCCACGGAAGCCCAAATTCGCATAAAAGATAAACCCGCATTGGCAGAATCGGTCGACCGACCGAGAAAACAGGTCGACCGACCAGACCCTGTTTGGAGACTTCCGTTTTCTTTTCTGTTTTCCTAATCTTGTAATATTTCTTATTTAAGGAGACCAAAACTCTTCTATTAGGTTAAGTAGTTTTTCAGCAATTTTCTACCTAAGTAATTTTCATCCAAGTACTTTATGTTAAAGACTCCATTGTTAGACTTTTTGGTATCAAGCTTTCATCTTTCTTCTTAGGATTTCCATTCAAGTTGTAAGTTTGTGATAATTAATCTTTCCTTTTGATTCAATCTTGTTATTCATCTTGTTGTTATTTCTTATTTCATGTTTTCCCTTTTATTGTCTTCTTTAATTATGTTTATCTCTTTAATATTCTTAGTAATTGTTAGTTTCATAATCAGAAGTATGCATAACTAATTCTTGTGATTAGGAATTAGGGGAACCATGTAAAAACTCGACTTTGATAAGTTTGATGATTAAATTACCAATCCCCCATTGTTGTTGGTGAACTAATCCTTAGGATTGAAAGATTATTAGGATTAGTTTAACAACAACTTTGGGATAGCCCTTGAACGAAAGTTTAGTGCTTTTCTAGGAACCCTAAGACCGTAAGGATTGGGTAGAATTTTGACCTAAAGGTTTATTCTTTGTTCCTTGGGATTGTGTTATTTGGTTATTTTACCCTTCATTGACTTGTTTTGACCATGGGGAACCTAAGTTCCTAATCTCCTTTCTATCTTATCTTAATTTTCTTGTTATTTTGTTACTTTAGTTGTTAGTTAAAATCCCAATTCAAACCCCCCTTTTTGGTTACTTGCAATAGACTTTAAATTTACAAACATAATTTACCCTGTCTCTCTGTGGTTCGACCCTTGACTTATCCTAACTGAGTTTAAGCTGAGGTTTTATAAATCTTATCTTTGGCACCCCTCAACGACGGGTGTCACTTAGGATAACATAACCGTTAACCCACTCATATAAACATACATGAGCCAATAAAAGATGAATAATACAACACTTATATCCGTTCCATGCCAAAAGAGAACACACGGGATTGAATAATGAAACAAAAGTTCTAAACACATTTCACCTTACAGCTGTCCTCTGCCGTAAAATTCATAATTAATTCAAATAAAATCGAAATGATACAAGGCCAAATGGATCGGTTTAATAGGACTTTTATCTACAATATTTGTCAAATAAACATTTTCAAAATACGAACTTAACAGGGGTTTATTGACTGATCTTTACAGTGTGTCAGAAACCGTCACACAAAATGTATTTCTTCATAAAACGGGTTTAACAAATCATTTTGCGGCAAAGCAAACTCCTAACATCATCTAAAATCTTCAAAGTTTAATTATTGAAAATGACCAGAATCATTGCAAAGTTTAAAAATGGTTTTCAAAACAATCTTTGAGCTACTGTCCGTTCTGCGAGTATTTCAGTGCACTGTTCGTAAATAATTTATTGTGAACAAACGACATGCAAGAAAATTACGAAATTTCAGAGGTAGACTCTTAACTCAAAATAAACAGGGGTCTCTTTTCAACATTTTCAAAGACGGATAATCTAAGATGTCGAAATAAATTGTACAAGACAATGGACAGATTTGTCAAGGTGCTGAAACATCATGAATTAACCATTGTAAGCAAAACACTATGAACTTGAAAGACTATCAAACTAATCATCCTCAATGATCATAAACTCATTTAACCATACAATACTTAATGAATTTCCACAATTAAAAACTCATCCAACACAAGCATGCATGATGAAATTCATCCAAACATATGATTTATCAACCTAATCATGCCACTATTTAATCAAAAACAATCCTAGTATGCTAAACATTACTAGCATATAGTCATGCAAACAAAGACGATAAAGTCGAGTAACCCATCACCGTTACCTTATAGCTCTTCAATAAGCATGATTTTGAACTTAAAGCCACTCCGGTTTGGACAACCGAACTAGCTACACACAAATAGACGAGGTTAGCTAAGAGAACCGTGCCTTAAAGGCCACGACCAGAGTATATTAAGGAAGAAATTTGATAATTTTATTACCTAGAAAGATGGAGGGCGAGGAGAGGAAGAGATAGGCGCGAAAATCATCGAAAACGGATAAGAAACGAAGATTTTGTGAGCGTTTTACGGTTGAGGTGCACAACAATGGTGTCCTCTTGTTTTCTTTGTGTTTTTGTGAGTTTATTCTGAAAATATGAATGATTTGAAGAAGAAGGAAGGTAGAGGATGACCTTGGGCATCAAGGCAAGGCTTAGTACTCAGCCATGTGTCCCAAAGGACATGTGGAAAAGAGTATAGAGTAAGCAACGAGCATGGGTCTCGTTAGCGGATGGTCCGTGACAGCCTTTCGTATTTTCGACATAATTTTCTCCTCAGAACTCGTAATGAGGTGTTTTCGGTGGCGTTGGAAAGCTAAGAAAAAGAGCTAAAACTTTTATTTTATAAGCAAGAGCTAAATATGCCTTTAAAATATCTCAAAATTAGTAACAAGGACTGAGTAGTTCTTTGCGACTTTAAGAAGTATAAGTTTAAGACGGACATACTAATATCATTGTCAAAAACGATATATTTTAAATGGAATTATATTTATTATGGATCATTATTATTACTAAAATAAGATTTTATTAATATATAATGACTTGGAAATTACGGAGTGTTACAATCACCTCACCTTTTAAAAAGTTTCGTCCTCGAAACTTGAAAGCAGAAAAACGGTAAGTTGTAAAGCCAAGATAAACAACCAAAGTGTTTACCCAAAATTTGATATTACAGAACTCAAATATCTTTCGAAGATTTTGAAAAGATGTTCCAAATCCACAAGTCCTCGTCAATGGATCAAGAGGGTTCTCGTTGCGCATTCAAGAGCCCGACATTCCAAATCAAGGACTAGTCCAAAACCAAATCATATCATGCGTCGACAAGCATAATACGAGTTATTAGACGTCTCCAATAACAAGTCTTACATCAAATCAACGCTAAAACCAATCAAAATTATAATCATTTCAAGTTTTTCAAAACGTGTCATTTCGAAAGTAAACTTCCATTTTCGAAACCGTAAAAATAGGTAAGGTTATAACAGAAATTATGATTTTCAACAAAAAGTTAGGTAACTCAAATCGATTATAAAATATATAAATGGAAAATATTTTGAATACTTCAAACAAAACACAAGGGTGAAAGCTACATGTTACCAATCAAAGATGGTTGGTTCGGATTATCCAAGAAATCAAAACACAAAAGGTCATAAGGAAGCTAACAAAAACAAGGCATCAAAACTAACATCTTCAGGGTTAAAGACGGTACTCAACAAGAGAACAAAGAGGCAAAAACAACAAAGGAACTGAAGCATGAACAAAAGAGGTTTACGGTTAAGGAGGAATACAACTCTTTGGATTCCGGAAATCACTAACCACTCAATCCATAAATGAGTCATCATCATCATGGTTTCTTACACACCTCAAAAAGCAACTCTTTCAATCACACAACTCTCAAGGTTTCCTCAACTCAAATTGGGTCATTCACTTCTAGGTCATCCACGATACAAGGTATCCTATTACTAAACGGACTTCACAACTCTCGGTTAAAACTCAACAATTAGCATCCCTCATAGAGCTAGATCCAAAATTACTAACAAGGTCGTACTCATACCCAAGTAGCATTTTCTATAGATCTCTAAACATGGTGAATCACCAAAACAAGAACCTTAAACCAGAATCCATCGTACTTCCAGTCCTCTAAACAAAATATCTTACGCTCATACGCACGATAACAAAATATATGAAAGCGACACTCTCGAAACTATACTTACTCTCATACATAGGGCTATCAGATAATCATCCAAAACATCTAATCCCAAATGCATAAACACGATAGTCTTCAAACCATAACTATTCCCAAACCTAGGACTACGAGTTAAACATCCAAAGTATTCAGTCCCAAACTGGTCAGCTCTCATTGACCCAAATGAAGAAAACATCTTTTAAATCTTGACTACCATAATTACCGTAAAGTGATCATCCCAAAAGAAAGTCTTATAAAAGTAACAACTTTCACCCAAACGGTCTCTAGGTAACCATCAACACTCACATAGATAACACCAAAATTATTAGCATCAGGGTTGATATCAATCCATAAGAAGCACTCATACCTTCAAACCTTTAACATGAAACCGTCAAGATGGCACACTACCTAATATCACCCAACGTCACCAAATGCTAACTCTCTCAACTAAGTCCGATAAAACAAGACCAACGATCCTCGAAGCATATATGACTATTCCACAAACAAAGTCAACCTCATAACTAGTCCAAGAAAAAAGGGGTCAGGGCTCACAACGGTTAAAGATATGATACAACTTAGAGACAAACGTGATATAAGAACTTGAGAGAGAGAGATCGAAAGAAAGAGACAAGATGACAAGGTGAGAGACTCTAACAAAAGTGAAGCTAAGAGTAGGAGGATAGACATTATAGGTAAGAAGATATATGACGTAAAGAGAGGTCAAGTAAGCTTTGCTATGAAAGCATAACTCGATGGAATTAGCATGGAAGAAGAAAGAAGAAGAGAAGCGTTGAGAAAAGATTATGATTTGAACTGACACAATTCCCAAGGCTTAGGATTCCTAAAATTCTCACAAGGTTCTCATCTCCTATTTACCAATTCAAGCACACTGAACTATAACTTTCCAAGAATAATTTTCCCATATGGTTTACCATATTATAAGTCCTTTCAGGTGTACGATTATCTCAATTTCGACTATTCCATAAAGTTTCAGGTATCTCTACTTCTTAAATTTCCTAAACGACACTTCTTTAATATTCCAGGATAAACCATTTTTATACCATTGCTAGTTCATAATTTTTATACTCCATAGATTATCAACTCTCTCTAATTCCTTCAATTCCCAAAACTTTCATTACTCATCGAGTTACTCTGTTCTAATTCCACACAAGGCGTAAATCCTTATAATTCTCTGATACCAACTGTGACACCCCGCGATATAACATAAAAATAAATAAGTTATTTGCAGCGGAAATACGATACTTTTAAAAACTTTTCGACATATTTATTAAAACTTTTTCGCGGAATATCAAAACAACATGCGGAAGACTAAAAACTAATGAGAAATTATAAATTATACAAAATAACTTAAATAGACGAGGGATAAGGTATCCCACGATAACAACATGAATTAAACCTATACTAAGCGTAAGGGTAATTGTCGAATTATCAACAATGCTCGCTAGCCACACGTCTTCCCCAAACAGCACCAACCTACATTCATGAAACATGAACGCCACAGTCAGTGGGGAGTAACTCAGGGTTCTCCCAGCCACTTTACGTCAGAAAACATGTAAACGGTAATACCAAACATCACATACATATGAACATGTATATAACTTGAGAAACAATAATACATATATTACCAAACATGAACAACATGATCAATGAGTGAGCAATAAGTCAAAGCTTGTGATAACAGCATAATCAACATGTGTCACAAAATCAAAGCCAACATATGAGATAGTATCAGAATCAAGGAAACATCCAAGCAAAGAATACACATAGTCAGAGCATATAACCACTGCCTCTGACATACCAGAGCGTATAACCACTGCCTCTGGCTACTGGAGCGTATAACCACTACCTCCAGTTACGGAGCGTATAACCACTGCCTCCGATTACATGAATAGAATGAACGCCGTCAGAGCGTATAACCACTGCCTCTGACGTACCAGAGCGTATAACCACTGCCTCTGGCTACTGGAGCGTATAACCACTGCCTCCAGCTACGGAGCGTATAACCACTGCCTCCGAATACTATGTATAGCGTATAACCACTGCCTATATGCCTAAGACCTGGCCAGACCTCTCGATGTAATGCCTTAAACCGAACGACACACGGGGACCGGAGCGTATAACCACTGCCTCCGACCAATCCCGAACATAGATAAATTCCCATTGCATGGGTGGCGTTAGTTCATTACAGTGATACACAAATCGTATCACCGCTATCTATTCACATGTCAAAGCAACATAACCATCGCCAACACAATTTTAGGATGACATAACCGTCACTTACATAAGCTTAGGATAACATAACCGTTAACCCACTCATATAAACATACATGAGCCAATAAAAGATGAATAATACAACACTTATATCCGTTCCATGCCAAAAGAGAACACACGGGATTGAATAATGAAACAAAAGTTCTAAACGCATTTCACCTTACAGCTGTCCTCTGCCGTAAAATTCATAATTAATTCAAATAAAATCGAAATGATACAAGGCCAAATGGATCGGTTTAATAGGACTTTTATCTACAATATTTGTCAAATAAACATTTTCAAAATACGAACTTAACAGGGGTTTATTGACTGATCTTTACAGTGTGTCAGAAACCGTCACAAAAAATGTATTGCTTCATAAAACGGGTTTAACAAATCATTTTGCGGCAAAGCAAACTCCTAACATCATCTAAAATCTTCAAAGTTTAATTATTGAAAAGGACCAGAATCATTTCAAAGTTTAAAAATGGTTTTCAAAACAATCTTTGAGCTACTGTCCGTTCTGCGAGTATTTCAGCGCACTGTTCGTAAATAATTTATTGTGAACAAACGACATGCAAGAAAATTACGAAATTTCAGAGGTAGACTCTTAACTCAAAATAAAAAGGGGTCTCTTTTCAACATTTTCAAAGACGGATACTCTAAGATGTCGAAATAAATTGTACAAGACAATGGACAGATTTGTCAAGGTGCTGAAACATCATGAATTAACCATTGTAAGCAAAACACTATGAACTTGAAAGACTATCAAACTAATCATCCTCAATGATCATAAACTCATTTAACCATACAATCCTTAATGAATTTCCACAATTAAAAACTCATCCAACACAAGCATGCATGATGAAATTCATCCAAACATATGATTTATCAACCTAATCATGCCACTATTTAATCAAAAACAATCCTAGTATGCTAAACATTACTAGCATATAGTCATGCAAACAAAGACGATAAAGTCGAGTAACCCATCACCGTTACCTTATAGCTCTTCAATAAGCATGATTTTGAACTTAAAGCCACTCCGGTTTGGACAACCGAACTAGCTACACACAAATAGACGACGTTAGCTAAGAGAACCGTGCCTTAAAGGCCACGACCAGAGTATATTAAGGAAGAAATTTGATAATTTTATTACCTAGAAAGATGGAGGGTGATGCCCGTCGTTGAGGGTATCAAAGATAAAATTTATAATTCCTAACTTTAACAATAGATAGTGAAAGTCAGGGTCGAACCACAAGGAGGTGGGGAATGTTTATTGTTTGGTGTCAATGTTTTAAGGTAACAAATTGGGGGTTTGATTGTTGATTTCTAAGTCTAAAGCAAAGATAAAAATAAAACAAGAAAATAAAGATGAGATTAAAATATATAGAAAGGGTTGCTAGGATGTTTGGGTAATAAATAGCTAAGGTAATATTAATCCTAAGGTCAACATGTATTGCAGTCGCGTAAGGGGGTGTAACATATCTTTTTAGGTCTATGCTACCTAATAGCTCCTTTCGGCCTATGCTATTAGTTCCTAGGTCTCACAATTATTGGGTGTCAACAATAAGGGTGATTCCTAAATCCCAGGTCACATACCTTTCAGCCTTGAGTAACCTATCCGTCTTAAGGTGTAAACCAATGCCCTTCCCGTATCTTTCAATCTTGGGTAGGTCATTACTAACATCCTACAAGTCTCCTATTGGTCTCATTGCAGGATATTATAATTGACAAGAAAAGACGAAATAAGAAAACATACGCGAGTGGTCGACCGACCAGCTACTCCAGTCGGCCGACCACGGCCTCGGTCGACCGACCAGCTATTCCGGTCGGCCGACCGTGGTCCTGCTACAGGTCGGTCTTTCGAATTTTAATTACCTACGCATATTCATCCCCTACATCCTAACATATGAAAATTAGCTACTCATGATTACTGGAACAATAATAAAAACGAGATTTGATATGGAAAACATGATGAACGATAATCTAAACATGCAAGAATTAATAAAGCTTGGGATTCTAACTTAAACCGGATGCGATAAAAATAAGAACAATAATAAAACTAGATTAAAAGAATAATTACCGGAAATAGGATTAAGGCAGAAAAGGAACAAACTTTATTGATGAATGTTGAAAGATTGAAGAACAAACTAAAAGTGTTGAGAATTATTGAAAGATTGTAATTGAACTAAAGACTAAATAAAACTCTCTAAATAAGACTTGATTATTCTGAATTAGGGACTGAATTAGCTTATATAGGCGGAATTAAAGAGTTTCCTAATGACCTAAACACTTGTATGGGCTTTTCGGAAACTTCTGGGACTGCGCTGTGGTCGGTCGACCAATATTTTCGGTCGGTCGACCGCTTTATGGATTTTATGCAATTTCTGGGCTTCAGGCAAATTCTGGGCTTTTCCCATAGGCACCTGGTCGATCGACCTACTTTGTTGGTCGGTCGACCAACTGTCGGGACTGCAGCGCGCATCGTTCTTAAAACAGCTGCCATTTCTTCGTTACTTATCGAAATCAAGCGATTCTCACGGCGTTGGAAAGATAAGAGGATAAGCTTTCACCTCCAACTTGAATCACTCCATCATCAGCTCTAGAACTCGAGATATAGCCATTTGAAACAGGATGCAATGCCGTGGATTGATTCTTTGCTTGTTAAATTTATCTTTAGGCCTTGAAATGTGCGCTAGGCTTCGTTCCTTCTTGTCCTTAGTCATAAAAAGTCCCGAGGGCATAAATTTGGTATAAAATCGTCCCTTTTCCGCATAAATCTGCAAAAGAGCATAAAAATACGAAAGTACACGATTGTTGGGAAATAAGGGCTAAAACATAGTAAATGAGCGACCAAATGCGTGTAAAAATAGATGAAAAACATCATAAAATAGACACGCATCAAATTCCCCAAACCAAACCCTTGGTTGCCCTCAAGCAAGAAATAGACTCGATCTTAACTAATGGAACGATTTCAATCTCAGAGCGAAATTTACATGTAAGCCTATACCAATGCCAAGTACAAAATGAGAAAGCATTCAAATCATGCAAACGAGTTATGGTGTTGTCAAACTTGCAAAAATAAAGACTATAGAGACTTTATACCATGGACTCTCGCGGTACGCTCGAGACACTCATGGAGCAAAGGGTGAGTATATGTAAAAGATAGAAAGAAGTAATTTTGTAATGACACTCACCTAACTGCGACCCATGAAAACATGCCTGCAATCTAACATGAACAAGAATTCTACAACTTTGTATAACAATCCCATTAAGTGACCCAGATACATGCAATTGAGGTAATGAAAGATATGTGAGGTAAAAGGTAAAAAGTGGTTAAGATGTTTTTGGATATGTGGGGTTAGTAGCCAAGCTAGTAAAACCGTTTTCCAACAACATATTTCACAACTTTTTGATATTAAGAAAGTGCTCTTTTTGTGGCACAACTCTCACATTGAATATAAGAAAGGACTCCCAAATATTTTGAATGAGGTACGGGAGTGATAACACATAAAAGAAAGGAATTTGGAACAATTTTGAATCTGATATCGTGAGTTGGTCGGCCGACCTATGCAAGCGGTCGGTCGACTGGCTTCCTGTGTTTTCCGGATTTTTTTCGTTTTTCTTTTCTTCTTTCTTTTCTTTCTTTTCTTTTCTCTTTGCTTAAGATAGCATACAAACCAAGATGCCTCAAAAATAATCCAATGGCCACAAATACTAGCTTGGAAAGGTAGGCTAAGTATGGGATGTAGTTTTGGGGGAATAAAAAGGCAATTTTGGCTATGTAAGGCTTATGGGTAAATAAGAGAAAGGGGCTCCCAAATGCACGTATCAAGACTCACAAAACGAGAAAGTAAAACAAGTATATAGCAATTCAAGTTCATGTTTATGCATATTGATGTAACATGTTCCAGGGGGAGCACTACTCACATCCTAGACAACTGGTTTAAGAATGAAACCAGGAAATAAGCTCTAAACCTTAGAATGTATAGTAGGTTGCCAAGGTATAAGTCAAGTCTCAAGATATGCGAAAGACTCTCATACTAAAACAAGTTGACAAGGCAAGGTAAAGATATAAACATGTAAGATTGCTAAATCATCCTTGAAATACTTTCGTTCCGACTCGACCTATATGCTAAAATAAACGTGCATTTTTTTGGAATTTTTTTGAATTTTTTTTTCATTTTTTTGTATTTTTTTTTGTATATGCAAGGAAAATAAAGAAAAGAACAATGCAATACGGAAATGCAATAAACGTGTGACAGAATGCAGTGCATGTAACACGAAACCATTCCCCAAAACAACCCGCACAATGTCCCCATTGTGCATTAGCCTAACTAAAGGTTTCAGAAAATTAAAGAAAAGGTGCAAAGAAATAAAAACTAAGGAAAAACTGGAAAGAACTCACTGGGTTATGAAGCGCATGAGAAAAACCTCCCCAAACCAGCGTAAGCTGGGAGGTTTTGGTGGCCAGCAGTGCCACTCAAGTACCCAAGACGGTTGCACGATTCCCGAGGAAGAGAAATGAAAGACCGCAGCGGACAGTAGGTCGACCGACCGCTGATTCTGGTCGACCGACCTCCTGTGAATCACAGAAGATTTAGCGATACAGCGACTCTGGTCGACCGACTGATGTTTCTGGTCGGTCGACCCTCTGCGTCCTGGAGGTCTTCGTTTCTTCGTAAAACCTGAAAAAGCAAGAAAAATATATGCGCCCGCAAATGCGCGAGATTCCAGAAACAAGTCTTAAAGTCTTAACTACGCAAGCAAGAAAAAGTTGTCCTAAAAACATAAAAAAAGCAAGCTAGAAAGTCTTAGCAAAACAAAAAAAAATTGTCTTAAGAAAAACAAAAACGAGCAAAAAGAAGAAGTCATCCGCGAAGGATTCGGCGTTTCTTTGACCAAGGGCTCTGACTATAGGCTACTCCTTCAGCTATGGTGATTTGGGTAGATAAGTTTCTCTCCACCATGTAGATGGGTGGGTCATCATCCACAGCTTTAGCCATCCATCTCCCGGAGTTGTCGACTCCCAAGTCGTGGGTCGACACTTTTCTCGGTTTCTTCTTCTTAGGGCTCTTTTCTTTAGCCAAATGATCACTTGCTTGAGTGATCTCGTTCTCTACATCATTTGATCGAGTAAGTGGTACTACTCGATCGAGAACATCTCTCTTCCTATCGCCTATAGACTTTATCACTAGAGTTGCAATTTCGGGAGCATCCATATCAGCCTCTTGAGCAAGACATTCACCTGCACATGCCTCAAAACACATCAAAGCCTCCGAAGGATCCTTTGTGAAGGATCCTTGTACATAACATTCACTAATATTATTAAAAACATCAGAAATGTCAATAGAAGAATCCTGCAAAAAACAAGGTTCATCAACCGAGGGTTCAAACATGTTAGGAACATGTTCATCACTAACACCTACAGAAATAGGTTGGTCAGTCAAGGGGTAAATTTCTAACTCATCATCTGTATCTAAATCCAAGTCAGTATCATCAACGGGGAGGCAGAGGGAATCAAATAACCTATCATTCTCATCCTTAAGAATGAGCGACTCTTCAGTAATGGGTGTGATAGGATCACACTCAACAGGAATATCCGGGTTACTAATATTAAAACCCTCATACCTCTCCGTATCTTCGCTGGCTCGGATTAGGTGTTTGAGAAGCTCCCATTGCTTCTCACAGGGTAGGTCTAAAAATTCCCATCCGCAATTTCTCTTAATCTCGATCAAGGTCTTACCAGTGACTCCATCATAAAAGATACGACAAACCTCCCCAATACTAATAGGATAATCAGACTGAGTAAGGAAAGAGGTTATTCTACTACAATAAATATGCAATGGTTCATGCTCGAGTTGTGGGAAAGGGGCGATGGTCATGACAGCGAAAGAAAAAGGGAAAACATAAACAAAAAAACAATAAACACTGGCGTCACCTCCCCGGCAACGGCGCCAAAATTTGACACCCGTCGTTGAGGGGTGCCAAAGATAAGATTTATAAAACCTCAGCTTAAACTCAGTTAGGATAAGTCAAGGGTCGAACCACAGAGAGACATGGTAAATTATGTTTGTAAATTTAAAGTCTATTGCAAGTAACCAAAAAGGGGGGTTTGAATTGGGATTTTAACTAACAACTAAAGTAACAAAATAACAAGAAAATTAAGATAAGATAGAAAGGAGATTAGGAACTTAGGTTCCCCATGGTCAAAACAAGTCAATGAAGGGTAAAATAACCAAATAACACAATCCCAAGGAACAAAGAATAAACCTTTAGGTCAAAATTCTACCCAATCCTTACGGTCTTAGGGTTCCTAGAAAAGCACTAAACTTTCGTTCAAGGGCTATCCCAAAGTTGTTGTTAAACTAATCCTAATAATCTTTCAATCCTAAGGATTAGTTCACCAACAACAATGGGGGATTGGTAATTTAATCATCAAACTTATCAAAGTCGAGTTTTTACATGGTTCCCCTAATTCCTAATCACAAGAATTAGTTATGCATACTTCTGATTATGAAACTAACAATTACTAAGAATATTAAAGAGATAAACATATTTAAAGAAGACAATAAAAGGGAAAACATGAAATAAGAAATAACAACAAGATGAATAACAAGATTGAATCAAAAGGAAAGATTAATTATCACAAACTTACAACTTGAATGGAAATCCTAAGAAGAAAGATGAAAGCTTGATACCAAAAAGTCTAACAATGGAGTCTTTAACATAAAGTACTTGGATGAAAATTACTTAGGTAGAAAATTGCTGAAAAACTACTTAACCTAATAGAAGAGTTTTGGTCTCCTTAAATAAGAAATATTACAAGATTAGGAAAACAGAAAAGAAAACGGAAGTCTCCAAACAGGGTCTGGTCGGTCGACCTGTTTTCTCGGTCGGTCGACCGATTCTGCCAATGCGGGTTTATCTTTTATGCGAATTTGGGCTTCCGTGGAGAACTGGGCCTGTTTACGTTGACACCGGTCGGTCGACCACTTTCGGTGGTCGGTCGGCCGCTTCTCTTTATTTCCAGCTTCGATCCGGCCCGATAATTATACTTGAATGCACCATCCGAATTACTGCTCCAAAAACAGCTTCCTAAAGGCAAATAAGGCTTGGTTTTGCTTAGTTCCGCATATTCCTACATACAAAACATAGAAATACCAAAGTAGACAATATGGGAGAAAAAGCAACTAAAAAGTCACGAAAGTGTAAGAAAATACGTGCCAAAAGAGTAAATAAAATGCATAGAATAGGCACGTATCAGAGGGCGAGGAGAGGAAGAGATAGGCGCGAAAATCATCGAAAACGGATAAGAAACGAAGATTTTGTGACCGTTTTACGGTTGAGGTGCACAACAATGGTGTCCTCTTGTTTTCTTTGTGTTTTTGTGAGTTTATTCTGAAAATATGAATGATTTGAAGAAGAAGGAAGGTAGAGGATGACCTTGGGCATCAAGGCAAGGCTTAGTACTCAGCCATGTGTCCCAAAGGACATGTGGAAAAGAGTATAGAGTAAGCAACGAGCATGGGTCTTGTTAGCGGATGGTCCGTGACAGCCTTTCGTATTTTCGACATAATTTTCTCCTCAGAACTCGTAATGAGGTGTTTTCGGTGGCGTTGGAAAGCTAAGAAAAAGAGCTAAAACTTTTATTTTATAAGCAAGAGCTAAATATGCCTTTAAAATATCTCAAAATTAGTAACAAGGACTGAGTAGTTCTTTGCGACTTTAAGAAGTATAAGTTTAAGACGGACATACTAATATCATTGTCAAAAACGATATATTTTAAATGGAATTATATTTATTATGGATCATTATTATTACTAAAATAAGATTTTATTAATATATAATGACTTGGAAATTACGGAGTGTTACAATCACCTCACCTTTTAAAAAGTTTCGTCCTCGAAACTTGAAAGCAGAAAAACGGTAAGTTGTAAAGCCAAGATAAACAACCAAAGTGTTTACCCAAAATTTGATATTACAGAACTCAAATATCTTTCGAAGATTTTGAAAAGATGTTCCAAATCCACAAGTCCTCGTCAATGGATCAAGAGGGTTCTCGTTGCGCATTCAAGAGCCCGACATTCCAAATCAAGGACTAGTCCAAAACCAAATCATATCATGCGTCGACAAGCATAATACGAGTTATTAGACGTCTCCAATAACAAGTCTTACATCAAATCAACGCTAAAACCAATCAAAATTATAATCATTTCAAGTTTTTCAAAACGTGTCATTTCGAAAGTAAACTTCCATTTTCGAAACCGTAAAAATAGGTAAGGTTGTAACGGAAATTATGATTTTCAACAAAAAGTTAGGTAACTCAAATCGGTTATAAAATATATAAATGGAAAATATTTTGAATACTTCAAACAAAACACAAGGGTGAAAGCTACATGTTACCAATCAAAGATGGTTGGTTCGGATTATCCAAGAAATCAAAACACAAAAGGTCATAAGGAAGCTAACAAAAACAAGGCATCAAAACTAACATCTTCAGGGTTAAAGACGGTACTCAACAAGAGAACAAAGAGGCAAAAACAACAAAGGAACTGAAGCATGAACAAAAGAGGTTTAAGGTTAAGGAGGAATACAACTCTTTGGATTCCGGAAATCACTAACCACTCAATCCATAAATGAGTCATCATCATCATGGTTTCTTACACACCTCAAAAAGCAACTCTTTCAATCACACAACTCTCAAGGTTTCCTCAACTCAAATTGGGTCATTCACTTCTAGGTCATCCACGATACAAGGTATCCTATTACTAAACGGACTTCACAACTCTCGGTTAAAACTCAACAATTAGCATCCCTCATAGAGCTAGATCCAAAATTACTAACAAGGTCGTACTCATACCCAAGTAGCATTTTCTATAGATCTCTAAACATGGTGAATCACCAAAACAAGAACCTTAAACCAGAATCCATCGTACTTCCAGTCCTCTAAACAAAATATGTTACTCTCATACGCACGATAACAAAATATATGAAAGCGACACTCTCGAAACTATACTTACTCTCATACATAGGGCTATCAGATAATCATCCAAAACATCTAATCCCAAATGCATAAACACGATAGTCTTCAAACCATAACTATTCCTAAACCTAGGACTACGAGTTAAACATCCAAAGTATTCAGTCCCAAACTGGTCAGCTCTCATTGACCCAAATGAAGAAAACATCTTTTAAATCTTGACTACCATAATTACCGTAAAGTGATCATCCCAAAAGAAAGTCTTATAAAAGTAACAACTTTCACCCAAACGGTCTCTAGGTAACCATCAACACTCACATAGATAACACCAAAATTATTAGCATCAGGGTTGATATCAATCCATAAGAAGCACTCATACCTTCAAACCTTTAACATGAAACCGTCAAGATGGCACACTACCTAATATCACCCAACGTCACCAAACGCTAACTCTCTCAACTAAGTCCGATAAAACAAGACCAACGATCCTCGAAGCATATATCACTATTCCACAAACAAAGTCAACCTCATAACTAGTCCAAGAAAAAAGGGGTCAGGGCTCACAACGGTTAATGATATGATACAACTTAGAGACAAACGTGATATAAGAACTTGAGAGAGAGAGATCGAAAGAAAGAGACAAGATGACAAGGTGAGAGACTCTAACAAAAGTGAAGCTAAGAGTAGGAGGATAGACATTATAGGTAAGAAGATATATGACGTAAAGAGAGGTCAAGTAAGCTTTGCTATGAAAGCATAACTCGATGGAATTAGCATGGAAGAAGAAAGAAGAAGAGAAGCGTTGAGAAAAGATTATGATTTGAACTGACACAATTCCCAAGGCTTAGGATTCCTAAAATTCTCACAAGGTTCTCATCTCCTATTTACCAATTCAAGCACACTGAACTATAACTTTCCAAGAATAATTTTCCCATATGGTTTACCATATTATAAGTCCTTTCAGGTGTACGATTATCTCAATTTCGACTATTCCATAAAGTTTCAGGTATCTCTACTACTTAAATTTCCTAAACGACACTTCTTTAATATTCCAGGATAAACCATTTTTATACCATTGCTAGTTCATAATTTTTATACTCCATAGATTATCAACTCTCTCTAATTCCTTCAATTCCCAAAACTTTCATTACTCATCGAGTTACTCTGTTCTAATTCCACACAAGGCGTAAATCCTTATAATTCTCTGATACCAACTGTGACACCCCGCGATATAACATAAAAATAAATAAGTTATTTGCAGCGGAAATACGATACTTTTAAAAACTTTTCGACATATTTATTAAAACTTTTTCGCGGAATATCAAAACAACATGCGGAAGACTAAAAACTAATGAGAAATTATAAATTATACAAAATAACTTAAATAGACGAGGGATAAGGTATCCCACGATAACAACATGAATTAAACCTATACTAAGCGTAAGGGTAATTGTCGAATTATCAACAATGCTCGCTAGCCACACGTCTTCCCCAAACAGCACCAACCTACATTCATGAAACATGAACGCCACAGTCAGTGGGGAGTAACTCAGGGTTCTCCCAGCCACTTTACGTCAGAAAACATGTAAACGGTAATTCCAAACATCACATACATATGAACATGTATATAACTTGAGAAACAATAATACATATATTACCAAACATGAACAACATGATCAATGAGTGAGCAATAAGTCAAAGCATGTGATAACAGCATAATCAACATGTGTCACAAAATCAAAGCCAACATATGAGATAGTATCAGAATCAAGGAAACATCCAAGCAAAGAATACACATAGTCAGAGCATATAACCACTGCCTCTGACATACCAGAGCGTATAACCACTGCCTCTGGCTACTGGAGCGTATAACCACTACCTCCATTTACGGAGCGTATAACCACTGCCTCCGATTACATGAATAGAATGAACGCCGTCAGAGCGTATAACCACTGCCTTTGACGTACCATAGCGTATAACCACTGCCTCTGGCTACTGGAGCGTATAACCACTGCCTCCAGCTACGGAGCGTATAACCACTGCCTCTGAATACTATGTATAGCGTATAACCACTGCCTATATGCCTAAGACCTGGCCAGACCTCTCGATGTAATGCCTTACACCGAACGACACACGGGGACCGGAGCGTATAACCACTGCCTCCGACCAATCCCGAACATAGATAAATTCCCATTGCATGGGTGGCGTTAGTTCATTACAGTGATACACAAATCGTATCACCGCTATCTATTCACATGTCAAAGCAACATAACCGTCGCCAACACAATTTTAGGATGACATAACCGTCACTTACATAAGCTTAGGATAACATAACCGTTAACCCACTCATATAAACATACATGAGCCAATAAAAGATGAATAATACAACACTTATATCCGTTCCATGCCAAAAGAGAACACACGGGATTGAATAATGAAACAAAAGTTCTAAACGCATTTCACCTTACAGCTGTCCTCTGCCGTAAAATTCATAATTAATTCAAATAAAATCGAAATGATACAAGGCCAAATGGATCGGTTTAATAGGACTTTTATCTACAACATTTGTCACATAAACATTTTCAAAATACGAACTTAACAGGGGGTTATTGACTGATCTTTACAGTGTGTCAGAAACCGTCACACAAAATGTATTGCTTTATAAAACGGGTTTAACAAATCATTTTGCGGCAAAGCAAACTCCTAACATCATCTAAAATCTTCAAAGTTTAATTATTGAAAAGGACCAGAATCATTTCAAAGTTTAAAAATGGTTTTCAAAACAATCTTTGAGCTACTGTCCGTTCTGCGAGTATTTCAGCGCACTGTTCGTAAATAATTTATTGTGAACAAACGACATGCAAGAAAATTACGAAATTTCAGAGGTAGACTCTTAACTCAAAATAAACAGGGGTCTATTTTCAACATTTTCAAAGACGGATATTCTAAGATGTCGAAATAAATTGTACAAGACAATGGACAGATTTGTCAAGGTGCTGAAACATCATGAATTAACCATTGTAAGCAAAACACTATGAACTTGAAAGACTATCAAACTAATCATCCTCAATGATCATAAACTCATTTAACCATACAATCCTTAATGAATTTCCACAATTAAAAACTCATCCAACACAAGCATGCATGATGAAATTCATCCAAACATATGATTTATCAACCTAATCATGCCACTATTTAATCAAAAACAATCCTAGTATGCTAAACATTACTAGCATATAGTCATGCAAACAAAGACGATAAAGTCGAGTAACCCATCACCGTTACCTTATAGCTCTTCAATAAGCATGATTTTGAACTTAAAGCCACTCCGGTTTGGACAACCGAACTAGCTACACACAAATAGACGAGGTTAGCTAAGAGAACCGTGCCTTAAAGGCCACGACCAGAGTATAGTAAGGAAGAAATTTGATAATTTTATTACCTAGAAAGATGGAGGGCGAGGAGAGGAAGAGATAGGCGCGAAAATCATCGAAAACGGATAAGAAACGAAGATTTTGTGACCGTTTTACGGTTGAGGTGCACAACAATGGTGTCCTCTTGTTTTCTTTGTGTTTTTGTGAGTTTATTCTGAAAATATGAATGATTTGAAGAAGAAGGAAGGTAGAGGATGACCTTGGGCATCAAGGCAAGGCTTAGTACTCAGCCATGTGTCCCAAAGGACATGTGGAAAAGAGTATAGAGTAAGCAACGAGCATGGGTCTCGTTAGCGGATGGTCCGTGACAGCCTTTCGTATTTTCGACATAATTTTCTCCTCAGAACTCGTAATGAGGTGTTTTCGGTGGCGTTGGAAAGCTAAGAAAAAGAGCTAAAACTTTTATTTTATAAGCAAGAGCTAAATATGCCTTTAAAATATCTCAAAATTAGTAACAAAGACTGAGTAGTTCTTTGCGACTTTAAGAAGTATAAGTTTAAGACGGACATACTAATATCATTGTCAAAAACGATATATTTTAAATGGAATTATATTTATTATGGATCATTATTATTACTAAAATAAGATTTTATTAATATATAATGACTTGGAAATTACGGAGTGTTACAGTGGTTATGTAATAGAATGTTTATGGTCAGGGGGGAGTGTACTTGGATTATCCAGCAGCACTAACACTATTTTGTGAGAGTGTAATTCATATTTTTGCACCTCCCTTCATCTTTCTTACTTTAATTGCACCACATATGCAGGTATCGTAGTAGAGCAGCCTGTAGAGCAGCCTGTAGAGCAGCCACAGCCAGAGGATGAGGAGGCAGCAGAAGGTTCTTCAAGCAACACGAATCGGATTTTTGAGTGTGCCATCCATCTTAAGCCTGTTATTGGTATGCTGTTCGATACGCTTGACTTGGGTGTTGAGTTTTATGACACATATGCCAAAGAATGTGGATTTGTTACTAGGTTAAGCTCCCAAAAGTCTAAAAATGGTGTCATTACCCATAAGAAATGCGTCTGTAATAAGGCTGGAGTATGTCAACCCAAAGGGAAAAATCACCGGACGCAAAGGACTAGGATAGAATGTCCTTCTTGTATTAAGTTTAAGCGAATTATGAATGAAGGTCCTGATATTGGTAAATACCAAATTTATGATTTTCATGAAGGTCATAATCATATGCCACAAACACCTACAACAATGGTACATTTGACCCAAACAAGGGAATTAAGTATATTTCACAAGAAAATGATAATTGATAACTCCAAAAATAACATTGGACCAGTTAAGTCTTATAGGTTATTTAAGGAGTATGTTAGGGGTTACAAGAATGTGGGTGCGTCATTGGAAGATTTTAAGAATTTTTCAAGAGATATCAAAAATTATTTGTCTGAGGGGGATGCTCAAATGCTTATTGAGCATTTTATGAAGACCAAACACATGTGTCCCTCATTTTACTTTGATTTTGAGGTTGATGAAAAAGGTTGATTGTCACACGTATTTTGGGCTGACCCTATTAGCATTAAAAACTATTTGATCTTCGGAGACATGACCTCTTTCGATACCACCTTTAGAAAAAATAAATATATGATGATTTTTGCACCTTTCACGGGGGTGGATAATCATAAGAGGTGTGTGACATTTGGGGCTAGACTTCTTAGTAATGAGAGTAAGGAATCATTTGCATGGCTTTTTACTAGATTTGTAGAGGCGATGGGTGGTCATCATCCCGTTTGTGTGATTACGGATGAAGATTTGGGTATAGAGGAAGGAATGAATATTGCATGGGGAGAAAAAGTGCAACATAGATATTGCATGTGGCATATCTTAAAAAAACTTCCTGAGAAAGTAGGACCTTTAGTTTGTAAAGATACCGAGTTTTTGAAAGAGATAAACCGGTGTGTCTGGAGTGACGATTTGGAGCCGGCTGAATTTGAGGAAAGATGGACAGAAATAGTTGAGGCTCATGGATTGTCGGATAATGTGTGGCTTACGGATAAGTTTAAGATTAGAGATAGGTGGATTCCAGCTTATTTCCGCGACCTATTTTTAGGAGGTCTGATGAGAACCACCTCGAGGTCCGAGTCAGAAAACCACTTTTTCAGCAACTTCACTAATCCTAATTTAACCCTAGTTGAGTTTTGGATGAGGTTTGAGAGTGCGATGGATGCACAAAGATGGACTCAATCGAAACTGATTGCACAATCAAAGAACTCATTCCCCCACTTGTTGACTAAAGTAGCCCTAGAAAAGAATGCATCAGAATTCTACACTCCAACAATCTTCCGTGAGTTTCAAAAGGAAGGCGAAGCAGCTTGCTTCTCATGTGGTGCTGGGGATAAAGAAAAAGATCCAGCCCTTCCAATTGTATACATAGAGATCATAGATCATGTTCGAAAGAAAACGTATAAGGTTGGTTTTAGTCAGGATGATTCTGCAACAGTGTGCACTTGCAAGAAGTTTGAACGACATGGAATACTTTGTCGACATGCTCTGTGTGTCCTTAAAGATCGGGGAATTCAGAAAGTTCCAAGTGACTTCCTACTTAGTCGGTGGAGCAAACTAGCAACCTGCAAACCAATCGTCGGCCCTAATGGCCAGTTGCTTGCTGACTGTACATCAATGGATGTACAGAAAAACAAAGTAGGAGAGTTATGGTCAGAGTTGTTTGGTTGCGTGGCACTTGTTGAACAGAGTCCGGTGCATTGTGATGAGTTGCTTGGGATTTTGCGTGAGTTCAAGGAAAGGGTTAAAATTGCGCCTGATGAAAGTGGCAGCAATATTGGTAGTGCAAAGGGAAAGGACAAGAATGCTGAAATTGGGATGCTTTTAGGAAAAAGCAGGCCCACTGAAATTACTGTTTTGCCTCCAAGACAGTGCAAAAATAAAGGTTCGGGGAAAAGGCTGATCTCACAGAGAGAACGAGCAGGGGAAGTGAAGAAGAAACCACTAAGAAAATGCCGGGCATGTGGGGAGATGGCGAACCATGACAGCAGGAATTGTGACCGAAGGACAACCGAGGATGAGCAGTCACAATAGGTATGCAGTGACTAAATAGATCGAGCTATTCTTCTTTTTTTAGTCTCATTTGTTGGGTAAAAAATGGCTTACACTTCGTTATTACTACATTCTGGATTCATCTCCCCGTTTTTCAAACAAGTGCTGGAATCATCTGGATTTGCTCCAACTCGTTCTGTTTCACTGACTTCAGCAATTCTGCTTCTGTATTACTTTGCTTTCTAGTGAATGCATCTTTGAGATATTATTGTTGACTTGTTATGGTTTGATAGTATAGTCAAATTAGTTTGAGGGACATTTGATGTTGCTCAACATTTAACTAGTTTATTTTTTAAAGTCTTGCAGGACCATATTACCAGTAGCTGTTTTGGACAAAGAGGGCTGTCACAATTTTGTTCGGAGCGTGGATTGGCGGTCTCGTACTCTCGGATGACTAATTTATTAGAATTATTTAGGGCTGTAATTAATTTTCTTTCGACATTTTAGCAAGGTGTGCAACTTAGCTATCTAATCGACATTTACGTTTGTATTGACTTTTTATCACTTCTAAATTTATTACTGCTGCTTGCTTATATTTATTTACTGATTGATTAAGTTTATTACCTTGTGGATAAACTTCTTCATTATAAATAATGAAAACACACTCGAAGGGTGGAAGTGTGGGAAGTTTTTGACTCTTTTCGCTGTCAACGGATGTCGAACTTTGATTTTTCCCGGGTTCAACTCCTCAGCCATGACCATCCACGGTGATTTATCACTGCCGTCTCTTGTCGCTATCTTGAGATGGTAGTGATCAGTCACCCTGGATGGTCATAGCTGGGGAGTTGCACTCGGGAAAAATCAAAGTTCGACATCTATTGATAGCGAAAAGAGTCAAAAGCTTCCCACCCTTCCCACCATTTGAGTGTGTTTTCATTGTTTATGGCTAAGATGTTTATCAACAAGGTAATAAATTTAAGTAAGCAGTAAATAAATATAAGCAAACAAGCAGTAATAAATTTAGATAACGTGAAAAGTCAATACAAATGTAAATGTCGATTAGGTAGCTAACTGTGATATTCAATAAATAGCATGCTTTTGGTCACGTTTATTTCATGCACGTGGAACAATTTTTAATGCACGTAGACAGATATTTCATGTAATGGTCCAATGTAATAACTAGTGGGCCTTATTATCTTTTTTTTAATTGGGCCTTATTATCTTCAATAAATAACATGCTTCTTGTTTACTAGTGGGCCTTATTATCTTTTTTTAATTGGGCTCATAGGCCTGTTTGTTTAATTATATAAAGTGTGACTTTATTGGGCTCATAGGCATCCAATAAAGTCATGACTTTATTGGGCTCATAGTTTGACCTGTAGATTGGTCAATTCTAGTGTAGGACCAACTCGATTTTATGTAGTGGTCCAATGTGATAACCCACTTCCTGGTCTTAATGGTTACTAGTGGGCCTTCTTAACTTTTTTTATTGGGCTCATAGGCCTGTTTGTTTAATTATTAAAAGTTACGGGTAGTGTGAATACATGACTTTATTTAATGCACGTAGACAGACATATCATGCACGTGGAACAATTTTTAATGCACGTAGACAGATATTTCATGTAATGGTCCAATGTAATAACCCACTTCTTGGTATTTGTTTACTAGTGGGCCTTATTATCTTTTTTTAATTGGGCTCATAGGCCTGTTTGTTTAATTATATAAAGTGTGACTTTATTGGGCTCATAGGCATCCAATAAAGTCATGACTTTATTGGGCTCATAGTTTGACCTGTAGATTGGCCAACTCTAGTGTAGGACCAACTCGATTTTATGTAGTGGTCCAATGTGATAACCCACTTCCTGGTCTTAATGGTTACTAGTGGGCCTTCTTAACTTTTTTTATTGGGCTCATAGGCCTGTTTGTTTAATTATTAAAAGTTACGGGTAGTGTGAATACATGACTTTATTTCATGCACATAGACAGACATATCATGCACGTGGAACAATTTTTAATGCACGTAGACAGATATTTGAGCTTTTCTGCTCAAATTCGTTTATCTCATCATTTTCGTTGCCTCGTGACATGTTTTTTTTCCCCCAAAATCTAATATACATTCAGAATTAGTACAGTTATGTACAAAAAATCTAATATGCACTCTCAAGACTTGATGGTTTACTTCCTTTGCACCTCACTCGAAAAAAACATTGCAGAAAATGCTTGGCTTAGGGTTTCGAATATTGGATTAAGTCATCTGCCACTCCCTTTGCACATCACTAGACTCAAGTGTTTAGAAAATAACACCTAGTGATAATCCTACAAAAAAAAGGGGGGGAAATACCGTTACGTAAAATTCACCTGAGACAGAAACTAATGAAAAGAAGAATAAAATTAGGCAAAATTTAAATTAGGCATTCGAAAGATCTTGATTTTTACCTTTCTCTTGTTTAGATCCCATTTGATGAGACGTGCAATCATACTCGTACAATATTCATCCAAATCCTACATATAAATTTCATTTGACAACAAATATTGAAAGGCTTGAAATAAAATATATTGAATAATGTTTACAAAAGTAGGAAGACAAATTTATACCTCATAAAAACGCTTATCAGTCCATGATGCTTGATTAGACAAATTTTCGAGCCACTTCAACATATAACCTCCACAAGCATACCCGTTATCTTGTCGAGGCACATTCACAAACTCCCACTTAAAATCTTTCATCTCCAACAACCTTGAGTAACTTGGAAAGTCCCTTGTGATGATGTCCACAGCAGGCAGGAGCTATACAAAAACAAGAGAGTGAGTGATTGTGATTGTACAAGAAAAGCCATTAAATGAGGCAAATTAAATGGCAGTCTGGGTTCTCAATACAAGACAAATCATACCTGCTGCACTAAAAATTTACGTCTCACATCAGGGCGCCTGGGCAGGTTCGAGTCAAGTATGAAGTTCATCCTTTTCTCGAAGTCAGTAACACAAGCAACCCAATGTTCTTTATCCACACAATAAGGAAAGAAAGCCTGAAATATTACAAAGTCAAGAATGATATAAGTCGGCAGTGAATGGCCTGAATTAAACATTAAGCCTTGAAAAAAAACTGAATGTTTATTTACCCATTTGGCTGTGCTTAGATCACGGGGCAAATAGGAAAGTCGGATGTACTGACTTCGAAACCCGTTTTTACGGACAATTGCCTGAAATTTGAGAACAACTCAACTATCAAACTTCTTTGTAATTTCAAAAACAAAAAAACAAGCAGATGGGTTTGAATAAGGAAGATGAATACACTTATTATTGTTGGAAAATACACAACACTTGGGTTTGCTAGCGTTGTACGAACACCAACAACATCAATAACCATATCCATGAGCCAATTTCCAGGCAGCAAGGTGTGCAACCCGTCTTTGGTTACTTGCAGCCAATCGGTGTCTACAACGACCTCACTGATGATGCACATGTCGTAATTAGAAACCACAGAACAACAAAGAGTGGATAAAAAACAGAAGTTTTAAAAAAGTTGTATGGTCAGTTAGAACATACTGTTTATCTCCTGCATTTTCCCTAATATAGTTGATCAACTGTAAATCTGTGCTTTCAAGTTGTGGCACTGGATTACTGCGAAAAAGGGAAAATAAAAGCCCATTGATTAACGGGGGAAACAGAAAAAGGAAAAACGGAAAACAGTACAATGTTAAAATTTCAAGGCTTACCAAATCTGACTGCCATGATTGTAAGCCTTTGCTGCTGCAATCACATCATCAGATAAAGAGTTGTGTTGGCAAGTTATAATTTCATTGCAAACCTTCACAATGTAACGTTTTACATCAACTCTCTGAAAAATATCAACAACAGAAATCAACATCAGTGTCCACAAAAGCTAATTAATGCATCTGCATCGCTACTAGCCTACTACTGCAATGAGACTTAGTTAGAAATACCAGATAGAAACTTACTTCCTTCATGCCCACCTTTGAACCAAAGCGTGCCTTAACACCGTTATACATCTCCATATGACGCATGAGGTAGATTCCAGTATCACACTCCACTTCTATGTCACAGTGCGGGAGATACAAAGTAGGCGTCAAAAGCCATGCAGCCGCCAGTTTTGGAATCCTACTTTCAAGCGTAAGCAACAAGTTCACCTGATAAAGGAAAAGTAATATATTGTAAATAATCTCTCACAAAGATTAGACGAAAATAACTCACTTTATTGCCAAAAGATTTGAAGACATACCACAGGTTTAACTTGGCGATAATAGTCAGTTGACGAAGGCATCAAGTGCATCACATCTAGCACATCCTTGTCAACATAGTAACAGAAAAGAAGTGGCTTGGGAGTAACAATAGGAATCAAAACCTGGACGACAATGAAAACAAACACAACAATAAATTTCTGTTGAGTAATCTGTTGTTTGTCTTCAGTTTAGATCATTTCATCTCAGTTTACACATTGTAATGTAAGAATCTTCAAGGACTCACCAACTTCACGTCTTCAAAGTTGAGATCCAATGCTGCAATCTGTTCAGTACATTAGGTGACCCATATTAGTGAAACAATCATGTAATAATTGGATTCTTATTTAATGCATGTACAATGTTGTTTAATGAATATAGAGTGCTGTTTAATGCATCTATAAGGTTACTTCATGATTTCACAGGTCTGAACAATTACAGAACTTTAAATGAGAAACTTACGTCAGTTGTATCTGTTAGAAATAGACGGCAGGGGGATTTACGATTTCTGTATTTGTTTAGCTCATTCAAATGATCACACCATATAGAAATGACATCTGGATGAACTTGACCACCAAGAAGCAAACTCTTCATATGACTTCGTGTGAGAGTCTTGCCCGCATGGCAATACAAAACCTCCCTATACAGATATGAAAGCACGAAACGTTAGTGTCAGACAAATAAGATATAATACATATATGCTGAATCAGATTAAAAAATATAAGACTGATACGTACTCTTCAACTAAATCATTGGAAAATGCATAGTCTCCCACCAGTCTTTCCAACTGAGTCAACCCACGAACCATGTCCACATTCCTGATAAAGAAAGGCGACCGGTAAACATCAGCAACCTCAACAGACCTCTTAGGTTGCACCCGCTTAGCTTGCACAGTCTCAGCAGGTAAGACAAGACATCTTTTAGCAGCCATCTGCCGAGTCTCCATTGTATACTCTGTGGGGGCAGTTGGGGGCTCTTCTACTGGTGAATCCAATGCATCTTGAGAGGATGTAACAACAGGAGATGGTTCTTGAGGGGATAGTTGAGACGAAATCAGAATTGGCGATATTGGGTCTGATGTGCTTGCATGAATAATAGGTGGCGTAGTTGATGTGCTTGCATGGGGTACAGTTAAATGCATGTCCTGCATCCTCGACTCAAGGAACTCTTGAGGGGTATAAAATGCATCATCACCACTAAAAAGGCTGAAAGATGGTCCTTCGAGAAGCGCTTTTTCCTTTGCCTTTTTTTTCCTTCAAATCTTCATGGTGCGATTCAAAAACTTTGCCGACATGGTCATATGCATCATTAAGGAGTCCTTCTAATTCAGCCATGACAGACGGATCGGCTAAAAATTCATCATCTACAGAACGCCCATTGAATTCCCTCTGATTCAACTCCCCTTCATCCTTATTCAGCAGCTCCTCCACTGCCCCCTCATCCTTCTTCAGCTCCTCCTCTTCCCCCTTATCCTTCTCCAGCTCCTCCCCCACTTCCCCCACCTCCTTTCTCTTCTTTATTTCATTGTCATTGTCATCATCCACCACCTGATCACCTGATCCAGCAGCATCAGTACCAACCTTATCACCTTGCCTTTCACCTTCTTCTCTACTTTGCTGTGAAAGGGAGAAGCCTTCAAACAAGGACTCTGCCAAATTTGACATTTGGGCGACAACTGGGAAACCAGAAACCTTACACTCAGGTTTTTTAACTGCTTTGGTGAACTCACCATAAGCATCTGCAAGTCGAATAGCTGTCTCTGCCAAATACTTGATGGATTATTTCTTATCATCAAGCAGTTCAGCTTCAACTTCTGTTTCAGCTTGAGGTTGAGGCTCGTCTTGAGGTTCATTTTCAGGTTGAGGTTGAGGCTTGTGTTGAGCCTCAAGTCTAGGTCCAGCATATACAAATAATGGTTCAACAGACCCCTTACCAAAGCCGCCCCCCTTGTGCTTCTCCAACTTCACCCTTTCTCGGATCTTCTCATCCGTCCAATTTGCCCACAATGGAAATGATCTCGCCACTATTCTCGTCATGAAAACGACTCGATCCAAGTACATCATTTGGAAAATCAGAATTGGCCCCTTAAAATAAGCCTTAGGGTAGGTAGCTATAGCCGCCTTCCAGGACATTACATTGTCAATCATATTTGACCGTGCAAATTTGCACCAATTCATGGAAGGGACATCAGCAAGATTTGAGATGCAGCCTAAGATTCGAGGGCTCGGATGATCACCTACTACCCCAATCAACAGGACGTTGACGATATAGATGAGGAAATTCCTCTTGAAATCGTCTCCGCCATCACGTTGCCCCATCATCTTTTCCAGGAGCTCTTTTTTCGTAATATCGGCTGTTGGGAATTGATCTCTATAATGCTTCACAGCCTCTGTGTACTCTTTGTCTTTAGAAAACATCCCGGCTGGAACAACATCAATACCTCCCATAGGAAGTCCCGTTGCAACATGGACATCCTCATCTGATATCACCAACTTGTGGTCCATCAATGAACAGTTGAAAGGGTTAAAGTTTTCGACAATCCATCAGGCCAAATGGCCATTGATTTCTTCGGACTGAAGTTGCAAAAGACCTCCGAACCCCATACTTTTTATGGCTTCAATTTGCTGTTCAGAGGGGTCCATCTTGAACAGATTAGTGATCAATGAAGGACTCATACGGGTCAACAGAGGCTTGTACTGATCAGACCTAACCCGCGTTTTGGCAGGAACATAACTGCTATCGGGAGCCTTCCTCTTGTTCTTGGTAGGTTGACATGGGTGGATTGGGTCTGCTCCTGCTGCTGTTTTACCGCTTCTCATTTGTTTGGCAGCAACATTACTGCTGCTGTCAGGAGCCTTTCGCTTGTTCTTGCTAGGCTGAGGATTTGATATTTGGTCTGCTGCTGCAACTGCTGTACTGCTTGTGCAGGGAGGATTATCTGCATAAGAGATAAGTACAAAATTACTAATGTGATCAAAATTCCATGCACATATGAGTAGCAACCAACAAAAAAAACTGATGAAAAAAGCAGAAAGCATTAGCTTAGTATTAAACCCCAGTTTCAGTTATCACGGCCTAATCTCGCTAAATGCAGTCGAGGTAAAAAGCAATCATACTAAACCCCAAAACTTTTATAACATTAACCCTTTCACCAATCCCTAATTCTTCAGCAATTCAATGAACCCTCCTCCCCATTTCCAACGCACCCGTCTCAGCACAAGCCTTCAAAGCTACTACAAAACTAATTGGATCAGAAGAAGTAGAGTTGGGTACTGCACATGAATTGTTTTTTATGCAACTACGAAGCTACTTCATGCATTAGTAAAGGTAAATGCTCACCATTGGTGTCAGTAGAAGGCAGATTTGATGTCATTTCCTTGGTTACTGCTTCTTGGATACGTGGACTTATTCGACGAGGTCTTTGTTCTGGTGTAACACCCTTGGCAGAAGTACCTGTGAAAGTAAATAGTATCCGGGAGGCAGCTTGTTTAATGCATATATAGTGTTAATTGAACATGTCAACATGAAACAATGGAAACTAAATGTTTGATAAAATATGGAAAGGCAACATAGAAAAAAGGTGAAGAAGCTACACAGAGTTTCATACTAAACGTACTTTGATCAACGGCATCATTTATGGTTGGATTTCTTGGTTTTGTTGGGAAATAATCTTTCACCGATCTACCTCCTCGTATTGGTAATTTTTTGACTGGTGATTTTTTGTTCATTGCAACAGTTTTTCGCCTCATATCTGTAAATGCGTTGAGTGATTTTAACACGGCTACAAGTATTAATTTCAGTAAATGCAGAATTTGGCGCATTAAAACCTAAGCCGAATTTATGCTAAGGGAACCTTATTTGATGCACATTGGACCCTATTTGACGCACACTCAACCTTACTCCATGCATGTTCACAGGACGGGTAACGTAAATAAGTACTTGAACAATATAAATTATGAGTTTTGCAATCAGAACAAAAATGCAGAACTAACAAAACTTAAGCAACATATAAACTATGAATTTCAATGCAAATGAGTTCAATGCATAGTCTTCACTGAGCATCAAAACATTCATCCAGACATAACCTTATTCCATGCGCATAGAACCTTATTTGATGCAGGCTCAACCTTATTTGATGCTCGCTGAACCTTATTCCATGCATGTTCACAGCACGGATAACCTAAACCCTAAGCCTAATTAACTAAAAATAACTGACTAAATAAGTTCAATTCATAGTTTTGACTCTTGAACCTAAAACCTAAGCCTAATTAACTAAAAATAACTGAGTAAATAAGTTCAATTCATAGTTTTGACTCTTGAACCTAAAACCTAAGCCTAATCTGATGTTACTGCGACACAATCTGATGATCATGATCATGCTAACACATATAACTGAGCAAGAATTGAAACATGTACAAATTTGATTGAAAATTAATTTAATGCGACACAATCTGATGATCATGTTAACACATATCAGAAAAAAAAACCTAAAACTATAACTAACATCCGAAATCATCATCAAATTAGGGTTACAGCGAATTAGGGACAAACTATCACCGATAAAATACATATAACAATGAGTGAAATACATATAAGAAAACAAATAGAGTGAAATCGAAAGTAAATAAAGAAAGAGATTACCTTAATTTGTCACGAAAATGCTGAGGGAGATGATGGCGAAGTAGAGGGAGAAAAGAAGATCAGTGAGAAAGCGAAAAGTTAATTTGTCACGAAAATGCTGAGGGAGATGATGGCGAAGTAGAGGGAGAAAAGAAGATCAGTGAGAAAGCGAAAAGGCGGAAATGAAAGAGATTGTAGGATTTGCAAATGGCGTTCACACTTCAGCGCGTAAGAGTGTAAAACCAATTTCCTTTTTTTTTTAAATAAAAAAGAAAGAAAAGCCACTGTGAATCGAACCCAAGATGTCCAGGTTTGAAATACGAAATTCAAACCAACTGAGATACAAGCTTACTAATGCTACATAAAGAAAAGAATAAATAAGAATGTTTAGTTATTGTATAGTTTTTTTTAGGTGCGGTAATTGAAAACATGGGGCCGGGTATTCCTAAAACGGGACGGGAAAGGGTTTAGGGTTGGATTAGGACGATCCGCTACCGCCGATCCCCCTAATCCACCCCTAAACCCTTCCCTTGCTTCAAATACGAACGACAATAAAACAAAAAGACACCCTAGATGGGGACGGGTGAACCCTTTTTTGGGGGACAGGTGTAAAACATGGGGCCGGGTATTCCTAAAACGGGACGGGAAAGGGTTTAGGGTTGGATTAGGAGGATCCGCTACCGCGGATCCCCCTAATCCAACCCTAAACCCTTCCCTTGTTGACGGGACGGGAATGGTTTAGGGTTGGATTAGGACGATCCGCTACCGCGGATCCCCCTAATCCAACCCTAAACCCTTCCCTTGCTTCAAATACGAACAACAATAAAACAAAAAGACACCCTAGATGCGGACGGGTGAACCCTTTTTTGGGGGACAGGTGTAAAACGTGGGGCCGGGTATTCCTAAAACGGGACGGGAAAGGGTTTAGGGTTGGATTAGGAGGATCCGCTACCGCGGATCCCCCTAATCCAACCCTAAACCCTTACCTTGTTGACGGGACGGGAATGGTTTAGGGTTGGATTAGGGGGATCCGCTACCGCGGATCCCCCTAATCCAACCCTAAACCCTTCCCTTGCTTCAAATACGAACGACAATAAAACAAAAAGACACCCTAGATGGGGACGGGTGAACCCTTTTTTGGGGGACAGGTGTAAAACATGGGGCCGGGTATTCCTAAAACGGGACGGGAAAGGGTTTAGGGTTGGATTAGGAGGATCCGCTACCGCGGATCCCCCTAATCCAACCCTAAACCCTTCCCTTGCTTCAAATACGAACGACAATAAAACAAAAAGACACCCTAGATGGGGACAGGTGAACCCTTTTTGGGGGGACGGGTGAAAAACATGGGGCCGGGTATTCGTAAAACGGGACGGGAAAGGGTTTAGGGTTGCATTAGGACGATCCGCTACCGCGGATCCCCCTAATCCAACCCTAAACCCTTCCCTTGCTTCAAATACGAACGACAATAAAACAAAAAGACACCCTAGATGGGGACGGGTGAACCCTTTTTTGGGGGACAGGTGTAAAACGTGGGGCCGGGTATTCCTAAAACGGGACGGGAAACGGTTTAGGGTTGGATTAGGAGGATCCGCTACCGCGGATCCCCCTAATCCAACCCTAAACCCTTACCTTGTTGACGGGACGGGAATGGTTTAGGGTTGGATTAGGGGGATCCGCTACCGCGGATCCCCCTAATCCAACCCTAAACACTTCCCTTGCTTCAAATACGAACGACAATAAAACAAAAAGACACCCTAGATGGGGACGGGTGAACCCTTTTTGGGGGGACGGGTGAAAAACATGGGGCCGGGTATTCCTAAAACGGGACGGGAAAGGGTTTAGGGTTGGATTAGGACGATCCGCTACCGCGGATCCCCCTAATCCAACCCTAAACCCTTCCTTTGTTGACGGGACGGGAATGGTTTAGGGTTGGATTAGGAGGATCCGCTACCGCGGATCCCCCTAATCCAACCCTAAACCCTTCCCTTGATTCAAATACGAACGACAATAAAACAAAAAGACACCCTAGATGGGGACGGGTGAACCCTTTTTTGGGGGACGGGTGAAAAACATGGGGCCGGGTATTTCTAAAACGGGACGAGAAAGGGTTTAGGGTTGGATTATCATTTTTGTATAATTTTATCCTTTGTGTACATCTATGGTTTTATTTACCTATGAAAGTGAATAGTATTCGGGAGGCAGCTTGTTTAATGCATATGTAGTGTTATTTCATGCACGCAGACATGTTTTTGATGCAAGCAGAAGGCCACTATAATGAAGTGACCGCTTTTTCACCTATTAAACATGTACGTTAACAATTGAACATCTGAACACAAAACAAAGTTCTAAGGGTTTAAACACAACGAGCTACATACATAATTTTTACAACCCAAAACAAATTTGGATGCCTAGTTTGATCAACGTCCAATAAATTTTGATGTGTTAGGTTGTTTTTGAGGATGGTACTTCAACATCTTATGCCCTTGCTGGTTCACAAGATAGGGGTAAAATGCTCATTGCTCCTGGAGTAGATGTTTACAAAGCCCAAATTGTTGGCATTCATCAGAGGCCTGCAACAAACGTCCAAATTGGCAAAGAAAGGCAAAGGAAACAACTAAATTCAATAGTGATGTACATGTTTGTTTACATCACATCAAATTTATAGTTTACATCAATACTCCAACTCAGCGAACTTAGGAGGAAAATATAGTCTTAACCGATATAACGCAATATTTGCGAAGTTATCTAGCATAGCATATCTAGCTGGGTCTTTTCCAAAGACTGTATGAACTCCTTAACTTGTGTCATTTCATCAGGTTTGAGCTCACGAAGGTGTTCTTGTTGGAACGGATTTTGTAGTTGACGGTAATGTACGAGAGTCTCAGCTTCATCCATTGTACGCTCGAAACACGTGCACCTTTTGTATATGATTCTGCCACCCCTACGAATAATACGGACACCGTTGATGTCGTTTTGGCGCAGGAAGAGACTATATGCCGATTTAAGGAGTGGCGCACGTGGATGGAAAAGAAAATACTGACACCATCTTTTGCAAACCATGACCATCTTTGATTTGTCGCGATTACTAAGTAGCTCAAATATCTTAGTAACTAAGTCTTCATCATTGAAAACACAGTCTTTTGGTCCTTGGTTACGGTAGCTAGTGAACTCGACGTTCGCTAATGGCTGTAACGGGAAACTGATATTCTGTTTGTTGGAATTAATGAAATCCTCGTAATCTGCTGCGACATCATTGACTACCCACCCCTTGCACCAATCGGCGATGATCATTCTGTTTTCGGGCATTAACCTGAAAAAATAAATCAAACAGAAGAGTTTTGCAATCAGAACAATATAAATTATGAGTTTTGCAATCAGAACAAAAATGCAGAACTAACAAAACTGTAAGCAACATATAAACTATGAATTTCAATGCAAATGAGTTCAATGCATAGTCTTCACTGAGCATCAAAACATTCGTGCAAACAGAACCTTATTCCATGCGCACAGAACCTTATTTGATGCAGGCTCAACCTTATTTGATGCTCGCTGAACCTTATTCCATGCATGTTCACAGCACGGATAACCTAAAACGTAAGCCTACTTAACTAAAAATAACTGACTAAATAAGTTCAATTCATAGTTTTGACTCTTGAACCTAAAACCTAAGCCTAATTAACTAAAAATAACTGAGTAAATAAGTTCAATTCATAGTTTTGACTCTTGAACCTAAAACCTAAGCCTAATCTGATGTTACTGCGACACAATCTGATGATCATGATCATGCTAACACATATAACTGAGCAAGAATTGAAACATGTACAAAAGGTCAGCAACCATAGCAAACAATTCGGTATAAACAGCGAAGAGTAGCAAGACAGTGAACTTATCAAACCACATGAACGTCGAGTAGTTTGCCTAGTTACTTACTCCCGTCTTTTTCATTGAATACTTCAACAGTTCAACTCAAACAATACTTGCACCGGAGGTAAATAAAAGATCGAAGAGCGTAAGTGGAAAAAGCACAATGAAAATACAGATTGTCACCTCTATCTGTGACACACAAGAAGTCGCGACACAATGTTTAGCCAGGGCTTGACTATCGACAGATTTGAAAACAATTGCAAACTTTAGCACTGATGGAAATACAGATTTCCTAACTTGGGTTTTATATCCCTAATTTACTACCTGTATCCTGAAATACAAAATAGCGGCAATGTAGAACAAAAACAAAAACAGTATCCAGTATCTGAAGCAAATTCACCAACACAGGTCAGCAACCATAGCAAACAATACGGTATAAACAGCGAAGAGTAGCAAGACAGTGAACTTATCAAACCACATGAACGTCGAGTAGTTTGCCTAGTTACTTACTCCCGTCTTTTTCATTGAATACTTCAATAGTTCAACTTAAACAATACTTGCACTGACTCGAGTAAATACTACCAGATAAATCAGAAACAATTTATAGAAAATCAAAGCCTGAAGACAAGTTTTATGATGATTATTTCAAATTTCATATTGAATCTTACATTTCACGTACTAAGAATCAAATGGCATTATAAAGCAGCGGAGAAAACATAAATTATAACAAATATAAAAATACAACCCTAATCAAACAAATTTATATGATTAAATTCATAAAATTTGGGAATTAATGAGAAATTGGGGAAATTGATAAATTACCTACACAAGGAAATCGTAGTTGAAATCAGCCACCAATTAGGGGAAAATATGGAGTATAATCGCCAGTACTTGAATCCGTAGAAATGCTCGGTGAAAGGAGCGAAAATGGAGTGAGCGAATTGAAGAAGATGAACGGTTTTCAACGGTTATGGAAGACAGAGGAAAACAAAGTGAAAGTAAAGAATTGGGGGGGTCTGATAGTTTGGTTGGATTTCGCGACAAAATCCAGAACGTCCAATTTGAGTTTGATCTAATGGTTATTAGGAGGTTCTCATGGTTCTCATTATCTCCCTAGTTCTCATTCGATCCCGAATCTATATATACATATATATATATATACATATATATATATATACATATATATATATATACATATATATATATACATATATATATATACATATATATATATATACATATATATATATATACATATATATATATATATACATATATATATATACATATATATATATATACATATATATATATATACATATATATATATATACATATATATATATATATACATATATATATATATATACATATATATATATATACATATATATATATATACATATATATATATATGGTTGGAGATCTGTGTTGTATGAGACTTATATTGAATGTTGATTGAGATGTATGATTTTCAAGTATTGAGAACATGAAAATTGGAATGTGATTTTTGAAATATAAGCTTGACTTGTATGATGATGTGCATTAGACGAATACGACTGATCTTAAAAAGCTGATTGATCTGAATGAGTGAACTGAAATTTTCAGAGAATGGTTGTATATTTATTGAACAATAATTTGGAGTGATATGATCCTATGATTTTGGTGTTTTGAAATGTCTATATGATATCTGGTCACTAAATGACTATCGCAACTATGTAATTTATTGTTTTGCATTGGATAAGAATGATCAGATTTATATGTTATATTAATCTATGTCTGGTGAGATGAATGCGGCTATATGATCCCTGTACCCTTAGGTAGAGATATAATATAGTGATATGTGTAATGAATTGATAATAAGTAGCACCTTCGTGATTTCTAGGATATATTTACGTACTTAAATCTGCTGTGTTTATTGCGATGGTAGAAACTAATGCATTGTTTATACTTATATAATTATTAAGTTATTTAATTGATTATACTCTTCAGTTTCACAATCTTTACCGCTTTCTGGATGACAATTTTAGTTGGAAATGATGAATAATTACTAATATGGTGCAATGTGATTTCAATGCTTCAAATGACATGTTCACACGTTCTAGAGAAGGAATGATTATGTTTAAATGTGATAATGTGAAGCAATTTTTTTTTAAGAAACCAAAATTTGTAATAAATTTTCAGAATTTTACCTTGTTTGTACGAACTACCATTTAAAATGTGTTCTCTATATGAATGTGAAAATTTTACGTGTCATAACCTTCTGTTTTAGCTTTCCAATGCTTTTGGTTTCATGTTAATACAAATTATATTTTGAGAGAAATAAATATTTTAGTCGACAGTGGTCAGATTGTCACTGCACAATTCTGTTTTGACCCATCTTTTTGGAAAAGAAACCATTTAAAATGTAATTATTGTTTGTGCATAATTCCAACTCCACTGTCTGGAATATTCATTCATATTTTCAAAATGATAAGCCACGTAAAATGTTAATGATTAGTTATTTAAGTGTGATTTTTGCACGTTGCCTGATTTTCTGTCAAATTGCTGTAAAGTTTCTGTCCAGACCAACCGAGTTGTAAAAATTTGTTATAAATAATTTCCTTAAGTCTTGCATTTGATTCTTCTACCTCTGATTAGTGAATTCATTATATTTCCCAAAAACTATAATGGTTCACAAAATGGATGAACGGTTATTTAATTACGATTTTTGGAAGTTGCTACGTGATGTATGATTGTTGAAACGGTAAATTTTTAAATATCAAAGTTTAATCTAATATGGATTATGTGATGTAACCATGTAATATTCTGATATGACTTAAATGGCATGAACAGTACGCATATGATTTGGATATGAACCTTACTATATAATAATATAACCTTAATTATTTTGGTGAGTTTTACATAAAGTTAAATTTCATTTATACCGACGCTCTTGTTATGCTACAAGGTGAACTACGTGTTGTTATGTTTAAATCTGATTACTATATATTGAATTAGTAACATGGTTGACATGTGAATTGTAGGAATGCTAGATTTGTATTCGATCTTTAACTTGTAAAATCGTCAGTGATTCGTGTTTATAAATTGCCATTAATTACAACTTCATATTTATTATTGTGTTACCCTACTCAACCGCGAGGTTGACAGTGTATTCGTGTGCACCTACGATGATCCGGAATGGGGAGTAGATTTTACAGGTCAGAGACAGATGGACTAGGAGCTTGGGTATGGAGAGAGACGTGGCTTTGACCTACTTAGAATTAGCTCACTTACTTAGATTTTATCAGTTGTACTTTTCTACGCGCAGTACTTTGATACCAAAAGTTTAAATTATATCAGTTTTATATAAAGTACTTTGGTTTGTTTTACTTTGTTATTCACTACCTCGGACATTCCGAGATGGTAACAGCTCTATTTGTTTGAGAATGTCTTGCTAATGGCTCCTAAATAAATGGGGGTGTTACAGAGTAGTCGTCAGTTGTGCTTTTATCTTCTATGTAATCTCTGTAATAACAAAAGTTTAAATTCTATCGGTTTTATATAAAGTACTTTGTATTGTTTTACTTTGTTATTCACTACCTCGGGTTTTTCCGAGATGGTAACGGCTCTATTTACTCGAGAATGTCTTGCTAAAGGCTTTTGAATAAATGGGGGCGTTACAGTACCTTTATTGGTTGTATGTGATCATACATAGTAGCCATGTCTCTTAAGAATGAGAGTACTCAAGCCTTCCTCTCAAAAACCTGTCTTCTAATATGCAAAACAACACTAGAAGAAAAGGTAAGTAACGGTCTTAAGGAACCGAAGTTCCTTAAGACAAGGAAAAATAAACTAAAAACTTACAAACAAAATTATACCGTCTCCCCGGCAACGACGCCAAAATTTGACACCCGTCGTTGAGGGGTGCCAAAGATAAGATTTATAAAAACCTCAGCTTAAACTAGATAGAGTAAGTCAAGGGTCGAACCACAAGGAGACAAGGTTAATACTGTTTGTGAATTTAAAGTCTATTAAAAGTAACAAAAAAGGGGGGTTTTGATTGATGATTGAGACTAAAAACTAAGATAGCAAATTAAACAAGAATACTAAATAAAAGAAAAAGGATGATTAGGAACTTCGGTTCCCCATGGCTAGGGCAAGTCAACAAAGGGTAAACAATCAATTAACACAATCCTAAGGAACAAAGAATAAACCTTTAGGTCAATATTCTACCCAATCCTTACGGTCTTAGGGTTCCTAGTAAAGCACTAAACTTTCGTTCATAGGGCAATCCCAAAGTTGTTGTTATACTAATTCTAACAATCTTTCAATCTTAAAGAATTAGTTCACCAACAACAATGGGGATTTTTATACTAATCATATAAAACCATTAAATCCGAGGTTTAGCCATGGTTCCCCTAATTCCTAATCAAAAGAATTAGCGATGCATAATCAAGAAACTAATACTAGCAATATTGAAGAATAACAAGCAAGATAACATAATTGAAGATGGGGATTCAAGAGGGCGAAACACAAATTGAAAAACAATAATAAGAAGAACAATGAAATTGAATAACAAAGAAAGATTAAATTGCATAAAACTTACAAACCAATTGGAAATTAAGAACAAATCTGAAAACTTTGAATTCTTCTCTCTAAACTAAGGTGTTTTTACTAACTGTGACTGCTTAACCTAATTACCATAAGTAAGCATTCTTAAATAGTCTTAAAATTACAAGATTAAAAGAAATAAAACCGAAGGAAAACAGCGGAACGCGTCGACTGGTCGACCGACCGGGTTCAGTGGTCGGTCGACCTCAGATGCTGTACTCGGGCCTTTCTGGAACTGTGCGCTGGTCGGTCGACCTGTTAGGTAGGTCGGTCGACCACTTTCTGTGTATTCCAGCCTTAAATTGGCTTGCACGCATCTCTAGGCTCATTAATCTGGATCCTTACTTCGTGCAAATCCTTAGAATGCCTTCCGGAGGACGATTAAAGCTTGATTTTGCTCACTTCCGCTTGTTCCTACATTTAAAACATAGAAATGCCAAAGTAAACCGTTTCGGGAGGAAAAGTAACTAAAAGCTACAAATATGCATAGAAATACGTGCTGAAACTATAAATAAAATGTATAGTAAATGCACGTATCACCTCTCTTTAAGAATTTCAAACGATCATCTCGAAGCCTTCCTCAACTCGTATCAAGGTAAATTTTATATTTTCGGAATCCTCTCGAGATTTGCAATATTTCTATAACTTTCAATTTCAGTTTCGTCGAGTTCCGTTTTTGGGCTGTTTTGCCCTAATTCGTGTTTAAGCACTTAATAACCGTTTTTATGGTTGTAGGAGTTGGATTAGAGGATCCCGAGGTCGACTCATACGTGGTGGAGGAAGACTTTGGAGCTTAAACAGCTTAAAGGTGACTATTATGAGTACCTCGACCTATATTGTTAAATTAGCACATTTATGTGGTTTTTGTGATGTTCTTTCTGAAATTTTGAGTTTATATTGAAGTGTGAATATAGGAGCATGTTAGGATTTCGTTTTATATGTTCAACATATGATTTAATTAGTGTTTATGATGTTTCATATGCCTCACATGCGTATTTTCAGTTTTTGAGAAATTGTGACCTTAAAAAGTGTTCCTTTTGATTCTTAAGTGGTGTTTGTTGTTGAATATGGTTGTTAATATGCTAGGTAAACATTTATTATTGAAATTTACGAGTCTTGTATTTATTGTTAAAGATTTGCGATGTAACTACTCTTATCGAATTTTGCGAAATTTCGTATCAGGGACTCTGAGCCGGCAGGCTGACCGGCAGCCGGTCGGCCGACTCAGAGGTCGTCTTCTTGTTTTCTGAGAAATTTAGGAAATGTGTGTAGGGCTATGAGCCGGGTGGCCGGCCGCCGGTCCACCGGCTTAGAGTCCCTATTGGTTGTATATTTTCGAGGAAAGAAGCTAGGGAATGGATTCCTAGCCGGTAGGCCGGGGGCCGGTCGGCCGGCTAAGAATCCATCCTCCATTTGGTAAAATTGTAGAAGTGTTAAGGGAATAGGATTCCCAGCCGGGTGGCCGGCAGCCGGTCCACCGGCTGAGGATCCTATCTCTTGGTTTTGAAATGTTGGCTGCAGATTGGGAAGGGGACTCCCAGCTAGCTGACCGTTGGACGGTCTGGCACCGGCTAAAAGCCCCTGTTCTCATAAAATCGTCTTTAATTTTTTATTGGGTTGTCTGATTTGCTTGAGACTTATTCCGTATGCTTCCTATGTGTGTTTGAGGTCCCCGGAGTTTGGGCGGCACTATATTGGCTTCGGGAATGGAGTGAGGATAGAGACCCCCCGGTCGGGCAACCAAAAGGGAAACTGGCTCTCCCTCAACTTAATTCCTGGGGTCAATTAAGTGTTGTTTAGAGGTCAGTAAAGTTAGGACTAAGGACTTGGTTGTAGTACATATCGGGATTTGTCTGAGTTAGGACCGCTAGAGTACGATACGTACTGATGTCTGATGCGTGTCAAGGTATGATCTGAGTTGGGATCCTCTAGTTTGACATGTGAGTGTTTGTGGCATGGCGGACATGTCTGAGTTGGGTCCTCTAGACCGTCACGTGTATGGATGATGCGGTAGGAGATGTCTGAGTTGGGACCTCTGTCCTTCCGTGAGTTTGTGTGACCGTGGTGAATTGGGTCTGAGTTGGGATTCCGATTCACTACGAAGGGTAATGGTTCTGACTGAGTTGCGTTATGAACCATTATTAGCTGATTGGTATCCATCTGTGCCTGAGTTGCGGCTACGGGTGTATGCTTGCTGATTCGTGTACCAAGTTTACCTGAGTTGGGGGGGTGACTTGGACACTGCTGATTGTGTTTAGTTCTTGCCTGAGTAGCGGTAGGTTCTAGATACTGCTGAATGCATTTTCTTACTTGAGTTAGGGTACAGTGTCAGATGTTGCTGATTGATGGAGTGTTTATATTAGAGTACTGTTATCTTAGTATTGTTCGTCCAAGGCATTGGACGACTCTTACTCTGGTTTCGTTAATGGTTTGGAGTGAAAGACCCCCGGCCGGGTAGCCGGAAGGGAGACCGGCTCTCATTTCAAATAGTTTCCGAAGTTAGTTGAGAGCCTTTACAAAGTATTGCATGTTGATATGAAAGTTGAGATATTGTTTATATATACTTCGCATTTGTTATAAATGTTGGAGTATGTTGGATGCTTTATGTGTTAAGTGTCGTTAACAATAGGTGGCTAGGAGAACTCTAGTCACTCCCCACTGATTGTGGCATATATGTTTTCATGTATGTAGGTACATGACAGGTTGCTGGTGGGTTGTAGGAGGCTAGCGAGCGATGATCCTATAATCGATGACTTACCCGTTATCGTTTAGCTAGACCTAGTTTTTTATATACATTTGAGTGCCTGTAGGGATGTGCCATCCCAGGCTGTTTTTGTACTTATGCCTTTTGTACTTAGCCTGATATACTTATCTATGTTTGGTTCATTTCAGTTGTATAGTTTTGTTTTAATTCACCTCGTTTTATTTTGGCATGTTTGTATGTTTTATTTTTCCGCTGTGCCGAGGGGTTTTACAAAATGCGTGCTAATATGGCCTAAAAAGTCTATATAAAATCCACGCATCAGATCCTCAGTCGGCTGACCGGCAGACGGTTGACCGGTTGAGAGCCATCTATCTTGTTGGAGCTAGTGTCCTTAACAGTTAGTGCGACAACACGTATAAATCTCTTAAAGGAAACCAGGGTATACTTTGTATTTTAGCCAGTTGGTTCACGTTTATCAATTACGGTTGGCTTGCTAGAAAGTTTGACGTTATTGTCATATAGATGGCGGTAATCAACTGGTCCCTAAGAGTCACACCTAAAAGATGAAATCTGAGAGATATGATTAGATGCAAATGTAATTATATTGATACCCTATACGACTAAACGGTTAGCCAAACTAATGATGATATAATTTTTTAATACTGATTAAATAATTTTAGCTAAGACGAGTTAAAATGTTAATTCGTGACTAAATGTAAAATGTTATATTTAATTAGTGTGTAATGAAATCATTTAATAAGGATTAAATGATTCAGTTAAATATAAAAGGATATATTTAATTGTTTAGATTGTAAATATAAGATCTTTATAAGATAAAACATTACACAAGAGAGAGCGATATAACCGATTCTATAAAGATAGAATTTCGGTCTGAGCAATTATTAAGTTGTTCAGTTGTTGTGAAGTGCTGTATGTAGAACCAAATATTGATTTGGGGAATCCTAGTTGATGTCTAATAGCAAGGTTGTTTGCAGCTATAAATAGGACATTCACTCTGCACTTAAAGCGCAAGAGTTACACGACTACTTCTCTCCTCTCTCTCTCTCTCTCTAGCTTTCATCTTACACAAAATTATAGGTAATTTTGCAATTTCTAGCTCAAGAAAGGGTATTTCTCAGGACAACTTGGGTGCAACGATTAGGAGGATATCTGTTTTGATATCTGATCTTAGGCCTTTGCAAGGATAGAAGGTTAATTCTTAATCCCAATCTTTGTATCTTGTTCTTCGTTTATGACCATAAATCGTAGATTATAAATTTGTTATAATCCTGCATATAAAGTATTGGGAATATATACGGATATTTTCCCACAGTCATTACTTCTATTCGCCTACCGAACACCGCGTTTTTGTTGCGGCTAGTGCGAAGTTCTTAAAGAAAGAGTTTCTCGAGAAAAAATAGACAAGTAATAGAACCTTCGATCTGTCGGAGGTTCAAGAACCAACTACTGAGCAACCAATGGAGGAAATCATTCCTTCATCTTCTGCTGCAGTCAGTGTTCTTGAGGAACCCAGATGGTCGGGTAGACACTCCATTCCTCCAGATAGATACATCGGTATGATCAAGGAACTTGACCGAGTTGACGTTTTTCTCTTAGACAGTAACGAACCCGTTACCTATAAAGGTGCCATGACCTTTTCCGACTCAAAGCTATGGCTTACTGCCATGCAATCCGAAATGGACTCCATGTACGAGAATGACGTATGGGAGTTGGTTGATTTGCCTGATAAGGTACGACCTCTTCAGTGCAAATGGCTTTATAAGATAAAGCGCTCCATCGAGGGACAACCAGACACCTATAAGGCACAACTAGTGGCAAAAGGTTTCACTCAAGTGCAATGATTGCACTATGATGAGATTTTTGCACTCGTAGTCATATTGCGTTCCATTCGGATTATCTTAGTGATTGCTGCATTTCATGACTATGAAATATGGCAAATGGATTTGAAAACCGCCTTCTTAAACGTTTATTTGGAGGACTTGTACTTGGTACAACGCGAAGGTTTCAAAAATCCTAAAAATCCTAAGAAAGTGTGCAAGCTTAAGCGTTCCATTTATGGACTTAAGCAAGCATCTAGGAGTTGGAATCATCGCTTCGACCAAGTGATAAAAAAATAATGGTTTTATTTGATCAGTCGAAGAACCATGCTTATATATCAAGTCGAGTGGGAGCAAGATCGTCTTTCTGGTGTTCTATGTCGACGATATACTCTTGATCGGAAATGGCATCCCTCTCTTATATTCGGTTAAAGTATGGTTAAAGAACCATTTCCAGATGAAAGATCTGGGTGAGGCACAATGTATATTGGGGATCCGTATCTATAGAGATAGATCATGACGGATGTTATCACTGAGTCAGGAGTCTTATATAGATAAGATTCTTTGACAGATTCAGCATGACCAACTCCAAAAAGGGGTTACTTCTGATGATCTCGGGGATGCATTTGAGTAAGACTCAGGCACCTAAGACACCGGAAGAGGTCAAGCGCATGAGTCGCATTCCTTATGTGTCAGCTATAGGATCGATCATGTATGCCATGATATGCACACGTCCAGACGTGGCATATGCTTTGAGTATGACGAGTCGGTACCAAGACAATCCAGGTAAACCACACTGGATGGCTGTGAAAAACATTATTAAGTACCTACGGAGGACTAAAGATTGGGTATTGAATTATGGTGGAGGCAATGAGCTTTGCGGAAACGGTTACGCAAATGCTAGCTTCCAAACTGATCGAGATGACTCGAAATCTCAGTCTGGATTCGTTTTTACTCTTAATGGCGCTGGTGTCAGTTGGAAAAGCTCCAAGCAGAGTGTTATTGCAGATTCTACTACTGAGTAAAAGGAGATAGTGATAGAAAAGATTGCGACGGATGACAACATCGCAGATCCTCTCACTAAGCCATTAAGACATGATAAACATGAAGGGCACGTTATTTCAATGGGAATTAAACGTGTTCCTGAGTTGTATTAGTACTTTTTGTGAATTGGATATTGTATCTATTTCATATACTATTTATAACACCATCGATTTTGTTTTATATATATATTTTTTCATGTGGATTGTACTGACAACATTGAACACCACAAAGTGAACTGAATTACATTATATTTGTTTTAGTCCGTAATCGCCTACACGAGCTGATAACTCTGGCAATTATTTTGTGACGTCGATTGATGGTGGGTTCAATAAACCATAAGTCAAACCGTTGACTGATCGATTACAGATACGAGATTATAATGATAACTCGTAGGACAATTTTCGTGACGACGCAATGGAGTCCTAAATGTTACTAAACACTCAGTGCTGGGTCGTGGATAGGACGTCCATCGTGTTCCTTGAGTCGATTCTTTGACTGTCGACTGTTTCTTGACATAAAGGGCGGTTTTGGGTGACTTTGATTTCTTTCTCACTAGCTGACCGTAACTGGGGCTAAGCATATTTTTTTTTGGGTCATTTCATACTGTTCTTACATCTGCAAGATTCGAGTTGAAGGAAATATCCACCCCTTATCAAGTTTTAATATTTCTCAGGGCCACTCGAGGAGTAGTAACTGAAATGCTTGGCCAAGCTCGAATAATGATTCGTTATCAGTTGAGTTACTCTCTAGTCGGGGAAACCACTCTTGATACAGATCGCTTGTAAAATACGACCTTTGTGAATACAGATTTGCAAATTGTTTTACATTGAGTGGGAGAAATTTAATTGGATATGAGAATCGTTTATCGCACATACACTTGTACGGACAAGTGGGAGATTGTTGAAGCTAGTGTCCTCAACAGTTAGTGCGACAACACGTATAAATCTCTTAAAGGCACACATGGTATACTTTGTATTTTAGCCAGTTGATTCACGTTTATCAATAACGGTTGGCTTGCTAGAAAGTTTGACGTTATTGTCATACAGATGGCGGTGATCAACTGGTCCCTAAGAGTAACACCTAAAGGATGGAATCTGAGAGATATGATTAGATGAAAATGTAATCATATTGATACCCTATACAACTAAACGGTTAGTCAAACTAATGATGATATAATTATTTAATACTGATTAAATAATTTTAGCTAAGACGAATTAATATGTTAATTCGTGACTAAATGTAAAATGTTATATTTAATTAGTGTGTAATGAAATCATTTAATAAGGATTAAATGATTCAGTTAAATATAAAAGTTTATATTTAATTGTTTAGATTATAAATATAAGATCTTTATAAGATAAATCATTACACAAGAGAGAGCGATATAACCGATTCTATAAAGATAGAATTTCGGTCTGAGCAATTATTAAGTTGTTCAGTTGTTGTGAAGTGTTGTATGTAGAACCAAATACTGATTTGGGGAATCCTAGTTGATGTCTAATAGCAATGTTGTTTGCAACTATAAATAGGACATTCCGTCTGCACTTAAAGCACACGAGTTACACGACTACTTCCCTCATCTCTCTCTCTCTAGCTTTCATCTTACACAAAATTAAAGGTAATTTTGCAATTTCTAGCTCAGGAAAGGGTATTTCTCAGGACATCTTGGGTGCAACGATTAGGAGGATATCTGTTTTCATATCTGATCTTAGGCCTTTGCAAGGACATAAGGTTAATTCTTGATCCCAATCTTTGTATCCTGTTCTTCGTTTATGACTATAAATTATAAATTTGTTATAATCCTGCATATAAAGAATTGGGAATATATACAGATATTTTGCCACATATCTATGCGAGTAGACGAGACAAGTAGGATGGGGTCCTCAGCCGGGTGGCCGGCAGCCGCTCCACCGGCTGAGAGTCCCATTGTGTGAAATTTAAAGAGCTGACAATTGAGGTGAGGTTGTAAGCCGGTCAGCCGGCACCGATTGACCGGCTGAGAACCTTCCTCCCCTTTTTCTGAAATTTCGATAAAGGTTGAGTGGACTCTCGGCCGGGTACCCGGCAGCCGGTAGGCTGGGACCGGCGGAGAGTTCCTGTTCTATTTTAATGGTGTATAAAGTATGAGTTGCTTATCGTATTCGAGTGATTCATTTTCTATATGGCCCGTATGTGTATAAAGCATTATATGATGACTAGTGAACCATGTTTGACGATGTATGGATATTGAAATGATGCGTATTGAACTATGTCTTAGGTTGGCCTCTGAGTTTAATACGTGAACAAATTGTCGCATATGGGGATATGCCTTAAGCTGGCCTCTGAGTCCGATATGTGTATTTATGTTGTGTCTGAAATATGCCTTAAGTAGGCCTTTAAGCTCAGACATGTTCTATGTGGTCGTGTCAGGACATGCCTTAAGTTGGCCTCTGAGTCTGACAAGTAGAGCAATTGTGCAACGGGGTAGTTACGGTGTTGATGTCGTGCCTGAAGTACATTTGTTGGAATCTAGAGTATGCCTTAAGTTGGCCTCTGAGTCTAGTGTCTTGTGATGTAGTAAAGGAGGATGCCTTGAGCTGGCCTCTGAGTCCTTTACTTATTGAGTGACTTGGATGCTAGTCTATGCCTCGAGTTGACCTCTGAGTCTAGTGTCTTGTTGATTAGCAAAGGAGTATGCCTTAGGTTGGTCTTTGAGTCCTTGCTTGATGAAGTGAATTTGGTATTAGGTTATGCCTTAGGTTGGCCGCTGAACCTTCTACTTGCTGAATGCTATGAGTAGGTTATGTCTTAAGTTGACCGCTGAACCTTAATAGATAGTGAATGTGAATGAATGCTATGAGTAGGTTATGTCTTAATTTGACCGTTGAACCTTCATAGATAATGAATGTGAATGTATGATATGAGTAGGTTATGTCTTAAGTTGACCGCTGAAACTTCATAGATGGTGAATATGCATGTATGCTTATATGAGATTTATATAGGAGTAAAACATGATTTATTGGATGATAGTGAATATAAGATATTGACATATGAGTAGTGTACGTCACATGATGAGATTTATGTTGGAGTATGCATGTTTGATTATATGACTACATGTTATGTATTTGTGACAACAAGTGGCTAGGAGAACCCGTAGTCACTCCCCACTGACTGTGGCGTACATATATATTTCATGTATGTAGGTTGCTGCAGCTGTATCGGGGTTCACGTTGATGCTAGCGAGCGGTTTTTCCTTCATCGTGTTGATTATTACCTTGTCGTTTAGCTAGACCTATTTCGATATTTCAGTTTTGGTGCATGTAGGGATATGTTATCCCGGACTGTGGCTTGTATTTAATACTTAGTATTTATTTATGTTTCATTTCATTCCGCATTTCAGTTGTTTAGTATTACGCCTCGCATGTTGGTTTTATTTCATGAAAAGTTTTAATTCCGTACAATATTTCATGCATTTTTGGATGTTTACTTTTCGCCGCCGCGAGGAGGTTTACACCAAAATTGCACCCAAAAAACCAATTTCATTCATTTATAAAATTTATCAATACAAGAAAAGTTGTTATACATTTATAAATTATATGAAAATTATTACACATTTTTGGGAAAAAATAATATGTGATTGAATTACATAAAATTTAGAATTTATAAAGTAATTTTGTATATCAATTATATTAAAATTTATTATATTCTTCAACAAATCACATCGCTCGAAAATAGTGTAATACCCCGAATCTTTATATATTTAGGGGGCGGTTATATTTATCGATAGTGCTTAAACACGTTTAGTTTGTGTAAGTGTTCTATTTAAATTTTTATAATAGAGGTTGATGGTGGGGTTTGATCTTGGGACGTCATGACGCGTGAGACCTGGGACGGAGTTGGGCCTCGCTTTGTGTGCACAACACAAAAGAGAGAGCTCACGACTAAACCCTAAACCCTAAGAAAACAACAACTACACAGCAGCCTCCTTGGGTCGTTCATATTAGGTTGTACCCTCTTTTTGCCCTAGCCTACACACAACCACCACCCCAAGATCTTAGCCGCCATACCAGACAAGAGAAAGGAAGCTCGGAACAGTAGGTCGGACCACCCTAAACACCCTCGTTTTGGCCGTGAAAAGGTAAGCCGCAACCTTTGTTTTCACCATGTTGTTCATGTGTTGTTTCTGTCCAGATTCGATGAGCATAGAGTCGAGGTTACCAGGCATGTTGGGCACGGTGGTTTTGGTGGTGGCCAGGGTCGTGTCGTCGGGGTGGTGTCACTAGGCTAGGGTGGTTATGGAGTCGTCGAAAGGGAGTGGTTCTGGGTCTGTTCATCACAGTTTAATGTAGAGTTCAGGGGGGGTTTTGTAACAACCCGACCCACCACGGTTGTAACACACCCCCAATAAGATGGGAGGTAAGCCTTTGGGCCCATTCTTTGTCCTCACTTAAGCCCAAAAGCACAAGGCCTTGTTACTAAGTGGTGGGTGGAAGTTATTATAAACATATCACAAGCCTCACATTCTACCAATGTGGGACAACTTTCCTCTCAAACTCTTGGGGTGTCACAAACTCCCCCACTTAAAGAACACAACGTCCTCGTTGTGCCTCAAATTTGACCACAACCAGGGCCAGAATCCTCCCCTGCTAGGTGCGTGACCCGGGTACTCCCGACCGCAGGCTCACCACACGGTCGCAGGGTCGCTCTGATACCATTTGTAACAACCCGACCCACCACGGTTGTAACACACCCCCAATAAGATGGGAGGTAAGCCTTTGGGCCCATTCTTTGTCCTCACTTAAGCCCAAAAGCACAAGGCCTTGTTACTAAGTGGTGGGTGGAAGTTATTATAAACATATCACAAGCCTCACATTCTACCAATGTGGCACAACTTTCCTCTCAAACTCTTGGGGTGTCACAACTGTGATGTCGAGTCAGGAGGGTGGTTTGGGGGTGGTGCTACTGACGACTCGGGGGAGGTCTAGGCAGTGGTACCACCGTGGTCTTAAGGAGGGGTTGTCGGAGGTTTTGTTGGTAGGAGTCGTGGGTGGTGCTAGGGTGGTTGCTGGGGTTCGTTTCTGGCCTGTTTTCAGGCAGTATGAACTCGGGCGGGTGTTAGGTCTGGGTTTAGGGGTTCTGGTCGGAGTCGCCAGTGGATGTCGAGAGGTGCGGTGGTGTTGTGGTGGTAGTTGGTGGTCGGTGGTGTTGGAGGGTAGTGGGTGCTGGTGGTCGAGGTGGTGGTACGTGGATGGGCATGTTGGGAAATGTGTCCTCAACAATAGTGCGATCACGTAATTAAATCTCATAACGAGAATGCGCAAGGGATGATACGAATTATTAGTCAACTGACCAACATTAATCGGTAATGATTGGCTAGCTAGAGTTTGACATTACTGTCGTATGACGGTGATGGTCAGTTGATCCCTTTAGGTCACACCTTTAGGACAATTCCCTCAATTGATAAAGTGATCAAATGTATATTGATACGATTTGATCATATTCCTTAAAACTCGTGTATCGAGAAATTAGAGGTTAAATCTTAATGTAAGATTTATGTTTAAAATTGAAACGTGTCAATTGTTAAACATTAAACGATATTTTATTATATCGTTATTAGAATGAATTGGGTTGAAATTGATACAAAAGTTGTAAATCGTATTGACGATAAATGATCATTTTACATTAGTAATTTCGAATTACTTATTAATTGAATAAATATGATTTATTTAATTATAATATTTATGGGATAAATATTTATATGTTTTAAATGTACTAAAGTATTTTATATCTTAATGACATATAAGATGTCACACTTTATACAATTGTACATTTGACAAATTGTAAAATAAAGTCCATATTATGGACTATATCGCACGGCTAAGTAGTGATGGTGGTGTGGTTAGTTAGTGTGTTAATTACTCTTTAATCATATGTTAGACATGTGCCTTGAGAACACTAACCTAGTAACCACCCTAGTGTCTTGAGAATGCAACTTGTTCCCTCTTTGACACTCCCTATGGCCGGCTCCCCTTCACCCTATGTTGCATACTTAAGCTAATTAAATGGTCTTAATTCAAATAAGCATGCTTAGGGTAGATGTATAAATATGATACATCATATTCATTCTATTTCTTCTTCTTGCCCTAGCCGAAAAATCACCAAGTAAGAAGAGATTTTCTACCTCTAAAATACTTATTATAAGATAATAAATTATACTATTTGTAGTATTAAAATTACATTCTAATAAGAGTGATTAGAATTACTTTAAGGAAGGAACCGATTCTAGTCTAGCATCAACAAAGATTCGGTTTATTAAGGGGTTGTCTTGGTGCATCCGGAGGAGGTATTCTAATTTGGGTACTCGGAGGATCATCCTAGCATATTCTTGGACCGTGTGTAAGGGTTCATTTTCTCCTCTTTCCGCATATAGTAGCATGCATAAGATCTTATAAACGAGTTTATAAATATGTTAATTAAAAGTTAATTAAAGGGTTTTGTTAGTATGACTAAATTAGTTTATGAGCAACTAGTTAAACCTAACAATTGGTATCAGAGCAATAGGTTGTTTGCATGCTTTCCGTTTTCGTTTTTACGGAGTTATTAGGATAACAAAATAAAACTTGATAATTTTCGTTTTGATATATGATATGCACGAAATTATTTTTGCATGATACCTACTGTTTTCTAATATGATTTAGAATGTTTGGAATAATTTTGCATGAATATTGATTATTGGTATGTAATATCTCGGTTTTAATATGTTTTTAATGGTTAAAAATGTTTATTTTGGGAAAAATAGTTAAAATAAGTTTTTGGCCGAGATTTTTCAGTATGTTATCACATGTATTTTCTATAATATGAATATGATTTTTCGTAAATTATGGACTTATAAATCGTGTGATATGAATTTTAAGTGTTAAAATGCAGTAAGATGAGTAAAAATGGGTTAAAATAGTTATATTATGAATTTGACTATAAAAATTTATGAGGATGTCACATGCAATATTTAAAATTTATGTTGAATTTTCAGAAATTTATATCGAAATATTGCAATATTAAAGATTTTTAGTGTAAAAATCGGGTAATTAGTGACATAATTTCGACTTTAATAGTTTAAGTTGGAATTTGGCCATAAAAATTTAACACGATGTCATATATATTATTTCCAGAATGTATAAAATTTTCGAGAATTTTATCTTATTTTATGCTTGAGAAATAATTTTAAAGGTTAAAATCGTACGATATATGACGTAAATCGTTAAAATTTGCAAATGTTGTTAAAATGGCCGAAAAATGTAACCCATATTATTCATATGTGATATGTTCATCATGAATATTTTCTTCGGTGCCAAAAGTTTCAGATTTGATTTGTTTTAATTTAATTTTAATTTGTTAAAAGGTTACATTTAAAATTAATTAAAAGAGTCATGCAATTATTTCGGCTATGGGGCAATGTGCCATTTAATTTTCTGTCCATCTTGTGTTCTTAAAATGTTTTGGAAGGTATAAAAATATTATTAGTATTTAATTTGCATTTATGAAGTTAATTATTGAATTTTCCGACTTAAATTGCTCGTTTTACGTGTTATTTTCGAAATAATAATAAAACCGTATAAAATTCTAATATTTTAACTTTCTGAAAATTTTAAGAACATTCTGGATTTTTCAAAATTTGAATTTTGAATTTTCGAATTTTTTATGACTCTTTTGGATTTTTATATTATTTTTCCCGTAAAACCGAGTAATACCGATCAATATTGAAATATATTAAGTTAAGTCATGTTCAAAGTTTGAGTAAGACTAAATTTTGAATCCTATACGAGTTAGGATGATTAACTTAAGGATGAAAACCGTTTCATATAATGCATAGTGTTGTTAATCGTTAAAACACGCAATTCCATAAACCGAGGTTTGCGATAACTATTTAAATAAGTGTTTTAAATAGGACGATTTGGCTTAGGGTTTGCATGTTAATTCATATTTACATAAGCATTGCATATTATATTATGAATGTCATGATTTATTTTTACGTAATTTTGGGAATTATGTAATTTACTTAGTATGGCCTAGTTTTTAAATCGGTATTTCCCGTAATGTAAGGGGTTACCGATTCGGTTGTAATTTTGTGATCTCGTATCACCCAATTGTAATTTATTTCTATTTTATAATGTATAAAGTAGACTAGAAAAGTTGTAATATTTGTAAAATCCGGAGTTCCTTGAAGACGGTGCCATTCGGAAAGGAGTTCCGATCAAGATGGTGTTTACCTCGAAGTGCGTGCCGCGTGAAGTTCAAGGGACCAAAGGAGTTGGTTTCCGAATTTGTACATTTATTATTTATTTTCTAGGAAAGGCCATACTAGGGTTTATTTATGCTTTTATTTTGCTTTTATATGTTTGCATGCATAGCCAAATCGTCATACATCGTATCATGCATGTTTCGACCTAGTCGACCTAGTCTTTTATTTTATCGATAATTCACCGACTTAGTTCACTTAAAACGGAGATAGATAATAATTTGACTAGATCTCTTACATATAAATATTGAGACTTAGCCTTACCAAAAAGTACGGACCCATGAATCCCTTCTTCACAAAAACGTAGGCTCGGCTACACCGGGGTACTAAAATTGTCACGTTGGGTAAGTGGGGTAATAAGATTACACCTTGAAATTTGGTTGATCTCAACGAAAGTATTCGTAACCGTAGTTGCAATAAGTTCGGGCTAAAGATAATTTTAAGAAAATTGTCGACCGAGAGTTCTAAGAGTAGAACCGATTAAAGGGTTAATCCACCAAATTATACCAATACGGGTTGAATCGGCTACACCGTGCCCGGATTAGTATGGGTTTGGGTCTCGGGATTGTTTACTTAATTGGGTAAGAGATCATTAAGTAAATATATATAACTACACTTATTAAAGTTTCTAGTTTAAAATTATGAATTTAAAATGATGTTGTTTTTCCTTTTATTATTGTAGTTTAATTTTCATCATCGACTATGGCAACCAACGCTCCACCTCTCACTAACGTATCATGGCTTCGATCCTTTATGGATCGTTGTAAACTCGATAAGCATGGTTCCAATTTTAAGGATTGGGATGCGCAATTGCTTTTGGCCGCTCAAGGTGACGATAAGAGTCGTTACCTATCCGAAGCCGCTCCTCCCGCTCCGACCGCTCGTTCATCGGTACAAACTCGTGAGGCCTATGAAGCCTACATGAAAGAGTCCTCCGCTCTTAAAAATGTGCTCATCTTCTCCATGGAGCCGGATCTCCAAAGGAGTATGATTAAGTTGACCACATCATATGAGATATACACCAAGCTTGCGACCATGTTTTCGCAAACTCCTAGGGTGATTCAATATGAGGCGGCTTCCGCCTTCTTTGACATAACTTTCAAGGAAGGGCAAAAGATAAGCCCTCATGTGCTCAAACTAGTTGAGCTCGCGGAGACTCTAAAAGCTCAAGATGTTGATGTTCCCGACTCTCTTATCATTGACCGAGTTCTTCACTCGCTCAATAAGGTTAAGGCGTATGCTCAATTCCGGGTGAATTTCAATATGCGAAACCAAGAGACCTCGTTAGACGAGTTGCATAAGATGCTAGTCCAAGCCGAAAGGGACATGGGACTTCATGAAAGTTCCACCAAGGATGTTTTAAACATCGAAAAGAAAGGGAAAACGAGCTTCAAGAGGAATGCCTCGAAAGGCAAGGGCAAGAAAACGTTCAAGCCCAAAGCGACCAAAGAAAAGACCTTTTCGAAAGGCGCTTCCACCTCGTCTTCAAAAGAGCAAGACAAGTGCCATTATTGCACGAGGATCGGTCATTGGAAGCGAAATTGCCCCAAGTACTTAAGTGATCTCAAAAATGGAAAGGCAACCGCCGTAGGTAATAATTCTCGCGTATAATTCATGTCGTTTATCAACTTATGTATAGTGATACAAATATGTTGATATTTACCCTTTTTAATTGTTTTAAAGGGCCACCCCCGAATAATGATAAGGGCAAGGAGAAGGAAGCTTGAAGTTCCTTACTTGGATGGCTACGGTAGCATCCAATTGATCGAAGACTTAAAGAGCTAGGCTCTAATTTTCATATCGTCTTCTTTCATATTTTGCATTTATTTAAAGAACAAATTAATTTTCTTGTAAGACAAGGATTAAAATCCTAAAACAATGGTTGTAATTTTGGATATTATTGACTTGGTTTTCAACCCGAGTCACTACTTTTGTTCTTAATCAATGTTTTGATTTCTCAAATAAATTGCATGCCTTGTTTAAACATGAATGATAGTGATTTAATCACACAATAAATATTGATACTATCAAGTATAAGATAATCAAAGAGTTGATTAAAACGGAGAACTACACCCCATGAGATGGATTCAATCAAAATGAGACTATATCAGTTCATTATAAGATTTTCATTTTAAGTGAAAATGAGAATGTATTCATCACACCTATCAAACTTCAAACATTCAAATACATTGGTTAATCGAAATAGCTATCCTTAAACAAGTAAAGGTTATTGTTAGAAGGATAGAGTGGGAGAAAATATTTCGCTCACAAACCAATAATGAAAATAAAGGAAGGATCTTAGAGAAGATTCTTACTTGGGAGTCTTAAGAAGAGCCCTAAATGATTTGAAGAAACTACGAGAGGACACTGAAGAAACTACGGGAGGACACTCGAAGAAAGGTTCCTTATGTTCATTGTTTCATAGAGAGGAAACTTGAAACCCCGTATGAAATCATCGGTAGGAAAACGGTTCCTATGTAGTTATAAAGAAATTATCATGTCATTTTCGTTTCGAGGAAACGAAGACATGATAAGAAGGTAATGAATGATTGAATGGAAACAAATCACTATAGGGATAGTGATAGTGATAATGATTCAAGTAATAGTTTAACATGCAAGAAATGAAAGGTTCATTTAAGATATCGAGAGATATTGATTTTAGTGGGAGCGATTTTCATTAAAAGAATTAAGCCTACCATTTAGAAAGAATGGGTGATTCTTTAAGGTGTAAAGAATAAGAGGTTTTCAATTCTAGATGATCAAATACTTTATATCATAAGATGATGGAGCTTACGGGAAGGTTTATTATATGGATAATAAAAGGTCGCCCACTAGAAGATAGAATGGTTGGATACTTTATTCATAACAATGAATGAAACCATTATCTAATAGCCGAGATGAGTGAAAATTATTAAAATGATGAAATCATAGATAGACTGCAATAGAGATTTCAGTACATAAGTGACTATAGAGAGTGATTTTTAATCCCTCCAGTATATCGATACTTCACAAGTTATGAGATAACAGTGGGAGCTTTCCTCCGGAAAGGAAACTCAAAATCTAGAAAGAGTTCTAGATATGTACTCAAATAGAATCATATTATACGGGATAATATGAGAATAAAGGAGACCAAAATTTGTAAGTTTTGCAAATTATGAATAAAGGTATATTCGCAAAACACTAATACAAATAGATGATTGTGCATCAAAAAGCAATGTAATAGTTTTGACTATTGTTGCATGACAACATCATTTGAGTTATGATTAACTCAAAATGAAAGATACTTTGTCAGAATCCAAATGGGTTGTATGAGACAATATTGAACCCCATAAGTGAACTGGATTGACTTAGTATGGCCCCTAGCCGCTTACATGAGGTGACGTCTCAAAGCGACTAGAGTGTGAGGCGATTGATGGCAAGTTCAAGTGCCATAGAGTCATATGTGATGACTAGTCGATCACATAGGCAGACTGTAAGAGACACTCTGTCGGGCAATGTGACCGCTTATAGAGTTCTGGAAATTTTATAGCCGGGTCGTGGCAAGAGCTGCTATAGTATTCTTGTGAGTCAATTCTTTGACTAAAGACTACTCTCCCAAGATGGTACAGTTTAGGCATAACTTTGATCCATTCTCTACGACTTTTCGTAACTGGAGTCAAATGGGATTGTTTTGGGTTGTGACTAACTGTAACTAGTTGAAGGAAGTAGTGCGATAGAAATTGTCCACCCCTTGTCAGGGTTGTTCAAATCTCAGGGCCACTCGAGGAGAAGTTAACTGGAAATGCGTGGCCACGCTCGGAAGGTATCTATGGTAGATAATTCCTGTCAGACAGTTATTCTCCAGATCGAGGAAACCACTCATGATATGATCGAATGCAAGTACGACCTTAGAGAGACACCTTGCATTGAGTGGGAGATTGTAATAGGACAAGAGAATTGGTGACGCACACTTGTCGAGGACAAGTGGGAGATTGTTGGGAAATGTGTCCTCAACAATAGTGCGATCACGTAATTAAATCTCATAACGAGAATGCGCAAGGGATGATACGAATTATTAGTCAACTGACCAACATTAATCGGTAATGATTGGCTAGCTAGAGTTTGACATTACTGTCGTATGACGGTGATGGTCAGTTGATCCCTTTAGGTCACACCTTTAGGACAATTCCCTCAATTGATAAAGTGATCAAATGTATATTGATACGATTTGATCATATTCCTTAAAACTCGTGTATCGAGAAATTAGAGGTTAAATCTTAATGTAAGATTTATGTTTAAAATTAAAACGTGTCAATTGTTAAACATTAAACGATATTTTATTATATCGTTATTAGAATGAATTGGGTTGAAATTGATACAAAAGTTGTAAATCGTATTGACGATAAATGATCATTTTACATTAGTAATTTCGAATTACTTATTAATTGAATAAATATGATTTATTTAATTATAATATTTATGGGATAAATATTTATATGTTTTAAATGTACTAAAGTATTTTATATCTTAATGACATATAAGATGTCACACTTTATACAATTGTACATTTGACAAATTGTAAAATGAAGTCCATATTATGGACTATATGGCACGGCTAAGTAGTGATGGTGGTGTGGTTAGTTAGTGTGTTAATTACTCTTTAATCATATGTTAGACATGTGCCTTGAGAACACTAACCTAGTAACCACCCTAGTGTCTTGAGAATGCAACTTGTTCCCTCTTTGACACTCCCTATGGCCGGCTCCCCTTCACCCTATGTTGCATGCTTAAGCTAATTAAATGGTCTTAATTCAAATAAGCATGCTTAGGGTAGATGTATAAATATGATACATCATATTCATTCTATTTCTTCTTCTTGCCCTAGCCGAAAAATCACCAAGTAAGAAGAGATTTTCTACCTCTAAAATACTTATTATAAGATAATAAATTATACTATTTGTAGTATTAAAATTACATTCTAATAAGAGTGATTAGAATTACTTTAAGGAAGGAACCGATTCTAGTCTAGCATCAACAAAGATTCGGTTTATTAAGGGGTTGTCTTGGTGCATCCGGAGGAGGTATTCTAATTTGGGTACTCGGAGGATCATCCTAGCATATTCTTGGACCGTGTGTAAGGGTTCATTTTCTCCTCTTTCCGCATATAGTAGCATGCATAAGATCTTATAAACGAGTTTATAAATATGTTAATTAAAAGTTAATTAAAGGGTTTTGTTAGTATGACTAAATTAGTTTATGAGCAACTAGTTAAACCTAACAGGGTCGTGGGTTGAAGTCGCGGGGTGTAGGGTTGTTAGGGCTGTTTTGTTCATCACGGTTATGTTTGTTAATTTTATTAATTTTATTATTACTATTATTATCATTATTATTATTATTATTACTTATTATTATTATTGTTATGACTTATTAATATTATTATTATTATTATTATTGTTAGGTTTAACTAGTTGCTCATAAACTAATTTAGTCATACTAACAAAACCCTTTAATTAACTTTTAATTAACATATTTATAAACTCGTTTATAAGATCTTATGCATGCTAAAATATGCGGAATAGGGAGAAATCGAACCCTTACACACGGTCCAAGCTTGGCAAGGATGATCCTCCAAAGTACCCAAATTAGAATACCTCCTTTAAAGATGCACCAAGACTATCCCACAATCAACCGAAATTTGGAACAAGCTAGCATCAAAATCGGTTTTTCCTTAATACAATATAAGTTCTAATATGAACTTATTATACTAATAATATATCTCTAAATATATTTAGTACAAATATTATCTTATAATATGAGAGGTTTTGAATGTATTTTTCCTTGAAAAATCACGGCTAAAAACTAGTATGAATGGGTACTCATCCACTTATATAACTCACTTACCCTAAACTTAAATTAACCTATTAATTTTAAGGGGTGTTGTGAGTTGTTGAGTGTGGCCGGGTATGGGAGGGATCAAAAGGGAACATCAACACTTTCCCATGTAGATAGGGTGGCTCTAGGTTGGTGTCTCAAGAACAATGTCTCAAGCAATAATTATAGTGTGTTTAATACACTAATCACCCACACAACCAACTCCACTTAACCGGCCACTTAATCCTTAAAAAGGATTTCATTTTACAACTTTGTAAAATGTATAATTTATACAAAGTGTGACATCCTATATGTCATATAATATGTTTTAGTACATTTAAAACATATAAATATTTATCATATAAATATTATACATAAATAAATCATATTTATTAATCAATAAATAATTCGAAATTACAAATGTAAAATGATCATTTATCGTCAATACGATTTACAACCTTTGTATTAATTTTAACCCAATTCATTCTAATTACGATATAATAAAATATCGTTTAATGTTTAACAATTGACACGTTTCAATTTTAAACATAAATCTTACATTAAGATCCAACCTCTAATTTCTCGATATTCGAGTTTAAGGAATATGATCAAATCGTATCAATATACATTTGATCACTATATCGATTAAGGGAATTGTCCTAAAGGTGTGACCTAAAGGGATCAACTGACCACCACCGTCATACGACAGTAATGTCAAACTCTAGCTAGCCAATCATTACCGATTAATGTTGGTCAGTCGACTAATAAATCGTGTCATCCCATGCGCATTCTTGTTATGAGATTTAATTACGTGATCGCACTTATTGTTGAGGACACATTTCCTAACAATCTCCCACTTGTCCTCGACAAGTGTGCATCACCAATTCTCTTGTCCTATTACAATCTCCCACTCAATGCAAGATGTCTCTCTAAGGTCGTACTTGCATTCGATCATATCATGAGTGGTTTCCTCGATCTGGAGAATAACTGTCTGACCGGAATTATCTACCATAGATACCTTCCGAGCGTGGCCACGCATTTCCAGTTAACTTCTCCTCGAGTGGCCCTGAGATTTGAACAACCCTGACAAGGGGTGGACAATTTCTATCGCACTACTTCCTTCAACTAGTCACAGTCAGTCACAACCCAAAACAATCCCATTTGACTCCAGTTACGAAAAGTCGTAGAGAATGGATCAAAGTTATGCCTAAACTGTACCATCTTGGGAGAGTAGTCTTTAGTCTAAGAATTGACTCACAAGAATACTATAGCAGCTCTCGCCACGACCCGGCTATAAAATTTCCAGAACTCTATAAGCGGTCACATTGCCCGACAGAGTGTCTCTTACAGTCTGCCTATGTGATCGACTAGTCATCACATATGACTCTATGGCACTTGAACTTGCCATCAATCGCCTCACACTCTAGTCGCTTTGAGACGTCACCTCATGTAAGCGGCTAGGGGCCATACTAAGTCAATCCAGTTCACTTATGGGGTTCAATATTGTCTCATACAACCCATTTGGATTCTGACAAAGTATCTTTTTACTTTGAGTTAATAATAACTCAAATGATGTTGTCATGCAACAATAGTCAACACTATTACATTGCATTTTGATGCACAATCATCTGTTTGTATTAGTGTTTTGCGAATAACCTTTATTCATGCGAATAACGTTTATTCATCATAGCAAAACTTACAACTTTTGGTCTCCTTTATACTCATATTATCCCGTATAATATGATTCTATTTGAGTACATATCTAGAACTCTTTCTAGATTTTGAGTTTCCTTTTCGGAGGAAAGCTCCCACTGTTATCTTATAACTTGTGACGTATCAATATACTGGAGGGATTAAAATCACTCTCTACAGTCACTTATGTACTGAAATCTATATTGTAGTTTATTTATGATTTCATCATTCTTTATAATTTTCACTCATCTTGGCTATTTGATAATGGTTTCATTCATCATTATGAATAATGTATCCAACCATTCTAACTTCTAGTGGGCGACCTTTTATTATCCATATAATAAACCTTCCCGTATGCTCCATCATCTTATGATATAAAGTATTTGATCATCTAGAATTGAAAACCTCTTATTCTTTACACCTTAAAGAATCACCCATCCTCTCTAAATGGTAGGCTTAATTCTTTTGATGAAAATCGCTCCCACTAAAATCAATATCTTTCGATATCTTAAACGAACATTTCATTTCTCGTATGTTAAACTATTACTCGAATCATTAGTACCATCACTATCCCTATAATGATCTGTTTCCATTCAATCATTCATTACCTTCTTATCATGTCTTCGTTTCCTCGAGACGAAAATGACATGATAATTTCTTTATAACTACATAGGAACCGTTTTCCTACCGATGATTTCATACGGGGTTTTAGGTTTCCTCTCTATGAAACAATGAACACAAAGAACCTTTCTTCGAGTGTCCTCCCGTAGTTTCTTCAGTGTCCTCTCGTAGTTTCTTCAAATCATTTAGGGCTCTTCTCAAGATTCCCAAGTATCATTGGTTTGTGAGCGAAATATTTTCTCCCACTCTATCCTTCTAACAATAACCTTTACTTGTTTAAGGATAGCTATTTCGATTAACCAATGTATTTGAATGTTTGAAGTTTGATAGGTGTGATGAATACATTCTCATTTTCACTTAAAATGAAAATCTTATAATGAACTGATATAGTCTCATTTTGATTGAATCTATCTCATGGGGTGTAGTTCTCCGTTTTAATCAACTCTTTGATTCTCTTATACTTGATCGTATCAATATTTATTGCGTGATTAAATCACTATCATTCATGTTTAAATAAGGCATGCAATTTATTTGAGAAATCAAAACATTGATTAAGAACAAAAGTAGTGACTCGGGTTGAAAACCAAGTCACTAATATCCAAAATTACAACCATTGTTTTAGGATTTTAATCCTTGTCTTACAAGAAAATTAAATTGTTCCATAAATAAATGCAAAATATGAAAGAAGACGATATGAAAATTAGAGCCTAGCTCTTCAAGTCTTCGATCAATTGGATGCTACCGGAGCCATCCAAGTAAGGAACCTCAAGCTTCCTTCTCCTTGCCCTTATCATTATTCGGGGGTGGCCCTTTAAAACAATTAAAAAGGGTAAATATCAACACATTTGTATCACTATACATAAGTTGATAAACGACATGAATTATACGCGAGAATTATTACCTACGGCGGTTGCCTTCCCATTTTTGAGATCACTTAAGTACTTGGGGCAATTTCGCTTCCAATGACCGATCCTCGTGCAATAATGGCACTTGTCTTGCTCTTTTGAAGACGAGGTGGAAGCGCCTTTCGAAAAGGTCTTTTCTTTGGTCGCTTTGGGCTTGAACGTTTTCTTGCCCTTGCCTTTAGAGGGATTTCTCTTGAAGCTCGTTTTCCCTTTCTTTTCGATGTTTAAAACATCTTTGGTGGAACTTTCATGAAGTCCCATGTCCCTTTCGGCTTGGACTAGCATCTTATGCAACTCGTCTAACGAGGTCTCTTGGTTTCGCATATTGAAATTCACCCGGAATTGAGCATACGCCTTAACCTTATTGAGCGAGTGAAGAACTCGGTCAATGATAAGAGAGTCGGGAACATCAACATCTTGAGCTTTTAGAGTCTCCGCGAGCTCAACTAGTTTGAGCACATGAGGGCTTATCTTTTGCCCTTCCTTGAAAGTTATGTCAAAGAAGGCGGAAGCCGCCTCATATTGAATCACCCTAGGAGTTTGCGAAAACATGGTCGCAAGCTTGGTGTATATCTCATATGATGTGGTCAACTTAATCATACTCCTTTGGAGATCCGGCTCCATGGAGAAGATGAGCACATTTTTAAGAGCGGAGGACTCTTTCATGTAGGCTTCATAGGCCTCACGAGTTTGCACCGATGAACGAGCGGTCGGAGCGGGAGGATCGGCTTCGGATAGGTAACGACTCTTATCGTCACCTTGAGCGGCCAAAAGCAATTGCGCATCCCAATCTTTAAAATTGGAATCATGCTTATCGAGTTTACAACGATCCATAAAGGATCGAAGCCATGATACGTTAGTGAGAGGTGGAGCGTTGGTTGCCATAGTCGATGTTGAAAATTAAACTACAATAATAAAAGGAAAAACAACATCATTTTAAATTCATAATTTTAAACTAGAAACTTTAACAAGTTTAGTTATGTATTCACTTAATGATCTCTTACCCAATTAAGTAAACAATCCCGAGACCCAAATTAAACCCATACTAATCCGGGCACGGTGTAGCCGATTCAACCCGTATCGGTATAATTTGGTGGATTAACTCTTTAATCGGTTCTACTCTTAGAACTCTCGGTCGACAATTTTCTTAAAATTATCTTTAGCCCGAACTTATTGCAACTACGGTTACGAATAATTTCGTTGAGATCAACCAAATTTCAAGGTGTAATCTTATTACCCCACTTACCCAACGTGACAATTTTAGTACCCCGGTGTAGCCGAGCCTACGTTTTTGTGAAGAAGGGATTCATGGGTCCGTACTTTTTGGTAAGGCTAAGTCTCAATATTTATATGTAAGAGATCTAGTCAAATTATTATCTATCTCCGTTTAAGTGAACTAAGTCGGTGAATTATCGATAAAATAAAAGACTAGGTCGACTAGGTCGAAACATGCATGATACGATGTATAACGATTTGGCTATGCACGCAAACATATAAAAAGCATAAATAAAAGCATAAATAAACCCTAGTATGGCCTTTCCTAGAAAATAAATAATAGAGTACAAATTCGGAAACCAACTCCTTTGGTCCCTTGAACTTCACGCGGCACGCACTTCGAGGTAAACACCGTCTTGATCGGAACTCCTTTCCGAATGGCACCGTCTTCAAGGAACTCCAGATTTTACAAACATTACAACTTTTCTAGTCTACTTTATACATTATAAAATAGAAATAAATTACAATTGGGTGATACGAGATCACAAAATTACAACCCAATCGGTAAACCCTTACATTACGGGAAATACCGATTTAAAAACTAAGGCCATACTAAGTAAATTACATAATTCCCAAAATTACGTAAAAATAAATCATGACATTCATAATATAAATATGCAATGCTTATATAAATATGAATTAACATGCAAATCCTAAGCCAAATCGTCCTATTTAAAAACACTTATTTAAATAGTTATCGTAAACCTCGGTTTATGGAATCGCGTGTTTTAACGGTTAACAACACTATGCATTATATGAAACGGTTTTCATCGTTAAGTTAATCATCCTAACTCACATAGGATTCAAAATTTAGTCTTACTCAAACTTTGAACATGAATTAACTTAATATATTTTAATATTGATCGGTATTACTCGGTTTTTCGGGAAAAATAATATAAAATTCAAAAGAGTCATAAAAATTTCGAAAATTCAAAATTAAAATTTTGAAAAATCCAGAATGTTCTTAAAATTTTCAGAAAGTTAAAATATTAGTATTTTATACGGTTTTATTATTATTTCGAAAATAACACGTAAAACGAGCAATTTAAGTCGGAAAATTCAACATAAATTTTAAATATTGCATGTGACATCCTCATAAATTTTTATAGTCAAATTCATAATATAACTATTTTAACCCATTTTTATTCATCTTATTGCATTTTAACCATTAAAATTCATATCACACGATTTAAAGGTCTATAATTTACGAAAATTCATATTCATATTATAGAAAATACATGTGATATCATACTGAAAAATCTCGGCCAGAAGCTTATATTAAACTATTTTTCCCAAAATAAACTATTTTTAACCATTAAAAATCAATAAAATCCGAGATTTAAGTACCAATAACCAATATTCATGCAAAATATATTCCAAATATTCTAAAACATTTTAGAAAACAGTAGGTATTCATGCTAAATTAATTTCGAGCATATCATATATTTAAACGAAAATTTCAAGTTTTATTTTGTTATCTCTATAACTCCGTAAAAACATAAACGGAAAGCATGCAAACAACCTATTGCTCTGATACCAATTGTTAGGTTTAACTAGTTGCTCATAAACTAATTTAGTCATACTAACAAAACCCTTTAATTAACTTTTAATTAACATATTTATAAACTCGTTTATAAGATCTTATGCATGCTAAAATATGCGGAATAGGGAGAAATCGAACCCTTACACACGGTCCAAGCTTGGCAAGGATGATCCTCCAAAGTACCCAAATTAGAATATCTCCTTTAAAGATGCACCAAGACTATCCCACAATCAACCGAAATTTGGAACAAGCTAGCATCAAAATCGGTTTTTCCTTAATACAATATAAGTTCTAATATGAACTTATTATACTAATAATATATCTCTTAATATATTTAGTACAAATATTATCTTATAATATGAGAGGTTTTGAATGTATTTTTCCTTGAAAAATCACGGCTAAAAACTAGTATGAATGGGTACTCATCCACTTATATAACTCACTTACCCTAAACTTAAATTAACCTATTAATTTTAAGGGGTGTTGTGAGTTGTTGAGTGTGGCCGGGTATGGGAGGGATCAAAAGGGAACATCAACACTTTCCCATGTAGATAGGGTGGCTCTAGGTTGGTGTCTCAAGAACAATGTCTCAAGCAATGATTATAGTGTGTTTAATACACTAATCACCCACACAACCAACTCCACTTAACCGGCCACTTAATCGTTAAAAAGGATTTCATTTTACAACTTTGTAAAATGTATAATTTATACAAAGTGTGACATCCTATATGTCATATAATATGTTTTAGTACATTTAAAACATATAAATATTTATCATATAAATATTATACATAAATAAATCATATTTAGTAAACAATAAGTAATTCGAAATTACAAATGTAAAATGATCATTTATCGTCAATACGATTTACAACCTTTGTATTAATTTTAACCCAATTCATTCTAATTACGATATAATAAAATATCGTTTAATGTTTAACAATTGACACGTTTCAATTTTAAACATAAATCTTACATTAAGATCCAACCTCTAATTTCTCGATATTCGAGTTTAAGGAATATGATCAAATCGTATCAATATACATTTGATCACTTTATCGATTAAGGGAATTGTCCTAAAGGTGTGACCTAAAGGGATCAACTGACCACCACCGTCATACGACAGTAATGTCAAACTCTAGCTAGCCAATCATTACCGATTAATGTTGGTCAGTCGACTAATAAATCGTGTCATCCCTTGCGCATTCTTGTTATGAGATTTAATTACGTGATCGCACTTATTGTTGAGGACACATTTCCTAACAATTATTATTCCTATGGTTGGTTTAAACAAATTGAAAGTTGTTGGCATTTATTTAGTATTACGTTTTATTATGATCATATTCTTACTTTTGGTTACGGGTTTTGGTTGTGGCTTTGAGTTAGTTAAATATACGAGTCGGAAATTAGTGGGTTATGGGAGTTTATATTTTTGAGAAGTTTCCATTTATGGAAGGTTTTTATTTATAGTAAGTGTTGGTTGTTATGGGGTTCGGGAAGGTTAATTATTCGTTACGTATATGTGTTTAGGTAGCGGGTTTCGCGTGGAACATTTCTAGCAAGCCTTGGATTTATCTGCTTTCCTACTAATTGAGGTAGGGGAATACCGTATACATGGTGATGAGTAATATGTTATTATCCGATGTTAACTATTTATATCTTATTGTATGAATGGTGTTATATTGTATTTAATTGACTGAATATTTCTGTGATACAATACGATGTGGAGAATACTGGGTCTTGTGATACGGTGCGGAGTTTATTTGGCGTTGGATCGGTGCGGAGTTTATTTGGCGTTGGATCGGTGCGGAGTTTATTTGGCGTTGGATCGGTGCGGAGTTTATTTGGCGTTGGATCGATGCGGAGTTTATTTGGTGTTTGATCGGTGCGGAGAAGGGATGATTGATCCCAATATATATATAATAGTGTTTGTTTATTTATTTTCCTCTACTCAACCTCGTGGTTGACCCTGTGTATTCGTGATCACCTGTGATGAACCAAATTATTGGGGAGCAGTTTGACAGGTGGCTGAGATTATGGGAAGCTGTGGGAGGAGAGAGCTTGGATCCAAACCAGACTAGAGTCTAGATCACCATAGTCAGTTTAGCATGAGTTGTACTTACTTTTCATAAGACAGTTTTATTACAGTTGTAAGAACATGTTATGGAGTTTAACTTTTAAATAAAGTACTGTTTATCTTTCCTTTGTATCTACTGCCTCGGGAAACCGAGATGGTAACACCCTTACTTATCTGAGGAGTCCTAGTACAGGCCCTTGAATAAATGGGGGTGTTACAAAGTGGTATCAGAGCGAACGATCCTCAGGCCTAAACCAAATGAATAATAATGAACGTAGGAAGAGTCAAATAAAATGAACCCCGAGGTGGAACTGATAGGAGCCCCAAAAAGGAACGGGATGAGTTAGGGGCCCCCTCACACCAAACCTGGGCCCTTTCTGTTCTGTCTCGGGAACCCAAAGAGAGTAATTGAAGAGTGGGGTAGACTATATAGTGACCTGGTTATAGTATGCTAACGTTCTTGCAGGAGAAGAACGAGGTAAGTCATATGGGAGTTCTGATTAAGGATATGTGCAATATGAACTGTGGTTTGATATGATGATTGAATTGAAATTATCAGAGTTTGGGGAGTTGTATTTGTTGAGCCAGGGTTAGAGTGATGTGATCATATGATTTTGATATTTGAAGTGTTCATACGATTAACTGGAATTGAATGACTATCGTATCTATGTAAAATATTATTGGTATTTGAACATGAATGATCAGACTTATATAAATTAGTAACCCCTGTCTAGTGAGATGCGGAACGCGTGGCCCCAAGCCATAAATGACATGTAGTTATGAGTTACATTCGTATATATGTGTACAAGTATTGGGCTATTTGGTTGGGTTCTCGAAATCTTTACTGTGTTCTGGAGGACGATTAAGTTGGAATGGGTAATGAGTGTTAATCTGGTACAATGTTCGTGCTTCAAATGATATGCCAACATGTTTCGGAAGATGAATGGTTGAGTTGCGATGTAGTAATGTGAACTCGTAACAGAACCAAGATTTTAAATAAACTTCCAGAATTTCACCTTGTTGTACGGACTGTCATTTTAAATGTGTTCCATATTTGAGTATGAAAATTTTATGTGTGATAACCCCTTGAGTTGGGTTTACAATGTTTTTGTTTTTATGTTAATAGGAGTTGTATGTTGATAAAAATAAATCTTTAGTTGACAGTGTTCAGATTGTTACTGCACAGTCCCGATTTGACACATCTTTTTGGTAAAAGAAATCTTTTGAAACTTGGTTATTGTTTATGCATAATTCCAATTCTACTGTTCAGAATATGCGTTCACGCTTTCACATGATAAGCCATGTAAAATCTTAATGAGTCGTTATTTAATTGTGATTCTTGCAAGTTGCCTTACTTTCTGTTGAATTGCTGTAAAGTTCTCACCAGACGGATTGAGTTATAAAAAAATAAAAATAAAAAAATATTACTAAATGATTCCCTTGAAATATACATTTTATTTATTTTTTTTCCTATGTATATCTAGTCCTTTATATTTTTTTCAAAACTATAACCGCTCACACGTTAGATAAACTGTTATTATGGTGGGTAAGTTGCTGCATGATATTTAATTGGTGAACTTATGAAATATGTAAGTACATATAAAAGTTTAATCGAATGTGAATTATGTGATGCGACCACGTGATATCCTGATATGGCATAAATAACATGAAAAGTAGGCATATGGTATGAGTATGAACCTCATTACGTGATAGCATAACCTTGTTTATTTCGTCAAGTTTAATATAGAATCGTTCCAATCATATGTCATATATTATAATCTCAAAATGAATATGTGCTGCTCGTATGTGATGTTAAAAGCATGTTTACCTGTGCCAAGTGGCAGAATGAAGTCTAACTGGTAAATTTATTAGCATAATATAGCAACCTAATGGTTATACGTAATCGTGATTATTTGAACAATGTGAATCTAGTTGATGTTCTTTCGTATATTGATGGTTTACCTTTGTCTAGTCCTCTGTGATCATAGTCCTTATAACTGTTTTTCGAGTATATTGTTATACCATACAGTGAATTGCATAATGCTATACTTAGAATTTGATCACGATGTGTTAAATTAGCAATTGTTGACATATGATTTATGGAAGTACCAGTCTGGTGAATTCGTTTACTTTTATCGTTAATTTGTTTTCATAATTCATGAACTACAAGAACAATGTTTTGTAAGGGAGAGTCAAGAATGTCTCCGTGTAGTATTGTTTCGATCTATAACTTGTAAAATTGTCTTGGATTCGTGTTTATAAATTGTCGCAATGTTTCAAACGTTTCAAAATACTTGCAAAAGTGGTAAACCATGATAAAGCTTGATATTTGATAATTATGGTGATTGTTTGCAATATGACTATTCTGTAGCTAGATGTCGATGAAATCCTGCTTGAATGTTAATTGTTGTGCATTGTATAAAACCCTTATTTTGCAAGTCGTATATAGTAATAGTTTCATGATAAATGATATAATGTGAGTGGACGGGGAAATGTACCTAAGCGATGTTAACTTATTGATATCTGAGAATGTAAACGGTCATGTAAGTCTATGATTTGTGTATACCTGTGAGATATGTCAAAGTTCCATGTATCATCACGTTAATTAATTTTGCTCTATGACTTTTCTAAAATATGATTCTATTGCTATAGTGTGACTAAGAGCATGAAACATTTCAATTTGTCGAGTATGATCTATGAGCTTCTTGATTGATTACATTGTTGTAAATATATTGATTTTGTGATAAATTCCGTTCACTACCCTTATCCCGTTTTGCTGCGTAACACGATTTCTACCGATCCTAATATTCACGCTATTGCTCGAAGTTATATATGATTACATGACAATTACTATGGGTTTCTTACGAGTACTTACTTGAGTTGAAAATTTGTAATTGATCCTTTATTTTGATAGTCAATTTCTCCTATTGATAAAATAATCCTTTTGTTTGTATGACGGGTTGAATTGTGCGATGGGTAAACTTGTGGTAATGGATTCGTTGTGTATGCATTATGGTTTTGTGTTGGGTTGGTTGGTATAGCGTCCGGGTTCTTATTTTATGAACTGTGGAATTGTAAGTATTCATGTGAGTAAGTCCATGAATTTGGCAGATAAGTACTGATGAGATTGAGTTCGATTGAGTTGCTCGTAAGTCTAGAACAAAGGCCATGATTGATTTTGTATGGAGATTGAGATTTCAGTTCAGTATTTTATCGAGTTGTCGTATTCTTTGACCTTGACTCGTGGGTGAGTAGCGTAAAGTTTTACTCCCTAAGTGTTGAGCAGTTTCTTTAATGCAATATTTGACATTATTAATATCGAATTTGAAATGAGAATTGGTTACTGGTTTGAGTTATGAGTTACTAAGTTGTTGGGCCACATTGTGTTTCCGGTCAAGTATGACCTTGATTATTGAGTCCCATGCTGAATTTGAAAGCGATATGGAGATGGAAGTACTGATTTGCGGTTTTATTCCGCCAGTTCACTCACCCCCTTGTGTTTGGTCTTAGATGCAACGATGAGTGCGATACTTGGTTACTAGATTTTATGAGATAAAGTAATGAGTGAGATGGAGTACTGTGTTAGAATGTATATGGGGTTTCGGGGACGTAACCATGTTTTTAAGGGGGATATGATTGTAAAATCTTAATGAATTATGACATGGCTAACTGATAGGGCGTGACTATTTGAATATACTTGATAACCCTGCTGCGTATGTTATGCACTATATCGTGATTGTCGAAGTATCATGTGTTGCAATTGTGTGTTTAAGTATGCCTTTACTGTTATGGGGTGGTGAACTTCGGGATGAAGTTAATTCTAAGGAGGGAAGACTGTAATACTCCGTATTTTACCTTAATGTTATTTACTATATTAGCGTGTTGATATTTCTTGGGCATTTATATTTGAGTCATTCATATTTCAAGTTAATGTTTTGGTTAATGTTTTGTTAATGTCGGTGTTCCAAGTTGTTTTGAGTGGGATTGGTTATCACTTGACTGTGGTTGAACTTCGGGACGAAGTTCATGTTAAGGGGGGAAGACTGTAATACCCCGAATCTTTATATAATTTAGGGCGCGGTTATATTTATCGATAGTGCTTAAACGCGTTTAGTTTGTGTAAGTGTTCTATTTAAATTGTTATAATAGAGGTTGATGGTGGGGTTTGATCTTGGGACGTTGATACGTGCCTATTTTATGCATTTTATTTATTCTTGTGGCACGTATTTTCTTATATTTTCGTGACTTTTAGTTGCTATTTCTCCCGAAACGGTTTACTTTGGCATTTCTATGTTTTAAATGTAGGAATGCGCGGAAGTGGGCAAAACTGAACTTTAATCGTCCTCCGAAAGCTGTTTTGAGTAATAATGCGGAGCAAGGATCCGGATGCACATCCAAGTGTTGTTTACGGGCCAAATTTACGCTCAAACGTACAGGAAAGGGTCGACCGACCCACTAAAGAGGTCGACCGACCAAAGCCCAGAATCCGGAAAGACCGATATCAACAGAAGAGGTCGACCGACCCAGCGACTGCGTCCGCGACTTTTATTTCGTGTTTTACTCGTTTAATCTTGTAATTAGAACTTATTTAAGGAGACCTAAACTCGAAAATTAGAAAAAGCAGCCCAGGTTAGAGAAAACTCCATAGTTTAGAGAGAATATTTTCCAAGTTTCAATCTTTGTTCTTGAATTCCAATTAAGTTTGTAAGTTTGGTACAATTAATCTTTCCCTTTTAATTAATCTTATTGTTCATCTTATTATTGTTTCTCAATACATGTTTTCCCTTTTATTGTAATCTTTAATTATGTTGATTCCTTTGATGTTCTTGATTCTTGTTATTGTTAGTTTCATAGTTAAAATCATGCATAGCTAATTCTTGTGATTAAGAATTAGGGGAACCATGGCTAAGACTTGATTTTGATAGTTTTATGATTAAATTACCAATCCCCCATTGTTGTTGGTGAACTAATCCTTTGAGATTGAAAGATTACTAGGATTAGTTTAACAACTTTTGGGATTGCCCTATGAACGGAAGTTTAGTGCTTTTCTAGGAACCCTAAGACTGTAAGGATTGGGTAGAATATTGACCTAAAGGTTTATTCTTTGTTCCTTGGGATTGTGTTATTTGGTTGTTTTACCCTTCATTGACTTGTTTTAACCATGGGAAACCGAAGTTCTTAATCTCCCTTTCATCATATTTTAGTTTTCTTGTTATTTTGATACCTTAGTTGTTAGTCCCAAATTATAAATCAACCCCCCTTTTTTTGGTTACTTGCATTAGACTTTAAATTCACAAACATAATTAACCTTGTCTCCTTGTGGTTCGACCCTTGACTTATCCTATCTAGTTTAAGCTGAGGTTTTATAAATCTTATCTTTGGCACCCCTCAACGACGGGTGTCAAATTTTGGCGCCGTTGCCGGGGAGACGGTATAATTTTTTTTTTTTGGTGTAAATGTGAGTCGTATATATAAATTATCGGAAACAAAGATACAAGAGAGATCAAGATCAAAAAAACCAACATATGGTGCCTATCCCTGATTAAGGTATCAGGGGGCTTACAAACCAACTACCAAGTTACAAGGCTATGTTCTATTCATCTGCATCTGCAGGCTACTCATACGGTATAATTTTGTTTGTTAGTTTTTAGTTTATTTTTCTTGTCTTAAGGAACTTAGGTTCCTTAAGATCGTTACTTACCTTTTCTTCTAGTGTTGTTTTCTGCATATTAGAAGACAAGTTTTCGAGAGGAAGGCTTGAGTACTCTCTTGTTTAGGCATGGCTTCTATTTATGACCACATGCAGCCAAAGGTTCAAGATTTACCAAAAGGATTCACCTTGCCTACTCCTACAACTGGTTTCTTTGAGCTCCACCCGAACCACATCCTTCTGGTGGAGCGGAGTCAATTTTCTGGTCTACCCAACGAGGATCCGTTGAAGCATGTCGCGACATTCACGGATTATTGTTGTTCCATACGCATACCTGCCGGTGTGACTCAGGATGAGGTGCTGGCAATGATGTTCCTTTATTCATTGAAAGATGCCGCGCGAGATTGGTACCGTTACCTTGATAGGGTAGCTGAGGAGGTTACGGATTGGACTTCCTTGGCATTGGCTTTTTATAGAAAATACTTTCCTCTTGCAAAGGCCAATGACTTGAGAAGCCAAATCACTAACTTTCAACAAGGGCCAGATGAAGGATTTTGTGAAGCATGGAATCGGTTCAAGGGTTTGGTCCGTTCTATCCCTCACCATGGTTTTCAGCAATGGTACTTATGTAACCAATTTTACAACGCCCTCTACGATGATTACAAGGTGATTCTTGATGCGGCCGCCAATGGGAGATTCCAGAACAACACCAACCATATGCAGGGTTGGAAAACCATAGAAGACATGGCGGTGCATAGGGCTGCCTTTGGGAGTTCACGTGGGAATTCGCGAAGGTTGAATGTGGATATGAATAGAGTTTTGGCTCTTGAGACAACCGTTGAAGCCCGTTTTGAAAAGCTTGAGGCAACCCAGCTGAAGCTTGAAAGTGAGAACCTAGTTACTACGGTCGACAACACGGGTGAGATTGTGGAATTGAGAGAGCTTGTTCATGCTCTAACAAAACAGGTTTTAGAGATGGGAAAGGCTCAGATTGCTTCTATGAAGACTTTTGGAGATCAATTGATAATCATAGCCAACCAAACAACTAGCTCTCCGGCTAGTTGTGAAGGACCCATGGAGACGTTGAATGCTATAAATCTTAGGAGTGGTCGTGCTTATGAAGGACCAGCCCCTGAGGAGGACTCTGCTAAGGTTCAGGAAGAAGAAATTGATCCCGTTCACAGGTCAGAAGGTCGACCGACCCCTACTGTAGGTTGACCGACCTCGATACCTGACGTGAGATCAGTTTCTGGAAAACAGAAAAAATTCAATGATACAGCGTCTGGTCGACCGACCCCTATACCAGGTCGACCGACCAGTGCTTCTGAGCAGAACGCAGTTTCTATTCCCGAATCGCTGGATCCATCCCTCATTCAAGGCCTCACTGAGATATTACAGCTGAAAAAGCCAAAGGTTGTTGATCCTATGGCTAATGTCACCGTTCCATACCCCGAAAGATTAAAAAATTCAAAAGAGGATCGGAAATTCGGTAAGTTTTTAGAGATGGTGAAGAATCTTGAGGTAACCATCCCTTTCACTGATTTAATTACCCACGTACCTTCTTATGCTAAATTCATGAAAGATATTTTGAGTCGTAAGAGGAATTTTTAGGACGAAGGTGTTGTTGCTTTTGTGGAGGAATGTTATGTTCTTTCACAAAATAATATAGCACCCAAGTTAAAGGACCAAGGTAGTTTTTCTATCCCTTGTACCATAGGTAATCATATTATAGGGAAAGCCCTTTGTGATCTAGGGGCTAGTGTCAGTGTTATGCCTTATTCTGTTTGTGAAAGACTTAATTTAGGTAGATTTAAAGTCACCAATATTACCCTACAGATGGCTGATAGATCAACCCAAAGACCATTAGGGGTCTTAGAGGATGTCCCAGTTAGAGTGGGAAAGTTCTTTATTCCTGTTGATTTCGTTGTTTTAGACATTGCTGAGGATAGTCAAATACCTATTATTTTAGGAAGACCATTTTTACATACACCTGGGGCTGTAATAGATGTCAAACGCGGGATCATCACTTTAGAGGTTGGAGATGACACTATCGAGTTTAGTCTTGCCCATAAGGCAACTACTCCTACTAATGATACTTGTTGCTCCATTGATATTATAGACAGGAATGTTATCCTTAATTGGAGGGAATCCTTGACCAAGGATCCCTTAGATGATCTAACAGTTTTGGATAAGTGTGCAGGTAATCCAGCTAAGGATGCTGAAGAGCTGGAGGTGATAGAAGCAGAGATAGAGGAGTATGAGTTTACTGAAGAAGAGAATGAGAAGCTGATAAGCTTTGGCCAATACAAATCTGGTAAACATGTGCTATTCCATTAGTACTGATTCTGTTCAGGCCGTTGAGGTAAAGGTACCAGAGCGTAAGCCACTTCCTCCTAATCTTAAGTATGTTTTCTTAGATGATACTGAACAGTACCCTGCAATTGTTAGTTCTAAACTTGATCCTAACCAACTTTCTGCCTTAATGAATGTTCTCAAAAAGAATAGGAAAGCTTTAGGTTATTCTTTGGATAACATTAAGGGCATAAGTCATGATGTTTGCATGCACAGAATAGAGTTAGAGGAAGGGCATAAGCCTTATAGACAGGGACATCGTAAGTTGAATCCTAAGATGCAGGAGGTGGTTATGGCTGAGGTAATGGAACTTCTTGATGCAGGTATTATCTATTCAGTTGGCAACTCTAAGTGGGTTAGCCCAGTTCAGGAGGTGCCTAAGAAAGGAGGAACCACAGTGGTTAAAAATGATAAAAATGAGTTAATACCCACTAGAGTTGTAACTGGGTGGCGGATGTGCATTGATTATAGACAGTTAAATGCCGCCACCAAGAAAGACCATTTTCCACTTCCTTTTGTTGACCAAATGGCCGAAAGACTTGCTTCTAATAAATTCTTCTGTTTTCTAGATGGTTATTCAGGTTTTTTCCAGATTCCCATCCATCCTGATGATCAGAGTAAGACTACTTTTACTTGCCCACAAGGTGTTTTTGCATATCGCAGGATGCCTTTTGGGTTATGTAATGCTCCTGCTACCTTTCAAAGGTGTATGATGGGTATCTTTTCTGAATTTATAGAAAACATCATGGAGGTATTTATGGATGATTTCTCTGTTTATGGTAATGCTTTTGATCAATGCTTAGCTAATCTTGATAAAGTCTTGCAGCGATGTATTGATGTAAACCTTGTCTTAAACTGGGAAAAGTGTCAGTTTATGGTTACTGAAGAGGTAGTGTTAGGGCATCTAATTTCAGATAAAGGTATACATGTAGATAAGGCAAAAGTGCAGGTGATTGAGCAATTACCCCCTCCTGTTAATGTTAAGGGGGTGAGAAGTTTCTTGGGACACGCAGGTTTTTACAGGCGTTTCATTAAGGACTTTTCTATGATTGCTAAACCACTTACACAGTTGCTCCTTAAGGATGCTGTCTTTGATTTTACTGATGAGTGCCTTTCAGCTTTTAACAGGTTGAAGGAAGCTTTGATCTCAGCACCAATCATTCAGCCACCAGATTGGGATCTCCCATTTGAGATCATGTGCGATGCTAGTGACTACGCTGTGGGTGTTGTGCTAGGTCAAAGGAAGAACAAGGCTCTTAATGCTATATACTATGCGTGCCGCACCCTAGATGAGACTCAAGTCAACTACTTCACCACTGAGAAGGAAATGCTAGCTGTGATCTTTGCCTTAGAAAAATTTAGGTCCTATTTAGTAGGTAATAAGGTAATTGTTTACACTGACCATGCAGCTTTGAAAGGTCTTTTCCAAAAGAAAGATTCAAAGCCAAGGCTTTTAAGGTGGATACTCCTTCTCCAAGAGTTTGACATTGAGATTAGAGACAAGAAAGGCGCGGAAAATAAGGTAGCTGACCACCTATCTCGCCTTCAGCTGACTGATGGGGAAGATTCTTTACCTATTGATGATTCATTTCCTGATGAGAGTTTATTTATCATTAATAGTCCAGGTTCTTATCCCCCTCCCTGGTATGCTGATTTTGCTAACTTTGCTGTCACAGGTAAAATCCCTCCTGAGTTGTCATGGCAACAAAACAAGAGATTTATGTTCGATGCAAAACAGTATTTTTGGGATGACCCCTATGTTTTCATGGAATGCGGAGATGGACTCATCCGGAGATGCGTCCCCCAATGGGAGGTGAAGGACATTCTGGAAGCATGTCACTCTTCTGCATATGGTGGTTACCACGGTCCACCTAGGACCGTGGCCAAGGTATTACAGTCTGGTTTTTATTGGCCTACTTTGCATGCTGACTGTAGGAATTTTGTAGGTAGCTGTGATGCCTGTCAAAGAACTGGGAATGTCTCAAAAAGACATGAGATGCCGCAGGTTGGTATTTTAGAGGTAGAGATTTTTGATGTCTGGGGCATTGATTATCAAGGACCTTTTCCCAGTAGTCAAGGTAACAGGTACATTCTTGTAGCTGTTGATTATGTGTCTAAGTGGGTAGAAGCCATTGCTACTCCCCATTGTGATGCAAAGGCTGTTATTAAGATGTTTAAAAAAATCATATTTCCTCGTTTTGGTGTCCCTAGGGTTGTCATCAGTGATGGAGGTATGCATTTTAAGGAGAAACGCTTAGATGACTTGCTAAGTAAATTCGGTGTCCAACATCGTAGGGGTTTAGCTTATCACCCTCAGACTAGTGGTCAAGTTCAGATCTCTAATAGGGAACTCAAGGAGACCCTAGCCAAAGTTGTTTCTAAGTCTAGGAAAGATTGGAGTCTAAAACTTGATGATGTTTTATGGGCCTATAGAACTGCGTTCAAAACCCCAATCGGAATGTCACCTTTCCTGTTGATTTATGGTAAGTGTTGAACCATATATTCAAATATATATATATTATATATGTTTATGTTTTGATAATGACAAGTCTAGCTATTTATATATTATATACTCGTATGTATAATCGTGTGCTAAGTGTACAGAACATTAGTAAGAAGATCTAATCAATCAAGTATAAAAGATTCAAGCATGTTAGTCAAAGAATTGACTAAGTCGAAGATTGATCAAAGATCACAAGCGCGCGTAATGAACTAAAGTTATATTCATCAACTATAGCTTTAGTACAAGATTGGTTCTAGTTATAGCCAGTAGCTATAACTCTATATCATGAAGAAATGGTCGAGATTTATGTGTGTTTTAGTTGAAACAATTGTTTCCTAATTTGTGTCGTGTAGGTATTAGTGTTTAAATGGTATTCTATTTAAATATAGAATTGTTAATCTTAATAGGATTATATAAAACATCTTTTAGTTAAATAAGAAATAAATAATTGTCTTATGAGATAATTATTTATTACTAAAATAAACTAAAGATTTTTTATATGATTTTAATTGTCAAAATATATAATCTAAGATTTAGTTTGTTTCGATTTTGGTAATTGTGTGATATGTCACATTACCATAAATCGTGTAGGACTTACTTAAATAAATATTATGTATTTATTTAATGTCCTAAACAAACTAAGATTATATTATGGTAATATATTTTATTATCTTTGACATGGTTTAGGAAGTTGATTTAATAAGGATACTAATTGTTTATTATATAAAGATCTTTCCTAAATATGAATTAGGAAATTGATTCCTTATATAATACATATAGTATATTATTATATCTTTCCTAAATATATTAAGATTAGATTTAAGGTAGTATTACTAAAAGACTAGTATTCTAGTTTTAAGTAATATTCCTAAATCATCTAGGGTTTGAATTACCTAGATACATATTCTATATAAATAGACTACCTATGACACATTAATGCTTAAGAAACACATACACACATATACACGAAAATCAAGAGAGAAAACCGCCGATCGTGTTCTTCAAGATCCGAGCTTTAATTGTCATATTCATATCAAGATTCAAGTGCTCAAGCATTGATCTTATTTATTCAAGATTGTGAACAAGAAGAAACTCATAGAAGACTTTATCTTATTAACGTAAGATAGATTGAGTATTTAGCGGTACTCGTTGTAAGACAAATATTTAACGGTATTTGTCGTAGCTAGATATTTAACGGTATCTAGATTGAGTTGTGACTAACATCAAAGTCGCACGAGTAGGGTTGATAAAATTGTAATCCAGAGTTGGTACTAATTTTATTAATCGAGAATAGTGGACGTAGGTCTCAGAGTGTGAGACTGAACCACTTCAAAAATATCGTGTCTCTACTTTATTATTGCTCTACTCAACGATCATCATACAACTACACACACATCGAAGAAGATTTAAAAAGAAGGCATACTCAATTCAACCCCCCCCCCCCCCTTCTTGAGTATATTATATCAATAGACTCTTCAATTGGTATCAGAGCCTCGTGCTCTTGATCGCCTAGCCGTGTGAGTTTTGATCCTTCTATTGATTCTATATTATATACTCTTTCTTCAATGGATTCCAAGCATCTCAAGTGCCCTATCTTCGATGGCAAAAACTATAGTTTATGGAAAAATATGATGACTCATTACATCAAGGGTTGTGATTGGGAATGTTGGAAGATCATCCAAACTGGACCAAAGAAGATCTTGGTCGCCGCCGCCAATGGAACAACCTATGAAAAGATGGAAAGCGATTATGTGGAAAGTGACTACAAAATTGCAGAGAAAAACTCTAAGGCCATGAGCCTCCTACAGAACGGTATGATAACCTCAGAATTCGATAGATTCTCATCCTGTAGTTCCGCTAAGGAAATATGGGATAGTCTCGAACTTGCTTATGAAGGAACATCCGCAGTCAGGAAACATCGTATAGACTTGCTCGTTCAAAGATATGAACTTTTCAATATGGAAAAGAATGAATCTATTGATAGCATGTCTGCACGATTTTCTTGTATTATTAATGAACTGCGGAACCTTGGCAAAAAGATCGATTCTGAGGATATCATTCGTAAGATTCTTAGGAGTCTCACCAAAAAGTGGCAACCTAAGGTCACGGCCATAGAGGAAGCACGTGATTTATCTAAAATCACTTACCAAGAATTGATTGGATCCTTAATGGCTCACGAGATCATACTAAATAAAAACGATGATGATCCCAAAGGAAAGGGAGTCGCTTTACAAGCCTCCACAAGCGAAGTAAGCGAAGAAGAACTTGAGGATGAAACAGTTTTATTCGCTAGACGATTTAAGAAAGCAGTTTTCAAAGGTAGATACAAAAACTCCAACAACAAAACGTTCGACAAAAAGAAAACTGACTCCAAACAAACATTCTTCAAAAGAGGATGTTTCAAGTGTGGACAACAAGACCATATGATCAAAGATTGTCCAAGTTGGGACAAAATCAAAGACAAGTCAAAAAGAGAAAAGACCAAAACAGAGTTTAAGAAAGTAATGCTTGCGTCATGCTGGGGAGAATTAGAATCTGAAGATGACGAGGACTCTGAAGAAGAAGAGGTAGCAAACCTATGTCTAAGCAACGTCAGCCTAGATCTAATCTCAAGCGACAATGATGAAGATGACGCATCAAATATGTGTCTCCTTGGAGAATCAGACTCAGACGACGACGACGAAGAGGTAAATTTTCTTCAACTCAAAAGTCAAGTTAAAAACTTATCTAAGGCTATGCTAATTAAATATTTTGAGAAAACCCTAGACCAATGTCATGAACAAAATCTTGAGTTAGATGACTTGAAAGAGCAGATCCTCGATATTGCTGAGGAAAATCAACTTCTGAAAGCCAAAGCTAAGAAACTGAAATCCAAAATAAGCATTGAAGTAAATACTAAGTTGGAAACAGTTATGTCTGAGAAAAAGGTTCTTGAGTCTAAAGTTATAGCTAATGAAGCTATAACCTCAAAACTAAAACTCAACATTAAAGAGCTTCAATCTAAAGTTATAGCTAATGAAGCTATAACTTCAGAATTAAGAAAGGTTAATGAACGGCTTAAGTCAGAATCTTCGACTATGGTCGAAGATGAGACTCATCAAGAAGAAGTTGAGATTCTCGAAAGCAAAATCATGGATCTAGAATTCAGTATATCTAAAATCAAGAAAGAACATGCCAAAATTGTGTCTGACTTCCATAAAGACATTCAAAACCTAAAAGAGTCTAGCAACACTGACCATAGTGAATGTAAGAAAGAAATAGACTCCTAGAAAGACCTTCTTCTTCATGCTCGGAAAGTTCACGATAAATGGGAAGGAAGCACTAACGTTCTAAACTTCCTAACTGAACAATCCGACAACAACATGAAGATGGGTTTAGGTCACGAATGTTATGGAAGAAGGAATCACTCAAAGTGTAAACAAAGTCCAACAGATAGAGACTTTAGAAGAAGAAAATATGCCGACCTTCCTGAGTATTTAATATGCACTTATTGTGGCCATACTGGACACCTCCGAGAAAACTGTGTGAAACACGCACAAGATTTTAAAACCGGAGTTTAGTTTGTTAAATCCTTAGGAATTCCAAGCGACACTAATTCTGTCTCTAATAGTGATGGTGACAAAACTGAGGAAAGAAACATTGACCACAGATGGTTCTATGACATGACATTTGACTACGAAGAAAAGAAAAACAGAACCAAACAGACTCCTCAAACATCACACAAAAAATGGTCACCAAGAGTCCAAACTAAAACCTACACAAGAACATCAAAACCCAACCACTACCGATATAGAAAGACCTATGTAAGACAAGTCTGGGTTAAAAAGGAAGATGTATTTGTGATTACTAACAACAAAGGACCCAAGTATGCTTGGGTACCTAAATCCTGTCTTTAAAATTATTTGTGCAGTTTGTCGCCAAGGAAAATAACCTATGGTATCTCGACAGTGGATGCTCAAGACATATGACAGGCGACGTAAACTTATTCCAAACCCTAAAACCTTTTGATGGAGGTAAAGTCACATTCGGTGATAACAAAAAGGGAAAGATCATTGGAATTGGTAAGATAGGTATTTCATCCTCTCATGCTATAAATGATGTATACCTTGTAAATGGTCTCAAACACAATCTTATCAGTATATCTCAATTATGTGACAAAGGAAATAAAGTGGTTTTTCATTCAGATATATGTCGTATAATCTTAGAAGGCACCAGTAAAGTGATACTTGAAGGTCACATACAGGATAAAAAATGTTTATATGATTGATTTAAATGTTGTACCTACTGATTCTCTATCATGCATGAAAGTTACGTTAGATGATCCATGTCTATGGCACAAAAGATTTGGTCATATTAGCTCACCTATTCTAAGTAAGCTGAAAAGATGGGACTTGGTCGAAGGTCTTCCAAAGATCAAATTTGATCAAGAAAAGATGTGTGACACATGTGCACGATGTAAACACGTCAGATCATCCTTTAAGCCAAAAAGAGTGGTAAGCACAGAACAAGCTCTTGAACTAGTACACATGGATCTATGTGGCCCTATGAAGGTAAGAAGCAGAGGTGGTTCCAGGTACGTTTTCGTTCTAGTTGATGATTACTCTAGATTTGTTTGGCCAATCTTTCTTCACTCCAAAGACGAAACTTTCGATGAATTTGTTAGTCTCATGAAACTTGTCCAAAACAAATATAAATCAAACCTAGTAACAATCCGTACTGATCATGGAACTGAGTTCGACAATCATGCTTTTATTGAGTTCTGTAAAACCAATGGTGTTGGACATAACTTCTCGGCCCCTAGAACCCCACAACAAAATGGAGTCGTAGAACGAATGAACAGAACCCTAGAAGACATGGCTCGAACAATGCTTCTTTGTAGTGGCCTACCTAGAAATTTTTGGGCTGAGGCTATTAGTACAGCTTGCTATATTCATAACCGTGCTATGATTAGACCTATCCTTAAAAAGACTCCTTATGAACTTCTTCGTGGTCGTAAACCAAACATATCTCATTTAAGATGCTTTGGTAGTAAATGCTTTGTTCACAACAATGGTAAAAACAGATTAAGCAAATTCGACCCTAGAAGTGATGAAGCAATCTTTATAGGATATTCAGATCATAGTAAAGCCTACAAAGTTTTTAACAAACGTACTTTATGCATAGAGGAAAGTATTCATGTTATCTTTGATGAGAATAATGCCTTCGATAAGCCATTACAGGATATAGAGGAAAATCTAGATGAACCTGATTTCAGGTTATCAAGGGAAGATCCTCCTGAAATGGAAATTGAAGAAGGAGAACCTCAAGGAATTCATGATGAGCTCAACTTGGGAGAAAATGGTACGAGAGATGAAACTACAGTTGATGATACTGTAGATAACTCTCAAACCAATGACTCGGAACCCAGAGTTACAGCTAATGAAGCTGTAACTTTGAATCAAAACCAAAGGGAAGAGGCCAGAGTTATACCTGACCCTACTATAAACCCAGGTTTGGATTCAGGGGGAACAAGTCAAGATCCCGAGTCAAGTTCAGGGAATGCAAATGATCAATCAAGGAATTGGAGATACAAAGGCTCTCATCCTTTGGACAATGTCATAGGAAGCCTAACAGATGGAGTTCAAACTCGAAGGAGCTTAAACAACTTTTGCTCATTCTACTCCTTTCTCTCCACCATTGAACCTTCAAATATCAAGGAAGCTCTCGCAGAACCAGACTGGATAGTTGCCATGCAAGAAGAACTCCAGCAATTTGAAAGAAACAAAGTTTGGCATCTTGTTCCTCGACCTAAGGACAGAACTGTCATTGGAACTAGATGGGTATTCAAAAACAAATTGGATGACACTGGAGTCATTGTGCGAAACAAGGCCAGATTAGTGGTTCAAGGATACAACCAACAGGAAGGGATCGATTATGACGAAACCTTTGCTCCTGTTGCTCGTCTTGAGGCAATAAGACTACTTATTGCATTTGCAGCACACAAGGGAATGAAGCTTTTTCAGATGGACGTTATAACTGCATTTCTTAATGGCTATCTCCAAGAGGAAGTATTTGTTGAACAACCTCCTGGATTTCCTGACAGCAAACTCAAGGATCATGTATTCAAATTGGACAAAGCTCTTTATGGCCTGAAACAAGCACCAAGGGCATGGTACGACAGATTATCAAAGTTCCTATTGGAGAGTGGATTCAAGAGAGGGTCTGTGGATAAAACCCTATTTCTTAAAAGCGAAAACTCAGATCTACTAGTTGTTCAGATCTATGTTGACGATATTATTTTTGGCTCAACTAATAAAAAGTTGTGCAAGTACTTCTCTGAGTTGATGACTTCTGAGTTCGAGATGAGTATGATGGGAGAACTAAAGTTCTTCCTTGGACTTCAAATACAACAAACTGAAGAAGGAATCAAAGTTCATCAACAAAAATACGTCAAGGAGTTACTAAAGAAATTTGGAATGGAAACCTCTCATGCAATGCCTACTCCAATGGTCACAGATAAGAAGTTAACCAAAGACGAAGATGGTAAGTCTGTAGATGAAACAACTTACAGAGGTATGATTGGCTCACTTCTTTATCTTACAGCAAGTCGTCCAGATATAATGTTTAGTGTCTGTGTTTGTGCAAGATTCCAATCTGCACCAAAAGAATCACATATGATTGCAGTTAAAAGAATATTAAGATACCTAATCGGAACCTCAAAATTATATCTATGGTATCCTATGGACTGTAACTTTAATCTAGTAGGATATTCAGATGCGGATTATGCAGGATGTTCTTTAGACAGAAAAAGTACCTCCGGACTTGCTACCTTTGTAGGTCCCTGTATTATATCTTGGGGATCCAAGAAACAAAATTCTGTCGCTCTCTCAACTGCTGAAGCAGAATATATTGCAGCCGCACTGGTATGTTCTCAACTTTTATGGTTAAAGCAACAGTTACATGATTATGGTGTTGATGTTGGATGCGTGCCTATATTATGTGATAATACGAGTGCTATAATTATATCTAAAAACCCAGCCCAACACTCGAGGACCAAACATATTGAAATTAGACACCACTTTCTAAGAGACCATGTTGAAAAGAAAAATATAAAATTGGAATTTTGTAGTACGGAAAAACAGTGGGCAGATATCTTCACTAAACCATTGGCTAGAGAACGCTTTGAGACTTTGCGATTGGAAATTGGTTTAATCGGTGGCACCTAATCAAATCTTAAAAGCAAAAATAACCCAATGATTGACTACGGTTTAGATGAGATTATATGACTGTGTCCGTATACTCCGCTGCATGTGTATGTATATATTTGATGATAAATTTTGTGATTATAGTTATATTATACGATTTACATATGAATGTGTGCACAATCGATCTCACAATAATATTACGTCACATATTATAATTATCCCACAACATCCATATTACAATATATATACAAAATAATAATATTCAAATATTATAAAAACAAAAATACTTACCCCAAATTAAACACACAAAATGTGTGTAATGGTCCCCTTTAGCCACGTTTCCACCCAAGCAACCCCACACTCAACTGACACGTGCCTCCCTACTACCCGTAGACCTTGACTTATTCCAACTCCCACATTATTACCCCAACTCCCTCAACTCACATTAACCATCCTCCATTATTACCAAACCCACAAACTTACTCACTTTAATTACCAAAAACCATTAAAACTCAAAACCTCCAAAACTCCATTAAAACCGTACCAAAATCTCACCACTTCTCGCCCCTTCAACCACCGTGTATCATCTCAACCACCATGCCTCCATCTCGTGCCACCCGCTCTCATCAAAAGAAACCTTCCCCTCCTTCACCACCTTCGTCACCCCCACCATCTCCAACACCCATAGCCACCGCCGCACCACCATCTGACAAAGGCAAACGACGAAAACTCAACCGCTCATCTCCTTCCATCTCCGATGACATGCATGAAATGGGCTTTACATCTCAAAACCCGCGCCCTCTGTTTTCCGAGTATTCGATTGAAGCTACTAGGGACGGTCTTGAAAGAGTTCGAATGACCAAAAACGAAGGTATGTTGATCGAACGTGTCCTTCCTTATGCTATTCATGCGGGTCGTTATTACTCACGGTCATGGGTCGAAAGTTCGAAATCTTTAGGTTTCTTTAAAGATTTCTTAAAATATCAGGGATGGGAGTACATTAGTAGCTTTTCGGGGTTGATTTTCCCTATTGAGATGGTTCAGTTTCTTGCTTCGGTTAAAAGGTGTGACAATGGCATTGTGGGTGTCGTGAATGGAAAGGATGTGGTCATAACTAAATCAGAGATTTGTGATATCTTCAAACTTGATCATGACGGGTTAAATCTTGACCCAAAGTTGGAGTGGAATGTAGTTTCTAAAGAACAAAAAATGGTGATTAAGAAGTACTTTGATGCGGATGCCACCGAGGTAACACCTCTGCTTACTGTGTCCTTTAACCCCAAATTGAAATTCTTCTTGAATTTTTTGTGGAACACTGTGTTGCCTCGTCGGGGTGGTCGGGATAAGCTTGCTAGTGTCGAAGCCGTGGTATTGTATAGTTGGTTGGAAGGACAGAAAGTCGACTTAGCTTCCTTATTATGTCACAAAATTTGTCAAGTTTCGAATGTGGTTGTTAAGGAGAAGTTTTGCTCAACCGTAGACATTCCATATGGAATGTGGATATCCGAATTGTTGCTTAAAAAGGGTGTGGTTGATGATAATAGTTTTGGAATTAAGCCAAAAGATGTTATGAATGATCGCTTGTTGAAACTAATGGGAATTTGTTTTGATGGGGTTGATCTCGCGTTTGGTAAGAACGAACCAACTCCGACCCCTTCACCATCTTTTGCGGGTCTTGAAGCCAAGATGGACAAATTACTTGGTCTCTGTGAAATCAAAAAGGAAAAGGATGAGGCTGGGGGTAGTTGTAAGAAGAGAAGTCGTGGATTTGAGGATGAGGTAAAAGAGTGGATGGAGAAAGTTGATAAACAATTGGTAAAGATTGGGTCAGAGGTCTCGGTTGTTTGCTCGGAGTTGCTAAGCATGAGTGACCGTCTCTCGTTTCTTGCTACTCAAGGGGGTGCTGTGGTTCGTGATCATGGTTTATTAAGGACGGATGCATCTCAAGCACTCGAAGCGGTTAAGGCATTATCTTTGAAAATTCTTAACTTCGAGTTGGCTCTCAATGCTCAAGGGAGGAATGTGTCGAGTTGTTTAGATCGGTTGGAGACACTCGAATTCCGTACCCGACCCGACTACGTCAATCCTTATGCCAAGAATCCGGGTTCAAGCTCTCGTTCTTGATGCTCCATACCCGTCCCTGTTCTCGTTGGATTAAGGTTGTGTTGTTGTTGTTTTTGCTCTACGTCAGGTGGACTTATAAAACAATTCTCTAATTGTGGCCCAATTTGATTCCTAGCCCATTAAGGAATCCGAAGCTTATCCTCTTTTGCTTCTTCGGATTTCCAAATCGTACCAGGCCCAACCTATTATCAACCGGCCTTGCTTTTGTTTTTGATGCGGCCCATCTGACATTACCCTATTTTGGCCCATCTTTTATTAATATCTCTTGCAGGCCCAGTTATCCGATTCCACTAGCCGGCCCAATTTTCTTTAAACACTATTATTTCTTCATTCGGCCCATTGGCTTAGTATTTTGGATTGCTTGTGTATATTTTTAACATTCCGTATGTGGTTATGTGATATTTTCTATGTTCATATCATTTCGACTCGTTTATATGCTTGCTTATGCTTTGTACGTATATTATTCTAGTCGTTTCATGTCTTTGTTCTCATCTTTTTGATGATGTCAAGAGGGGGAAATATGCGACTTAGATTAGAATTTGCCTAAGCTTGCTCCTTGTCGTAATTCATTGTCTCTTAGGGTTCTTAAAGGATATGGGTTAGATAGAAGATAGAAACCCTAAGTTGATCTTTGCTATGAATGACCCTTATTATATTGAGGGGGAACCAAAAACTTAGTCACAAATCTAAGAAGACTTGCCATCATCAAAAAGGGGGAATTTGTTGAACCATATATTCAAATATATATATAGTATATATGTTTATGTTTTGATAATGACAAGTCTAGCTATTTATATATTATATACTCGTATGTATAATCGTGTGCTAAGTGTACAGAACATTAGTAAGAAGATCTAATCAATCAAGTATAAAAGATTCAAGCATGTTAGTCAAAGAATTGACTAAGTCGAAGATTGATCAAAGATCACAAGCGCGCGTAATGAACTAAAGTTATATTCATCAACTATAGCTTTAGTACAAGATTGGTTCTAGTTATAGCCAGTAGCTATAACTCTATATCATGAAGAAATGGTCGAGATTTATGTGTGTTTTAGTTGAAACAATTGTTTCCTAATTTGTGTCGTGTAGGTATTAGTGTTTAAATGGTATTCTATTTAAATATAGAATTGTTAATCTTAATAGGATTATATAAAACATCTTTTAGTTAAATAAGAAATAAATAATTGTCTTATGAGATAATTATTTATTACTAAAATAAACTAAAGATTTTTTATATGATTTTAATTGTCAAAATATATAATCTAAGATTTAGTTTGTTTCGATTTTGGTAATTGTGTGATATGTCACATTACCATAAATCGTGTAGGACTTACTTAAATAAATATTATGTATTTATTTAATGTCCTAAACAAACTAAGATTATATTATGGTAATATATTTTATTATCTTTGACATGGTTTAGGAAGTTGATTTAATAAGGATACTAATTGTTTATTATATAAAGATCTTTCCTAAATATGAATTAGGAAATTGATTCCTTATATAATACATATAGTATATTATTATATATTTCCTAAATATATTAAGATTAGATTTAAGGTAGTATTACTAAAAGACTAGTATTCTAGTTTTAAGTAATATTCCTAAATCATCTAGGGTTTGAATTACCTAGATACATATTCTATATAAATAGACTACCTATGACACATTAATGCTTAAGAAACACATACACACATATACACGAAAATCAAGAGAGAAAACCGCCGATCGTGTTCTTCAAGATCCGAGCTTTAATTGTCATATTCATATCAAGATTCAAGTGCTCAAGCATTGATCTTATTTATTCAAGATTGTGAACAAGAAGAAACTCATAGAAGACTTTATCTTATTAACGTAAGATAGATTGAGTATTTAGCGGTACTCGTTGTAAGACAAATATTTAACGGTATTTGTCGTAGCTAGATATTTAACGGTATCTAGATTGAGTTGTGACTAACATCAAAGTCGCACGAGTAGGGTTGATAAAATTGTAATCCAGAGTTGGTACTAATTTTATTAATCGAGAATAGTGGACGTAGGTCTCAGAGTGTGAGACTGAACCACTTCAAAAATATCGTGTCTCTACTTTATTATTGCTCTACTCAACGATCATCATACAACTACACACACATCGAAGAAGATTTAAAAAGAAGGCATACTCAATTCAACCCCCCCCCCTTCTTGAGTATATTATATCAATAGACTCTTCAGTAAGACTTGTCATTTACCAATAGAGTTAGAACGTAAGTCTTGGTGGGCTATTTGTGATCTTAATTTAGACCCTAATCTTTCCCGTGAGAAACGTTTGTTGCAGCTCAATGAGTTAGAAGAATTCAGGTTGTTAGCCTATGACAATGCCAGGATTTACAAAGAAAAAAACAAGAGAATCATTAGGCGTGACTTTCAGGTAGGTGATAGGGTGTTGCTTTTTAATGCTCGTATTCGTCTTTTTCCTGGTAAGCTGAAATCCAGGTGGAGCGGACCTTACACCATCACAGCTGTCTCAAAATTTGGGTCAATAGAGTTAGAAACCTCATCCGGTGAGAGGTTCAAAGTTAATGGCCAGTATGTGAAGCACTTCCGCGGAGAGAACGAATTTATTGGTAAGGTTGAAGTTTCTTACTTTGACCCTTTTTCGGATGCTTCTTGATAGGTAAAAGGGTCGTGCGGGACCTCTTAAACTTGCGCTAAACGGGAGGCAACCCGTGTTCTAGCTTAATTTTACGTTTTTTGTAATTTATGTTTTAGTCCTTGATGGGATTTTGAGTTTCTACAGGAAAATAAGAGGAATCGTCAATTAAGTAGGTCGACCGACCCGCTATGAAGGTCGACCAACCTTCTGACAGCATTAAATAAATTCTGACAGAGCAGGTATGCAGGACAGAGGTCGACCGACCCAAATATTAGGTTGACCGACCTCGGGTAATTTTTCCGGTTTTTCTTTGAGTTAGAGTCTTTGGTCTTTTTGTGTTTTGAAAACACAATAATTGCTCACACCTTCTGAACCTCCCTCTCTCTCTCTTAAAAACCCTAACCACCCACCTTCTTCATCCTTCACTCAATTTTCTTGCTTTCTTTCATCTTTCTCCATCCAAGGTATGTGTTTCTTAGCTTTTTTTTTTTTTTTTTTTTTTTCGTTTCCTAGCATCCTAATTCTGTTCTAAGTAGTTTTAGTTTGTCTTTTTCAGTTTGTTTTGGCTCCTAATTTTGTTTTCATGCATGTTTGTGTTTTCTTTTTAAGTTTTCTTCTTCCTTTAGGTTTTATAGTCTCAGATCTGTAAAATGTGTGTGGTTTTGTGCTGTTAGGGTTAGTATGATTCTTTCTTGCAATTTCTATGCCTAATTTCTGCACGATTTCAAAACCGCGACTCTTTTTCTGATACTGTTGTCGGTCGACCGACTCAAAACGAAGGTCGGCCGACCAAACTGCACATTCCAGAAATTCGATCTTTCGTTTGGTAGGTCGGTCGACATAGGTTTGAGGTCGATCGACCGCAGTTATTTCACAGGTGTTCTGAATTTGCTGGTAGTTGGTCGACCGACCTCTAGGTTAGGTCGGCCGACTCTTTTACTGTTACAGGAACTCTAAAATTTTAGCGAAAATGGTCGACCGACCTCTCTTTGAAGTCGGCCGACCCAATTACTGTTACAGAGGTTTCTGGTTCGTGTTTTGTTTCTATTTTTGCTAAGAAAATGTTTCAATGTTGCACAAGACTTACATTTTATTGATTACTTTTTCAGATTCATAATGTCTAGCCGTGGTCAAGGCGGAAAGCGCTCCCGCACTTCCGAAGCAAGCACCTCCCGAAGCCGTGCTCCTAGGTCAGGAGGGTTGACGGTGCTTGATACGGATAGTCTACCAAACTATCCGCAAATCATCTTCAACACTCCGGCACAAAACGCCCGTTTCCTCCATTTTTCCACTTTTTGCTTAGTGGTGGTCACCCGGTTCCTTTGTGTTCCGGCATTGCAAGCTTTGGGGTGTCATGATGATGTGGTGTCCTTGCTCAATGGGACGGGTTTCTCAGGACTTGTCACTATGGATGAGTTCACCTATACCCTTCTCACTCTTGAGTTCTTTTCTTCCTTTATTTTTAATGTTCAAGCTTATAACCCCGGCTATGATAACAAGTGCATTTCTTTCCGTTTGTTCAATGAAACATTTTCTTTAACTTTGAATTAATTTGCTCAATTTCTAGGCTTATCTTCTACGGGTCTTACGGGTGACCCCACTGGGTCGCACAATGTCATGTGGTCCTGTCTTTCTGATTCCAGCGATAGGAAGAAGAAAAACAGTACCATTCACCTACCCGCCCCCCGCAATTATTTGCGTCTTTTGGCCAACACTGTTTTTGGCCGTAAAGAGTCTCAAAATGTTAAAAACATTGAGCTCTCCATTTTGTCTGGCTATCTTAATGTCAGACGTACGGGTCAGCAGTTTTATAACACTGCGTATTTGGTCGCCTCTCACTTTGTGTCGGTGGGCGAGGGAACTTCCTTGACTACTATTGTTTGTGGTGGGCTAGTCACTCGATTTGCCCGCTTTCTTGTTCCTCAGTTCCCTCGCTATGAGGATGCGATTGACACTCTCTCCCGGTACATGGACATGGCTTATGTCAAGTCCGTGCATTGGGTGGACAGGAAGGATTATTGGAAGGTAGACACCTACCTCAGTGATCGCATCCCCATCACCACGGCTCCCCCCATGTTGCCCCTTGATAATATTCAGGGGGAGCCCAGACCACTCCTCCCGTCCTACCGCCTTCCACTTAGAGGAGGCGCCTTTAGAGGCCATAGGGTCCCTGCTCCCGGTGCCCACTTTGCTGCACCTGGGATGGGGTACCCAATTGATTTTACTGCTCCTCCTAATGTTTCTGTTCCTCCTTTTGTTGATGACAGATCTCTCCCACTCATGGTGGCGGACCTTTGCAGGCGGTTCAACCAAAAACAGTTGAACGACAGTCTCTACCAGTATCCGGGCTACTCAGAGTATGCTACTCAGGGTAGGCTCCCCACCGGCCCTTGGACTCACCCCACCTGGTACACACCTCAGGCGGGCAGTCATGGGTACGGTGAAGCTTCAGGCTCTGCCTCGGGAACAGGCATAGGGTATGATGATGAGGATGAGGAGGAGGCAGAAGGAGATGACTCTGGGTCGGAGTTTGACCCAGAGGGCTAGGGACGTGCTTAACCTTACCCTCTTCGAGGTTCGGTTTGGGGAGGTCCCTCCGTCTTGTAAGTAGTTTTTTCTTTTTTTCCCTTTAGATTTCCAGTTTTTCCCTCCTTCCTCCTTAGACTCTTTTTGTAGTTTCTAATCTTTTTCCTTTTCCTTTCTTTGTTTGTTTCTTTTCTGCCTATCCCCATCCCTATGCTTTGGATGTATGCTGATGAGCACAATGGGGGCATTGTGCGTTTTGGTTTGGGGAGGGTGTTTGCATACTCCTTTTTGAGTCTGCAATTGTTTAGGTGTCTTTTGTTTTTCATTCCTTTAGGTGTTTTTCTTACTTTCATTCTTTTCTGTCGCGTGTTCTTTTCTGTCGCGCGTTCTTTTCTATCAGATGTTCTTTAGCTTATAGGTCGAGTCGGAACGGACAAATACGATTTATGCCTCACCATATCACTTATTGCCTTGCCTTGCATTTTTTCAAAAAATTTCAAGCTAGTCTTTTGCATTATCTACGAGTTTTTGTTGATTTCATGCTAAATTATTAGACTTGACTCTCTTCTTGGCAAGCTACTACATATTCTAAGGATTAGAGCTTAATAAATCGGTGACATTCATGACCGATTTCATGTAGGTTTGTGAGTAGTTTCTCCTCTTCAGGCATGTCACATCAATGTGCATACGCATGAATTTTGTCTACTTAATACCTATATGCATTCGGGTTTGTGGTTTGTTGACACATGTGGTAGAGGTCCCTTTTTCTCATTTTACCCATAATCCTCACATAGCCAAATCGACTCTTTTATCCCATATGCTACATCCTAAAAATTGTCTACCCTAGCCGAGCTAGTAACTTAGTGATGGGACTGTGTTGGCCATCCTTTGGTTTGTGCTTCATTGATAAATCTTGATTTTGTGAGAACGGTGGAAAGGAGAAAAAGAAAAGGAGAAAAAGGAAAGGAGAAAAAAGAAAAGAAAAAAAAAAAAAGAGAAGGAAAGAAATGAAAAAAAATTAAGAAATCAAATCAGAAAAAAAAACGAGTCTGCCCTGTTTTCAAGGGTGGTCGGTCGACCTAAATTACGGGTCGGTCGACCACGACCATTGAACAGGCTGCGTTTCTGAAAAGAAAAAAAAAAGGAGAAAATTGGAGAAATTGTGATTTTTGCTCTCAAATTCTGAGCATTGACATGTTTTGAAAATTAATGGAACTGATCTTATAGTGTGGATAAGACGGTTGTTAGCTCGGTTTAACCCCTCTACCCATAACTTATTTTAAACCTTTCTTACCTTTAGCCTCACAATCCCAAAATTGCCTCGGCATGTGTCATGGTTATCTATTGTGGGAATGCATATGTACGGTTGTAGAGATTTTATTCATGTTAGATTGCAGGCATGTTCTTATGGGTCGCAGATAGGTGAGAGTCTTTACTTATATTTATCTTCTTATCTTTCACATATATACATTTGACCCTTTGTTTTCATGAGTGTCTCGAGCGTACCGCGAGAGTCCAATTAGAATGAGTCTTGCAAGGTTGAAAGCTTAGCATATTTTTCCAACATGTTCAATTCGTTTTGCTCTTGACATTATGCTTGATTATATTTGAAGATTGCATTAAAATTGGTTAGGCATGGTGTTGTGTTTGGTTGTAAAAAGTGTGTAATCCGTTCCATTAGAAGTTTTTCTTTTTCTTTTGAGTCTTAGTGCTTGCTTGAGGACAAGCAAGGTTTGGTTTGGGGAGTTTGATACGTGCCTATTTTATGCATTTTATTTATTCTTGTGGCACGTATTTTCTTATATTTTCGTGACTTTTAGTTGCTATTTCTCCCGAAACGGTTTACTTTGGCATTTCTATGTTTTAAATGTAGGAATGCGCGGAAGTGGGCAAAACTGAACTTTAATCGTCCTCCGGAAGCTGTTTTGAGTAATAATGCGGAGCAAGGATCCGGATGCACATCCAAGTGTTGTTTACGGGCCAAATTTACACTGAAACGTACAGGAAAGGGTCGACCGACCCACTAAAGAGGTCGACCGACCAAAGCCCAGAATCCGGAAAGACCGATATCAATAGAAGAGGTCGACCGACCCAGATTTGAGGTCGACCGACCCAGCGACTGCGTCCGCGACTTTTATTTCGTGTTTTACTCGTTTAATCTTGTAATTAGAACTTATTTAAGGAGACCTAAACTCGAAAATTAGAAAAAGCAGCCCAGGTTAGAGAAAACTCCATAGTTTAGAGAGAATATTTTCCAAGTTTCAATCTTTGTTCTTGAATTCCAATTAAGTTTGTAAGTTTGGTACAATTAATCTTTCCCTTTTAATTAATCTTATTGTTCATCTTATTATTGTTTCTCAATACATGTTTTCCCTTTTATTGTCATCTTTAATTATGTTGATTCCTTTGATGTTCTTGATTCTTGTTATTGTTAGTTTCATAGTTAAAATCATGCATAGCTAATTCTTGTGATTAGGAATTAGGGGAACCATGGCTAAGACTTGATTTTGATAGTTTTATGATTAAATTACCAATCCCCCATTGTTGTTGGTGAACTAATCCTTTGAGATTGAAAGATTACTAGGATTAGTTTAACAACAACTTTTGGGATTGCCCTATGAACGAAAGTTTAGTGCTTTTCTAGGAACCCTAAGACCGTAAGGATTGGGTAGAATATTGACCTAAAGGTTTATTCTTTATTCCTTGGGATTGTGTTATTTGGTTGTTTTACCCTTCATTGACTTGTTTTAACCATGGGAAACCGAAGTTCTTAATCTCCTTTTCATCATATTTTAGTTTTCTTGTTATTTTGATACCTTAGTTGCTTGTTAGTCCCAAATTACAAATCAACCCCCTTTTTTTTGGTTACTTGCATTAAACTTTAAATTCACAAACATAATTAACCTTGTCTCCTTGTGGTTCGACCCTTGACTTATCCTATCTAGTTTAAGCTGAGGTTTTATAAATCTTATCTTTGGCACCCCTCAACGACGGGTGTCAGACGTCATGACGCGTGAGACCTGGGACGTAGTTGGGCCTCGCTTTGTGTGCACAACACAAAAGAGAGAGCCGACGACTAAACCCTAAACCCTAAGAAAACAACAACTACACACCAGCCTCCTTGGGTCGTTCATATTAGGTTTTACCCTCTTTTTGCCCTACCCTACACACAACCACCACCCCAAGATCTTAGCCGCCATACCAGACAAGAGAAAGGAAGCTCGGAACAGTAGGTCGGACCACCCTAAACACGCTCGTTTTGGCCGTGAAAAAGGTAAGCCGCAACCTCTGTTTTCACCATCACTAGTAGAAAAACCCCCTATAGCGGCGGTTGTAAATGGGCCTTTTACGACGGTTCTTACATTTTTTGTGTGCGCCGTTTATTTTGGCGTCGTTTAGCCTTTGCGGCGGTTGTGCAACCGCCGCTAAAAGTGACCTATTGTGGCGGTTTTGAAACAGAACCGCCGTATTAGGTTTATATAATACGACGGTTTTTATACAGAACCGCCGTCTTAGGTTTATATATAACGACGGTTTTTATACAGAACCGCCGTCTTAGGTTTATATAAAACAACGGTTTTTTATACAGAACCGCCGTTTTTGGTTTATATATAACGATGGTTTTGTAAACACAACCGCCGGTTTTGGTTTAAATAAAACGACGGTTTTTTAAAAGAACCGCCGTGTTAGGTTTATATAAAACGACGGCTTATTAAAACAACCGTCGTGTTAGGTTTAAAGAAAACGGCGGTTTGTAAATACAACCGTTGTTTTAAGGTTGTATTAAACGACGGTTTTTTTAACACAACCGTCGTTAAAAACATTTATAATTTTATTTTGAAAATAATTATTTTCTACGAAAATTTCAGCAGCACCTCCCCAGAAATTTGATAATCCCAAATATTACTTATATAAAATGAAACCTGTCAACAGAAATGTAACCACATTTACAATATTTCAAACAACACAAATCCAACAATGTTACATCAATCTCGCATCGATCACAACCAACTTAAAAATAACATCAACATCCATATTACCAAAGATAATTATAAGCGTATGAATAACATACATGCCAAAACCAATGTACTATAAGTTTTCTAAACATTTGGCCGCCCACTCTTCCTTGATCTCATAAATATCGCGAATTGACATGGTTGATTCCTCCATGAGCTATATATAGTTAGCCAAAAGGTGAATTAGTAAGAATATACTTAATCTACATCAACTAGATAAATAAAAAATACGAAGAACGAAAATAAGATATACCTTCACAAATTCTTCTTCTTTACATCTTGCAAAGTAAAATGTTATGTTATACATCCATTTCATGACATAATAACCACACTCGTATTCTTTTGGTTGTTGAGGACACTGAAATGTATAGAAAAAATTATAATATTAGTTATGTAATATAAAATGTTATCATAATTCAAATAAAGTAAGTCGTTCATATATATAGATAGAGCTATTCTTACCAAGATGTCAGCTTTTATGATGAGTTTATTATTCATTCTAGGGAAATTAGGGAAGATCTTTTCCTACCTCAACTAGAACTATATAGGTCCTACAAAAATTAGACATTATCTGAATATAACTAATTAAGAATAAACTGAACTACCCACCCATAAGGCAGTTGAGCCTCAAAATGACGTGATACCAATGGTCGCAACAGTGCTAAGTATGATAGACAAACAAGTATGCACCCTTTAGTCTTGGTCTTTTATACAAGTTGTATCTGTCTCAGATTAAAGAGGTAACAAGCTTAGAGAACTGGATAACCAAGCTTATCTTGTCTTCTAAATAGGTCAGAACTATAAATAAGCTACTAGGTGGCTTATTTATTATCATTTCGGATAACGTCAAAATATCATATTTGGCTAAAAATTTATAAGTGAATTTGCAATAGACAAGAAAGTTTCCAAACTATAGCAAAAAAAGGAAACTTAGATCATATTAGACCAGCTCACGTCCAAGACCATAACACCATAATCTTCACCGATTCTGTAAGACAGAAATCTAGTCAGTGCAACTAATAACAAGCAATTAATTATAAAAAAATAATTAGTTATTTTAACATGTAGATTAGTCTCTACTGTATAATACGCTATAAGGAAGTTTAACATCTTACACAAATCCATCTCGTCCAGAGTCGAAAGGCCGAGAGACTTCACAAGGGGCCGAAAGGAAAAATGTACAAGGATTTGGGTTGGCCTCACATGTGAGACCGTTCATAAACTCACTATCGAGGCACCAAGATGATTTTATTGCTAATACAAAACTGAATATTGCAAATCCGGTATGAGCATCAACTGCACCGAACACATCATCAAGTAGATAAATATCAATTATGGAGCATACCCCTAAAAATGAACCAAGTTTCAAAAGACTGAAATACTCTCACGAATTTTATGGAGCATCTTCTGTGCTCAACCATCTGTGCTCAACCATTACAAAATCTGGGCTGACCCTATTAAGAGTGTCCAGCAACAAAAACCAAGTAATGAAAGTAAGAAACCTGGTATGAGAAGAACGAAACATAAAATTTTATCTATAATGTTACAGAATACTTCCTGAATTTATAGAGTTGAATACGAGATGAAAAGTATTACTAAGCGGACATAGTAGCACCAAATAGAAAAATGACATATAAAAGAAGTAATACATTGTCTTTTGATTTCAACGAACACTAAATTGTTTTTTTCTAAATAACATTATCTCTAAGTACAAAAAAAATAATCCTATACAACTCCACAGTATGTAGTGTATTAGTGGATCAGTGGCTAGAATTTGAGAAATAACATTATCTCTAAGTACAAGAAAAATAGGATTCGCAATAGTATTAATTGCATATGCAGAAGCATTTGTAGAATCATCAGTCACGATTGTAAAATTTGGGGAAAAACAAGAGGTTTATGCAAAAATGACGAATGCAGCCGATTTTGATAAATCAAGAAGAATACAGCAAAGTTCTTATCAAAAGAGATACAGAAATAGGGGCAAATAAATTGCGAAAATAGAAAAAATTGAAAGGCAAATCTGATAAGAAACTTTGGCAGTGGAAATACGACTTAACCTCACAAATATTATATTACCTTCGATAATACAAGTAATTTGCCAAAACCCCAAATTCTTGTATACCAAGACTTATAATACCTTCAATAATAACACTAGATGATAATAACTAAGCAACAATACATTATATCAGATCTATATAACTATAATATAAGTAAAACAACAACAAATAACAAAAACAAATTATCAAATTTATTAAAACAATACCTAGAAATTAGATAAAGACGAGAGAAAATAGGGTAAGTTGTTGGCGGCGGCGTTCAACGGTGGACATGCGACCGGCCTACTCAGTCGGTGAACGTCCAACAATGTGGTGCTTTGTGAAGAAGGGGGGTTGGTTTTTTGTTCAATTTAAAATGAATAAGACGAGCGAAGTAATGAAAATCGTAGGTTTTGATCTCATTATTATTAATTACTCCGTATTAATTATTATTCTTAAATAGATTAGTCAGTTTTACTTAATCAATAAACGATTTGCATATTTTATTTGAGTGAGTATTGACGTCGGTTCTTGTTAAAACCGCCACAAAAACATATAACGGCGGTTCCTTAATACAAAAGTGTTGTCAAATATTATTAGCTTTAACGTCGTTATTAACGGCGGTTGTTAATTGAACCGCCGTAATTGACTTATAGCGGCGTTTCTAATGTAAAACCGCCGTAAATATCTACTTCTATTATGGCGGTTCTTAATTTAAACCGCCGCAATAGACCTCCTACACCTTAAAAAATTCCCTCCTGCCAATTTTTTGGGCTTTTCGCAACGGTTCTATTAGAACCGCCGCGATAAAGGCGTCGCGGTAGGGTTTTTTTCTACTAGTGCATGTTGTTTGATACGTGCCTATTTTATGCATTTTATTTATTCTTTTGGCACGTATTTTCTTATATTTTCGAAACTTTTGGTTGCTATTTCTCCCGAAACGGTTTACTTTGGCATTTCTATGTTTTGTATGTAGGAATACGCGGAAGTGAGCAAAACTGAACCTTATTTGCCTTTCGGAAGCTGTTTTGAGTACTAATGCGGAGTAAGGATCCGAGTTGCACACCCGAGTGTTATCATTGGGCCAAATTAAAGCTGAAACGAACAAGAAGCGGTCGACCGACCCATCAGAGAGGTCGACCGACCTGAGCCCAAATCGCGGAAAAGCCCAACATCGATAGAAGCGGTCGACCGACCCGAAAGCGAGGTCGACCGACCCGGAAGCTGCAGCCGTGACTTTTATTTCGTGTTTGTACTTACCTAATCTTGTAATTATACTTATTTAAGAAGACCTAAACTCTAAAATTAGGTCAAGCTTTTCATTATCAAGCAATTCTATTAGCAAGCAATTTTATGTTAGAAAAAACTCCATAGTTTTAGAAAGAGATTTTATTCCAAGTTTTCATCTTTTGTTCTTAATTCCAATTAAGTTGTAAGTTTGCTACATTTAATCTTTCCCTTTTTAATTTAATCTTGTTGTTCATCTTGTTGTTGTTCCTTAATTCATGTTTTCCCTTTTATTGTCATCTTTAATTATGTTAATTCCTTTAATGTTCTTAGTTATTGTTAGTTTCATAATTAAGAGTATGCATAGCTAATTCTTGTGATTAGGAATTAGGGGAACCATGGTAAAGATTTGATTTTGATAAGTTTAATGATTGAATTACCAATCCCCCATTGTTGTTGGTGAAGTAATCCTTAAGATTGAAAGATTATTAGGATTAGTTTAACAACAACTTTGGGATTGCAATATGAACGAAAGTTTAGTGCTTTTCTAGGAACCCTAAGACCGTAAGGATTGGGTAGAATATTAACCTAAAGGTTTATTCTTTGTTCCTTGGGATTGTGTTATTTGATTATTTTACCCTTCATTGACTTGTTTTAACCATGGGGAACCAAAGTTCCTAATCTCCTTTTTACCTTATTTTATTTCTCTTGTTTATTTTGTCCTTTTAGTTATTAGTTTAAATCTCAAATCAACCCCCTTTTTGGTTCGACCCTTGACTTATCTTGTCTAGTTTAAGCTGAGGTTTTATAAATCTTATCTTTGGCACCCCTCAACGACGGGTGTCAAATTTTGGCGCCGTTGCCGGGGAGACGGTATAATTTTGTTTGTTAATTTTTAGTTTATTTTTCTTGTCTTAAGGAACTTAGGTTCCTTAAGACCGTTACTTACCTTTTCTTCTAGTTTTGCTTTAGAAGACAGGTTTTTGAGAGGAAGGCTTGAGTACTCTCTTGTTTAGATATGGATTCTATTTATGACCACCTACAGCCAAAGGCTCAAGATTTACCGAAGGGATTCGCCTTGGCTACCCCCACCACTGGCTCCTTTGTGCTCCACCCAGATAATATCTTTATGGTGGAACGGAGTCAGTTTTCTGGTCTACCCGACGAAGATCCATTGAAGCATGTTACAACCTTCACGGATTACTGTTGTGCCATACCCATACCTGACGGGGTGAGTAGAGATGAGGTGCTGGCAATGATGTTCCTGTTCTCATTAAAAGATGTCGCGCGAGATTGGTACCGCTACCTTGATAGGGCAGCTGAGAAGGTTACGGATTGGACTTCCTTGGCATTGGCTTTTTACAAGAAATACTTTCCCCTTGCAAAAGCCGAGGACTTGAGAAGCCAAATCACTAACTTTCAATAGGGGCCTGATGAAGGATTTTGTGAAGCATGGGATCGGTTCAAGGAATTGGTCCGTTCTATCCCTCACCATAACTTTCAACAATGGTACCTGTGTAACCAATTTTACAACGCCCTTTACGATGATTATAAGATGATTCTTGATGCGGCCGCCAATGGGAGATTTCAGAATAACACCGACCATATGAAAGGTTGGGAAACCATTGAAGACATGGCGGTGCATAGGGCAGCTTTTAAGAGTTCACGTGGAAATTCAAGAAGGCTGAATGTGGAGATGAATAGAGTGATGGCTTTTGAGACAACAGTTGAAGCCCGTTTTGAAGAGCTTGAGGCAACCCAGCTGAAGCTTGAAAGTGCGAACCTAGTTACTACGGTTGACAGCACGGGTGAGATTGAGAACTTGAGAGCTCTTGTTGATGTTTTAACAAGGCAGGTTATAGAGATGGGAAAGGCTCAAATTGCCTCCTCAAAGGCTTTTGAAGAACACTTGATAAACATAGCCAACCGAATAACTAGCTCTCCAGCTAGTTGTGAGGGACCCATGGAGACGTTGAACGCCATAAATCTTAGGAGTGGCCGTGTTTGTGAAGGATCAGCCCAAAAAGACGATTCTGCCGAGGTCCAAAACAAAGAAACGAATCCCGTCAATAGGTCAGGAGGTCGACCGACCCCTCGACCGACCCCTACTGTAGGTCGACCGACCTCGGTTCCTGAGTAGAGTCTGGTCGGCCGACTGCTGCTGTAGGTCGACCGACCGGCGTTCCTGAGCAGAGTGCTGTTTTGACTCCGGAATCGCTGGATTCCTCCTTCATTCAAGGCCTCACCGAAATATTACAGCTGAAAAAGCCAAAGGTTGCTGATCCTATGGCTAATGTCACCGTTCCTTATCCCGAAAGACTGAAAAATTCAAAAGAGGATCGGAAATTTGGTAAGTTTTTGGAGATGGTGAAGAATCTTGAGGTAACCATCCCTTTCACTGATTTAATTACCCAGGTACCTTCTTATGCTAAATTCATGAAAGATATTTTGAGTCGTAAGAGGAATTTTCAGGACGACGGTGTTGTTGCTTTTGTGGAAGAATGTTATGTTCTTTCACAAAATAATATAGCACCCAAGTTAAAAGACCCAGGTAGCTTTTCTATCCCTTGTACCATAGGTAATCATGTTATAGGAAAAGCCCTCTGTGATCTAGGGGCTAGTGTCAGTGTCATACCTTATTCTGTATGTGAAAGACTTGGTTTAGGTAGACTTAAAGTCACCAATATTACCCTACAGATGGCTGATAGATCAACCCAAAGACCATTAGGGGTCTTGGAGGATGTCCCAGTAAGAGTGGGAAAGTTCTTTATTCCTGTGGATTTCGTTGTTTTAGACATTGCTGAGGATAGTCAAATACCTATTATTTTAGGTAGACCATTTTTACACACAGCTGGGGCTGTAATAGATGTCAAACGCGGGACCATTACTTTAGAGATTGGAGATGACACTATCGAGTTTAGTCTTGCCCATAAGGCAACTATTCTTACTGATGATACTTGTTGCTCCATTGATATTATAGACAGGAATGTTATCCTTAATTGGAGGGAATCCTTGACCAAGGATCCCTTAGATGATCTGACAGTTTTGGATAAGTGTGCAGGTAATCCAGCTGAAGATGCTGAAAAGCTGGATGTGATAGAAGAAGAGGGAGAGGAGTATGAGTTCACTGAAGAAGAGAATGAGAAGCTCATAAGCCCAGCTAATGCAAATCTGGTAAACATGTGCTATTCTATTAATACTGATTCTGTTCAGGCCGTTGAGGTAAAGGTACCAGAGCGTAAGCCACTTCCTCCTAATCTTAAGTATGTTTTCTTAGATGATACTGAACAGTACCCTGCGATTGTGAGTTCTAAACTTAATCCTGACCAACTTTCTGCCTTAATGACTGTTCTAAAACACTACAACAGATACGTCAGATTGCGACTGAAATTAGCGACCACAAGCGGTCGCCCTTCTAATTTTAGCGACCAATTTCAGTCGCACGCCCTTAGTCGCAGGCTGTAGTCGCTTTTAGCGACCGATATTGGTCGCCAAATTTAGCGACCGGTGAAAAAAAGGCGGGCGACCGATAGTGGTCGCTAATTTAGCGACCGACTGCGGTAGCTAAATTAGCGACCGATTTCAGTCGCCAATTTAGCGACCGTTTTCAGTCGCTAAATTGGCGACCGATTTCAGTCGCTAATTTAGCTACTGACAGCGGTCGCTAAGTGGTCGCCAATGAAAAAAAAGTTACAGGGGTTTAGCGACCGACAGTGGTCGCTAATTTTACATGTTCGGTCGCTAATTTTACATGTATTTGCCCGTAAAATTCGGTTTTGTCCTAGCCAAATCCGTAGCTACTACCGTAAAACCTGCAAGCAAACCAAAGAAGAGCAGCGCACAACCCAATTGATGCCAAATCTGATCGCTTAAATAAATAAAAGTGATTTGGATTACAAAGTACGAAATTCAAGCACTAAACTTAAAATTATCCAACACTAAACTTAAAATTATCCAACACTTAACATAAGAGTCACTAAAAACAAGAGTCACAAACTACGACACTGGAAAAGATGCTCCCGCCCCACTGCCACCTCCATAATCGGGATCTCTTGGATCCCGATCCTGTGGACGCCAACCGCTGTTACAATTAGCAAAGTAGGAAGACATCCTTTCCATCTCTTCTTTCATTCTCCTCAGCTCTTCATCTCGTTCGGCGTCCCTTCTATCCTTCTCAGCTAGTTGCATCTGAAGGTGACTGACCAAACCAGGAACATAGGGTTGATGCTGGGACGAGGACCCTCTTCTTGCCGGCGGTTCATAAAAGAGCTCTTTAGCTGAACCGGCTCCATAGACTCCTCCTTTTTGAAAACCGTCTACCAATTCATACCATAGCTGATTGTCGGAGATGTCAGGGTTCGCCTTCTTTCGTTTAAGAAATGTTTCCTACAAAAAAAATGAAACATTATTAATAATATATACAATAACACTTACATATAAATAAATCATTGATTATAAATCATTTTTTAAATGCTTTATACAATAACACTTACATATAATTCGCGATCTCCAGCATTTACGAAGACGAACCCTTTCCTTCCCTTTTTGGCATGTGTCTCAAGGAAGAGATCTACAACCGATTGTAGCTGGCCCTTATTTTTCCTTGCCTATAAAAATAATAATAAATTCATGAAGTGTTAGTCAGTTAATTAAAATTTAAAGCTAAATATATACTTCAAGATAAAAGTGATAAATTAAATCACAAGAGTAAATACTTACAGTTACCGTCACGCGTTCATGGAATGACTGAGACCCACCATAATGAGTAGCGCCAACCTCCGCTTCGGGATCATTTCCACCCCTCTTGTTCGCCTTGTTCCGCGCCGACTTTTGCTTGAACTCAGGACTTTCTCTGTACTTAGTGAATTCTTCATATGACTGACCTACAATCCAATAAAATAGAAACGATTACTATAAATTAAAAAAATGTTAAACTTTTTATTTTAATACGATTATTAATAAATTAATACCTTTCATGAACGTTGGCGGAGTCTTCCTCCTCGACACCTTATACATAATGTCCTTCAGCCTCCTTTGACCAACATCATTGAATCGATCCCAAGCCAGTCGATCAAGCGCACTTGGCCAATAGAAGACACGCTACCAAAAAAAGAAGAGTTATTAGAGAAACAAATCAACCATGAATTTATAAAAAATAAATAATTAAAGTAAAGACTTATATACGTACCCGAAAGGCGTTGTACCACATCTCCTTGTCCTCGTCACTAGCATTCGTCCAACAAGTGACGCCGTGAACCATGTTCTCTTGAATGCTATTGGTGACGCCACGAACCGTTGTTTGATGTTTAAACCTGAAACCAAACATGAATGTTAATTAATAAGACTAGTTTGAATAAAATTAATAAATAAATAAACAACTAGTGAATAAAAAATTACCAAAGACCCGTCGGATCAAGGATGATCCTGCCGTCAGTATGGCGGGGTACACGGACCTCCTCCTCCTCCTCACTGTCAGTCGACACACGGACCTCCTCCTCCCCCTGTGATCGGGCCGAGCTACTGTCCCCGCCACTACCACTAAAACCGCCCCGTTGCCTGCCTCCTCCACGAGCCATGTGAACCTATAATTGCAGGAAAAATGTTAACATACATATATATAACATAATAAATAATGTTGGTAAAAAACAGGACCTAAATAAATATATAGGATGAAAACCTCATACTACTTTTACTCATCATCATCATCATCATCGTCATCCTCTTCTTCTTCTACCTCCTCCTCCTCGTCATCATCCTCTTCCTCCTCTTCTAACTCTTCATCATTATTATCTTGTAACTGATCTTGCCCCTCCATTTCATCATCTTCTAGCTCCTCTCCCGATTCTATCTCATTTCCATAAATGACTTCTTGATCTACTGGAGACAGAATGGACTCTGATACAACTTCTTCTTGGAAAAAGGATGTGTCGACTTCTGATCGCGCCTTTGTTTTAATTACCGCACACCAATTCTTTTGTTGTCTATCTTTACTTGTGCTAGGTGACGATGCATAATAAATTTGCTGAGCTTGTTGTGCAAGTATAAATGGATCATATTTAGAATAGGTTCGAGTGTGATTCACTTCTACAAGCTTGTAGCGATCATGGACTCTCGTTCCAGCTACAGAATTATCTCTCCATTGAATCTTGAATAAGACAGCTTTGTAACCCCGTTCACGCCCATTATAGCACAACTCAAAGATATCCTCTAATATCCCATAGTAGTCGTTGCCATCAAGAGAAGAAATAGTAACGCCATAGTTGCATTTAGCCTTACTTTTCCCGTAGTCGAATGTGTGAAACTTAAACCCATTAACTAAATAATGCTTCCACGTGACAACCTTTCGAGAAGGACCCAAAGCCAAGCATCTAACCACATCATCTTGGATATTTAGCTTAACTACATGTTTTCGAAACCAACCTGGAAACTGTTCCTCGTGTTTACTCCAAACATCCTCTCTTTTAACATTAGGGTGATCAGTCATGAAATCTTTCACAAATTTTGCTTCATATGGCTCCAAAACCTCACAATTAGATAGGACATAAAGGTGAGCACGATTATACTCCTTGTCATCCAGAAATCTTGTTCCCCCAGCAGAAGAACACCCTTCATCATCTTGCACATGAAAACACTTGGGTATACTTGTATCTAACTCATCCGCTTCTTCAATGTTCAAGTCTTTTGCTTTGGTGTCAATATGTTTTTCAAAGTAAAAAGAGCAAAAATTGGCAATTTCTTCCGTTAGATATGCATTGCAAATAGAACCTTCCACACGAGCTTTATTACCAATTTTCTTTTTCACATGATTAAGAAACCTTTCGAAAGGATACATCCACCTATACTGAACGGGTCCACCAACTTTAGCTTCATATGGCAAATGAATGGGTAGATGCTCCATCGAATTGAAAAAAGAAGGCGGAAATATCATCTCAAGTTTACACAAAATTTCTGGAATTTGGTCTTCCAAACGAATCATGTCATCAACTGATATCGTGGAAGAACACAAGTCTCTGAAAAATTGACTAATTTCTGTAACTGCATTCCAAACGGTGGTCGGGAGTAAATTTTTCAAAGCCACTGGTAACAAGCGCTCCATGAAAACATGACAGTCATGACTTTTCAACCCTCTTAACTTCAATTCTTTTAAATCAACACATCGGCTGAAATCTGAGGCATAGCCATCGGGAAACTTCAAGTCTTTTACCCAATCGCACAATACCTTTCTTTGAGCTTTGTCAAGGGTAAATGGTGCTTTTGGCATTGACCCATCCCTACGAATGTGAAGTTTAGGACGATCACAAAATTTTTTCAATTCTATTCTTGAGCCAATATTGTCACGTGTCTTTCCTTTAACATCCATAATCGTATGAATAAGTAGCTCAAAGAAATTCTTCTCTATGTGCATCACATCCAAATTGTGTCTGATCAACTTTGTTTTCCAATAGGGTAGGTCCCAAAAAATACTTCTTTTAAACCAACCACTCTTTTTCTTTTTTAGCTCTCTAAATTCTTCTTCAGTCCCATCGTTGGTAGATGGCAATTCACGTATAGCCTCCCAAACTGCATCACCTGGGAGTCTATCCGGAGCATCCTCAAGCACCTCCTTTCCTTTTAAGAAGGCTTTTTTGTTCTTTCTATGGACATGCCCATCCGGTAAGAAGCATCTATGGCAATCAAACCAACTAATCCTTTTAGAATTAGGGAGGTAAAATGCTTTGCTATTATCCATGCAATAAGGGCATGCCATTCGCCCCGCTGTTGCCCAGCCTGATAGCATACCGTACGCAGGGAAATCACTTACAGTCCACAGCAATGAAGCTCTTAGTTGGAAGTTTTGCTTCTTGGACACATCAAATGTTTCGATACCGACTTCCCATAGATACTTCAGTTCTTCCACCAACGGTTGTAAATAGACATCCAAGTTATTTTTTGGGTTGTGAGGACCGGGAATAAGTAGAGAGAGGAAAATAAATTGTCTTTTGGAACATAGCCAAGGAGGTAAGTTGTACGGTGTAAGCATTACAGGCCAACACGAGTACGGTCTACCAAATTGACCAAAAGGGTCAAACCCATCCGTACACAAGCCAAGTCTCACATTGCGAGGTTCCTCGGCAAAATCAGGATACAAACTATCAAAACGCTTCCACTCCTCTCCGTCACTCGGGTGACACATCTTTCCTGGTGTACGGGGGTTTTCTTTGTGCCATCTCATTTGGTTGGCAATATTTTTCGTGGCATATAACCTTTGAAGTCTTGGAGCTAGGGGAAGATAAATTAATGGGTGTAATGATATTGGTTTCTTTGTTTTTCCACTCTTCTTACCCTTTTTTCCCTTCAAGATAATATTTCCCTCACTTGTCTCATATCTATCACTTTGACATTTCTTACATTTGGTTAGCAACGCATCATCTTTCCAAAAAAGCATACATCCTCCAGGACATGCGTCAATCTTTTCATGTGGAAGCTGAAGACCTTTGACCACTTTTTTGGTATTGTAAAAATTACGGGTCATAATGTTATTATCGGGTATAACATCTTCAATTAAAGTAGCAATACTGTCAACCGCTTTAAACGGCATATTGAACTCACATTTTAACGTTACTATCCTCGATGCAACTTGCAACAATGACATTCTACTCCCCTCATATAAAGTTTTCTCGGAGTCCCTTAGCATATCAAAAAAGGCTTTGGCTTTTGGGTTTGGATCTTCTTCCTCGGTTATAGGTACACGATCGGGATTAGTGAAAACATTCGACTCAAAGGCATCAAGTACCATTTCTCTATATGGGTTCTCGGGTTCAGAAGAGTGTTCGGGATCAGAAGAGTATTTTTCCCCATGTGATATCCAGTTGTAATAGTTTGGAAAAAACCCATTCGTAATAAGATGTTCTTCTACTTCTACCTCAGGTAAATATTTTAAGTTTTTACATTTAGTACAAGGACACCTAAGTTTGCGTTGTTCGAAATCATATGATTCTGAACATCTAGCAAATTCAATAAACCCACGAACTCCCTTTACAAATCTAGCATTGGGACGTTTCTTCTTATCTACTCTTTCTTCGTACATCCAGCTACGTTCAAATCTCTTCATTTTAATCTAGATAATATATAATAATTAAACCAAACACACAACAATAATTTCAATTCAATAAGAATTCAACAAATAATAAGTTCAAGCTAAGAATTCAATCAAGTCAATATATGTACTTAAAGATTTCAATTGGGTCCTTATCACTCCAACCTAAACCCATCAATGTATATTTCAAGTCACTAGCAAATACATAATTGTGAATTTATTAGTGGGGAAAAAAAATTTGGCAGCAATTCCCTTAAGTTCTTCAAATACACAATGTGAAATAAATTTGTATTTATTTCACATATGTATTCGAAGAACATAAAGAAATTGTTACCAAACTCTTTCCCCACTAATAAATTCACAAGTATGTATTTACTACCTAAGTGACTTGAAATATACAAAGACAGTCCCAAAATGGGGACTATTCATGAATTTCTCCTAACGAGTAATTCATGAACGGGTACTAGGTCAATAGTAATTCAATTCTTGCACGGAAAATATTCACAATAACTTACAATAACATACAAACATAATAATTAACATCACAAAATCATCCTAGAAATCTAATTACTAACTATACTCATCATCCAATTTTCCCCAATTTCTAACCCTAATCACAATAACACCCAATTTTTTTCCAATTAACTAACTAAAAACATCCTAAAAACATCTTAATAATCTAATTACTAACTAAAATCATCATCCAATTTTCCCCAATTTCTAACCCTAATCACAATAACACCCAATTTTTTTTCAATTCACTAACTAAAAACATCCTAATAATCTAATTACTAACTAAAATCATAATCTAATTTTCCCCAATTTCTAACCCTAATCACAATAACACTCCATTTTTTTTCAATTAACTAACTCAAAACATCCTAAAAAGCATCCTAATAATCTAATTACTAACTAAAAGCATCCTAATAATCTAATTATTAACTAAAAGCATCCTAATAATCTAATTACTAACTAAAAGCATCCTAATAATCTAATTACTAACTAAAAGCATCCTAATAATCTAATTACTTGTTTGAATTACAATAATACTATAAAGAGATTTAATACATAATTAAAGTTAGTAAATCGACACAAACCTGAAAAAGGAGTAAAATGTAGGTGAACGGCGGTGGTGGGTGGTGCGGTGGCGTTGCGGTGGTCCGGTATAAGGACTATCGGTCGACGGGTTTAGGGGGGTTTGAGGTTTTTTCTTTTTCAAACTTACGCAATAATGGGAATGACGGGTTGAAGAGGCGAGAAAAAAAATATAACAGGGGGTTAGCGACCGAAATCGGTCGCTAAATTCGGTCGCTAAATTTAGCGACTGAATTCGGTCGCTAAATTCGGTCGCTAAATTTAGCGACTGAAACTAAACGCGGTCGCTAAATTTAGCGACCGAATTCGGTCGCCAAATTCGGTCGCTAAACTGGCGCAATGGTTCTTTTTGGATTCCCGCGGATTTTTTCAGATAAGATTGGGATAGGCTTTCGGTCGCTAAAATTAGCGACCGACGTCGGTCGCCCGCTTTTTTTTTTTCGGTCGCTAATTTGCGACTACCATTGCGGTGGCAGGTTTGGTCGCTATCTGGGGTAATTCTTGTAGTGAAAAAGAATAGGAAAGCTCTAGGTTATTCTTTGGAGTATATTAAGGGCATAAGCCCTGATGTTTGCATGCATAGAATAGAGTTAGAGGAAGGGCATAAGCCTTATAGACAGGGACAACGTAAGTTGAATCCTTAGATGCAGGATGTGGTTATGGCTGAGGTAATGAAACTTCTTGATGCAGGTATTATCTATTCAGTTGGCAACTCTAAGTGGGTTAGCCCAGTTCAGGTGGTTCCTAAGAAAGGAGGAACCACAGTGGTTAAGAATGATAAAAATGAGTTAATACCAACTAGAGTTGTAACTGGGTGGCGGATGTGCATTGATTATAGACAGTTAAATGCCGCCACCAAGAAAGACCATTTCCTCCTTCCTTTTGTTGACCAAATGACTGAAAGACTGGCTTCTAATAAATTCTCTTGTTTTCTAGATGGTTATTCAGGTTTTTTCCAGATTCACATCCATCCTGATGATCAGAGTAAGACCACTTTTACATGTCCACAGGGTGTTTTTGTTTATCGCAGGATGCCTTTTGGGTTATGCAATGCTCCTGCTACCTTTCAAAGCTGTATGATGGGTATCTTTTCTGACTTTATAGAAAACATTATGGAGGTATTTATGGATGATTTCTCTGTTTACGGTAATGCTTTTGATCAATGCTTAGCTAATCTTGATAAAGTCTTGCAGCGATGTATTGATGTAAACCTTGTCTTAAACTGGGAAAAGTGTCATTTTATGGTTACTGAAGGGGTAGTGTTAGGGCATCTAATTTCTGATAAAGGTATACATGTAGATAAAGCAAAGGTGCAGCTGATTGAGCAATTACCCCCTCCTGTTAATGTAAAGGGGGTGAGAAGTTTCTTAGGACACGCAGGTTTTTACAGGCGTTTCATTAAGGACTTCTCTAAAATTGCTAAACCACTTACACAATTGGTTCTTAAAGATGCCATCTTTGATTTCACTGATGAGTGCCTTTCAGCTTTTAACAGGTTGAAGGAAGCTTTGATCTCAGCACCAATCTTCAACCACCAGATTGGGATCTCCCATTTGAGATCATGTGCGATGCTAGTGACTACGCTGTAGGTGATGTGCTAGGTCAAAGGAAGAACGAGGCTCTTAATGCTATATACTATGCGAGCCGCACCCTAGATGAGACTCAAGTCAATTATTTCACTACTGAGAAGGAGATGCTAGCTGTCATATTTGCCTTAGAAAAATTCAGGTCCTATTTAGTAGGTAATAAGGTAATTGTTTACACTGACCATGCAGCTTTGAAAGGTCTTTTTCAGAAGAAGGATTCAAAGCCAAGGCTTTTAAGATGGATACTCCTTCTCCAAGAGTTTGACATTGAGATTAGGGACAAGAAAGGCGCGGAAAACGTGGTAGCTGACCACCTATCTCGCCTACAGTTGACTGATGGGGAAGATTCTTTACCTATTGATGATTCGTTTCCTAATGAGAGTTTATTTATCATTAATAGTTCAGGTTCTTATCCCCCTCCTTGGTATGCTGATTATGCTAATTTTGCTGTTACAGGTAAAATCCCTCCTGAGTTGTCTTGGCAACAAATGAAGAGATTTATGTTTGATGCAAAACAGTATTTTTGGGATGACCCTTATGTTTTTAAAGAATGCGGAGATGGACTTATCCGGAGATGCGTCCCCCAATGGGAGGTGAAGGACATTCTGGAAGCATGTCACTCTTCTGCATATGGTGGTCACCACGGTCCATCTAGGACCGTGGCCAAGGTATTACAGTCTGGTTTTTATTGGCCTACTTTGCATGCTGACTGTAGGAATTTTGTAGGAAACTGTGATGCTTGTCAAAGAACTGGGAATGTCTCAAGAAGACATGAGATGCCGCAGGTTGGTATTTTAGAGGTAGAGATTTTTGATGTCTGGGGCATTGATTATCAAGGACCTTTTCCTAGTAGTCAAGGTAACAGGTATATTCTTGTGGCTGTTGATTATGTGTCTAAGTGGGTAGAAGCTATTGCTACTCCCCATTGTGATGCGTAGGCTGTTATAAAGATGTTTAAAAAAATCATATTTCCTCGTTTTGGTGTCCCTAGGGTTGTCATAAGTGATGGACGTATGCATTTTAAGGAGAAACGCTTAGGTGACTTGTTAAATAAATTCGGTGTCCAACACCGTAGGGGTTTAGCTTATCACCCTCAGACTAGTGGTCAAGTTGAGATCTCTAATAGGGAACTCAAGGAGACCCTAGCCAAAGTAGTTTCTAAGTCTAGGAAATATTGGAGCCTAAAACTTGATGATGTTTTATGGGCCTATAGAACCGCGTTCAAAACCCCAATAGGAATGTCACCATTCCGATTGATTTATGGTAAGACTTGTCATTTACCAGTAGAGTTAGAACGTAAGTCTTGGTGGGCTATATGTGATCTTAATTTAGACCCTAATCTTTCCCGTGAGAAACGTTTGTTGCAGCTCAATGAGTTAGAAGAATTCAGGTTGTTAGCTTATGACAATGCCAGGATTTACAAGGAGAAAATAAAGCGCTGGCATGACAAGAGAATCATTAGGCGTGATTTTCAGGTAGGTGATAGGGTGTTGCTTTTTAATGCTCGTATTCGTCTTTTTCCTGGTAAGCTGAAATCCAGGTGGAGCGGACCCTACACCATCACAGCTGTCTCAAAATTCGGGTCAATCGAATTAGAAACCTCATCTGGTGAGAGGTTCAAAGTCAATGGCCAGTATGTGAAGCACTTCCGAGGAGAAAATGAATTTGTCGGTAAGGTTGAAGTTTCTTACTTTGACCCTTTTTAGGATGCTTCTTGATAGGTAAAAAGGTCGTGCGGGACCTCTTAAACCAGCGCTACACGGGAGGCAACCCGTGCTCTAGCTTAAGTTTACGTTTTTTTTTTTTTGTTATTTATTTCCGTTTTATCCTTAATGAAATTTTAAGTTTCTGCAGAAAAATAAAAGAACTCGTCAGTACAACAGGTCGACCGACCCAACTACTAGGTCGACCGACCTTCTGGCAACTTTAAAATGCATTCTGACAGGTTAAGTAAAATTTGCAGAACAGGTAAAAAGGACGGAGGTTGACCAACCGAGAATTGCGGTCGACCGACCGCGAGTGTTTTTCCGGTTTTTTTTTAGAGTCAAAGTCACGGGTGTTTTGTGTTTTGAAAACACAATTTTTGCCTTCATTTGCTCACACTTTCTGCATCCTTCTTGCTCTCTTAAAAACCCTAAAAACACCCACCTTCTTCACCCTTCACCAATTTGCTTACTTTCTTTCAATTTCCTCCTTCAAGGTATGTTTTTCTTAGTTTTCTTTCTCTCTTTTTCGTTTTATTTCATCTTAATTCCGTTCTAGGTAGTATTAGTTTGTCTTTTTGAGTTTAATTTTGCTCTTAATTTCGTTTCCATGCTTGTTTGTGTGTTTTTCTCTTAGTTTTCTTCTTCCTTTTGATTTTATTTTCTTAGATATATAATTTGTGTGTGATTTCGTGCTGTTAGGGTTAGTTTAATTCTTCCTTTCAATTTTTATGCCTTTTTTCGCGCGATTTCAGCCCCGAAATTCCGACTCTGACACTGTTCACGGTCCACCGACCCAAAACGGAGGTCGGCCGACCAAAATTTGAATTTCCTGAGTTTCGTAATTTACAGATTCTGAATTTTCTTCTGATAGTCGGCCGACCAAAACTGTGTTTTTCCTGAGTTTCTATTTTTGCAGTTTCTGACTTTTTTTCGTAAGTTGGTCGACCGACCTAGGTTTGCGGTCGGCCGACCTGTTGTGCTACAGGAATTCTGTGTTATCTCGCGAAAATGGTCGACCGACTTATCTGTGAAGTCGGCCGACCCGTGCTGTTATAAAAGTTTCTGTTTTGCAATTTTCGTTCCTAAGTTTGTTAAAGAAATGTTTTCATATTTACACAAGACTTATATTATATTGAACTTTTCAGATTTACAATGTCTAGCCGAGAACAAGGTGGAAAGCGCTCCCGCACTTCGGGTGCAAGCTGTGGGGAATAAAACGCGTATTCGCCCTAAACTTGCAGGATTATAATGAAAAATACAATCGTGAATATGGTCATAAGATTAAAAAGATAAGAAAAGAAGTACAACCTTCAGTCCTCGCGCAAAAGGCCTAAGAACAGGAATTAACACAAATTCCCTCCTATAACTTGCACCCAAGACTTAGTATGAGACGTGGCCGCGTGTGCTAGAAATCCTCTCCAACTGCCTTGCAATATTGGGAGAGTTATTGAGTTTTAGATGTGAGATCTGAGTTATGGGAGAAGAATGCTCTCAAACCCTAATTTTACCTTAAGATTATTTGACAGTGCAACAAGAGTAGTCTACATAAGGAGAAGGACTCTCCTTATGTAGCCTCTAGGTTTCGGCCGAAATTTGATGTCAGGTAGGAGTGGGCTTTCCACTCTTACCTTATTCCAATGCGTGATTCGACCCATTTAGCTTTAAGTTGTTCGCGGTATTTTTAATTATAAATCGTAACATGTTATCAGATATTAATACAGTCGATATATTAATAACGGTCTGATAAAATACGATATTGTATAATTACCCAAATTAATATAACTGTTTATATTAATACGCGAATACAATATTTAATTAAATATAACCGTTTATATTTAATTTACGAATTAATCATGTAATCCGTATTAGCTAAAATTATTTAATCCGTATTAAATAATAATCTCAACATCTTATTGACTAATTTAATAGTCAATACCTCTGACTAACTGTTTAGTCATATCCGGCATAAATGTGACTGTATTTTCATACCTTCACATCTCTCAAACGTGTCCTATAGGTGTGACGTATAGGGACCAGTTGACCACCGCCATCCGTATGAGAATAACGTCAAACTTATCTAGCAAGCCAACCGTTATTGATAAACGTGGATCAACTGGTAATAATACTGAAGTATGCCCTTGTGATCCTTAAAGAGATTTAATAAGTCATTGTACTTAATTGTCAAGGACACCAGCCCCAACAATCTCCCACTTGTCCGTACAAGGGTATGTTCGATGACGTTATCACACTACATGTGGAGGACACAAGCTCCAACAAACTCCCACTTGTCCGTACAAGTGTAGGTGCGATAACCGAATCTCATATCCTTTTAAAATTTCTCCCACTCAATGTAAGACAATTTGCAAATCCGCATTCGCAAAGGTCGTATCTCACAAGCGATCTGTATCAAGAGTGGTTTCCCCGACTAGAGAGTAACTTAACTGATAAAACGAATCTGTATTCGAGCATGGCCATGCATTTCAGTTACTACTCCTCGAGTGGCCCAGAGGAATGATAAAATCCTGATAAGGGTTTGGATATTTCCCTCAACTCGAATCCTGCCGATATCGCCCAGCATGAAATAACCCAGAAAAAATCCTCTTAGCCCCTGTTACGGTGACCGTGGGAAAGAAACCAAAGTTACCCAAAATCTGTCTTAATCTCAAGAGACAGTTGAAGGTCAAAAGACTCGACTCTAAGGAACACTATGGAGGTCCTATCCACGACCTGGCACCCAATGTTATAAAACATTTAGGACTCCATAACGATGTCACGGGGTGTCCTACGAGATATCCGTATAACTCGCCTTTGTGATTGGTCAGTCAGCCGCGTGACTTATGGCTCGTTGAACCCACCATCAACCAACGTCACAAAATGATTACCTGAGTTATCAGCTCAAGTGGGTAATCAAGGACAAAAACGATGTAATGTTAATCAGTTCACTTTGTGGTGTTCAAAATTGGCGTACAATTCCACATGAGAAACAAAACATTATATATCATAACAATAAGGTTGAATAGAGTACACGAGAAAATGAATTATTACATGAATTCATAAAAGAGTACTACAACTTAGGAACACATCCAATTCCCATGGAATGAATGTGCCCTTCATGCTTATCACGTGGTAATGCTTTTGTGAGAGGATCAGCTATGTTGTCATCCGTAGCGATCTTATCAATGAAAATCTCCTTTTGCTCCACGTAATCTCTGATTAGATGAGCTTTCCGTTGTACATGCCTAGCATTGTTGCTAGACTTATGCTCCTTAGCTTGGAAGATGGCACCGCTATTGTCACAATAAACGGTGATTGGGTCATTCGAACTAGGCACTACCGAGAGTCCTTGTAAGAATTGACGCATCCATATTGCTTCCTTAGCTGCTTCCGAGGCGGCATAGTACTCGGACTCAGTCGTAGAATCTGCTCTAACACTCTGTTTAGAACTTTTCCAGCTGACAGCAGCGCCATTAAGAGTAAAAACGAATCCAGACTGAGATTTCGAGTCATCTCGATCCGTTTGGAAGCTAGCATCTGCGTAACCCGTGGCGCAGAGCGTCGAGTTGCCTCCGTAAGTCAATCCCCAATCTTTAATCCTCCGTAGGTACTTAAGAATGTTTTTCACGGCCATCCAGTGTTGTTCACCTGGATGAGCTTGGAATTGACTTGTCATACTCAATGCATATGCAACGTCAAGACGTGTGCATATCATGGCATACATGATTGATCCTATTGCCGAAGCATAAGGAATCCGACTCATGCGCTCTTGCTCTTCCAATGACTTAGCTTCTTGAGTCTTGCTCAAGTGAAGCCCAGGAGTCATAGGAAGGAACCCCTTCTTGGAGTTCGTCATGCTGAATCTCTCCAGAATCTTCTCTATATAAGACTCCTGACTGAGAGACAACATCCGTCGTGATCTATCCCTGTAGATACGGATGCCCAAAATTCTTTGTGCCTCTCCCAGATCTTTCATCTGGAAGTGGTTTTTCAACCATGCTTTAACCGAAGATAAGAGAGGTATGTCATTCCCAATAAAGAGTATGTCGTCGACATACAGTACTAGGAATACAATCTTGCTCCCACTCGACTTGATATAGAGACATGGTTCCTCGACTGATCAAATGAACCCATTCTCTTTTATCACTTGGTCGAAGCGATGATTCCAACTCCGCGATGCTTGCTTAAGTCCGTAGATGGAACGCTTAAGCTTGCAAACTTTCTTAGGATGTGCTGGATCGATAAAACCCTCGGGTTGTACCATGTACAACTCTTCCTCCAAATAACCGTTTAAGAAGGCGGTTTTAACGTCCATTTGCCATATTTCATAATCATGAAATGCGGCGATCGCTAAGATAATCCGAATGGAACGTAGCATGACTACGGGTGCAAAGATCTCATCATAGTGCAAGCCTGGCACTTGAGTGAAACCTTTAGCAACTAGTCTAGCCTTGTGGATATCTTGTTGTCCTTCCACGGCATGCTTTATCTTGTAAAGCCATTTGCATTGAAGGGGACGTACCTTTGCAGGTAGGTCCACAAGATCCCACACGTTGTTCTCATACATGGAGTCCATCTCGGATTGCATGGCTTCTAGCCATAGCTTTGAGTCAGAACTAGTCATGGCACCTTTATAGGTTTTGGGTTCATTACCCTCTAGGAGTAAGACGTCATCTGTATCATGTTCCTCGACCATACCAATGTATCTGTCCGGTGGAATAGAGACTCTTCCCGACCTCCTAGGTTCCTCAGGGATATCTACCGAAGCCTCGGTTGAAGGAACTGTTTCCTCCAATGGTTGCTCGGTAGTTGGTTCTTGAACCTCCGATAACTCGAAGGTTCTATTACTCGACTTGTTCTCGAGAAATTCTTTCTCTAAGAACGTCGCACTAGCCGTAACAAAAACACGTTGTTCGGTAGGCGAGTAGAAGTAATGACCAAAAGTTCCCTTTGGATAGCCTATAAAGTATGTTTTGACCGATCGCGGGCCGAGCTTATCCTCGTGTCTCCACTTGACATATGCCTCGCAGCCCCAAACCCGAATAAAGGACAAGTTAGGGACCGTTCCCTTCCATAATTCGTATGGAGTCTTGTCTACAGCTTTAGACGGACTTCGGTTAAGTATTAGAGCGGCCGACAAAAGAGCATAGCCCCACAATGAATCAGGCACGACGGTGTGACTCATCATGGATCGAACCATATCGAGTAGAGTTCGATTTCTCCGTTCGGACACACCATTTAATTGTGGTGTTCCAGGTGGAGTCAACTGTAGCACGATCCCACAGTCTTTAAGGTGTTGATCGAACTCGTGTGAAAGATACTCACCACCACGATCCGAACGTAGTGCTTTAATCTTTCTGCCCAGCTGGTTCTGTACCCGATTCTGGTATTCTTTGAACTTGTGAAAGGATTCACTTTTATGTTTCATCAAGTAGACATAGCCATATCTACTCAAATCATCCGTGAAAGTGATGAAATACCTATAGCCTTCTCGTGCGTTGATCGACATAGGCCCACATACGTCCGTATGTATGAGTCCTAATAGGTCGGCAGCGCGCATTCCAACACCTTTGAAGGAAATACGAGTCATCTTACCGATGAGACATGATTCACACGTGCCATATGATTCGAAATCAAAGGGCGATATAGCTCCATTCTGTATGAGCTGTTTTACGCGTTTCTCATTTATGTGTCCCATACGACAATGCCATAGGTAAGTTTGATCTTTGTCACCTACCTTTAATCTTTTATTATTCACATGTAATATCTCGGTGGTTTGATCTAAAACATAAATTCCATTCATGGAAACTGCCTTGCCATAAATCATATTGTGTAAGGAGAAAATACAGCTATTATTCTCTATTACAAATGAAAAAGCCGAGTTTGTCAAGTGCAGAAACTGAAATAATGTTTTTGGACAAACTAGGAACATAATAACAGTTATATAAGAATAACTCGAATCCACTTGGAAGCTGGATCACGTATGTTCCCTTCGAGAGTGCAGCAACGCGTGCTCCATTCCCGACTCGCAGGTCCACCTTAGTAAATCCTGCTTTCTTGAACCTGGGCTTACCTACTGCTAGGTCGCCCTGAGCTTTAGCCTTCCCTTTACCCTTTCCCTTACTGGAGATCATGAGAACATCCTGCTTCATGCTCCCACTTAATTTCAGATCCTTCTCAGTCTGTACGAGAAGGGAGTGGAGCTCATGAGGAGTCTTCTTCATGTCGTTCATGTAGTAGTTGGCCCTAAAGAGGGCGAACCCATCATGAAGCGAATGAAGCATACGATCAACGATTATGTTCTCACTGATCTTGCAGTTCAGGGTCTCCAGTTTCTCGATATTCTCAATCATGTTGAGAATATGTGGGCTAACAGCTTGGCCCTTCTGGAGTTTCGCCTCAAAGAAGCGACAGGTATGCTCATAAGAAACGATTCTCGGAGCCTTGGAGAATTCGTTAGAGAGCGTGGTGAAAATCTTGTTTGCACCATGGGATATGAAGCGTCTTTGCAAATTTGATTCCATTGCATACATGAGTACGCTCTTTATCGCACCCGCTTCCATAACGAAATCGCTATGAGCGCGAATTTCGTTGGCTCTAGCTCCAGTTCCTGGGTGTGCCGGAATGGGCTCAGTTAAATACTTAAGCTTTCCGTCAGCAATGGCAGCATTCCGTAGTGCTGCCTCCCAGTCAGAGAAGTTTGACCCATCATTCCTCAGTCTAGTTGACTGATTCATGGAGTCCATGAAGGCCTTTAGCCAGGATTCACGTGCTAGCTTGGCACTTGGCATTGGGTCTTCACCAGCCATTTTAGTTATACAGCAGTTTTAATGAACGTGTTCTACACTAAAAAAGAAGATAAAACAAAACCATATAAGTAACTTATTGTTGTGATATAAGTCTATATTAAATTGAATTTAAACTCGTAGACTCATGCATTTATATAATTGATCTCCCTCAAGAATTATATAAATGATCCCAAGACTCAATTTCCGTATATTGATAAGCCCACAGTTTGGCTAATTCCAATCGTTGGAACTCTTGGTCGATAGATTTCCGTATATCCTATCTATTAGTCCATCTCAGTCACTAGATATTATCGAGTGACCATGATGTTGAGATAAAATAAATCATCTGTTCCCACTTACCCGACGTAGAAGGGGTCATATTATGCCTACCGACGAAGAAGGGATTCATGGGAGGCTGATTTATAAAGACTAATCTCAATTTTTGGTTATACGAGGAAGACCCCATCAACTTTTATTTATCCATATTTAAGTGAACTAAAAACTAGCATTTGCGTGAATGAATTAAATAAAGTGATGGCTTTGCAATTGACATGTGACATCTGAATTGTCACAGAAAACTAACGCGTGACCTCTACATGAGTCAGTTTTCAGGCATGATATAGGTGGTTTGGTTTTTAGGCGGAATATGATGCAAGCTATTATCGATGAAAGCATAAAATGAAAGCAATAAACGTAAATAAAAGTCCTAGTGTGGCCTATCCTACCAAAATAAACATAAAACAACTTGGAATCCACCGTTGGACCCTAGAAGCTTGTCTTGATGTTCCATCTTGGTCCTTGCAGCGGGAGTGAGCATCCGGTCTCCGTCTTGTCTTTGGTCTTCACAAAATTACTAATTTAAATTACAAAAGTAATCCTAGATACATTCTAATTTAAATACAAAAGTAATTACATGGCAAAAACCCAAAGCGGAGATTCAAGATCTCAAAATTACAAGCAAGACTGTGTCCCATCATTACGGTGACACAGTCTTCTAAGGCCACACTAAGTTACAACCGTTTGCAAAAATTAAATACGTTATTGAAAGCATTCAAGGCATTCACAAGACGATAAATAAAATGCATCAACTAAATAAAATTTATACATGACATAATACTGTTATTATGATTAATAAATTTATACCAAACCACCTTTTAAGATTAAAATTATGTGACTATACCGCTTTAATCACCAATTTTAATAAACATATAATCCATTATTTTAAACTGTTTTAAAACAATATGTATCAAATGAGGGTGAACCGTTTCACATTAATTATACTATTTCTGTATACAGTATATTATTTTAAGCCATGTGAAAATAAGAAAACAAGTTATTTTCGAAAAAGATAGCCTGAAAGAAGAGCACTCGACCGAGCAACAGAGGCACTCGATCGAGTGTCAGTGTCACTCGATCGAGTGCAGCAGGGGCTCGATCGAGTGACTCGTTAAAACGCAAACGCTGCACTTTAAATCTAAACAAGTTTTTATCTTTTGATATAAAACATGAAAAACAAAAATAAAAACAACAAAAGATCCACATATTGCTAAAAATATCGATTAAATAACAATATGCAAATAAAAATCGAAAAACAAGATCGATTTCAACACAAAAGCACACGCACGAGGCCTGGTACAAGGGCACTCGATCGAGTGCAACAGAGACTCGATCGAGTGTCAAGGCAGAATGTACGGTTTTCCAAAAATTTTAAAACTTATGAAAGACACAATTGTAAAATTTCATGGCCTAAAGCTCTGATACCACTTGTGGGGAATAAAACGCGTATTCGCCCTAAACTTGCAGGATTATAATGAAAAATACAATCGTGAATATGGTCATAAGATTAAAAAGATAAGAAAAGAAGTACAACCTTTAGTCCTCGCGCAAAAGGCCTAAGAACAGGAATTAACACAAATTCCCTCCTATAACTTGCACCCAAGACTTAGTATGAGACGTGGCCGCGTGTGCTAGAAATCCTCTCCAACTGCCTTGCAATATTGGGAGAGTTATTGAGTTTTAGATGTGAGATCTGAGTTATGGGAGAAGAATGCTCTCAAGCCCTAATTTTACCTTAAGATTATTTGACAGTGCAACAAGAGTAGTCTACATAAGGAGAAGGACTCTCCTTATGTAGCCTCTAGGTTTCGGCCGAAATTTGATGTCAGGTAGGAGTGGGCTTTCCACTCTTACCTTATTCCAATGCGTGATTCGACCCATTTAGCTTTAAGTTGTTCGCGGTATTTTTAATTATAAATCGTAACATGTTATCAGATATTAATATAGTCGATATATTAATAACGGTCTGATAAAATACGATATTGTACAATTACCCAAATTAATATAACTGTTTATATTAATACGCGAATACAATATTTAATTAAATATAACCGTTTATATTTAATTTACGAATTAATCATGTAATCCGTATTAGCTAAAATTATTTAATCCGTATTAAATAATAATCTCAACATCTTATTGACTAATTTAATAGTCAATACCTCTGACTAACTGTTTAGTCATATCCGGCATAAATGTGACTGTATTTTCATACCTTCACATCTCTCAAACGTGTCCTATAGGTGTGACGTATAGGGACCAGTTGACCACCGCCATCCGTATGACAATAACGTCAAACTTATCTAGCAAGCCAACCGTTATTGATAAACGTGGATCAACTGGTAATAATACTGAAGTATGCCCTTGTGATCCTTAAAGAGATTTAATAAGTCATTGTACTTAATTGTCAAGGACACCAGCCCCAACAATCCTCCAGAGGCCGTGTTCCTAGGTCGAGAGGATTGACGGTGGAAGACACGGATAGTCTACCCAAATATCCGCAAATCATTTTCAGCACTCCGACTCAAAAGGCCCGATTCCTCCGTCTCACCGCTTATTGCTTGGTAGTGGCAACCCGGTTCCTTTGTGTTCCAACCTTGCAAGCCTTGGGATGTCATGATGAGATCTCTGCCACAAAAGATGGCAGGCCTTTGCAGACAGTTCAACCAAAAACAGTTGAACGATAGTCTTTGCCAATATCCGGTTTACAGGGAGTATGCCACTCAGGGTAGGCTCCCTACCGGCCCATGGACTCACCCCACCTGGTACACACCTCTCGCAGGCGGTCGTGTCCACGGTGAAGCTTCAGGCCCTGCCTCGGGAACAGGCATAGGGTGTGAAGAGGAGGACGAGGAGGAGGAAGGGGGAGAGGACTCTGAGCCGGATTTCGACTCAGAATCCTAGGGACGTGCTTAACCTTATCCTCTTTGGGGTTCGGTTTGGGGAGGTCCCTCCATCTTGTAAGTAGTTTTTCTTTTTTTTTCCCTTTAGATTTCCAGTTTTTCCCTTAGATTTCCAGTTTTTCCCTCTAGATTTCCAGTTTTCCTCTCCTTCCTCCTTAGACTCTTTTTGTAATTTCTAGTCTTTTCCCTTTTCCTTTCTTTGTTTGTTTCTTTTCCGCCTACCCTCATCCCTATGCTGTGGTTGTATGCTGATGAGCACAATGGGGGCGCATTGTGCGTTTTGGTTTGGGGAGGGTGTTTGCATACTCCTTAGTGAGTATGCAATTGTCTTTGTGTCTTTTGTTTTTCATTCCTGTAGGTGTTTTTCTTGTTTTCATTTTCTTTTGTCGCGCGTTCTTCTCTGTCTTAAGTTTTTAGGTCGAGTCGGAACGGACGAATACAATTTATGCCTCACATGTCACATATTTCCTTGCCTTGCATTTTTTCGAAAATTTTCAAGCTAGTCTTTTGCATTATCCACGAGTTTTTGTTGATTTCATGCTAAATTATTAGACTTGACTCTCTTCTTGGCAAGCTACTACATATTCTAAGGATTAGAACTTAATAAATCGGTGACATCCATGACCGATTTCATGTAGGTTTGTGAGTAGTTTCTCCTCTTGAGGCATGTCACATCAATATGCATAAACATGATGAGTTTTGTCTACTTAATACCTGTATGCATTCGGATTTGTGGTTTGTTGACACATGTGGTAGAGGTCCCTCTTTCTCATTTTACCCCATTATCCTCACACAGCCAAATTGAATCTTTTTACCCATTTGCTACATTCAAAAAAATTGCCTACCCTAGCCGAGCTAGTAATATAGTGATGGGACTGTTTTCGTTATCCTTTGGTTGTGCTTCATTGATAACTCGTGATTTTGTGAGAACGATGGAAAGAAGAAGAAAAAAAAATGAGAAGAAAAAAATATATCGAAAAAAATAATAAGAAATGAAATGAAAAAAAAAAAGAAGAAAAAACGAATCAGCCTGTTTTCAAGGCTGGTCGGTCGACCTACATTCTGCGTCGGTCGACCAGGACCATTGAACAGGTTATTTCTGAAAAAAAAAAAAAAAAGGGAAAGAAAGAAAGAAAGAAAGAAAAGGAGAAAATTGGAGAAATTGTGATTTTTGCTCCAAAACTTTGAGCATTGGCATGCATGGAAAAGTAATAAGAAGTGATCTTATAGTATGGATAGACGGTTGTTAGCTCGGTTTAACCCCTCTTCCCATAACTTATTTCAACCCCTTCTTACCTTTAGCCTCACAATTCCAAAATTTGCCTCGGCATGTGTCATGGTTATCTAGTGTGGGAATGCATATGTACGGTTGTAGAGATTTTATTCATGTTAGATTGCAGGCATGTTCTTACGGGTCGCAGATAGGTGAGAGTCTTTACTTTTATTCATCTTCTTATCTTTCACATATACTTTTGACCCTTTGCTTTCATGAGTGTCTCGAGCGTACCGCGAGAGTCCAATTAAAATGAGTCTTGCAAGGTTGAAATTTTAGCATGCTATTCCAACATGTCCAATTCGTTTTGCTCTTGACATTATGCTTGATTATATTTGAAGGTTGCATTAAATTGGTTAGGCATAGTGTTGTGTTTGGTTGTAAAAAGTGTGAAATCCGTTCCATTAGAAGTTTTTCTTTTCTTTTGAGTCTTAGTGCTTGCTTGAGGACAAGCAAGGTTTGGTTTGGGGAGTTTGATACGTGCCTATTTTATGCATTTTATTTATTCTTTTGGCACGTATTTTCTTATATTTTCGTAACTTTTAGTTGCTATTTCTCCCGAAACGGTTTACTTTGGCATTTCTATGTTTTGTATGTAGGAATACGCGGAAGTGAGCAAAACTGAACCTTATTTGCCTTTCGGAAGCTGTTTTGAGTACTAATGCGGAGTAAGGATCCGAGTTGCACACCCGAGTGTTATCATTGGGCCAAATTAAAGCTGAAACGAACAAGAAGCGGTCGACCGACCCATCAGAGAGGTTGATCGACCTGAGCCCAAATCGCGGAAAAGCCCAGCATCGATAGAAGCGGTCGACCGACCCGGAAGCTGCAGCCGTGACTTTTATTTCGTGTTTGTACTTACCTAATCTTGTAATTATACTTATTTAAGAAGACCTAAACTCTAAAATTAGGTCAAGCTTTTCATTATCAAGCAATTCTATTAGCAAGCAATTTTATGTTAGAAAAAACTCCATAGTTTTAGAAAGAGATTTTATTCCAAGTTTTCATCTTTTGTTCTTAATTCCAATTAAGTTGTAAGTTTGCGACATTTAATCTTTCCCTTTTTAATTTAATATTGTTGTTCATCTTGTTGTTGTTCCTTAATTCATGTTTTCCCTTTTATTGTCATCTTTAATTATGTTAATTCCTTTAATGTTCTTAGTTATTGTTAGTTTCATAATTAAGAGTATGCATAGCTAATTCTTGTGATTAGGAATTAGGGGAACCATGGTAAAGATTTGATTTTGATAAGTTTAATGATTGAATTACCAATCCCCCATTGTTGTTGGTGAACTAATCCTTAAGATTGAAAGATTATTAGGATTACTTTAACAACAACTTTGGGATTGCCATATGAACGAAAGTTTAGTGCTTTTCTAGGAACCCTAAGACCGTAAGGATTGGGTAGAATATTGACCTAAAGGTTTATTCTTTGTTCCTTGGGATTGTGTTATTTGATTATTTTACCCTTCATTGACTTGTTTTAACCATGGGGAACCAAAGTTCCTAATCTCCTTTTTACCTTATTTTATTTCTCTTGTTTATTTTGTCCTTTTATTTATTAGTTTAAATCTCAAATCAACCCCCTTTTTGGTTACTTGCAATAGACTTTAAATTCACAAACATAATTAACCTTGTCTCCTTGTGGTTCGAACCTTGACTTATCCTGTCTAGTTTAAGCTGAGGTTTTATAAATCTTATCTTTGGCACCCCTCAACGACGGGTGTCAAATTTCGGTCGACCGAGGCGGTGGTCGGCCGACTGGAATAGCTGGTCGGTCGACCACTCGCGCATGAATCATGTTTCGTCTTTCCTTGTTGACTATAATATCCTACAATGAGACTGAAAGGAGACTTGTAGGACGTTAGTAATGACCTACCCAAGATTGAGAGATACGGGAAGGGCATTGGTTTACACCTTAAGACGGCTAGGTTACTTAAGACTGAAAGGTATGTGACCTAGGATTTAGGAATCACCCTTATTGTTGACACCCAATAATTGTGAGACCTAGGAACTAATAGCATAGGCCGAAAAGAGCTATTAGGTATCATAGACCGAAAGGATATGTTACACCCCTTACGCGACTGCAATACATGTTGACCTTAGGATTTATATTAACTTAGCTATTTTTTACCCCAAACATCCTACCATCCCTTTTTATATAGTTTTAATCTTATCTTTATTTTCTTGTTTTATTTTTATCTTTGCTTTAGACTTAGTAATCAACCCATCAAAACCCTTAAAATTGTTACCTTAAACAGAAACATCAAACAATAAACATTCCCCTCCTCCTTGTGGTTCGACCCTGACTTTCACTATCTATAGTTTAAGTTTAGGAATTATAAATTTTATCTTTGGTACCCTCAACGACGGGCATCAAATTTTGGCGCCGTTGCCGGTCGACCTACCTGTCCGTCACAGTCAGTTCGTTTCTTCCTCGGGAACCGTGCAACCGTTCTTTGGTACTTGAGTGGCATTGCTAGCCACCAAAACCTCCCAGCTTACGCTGGTTTGGGGAGGTTTTTTCTCTTGCGCTTATAAATCCAGTGAGTTCTTTCTAGTTTTTCCTTAGTTTTTATTTATTCGCATCTTTCTTTTTATTTTTCTGAAACCTTTACTTAGGCTAATGCACAATGGGGACATTGTGCGGGTTGGTTTGGGGAATAGTTTCGTGTCACATGCATTGCATTTTGTCACACGTTTATTGCATTTCTGTCTTGCATTTTTCTTTTCTTTATTTTCCTTACCTATACAAAAGAAAAAAATACAAAAAGATGAAAAAGTTCAAAAATTCCAAAAAAATGCACGTTTATTTTAGCATATAGGTCGAGTCGGAACGAAAGTATTTCAAGGATGATTTAGCTATCCTACATGTCTATGCCTTTACATTTCCTTGTCAACTTGTTTTAGTATGAGAGTCTTTTGCATATCTACGAGTTTTTGTCAACTTGCATATCTTGAGACTTGACTTATATCTTGGCAACCTACTATACATTCTGAGTTTTAGAGCCTTATTCCTGGTTTCATTCTTAAACCAGTTGTCTAGGATGTGAGTAGTACTTCCCTTGGAACATGTTACATCAATATGCATAAACATGAACTTGAATTGCTATATACTTGTTTTACTATCTCGTTTTGTGAATCTTGATACGTGCATTTGGGATCCCTTTTCTCTTATTTACCCATAAGCCCTACATAGCCAAATTTGCCTTCTTATTCCCCCAAAACTACATCCCATACTTAGCCTACCCTTCCAAGCTAGTATTTGTAGTCCTTGGTCTATCTTGAGGTATCTTGGTTTGTAAGCTATCTTAAGCACAGAGAGAAAAGAAAAGAAAGAAAGAAAAGAAAAAGAACAGAAAAATTCAGAAAAAGAAAGAAAGAAAAAGAAAAAACGAAAAAAAGTCAAAAACGTACAAAAGTCAGTCGACCGACCTCCTTCATGGGTCGGCCGACCAACTGTCATTATCAAATTCCAAATTCGTTCCAAAAAATCCCTTTCTTTTATATGTTATCACTCCCGTACCTCATTCAAAAATATTTGGGAGTCCTTTTTTATATAATGTGAGAGTTGTGCTACAAAAGAGCACTTTCTTAATTTCAAGAGTTGTGAAATATGTTGTTGGGAAGCGGTTTTACTAGCTTGGCTACTAACCCCACATACCCAAAACATCTTAACCACTTCTACCTTTTACCTCACATATCTTTCATTACCTTAATTGCATGTATCTGGGTCACTTAATGAGTTTGTTATACATAGTTGTAGAATTCTTGTTCATGTTAGATTGCAGGCATGTTTTCATGGGTCGCAGTTAGGTGAGTGTCATTACAAATATACTTCTTTCTATCTTTTACATATACTCACCCTTTGCTTCATGAGTGTCTCGAGCGTGCCGCGAGAGTCCATAGTATAAAGTCTCTATAATCTCTAGTGTTGCAAGTTTGACGACCCCATAACTCGTTTGCATGATTTGAATACTATCTCATTTTGTACTTGGCATTGGTATAGGCTTACATGTAAATTTCGCTCTGAGATTGAAATCGTTCCATTAGTTAAGATCGAGTCTATTTCTTGCTTGAGGGCAAGCAAGGGTTTGGTTTGGGGAATTTGATGCGTGTCTATTTTATGATGTTTTTCATCTATTTTTACACGCATTTGGTCGCTCATTTACTATGTTTTAGCCCTTATTTCCCAACAATCGTGTACTTTCGTATTTTTATGCACTTTTACAGATTTATGCGGAAAATGGACGATTTAGCACCAAATTCATGTCCTCAAGTCTTTTGCATAATTAAGGAACAAAGGAAAGTCAACTGGAGTCTTTATTTAAGTACCAAAAGTCAAAGCGAGAAGAAAACCGAAGAATTCCTTGCGGAAGCGGTCGACCGACCTACTCTACGGGTCGGCCGACCAGGCCTAATTTTTATGAAGTCCAAATCTTGAAGAAAAGCCCAAGAATTCACTTAAATCCGTAAAAAGAGGTCGACCGACCCACCAAAGTGGTCGACCGACCTCAGCGAAGCCCAGGAACACTTTTTCGGAAAGTAATTAGAATTGTGAAGCCTTTAGGAAACTCTAATTTATGCCCTATATAAACTAATCTTGTGATTAGGGTTTGATCATCAAGAGATATTCAATAATTGAGGAATATATTCAGTTTCTTAGTTAATAAGCTACAATAAAGTTACAATCTAGTTTTATTCCGTCTTTAGTTTATTTGTAATCTTTCAATAATTCTCAAGCATTCATCAATAAAGTTTGTTCCTTTCTGCCTTAATCCCAATTCTGGTAATTACTATTTTAATCTAACCTTATTATTGTTCTTATTATTATTACATTCGTTTAAGTCAGAATCTCAAGCTTTGTTAATCCTTGCATGTTTAGATTATTTACTATGTTTACCATGTTTATTCCTGTTTTCATAATCGTCTTAATAACCATGAGTAGCTAAATTTCATATGTTAGGATGTAGGGGATGAATATGCGTAGGTAGTAGAAATTCCGAGACCGACTTGTAGCAGAGCCGCGGTCGGCCGACTCAAATAGTGGGTCGGTCGACCGAGGCGGTTGTCGGCCGACTGGAATAGCTGGTCGGTCGACCACTCGCGCATGAATCCTGTTTCGTCTTTCCTTGTTGACTATAATATCGTACAATGAGACTGAAAGGAGACTTGTAGGACGTTAGTAATGACCTACCCAAGATTGAGAGATACGGGAAGGGCATTGGTTTACACCTTAAGACGGCTAGGTTACTTAAGACTGAAAGGTATGTGACCTAGGATTTAGGAATCACCCTTATTGTTGACACCCAATAATTGTGAGACCTAGGAACTAATAGCATAGGCCGAAAGGAGCTATTAGGTATCATAGACCGAAAGGATATGTTACACCCTTTACGCGACTGCAATACATGTTGACCTTAGGATTTATATTACCTTAGCTATTTTTTACCCCAAACATCCTAGCATCCCTTTTTATATAGTTTTAATCTTATCTTTAATTTCTTGTTTTATTTTTATCTTTGCTTTAGACTTAGTAATCAACCCATCAAAACCCTTAAAATTGTTACCTTAAACAGAAACATCAAACAATAAACATTCCCCACCTCCTTGTGGTTCGACCCTGACTTTCACTATCTATAGTTTAAGTTTAGGAATTATAAATCTTATCTTTTTCATGTTTTTGCAAGGTTCGTTTAATGAAAAAAAAAAAAAAAACGAATCAGCCTGTTTTCAAGGCTGGTCGGTCGACCTACATTCTGGGTCGGTCGACCAGGACCATTGAACAGGTTATTTCTGAAGAAAAAAAAAGGAAAGAAAGAAAGAAAGAAAGAAAAGGAGAAAATTGGAGAAATTGTGATTTTTGCTCCAAAACTTTGAGCATTGGCATGCATGGAAAAGTAATAAGAAGTGATCTTATAGTATGGATAGACAGTTGTTAGCTCGGTTTAACCCCTCTTCCCATAATTTTTTTAACCCTTTCTTACCTTTAGCTTCACAATTCCAAAAAATCGCCTCGGCATGTGTCATGGTTATCTAGTGTGGGAATGCATATGTACGGTTGTAGAGATTTTATTCATGTTAGATTGCAGGCATGTTCTTACGGGTCGCAGATAGGTGAGAGTCTTTACTTTTATTTATCTTCTTATCTTTCACATATACTTTTGACCCTTTGCTTTCATGAGTGTCTCGAGCGTACCGCGAGAGTCCAATTAGAACGAGTCTTGCAAGGTTGAAATTTTAGCATGCTATTCCAACATGTCCAATTCATTTTGCTCTTGACATTATGCTTGATTATATTTGAAGGTTGCATTAAATTGGTTAGGCATAGTGTTGTGTTTGGTTGTAAAAAGTGTGAAATCCATTCCATTAGAAGTTTTTCTTTTCTTTTGAGTCTTAGTGCTTGCTTGAGGACAAGCAAGGTTTGGTTTGGGGAGTTTGATACGTGCCTATTTTATACATTTTATTTATTCTTTTGGCACGTATTTTCTTATATTTTCGTAACTTTTGGTTGCTATTTCTCCCGAAACGGTTTACTTTGGCATTTCTATGTTTTGTATGTAGGAATACGCGGAAGTGAGCAAAACTGAACCTTATTTGCCTTTCGGAAGCTGTTTTGAGTACTAATGCGGAGTAAGGATCCGAGTTGCACACCCGAGTGTTATCATTGGGCCAAATTAAAGGTGAAACGAACAAGAAGCGGTCGACCGACCCATCAGAGAGGTCGACCGACCTGAGCCCAAATCGCGGAAAAGCCCAGCATCGATAGAAGCGGTCGACCGACCCGAAAGCGAGGTCGACCGACCCAGAAGCTGCAGCCGTGACTTTTATTTCGTGTTTGTACTTACCTAATCTTGTAATTATACTTATTTAAGAAGACCTAAACTCTAAAATTAGGTCAAGCTTTTCATTATCAAGCAATTCTATTAGCAAGAAATTTTATGTTATTGAAGAACTCCATAGTTAGAAAGAGATTTTATTCCAAGTTTTCATCTTTTGTTCTTAATTCCAAATTAAGTTGTAAGTTTGCTACAATTAATCTTTCCTTTTAATTTAATCTTGTTGTTAATCTTATTGTTGTTTTCTTAATTCATGTTTTCCCTTTTAATGTCATCTTTAATTATGATAATTCCTTTAATGTTCGTAGTTATTGTTAGTTTCATAATTAGAAGTATGCATAGCTAATTCCTGTGATTAGGAATTAGGGGAACCATGGTAAAGACTTGATTTTGATAAGTTTAATGATTAAATTACCAATCCCCCATTGTTGTTGGTGAACTAATCCTTAGGATTGAAAGATTATTAGGATTAGTTTAACAACAACTTTGGGATTGCCATATGAACGAAAGTTTAGTGCTTTTCTAGGAACCCTAAGACCGTAAGGATTGGGTAGAATATTGACCTAAAGGTTTATTCTTTGTTCCTTGGGATTGTGTTATTTGGTTATTTTACCTTTCATTGACTTGTTTTAACCATGGGGAACCAAAGTTCATAATCTCCTTTTTACCTTGTTTTATTTCTCTTGTTTATTTTGCCCTTTTAGTTATTAGTTTAAATCTAATATCAAGCCCCCCTTTTTGATTACTTGCAATAGACTTTAAATTCACAAACATAATTAACCTTGTCTCCTTGTGGTTCGACCCTTGACTTATCCTATCTAAGTTTAAGCTGAGGTTTTATAGATCTTATCTTTGGCACCCCTCAACGACGGGTGTCAAATTTTGATTTGATGCGTGTCTATTTTATGATGTTTTTCATCTATTTTTACACGCATTTGGTCGCTCATTTACTATGTTTTAGCCCTTATTTCCCAACAATCGTGTACTTTCGTATTTTTATGCACTTTTACAGATTTATGCGGAAAATGGACGATTTAGCACCAAATTCATGTCCTCAAGTCTTTTGCATAATTAAGGAACAAAGGAAAGTCAACTGGAGTCTTTATTTAAGTACCAAGAGTCAAAGCGAGAAGAAAACCGAAGAATTCCTTGCGGAAGCGGTCGACCGACCTACTTTATGGGTCGGCCGACCAGGCCTGATTTTTCATGAAATCCAAATCTGAAGAAAAGCCCAGAATTTACTAAGCCCGTAAAAAGAGGTCGACCGACCCACCAAAGTGGTCGACCGACCTCAGCGAAGCCCAGGAACGCTTTTTCGGAAAGTAATTAGAATTGTGAAGCCTTTAGGAAACTCTAATTTATGCCCTATATAAACTAATCTTGTGATTAGGGTTTGATCATGGAGAGATATTCAAGTTTGACATTAAGTTTTCCATAGAGTTTTACATCCAGTTTTAGTTTCATCTTTAGTTGTAATCTTTCAATATTTCTCAAGTACTTTAGTTTTGTTCTTCAATCTTCCAAGCATTCATCAATAAAGTTTGTTCCTTTCTGCCTTAATCCCAATTCTGGTAATTACTCTTTTAATCTAGCTTTATTATTGTTCTTATTATTATTACATTCGTTTAAGTCAGAATCTCAAGCTTTGTTAATTCTTGCTTGTTTAGATTATTTACTATGTTTACCATGTTTATTCCCGTTTTCATAATCGCCTTAATAACCATGAGTAACTAAATTTCATATGTTAGGATGTAGGGGATGAATATGCGTAGGTAGTAGAAATTCCGAGACCGACTTGTAGCAGAGCCGCGGTCGGCCGACTCAAATAGTGGGTCGGTCGACCGAGGCGGTGGTCGGCCGAGTGCAATAGCTGGTCGGTCGACCACTCGCGCATGAATCCTGTTTCGTCTTTCCTTGTTGACTATAATATCCTACAATGAGACTGAAAGGAGATTTGTAGGACGTTAGTAATGACCTACCCAAGATTGAGAGATACGGGAAGGGCATTGGTTTACACCTTAAGACGGCTAGGTTACTTAAGACTGAAAGGTATGTGACCTAGGATTTAGGAATCACCCTTATTGTTGACACCTAATAATTGTGAGACCTAGGAACTAATAGCATAGGCCGAAAGGAGCTATTAGGTATCATAGACCGAAAGGATATGTTACACCCCTTACGCGACTGCAATACATGTTGACCTTAGGATTTATATTACCTTAGCTATTTTTTACCCCAAACATCCTAGCATCCCTTTTTATATAGTTTTAATCTTATCTTTATTTTCTTGTTTTATTTTTATCTTTGCTTTAGACTTAGTAATCAACCCATCAAAACCCTTAAAATTGTTACCTTAAACAGAAACATCAAAAAATAAACATTCCCCACCTCCTTGTGGTTCGACCCTGACTTTCACTATCTATAGTTTAAGTTTAGGAATTATAAATTTTATCTTTGGTACCCTCAATGACGGGGAGGTGACGCCAGTGTTTATTGTTTTTGTTTTTGTTTCTCTTTGTTTAAGGAACTTTTTGTTCCTTAAACCTTCTCACCATTTTCTTGTAGTTTCCATCTTATGCGCAGGTCAGTTCAAGGAGAACTCCTACCACTTGACCACGAGCTTGAGAGGACTCTTAGAGAAAGGAGAAAGCAACTTCTAGCAAATCAGGAGGGAGGTTCACCATCCTCCTTATTTCAAGAAGACTTATTTGAACAACCATCTTTGCCATCTTCACCAAAAACACCACCTTCACAACCAAATTCACCCAACAATCCACTTTCACCAAGAACACCACCTTTTACCTACTTTCCAGTTTTTCCAAAAGAAGAAGAAAACATGATAGAGGAAGCTACTATTGCCAGTCACTCCATGCCTCAGGCAAAGGACCTATACAATGGGTTCACTTTACCTGCAGGTACTGGGAAGCCATTCGAGGCCAAGCCTGCCTACATTACTATGGTTGAAAGAAACCAATTTGGAGGCTCGGCCAATGAGGATGCTGCAAAGCATATTGAAATCTTCACAGATTACATATGCTCTATTGCACCCCCAGAAGGAGTGACGCAGGATCAGATTAAGCAGACCATGTTTATCTTCTCTCTTAGCAGACCGACCGCCGAGGCAGAACCAGAAGCTCCTTTTCGTCCCGAATTACCGAATAACTTAAGGGATTTTCTTTTCAGGGGTGATAAGACCCCTAGGTTTCTAAAAAGGGCTGCAAATACTGAGTCTTCAGCCCCTCCTTTCCCGGAAAGACTCGTACCTTCGAAGGATCAGGTATCTTTTGACAAATTTAAGGATGTGATTCGTTCATTAAATGTTCAGGTCTCGTTTCTAGAATTAGTTCAACAAGTTCCTTCCTATCTTAAATTTATGAGACAGCTTTTGTCAAGAAAAAGGTCTCTAGAAAAGGTTGAGTCGGTGGCCCTCACTGAAGAGTCATCTAGCTTCTTATCACATGTCATTGCCCCTCACAAACTAGAGGACCCTGGTAGTTTTTCTGTCCCCTGCAATATAGGAACCTTCCCAGTTAAGAAGGCTTTATACGACTTAGGTGCCAGTATAAGTGTCATGCCCCTAAGCGTTGCCTTAAAATTAGGAATGACCGAATTTGCAGTGACCAGTATGACAGTCCAAATGGCAGATCGTACATCTATGGAACCTGTAGGGGTGTTGGAAAACATCCCAGTGCGTATTGACAGGTTTTTCTTCCCAGTTGACTTCGTAGTTTTGGACATCCCAGAGGATGCCCATATACCTATAATACTAGGAAGACATTTCCTCCACACTGCAGGAGCCATTATAGATGTAGGCACTGGAACTTTGACCTTCAAAGTAGGGAAGCATTCTATTATATATGGCCTATCTTATAGGAAGAAGGATGATATGACCCCCATCACATGTAATGCTATCACTTCTGAAAAGAAGTATGAGGTCATCACTACTTCTCCTACTTTATTGCCTGTTCCTGTATCTGTTTTTACACCTCCACCCCAGATTGGGAGCAATATGGAGGACACTTCTATTATGGCTAGTGCAGGAATTGGTTTGGGGAAACCCAAATTGAAGGAAGTCATAGTCCAGAGAGGCGGAATGGGATGTCTAAGCTATAAAGAAGATGAAGACCCGGATGTCGTGGATCGGGAAGAGAAGAAGAAAAGGAGGCAAGCTCAAGAGGAGAGATCGTCGCATATGCTTTGCGACGGCGGAAAGAAGATGTGTTTTGCTACTCAAGCAAACACCGTGGAGACTACGGCGTATCGTCAAAAGCCGTGGTCGGATATTTTCCGCATCTTTAGCGGATAGTTGTTTCAAGTTGCAGTTTTAAGACAATTTATTTTTGTTGTGTGAGACTTTTTAATTTGGTTTGCTCGTAGTTTTAGAACTTTTTCCTTTATGCTTACGTAGTTAAAATTTTAGACTTTTTCAGGTTTTACGAAGAAACGAAGACCGCTGGGACACAGAGGGTCGACCGACTAGATACACGATTCGGTCGACCTAGTCGCCGCATTTCCAAAATTCCTGTATTCTGAAGGAAGGTCGGTCGACCTGTTCTCTAGGTCGGTCGACCTACCTGTCCGTCACAGTCAGTTCGTTTCTTCCTCGGGAACCGTGCAACCGTTCTTTGGTACTTGAGTGGCATTGCTAGCCACCAAAACCTCCCAGCTTACGCTGGTTTGGGGAGGTTTTTCTCTTGCGCTTATAAATCCAGTGAGTTCTTTCCAGTTTTTCCTTAGTTTTTATTTATTCGCATCTTTCTTTTTATTTTTCTGAAACCTTTACTTAGGCTAATGCACAATGGGGACATTGTGCGGGTTGGTTTGGGGAATGGTTTCGTGTCACATGCATTGCATTTTGTCACACGTTTATTGCATTTCTGTCTTGCATTGTTCTTTTCTTTATTTTCCGTACCTATACAAAAGAAAAAAATACAAAAAGATGAAAAAATTCAAAAATTTCCAAAAAAATGCACGTTTATTTTAGCATATAGGTCGAGTCGGAACGAAAGTATTTCAAGTATGATTTAGCTATCCTACATGTTTATGCCTTAACCTTGCCTTGTCAACTTGTTTTAGTATGAGAGTATTTCGCATATCTACGAGTTTTCTTCAACTTGCATATCTTGAGACTTGACTTATATCTTGGCAACCTACTATACATTCTGATTTTAGAGCCTTATTCCTGGTTTCATTCTTAAACCAGTTGTCTAGGATGTGAGTAGTACTCCCCTTGGAACATGTTACATCAATATGCATAAACATGAACTTGAATTGCTATATACTTGTTTTACTATCTCGTTTTGTGAATCTTGATACGTGCATTTGGGATCCCTTTTCTCTTATTTACCCATAAGCCCTACATAGCCAAATTTGCCTTCTTATTCCCCCAAAACTACATCCCATACTTAGCCTACCCTTCCAAGCTAGTATTTGTAGTCCTTGGTCTATCTTGAGGTATCTTGGTTTGTAAGCTATCTTAAGCTCAAAGAGAAAAGAAAAGAAAGAAAGAAAAGAAAAAGAACAGAAAAAGAAAGAAAAAGAAAGAAAGAAAAACGAAAAACGAAAAAAGTCAAAAACGTACAAAAGTCAGTCGACCGACCTCCTTCACGGGTCGGCCGACCAACTGTCATTATCAGATTCAAAATTCGTTCCAAAAAATCCCTTTCTTTTATATGTTATCACTCCCGTACCTCATTCAAACGAATGTGGAAGTCCTTTTTTATATAATGTGAGAGTTGTGCTACAAAAGAGCACTTTCTTAATTTCAAGAGTTGTGAAATATGTTGTTGGGAAACGGTTTTACTAGCTTGGCTACTAACCCCACATACCCAAAACATCTTAACCACTTCTACCTTTTACCTCACATATCTTTCATTTCCTCAATTGCATGTATCTGGGTCACTTAATGAGTTTGTTATACATAGTTGTAGAATTCTTGTTCATGTTAGATCGACCCACCAAAGTGGTATAACAACTATGTATAACATGAACAAGAATTCTACAACTATGTATAACAAACTCATTAAGTGACCCAGATACATGCAATTGAGGTAATGAAAGATATGTGAGGTGAAAGGTAAAAAGTGGTTAAGATGTTTTTGGATATGTGGGGTTAGTAGCCAAGCTAGTAAAACTGATTTCCAACAATATATTTCACAACCTTTTTTTTTTATATTAAGAAAGTGCTCTTTTGTAGCACAACTCTCACATTATATAAAAAAGGACTCCCAAATATTTTTGAATGAGGTACGGGAGTGATAACATATAAAAGAAAGGGATTTTTTGGAACGAATTTTGAATCTGATAATGACAGTTGGTCGGCCGACCCATGAAGGAGGTCGGTGGACTGACTTTTGTACGTTTTTGACTTTTTTCGTTTTTCTTTTACTATAGATAAAAATCTCCCCGGCAACGGCGCCAAAATTTGACACCCGTCGTTGAGGGGTGCCAAAGATAAGATTTATAAAACCTCAGCTTAAACATAGATAGGATAAGTCAAGGGTCGAACCACAAGGAGACAAGGTTAATTATGTTTGTGAATTTAAAGTCTATTGCAAGTAACCAAAAAGGGGGGGTTGATTTGAGATTTAAACTAATAACTAAAAGGACAAAATAAACAAGAGAAATAAAACAAGGTAAAAAGGAGATTAGGAACTTTGGTTCCCCATGGTTAAAACAAGTCAATGAAAGGTAAAATAACCAAGTAACACAATCCCAAGGAACAAAGAATAAACCTTTAGGTCAATATTCTACCCAATCCTTACGGTCTTAGGGTTCCTAGAAAAGCACTAAACTTTCGTTCATATGGCAATCCCAAAGTTGTTGTTAAATTAATCCTAATAATCTTTCAATCCTAAGGATTAGTTCACCAACAACAATGGGGGATTGGTAATTCAATCATTAAACTTATCAAAATCAAATCTTTACCATGGTTCCCCTAATTCCTAATCACAAGAATTAGCTATGCATACTCTTAATTATGAAACTAACAATAACTAAGAACATTAAAGGAATTAACATAATTAAAGATGACAATAAAAGGGAAAACATGAATTAAGGAACAACAACAAGATGAACAACAAGATTAAATTAAAAAGGGAAAGATTAAATGTAGCAAACTTACAACTTAATTGGAATTAAGAACAAAAGATGAAAACTTGGAATAAAATCTCTTTCTAAAACTATGGAGTTCTTCTAACATAAAAATTGCTTGCTAATAGAATTGCTTGATAATGAAAAGCTTGACCAAATTTTAGAGTTTAGGTCTTCTTAAATAAGTATAATTACAAGATTAGGTAAGTACAAACACGAAATAAAAGTCACGGCTGCAGCTTCCGGGTCGGTCGACCTCGCTTTCGGGTCGGTCGACCGCTTCTATCGATGCTGGGCTTTTCCGCGATTTGGGCTCAGGTCGGTCGACCTCTCTGATGGGTCGGTCGACCGCTTCTTGTTCGTTTCACCTTTAATTTGGCCCAATGATAACACTCGGGTGTGCAACTCGGATCCTTACTCCGCATTAGTACTCAAAACAGCTTCCGAAAGGCAAATAAGGTTCAGTTTTGCTCACTTCCGCGTATTCCTACATACAAAACATAGAAATGCCAAAGTAAACCGTTTCGGGAGAAATAGCAACCAAAAGTTACGAAAATATAAGAAAATACGTGCCAAAAGAATAAATAAAATGCATAAAATAGGCACGTATCAAACTCCCCAAACCAAACCTTGCTTGTCCTCAAGCAAGCACTAAGACTCAAAAGAAAAGAAAAACTTCTAATGGAACGGATTTCACACTTTTTACAACCAAACACAACACTATGCCTAACCAATTTAATGCAACCTTCAAATACAATCAAGCATAATGTCAAGAGCAAAACGAATTGGACATGTTGGAATAGCATGCTAAAATTTCAACCTTGCAAGACTCATTCTAATTGGACTCTCGCGGTACGCTCGAGACACTCATGAAAGCAAAGGGTCAAAAGTATATGTGAAAGATAAGAAGATGAATAAAAGTAAAGACTCTCACCTATCTGCGACCCGTAAGAACATGCCTACAATCTAACATGAATAAAATCTCTACAACCGTACATATGCATTCCCACACTAGATAACCATGACACACAACCGTCTATCCATACTATAAGATCACTTCTTATTACTTTTCCATGCATGCCAATGCTCAAAGTTTTGGAGCAAAAATCACAATTTCTCCAATGTTCTCCTTTTCTTTCTTTCTTTCTTTCTTTCCCTTTTTTTTCAGAAATAACCTGTTCAATGGTCCTGGTCGACCGACCCAGAATGTAGGTCGACCGACCAGCCTTGAAAACAGGCTGATTCGTTTTTTCTTCTTTTTTTTCATTTCTTCTTTCCATCGTTCTCACAAAATCACGAGTTATCAATGAAGCACAACCAAAGGATAACGAAAACAGTCCCATCACTATATTACTAGCTCGGCTAGGGTAGGCAATTTTTTTGAATGTAGCAAATTTTGGCGCCGTTGCCGGGGAGACGGTATAATTTTGTTTGTTAATTTTTAGTTTATTTTTCTTGTCTTAAGGAACTTAGGTTCCTTAAGACCGTTACTTACCTTTTCTTCTAGTTTTGCTTTAAAAGACAGGTTTTTGAGAGGAAGGCTTGAGTACTCTCTTGTTTGGATATGGATTCTATTTATGACCACCTACAGCCAAAGGCTCAGGATTTACCGAAGGGATTCGCCTTGCCTACCCCCACCACTGGCTCCTTTGTGCTCCACCCAAATAATATCTTTATGGTGGAACGGAGTCAGTTTTCTAGTCTACCCGACGAAGATCCATTGAAGCATGTTACTACCTTCACGGATTATTGTTGTGCCATACCCATACCTGACGGGGTGACTAGAGATGAGGTGCTGGCAATGATGTTCCTGTTCTCATTAAAAGATGCCGCGTGAGATTGGTACCGCTACCTTGATAGGGCAGCTGAGAAGGTTACGGATTGGACTTCCTTGGCATTGGCTTTTTACAAGAAATACTTTCCCCTTGCAAAAGCCGAGGACTTGAGAAGCCAAATCACTAACTTTCAACAGGGGCCTGATGAAAGATTTTGTGAAGCATGGGATCGGTTCAAGGAATTGGTCCGTTCTATCCCTCACCATAACTTTCAACAATGGTACTTGTGTAACCAGTTTTACAACGCCCTTTACGATGATTATAAGATGATTCTTGATGCGGCCGCCAATGGGAGATTTCAGAATAACACCGACCATATGAAAGGTTGGGAAACCATTGAAGACATGGCGGTGCATAGGGCAGCCTTTAAGAGTTCACGTGGGAATTCACGACGGCTGAATGTGGAGATGAATAGAGTGATGGCTCTTGAGACAACAGTTGAAGCCCGTTTTGAAAAGCTTGAGGCAACCTAACTGAAGCTTGAAAGTGCAAACCTTGTTACTACGGTTGACAGCACAGGTGAGATTGAGAACTTGAGAGCTCTTGTTGATGTTTTAACAAGGCAGGTTATAGATATGGGAAAGGCTCAAATTGCCTCCTCAAAGGCTTTTGAAGAACACTTGATAAACATAGCCAACCGAATAACTAGCTCTCCAGCTAGTTGTGAGGGACCCATGGAGACGTTGAACGCCATAAATCTTAGGAGTGGCCGTGTTTGTGAAGGATCAGCCCAAAAAGACGATTCTGCCGAGGTTCAAAACAAAGAAACTGATCCCTACAGTAGGTCGACCGACCTCAGTTCCTGACGTGAGATCAAATTATGGAGAAAAGAAAATTTCAGATGTTGCAGATTCTGGTCGGTCGACCGCTGCTGTAGGTCGACCGACCGACGTTCCTGAGCAGAGTGCTGTTTTGACTCCGGAATCGCTGGATTCCTCCTTCATTCAAGGCCTCACCGAATTATTACAGCTGAAAAAGCCGAAGGTTGCTGATCCTATGGCTAATGTCACCGTTCCTTATCCCGAAAGACTGAAAAAATCAAAAGAGCGGAAATTTGGTAAGTTTTTGGAGATGGTGAAGAATCTTGAGGTAACCATCCCTTTCACTGATTTAATTACCCAGGTACCTTCTTATGCTAAATTCATGAAAGATATTTTGAGTCGTAAGAGGAATTTTCAGGACGACGGTGCTGTTGCTTTTGTGGAAGAATGTTATGTTCTTTCACAAAATAATATAGCACCCAAGTTAAAAGACCCAGGTAGTTTTTCCATCCCTTGTACCATAGGTAATCATGTTATAGGGAAAGCCCTTTGTGATCTAGGGGCTAGTGTCAGTGTCATACCTTATTCTGTATGTGAAAGACTTGGTTTAGGTAGACTTAAAGTCACCAATATTACCCTACAGATGGATGATAGATCAACCCAAAGACCATTAGGGGTCTTGGAGGATGTCCCAGTAAGAGTGGGAAAGTTCTTTATTCCTGTGGATTTCGTTGTTTTAGACATTGTTGAGGATAGTCAAATACCTATTATTTTAGGTAGACCATTTTTACACACAGTTGGGGCTGTAATAGATGTCAAACGCGGGACCATTACTTTAGAGATTGGAGATGACACTATCGAGTTTAGTCTTGCCCATAAGGCAACTATTCCTACTGATGATACTTGTTGCTCCATTGATATTATAGACAGGAATGTTATCCTTAATTGGAGGGAATCCTTGACCAAGGATCCCTTAGATGATCTAACAATTTTGGATAAGTGTGCAGGTAATCCAGCTGAAGATGCTGAAGAGCTGGATTTTGAAATAGAAGAAGAGGAAAAGGAGTATGAGTTCACTGAAGAAGAGAATGAGAAGCTCATAAGCCTAGCTAATGCAAATCTGGTAAACATGTGCTATTCCATCAGTACTGATTCTGTTCAGGCCGTTGAGGTAAAAGTACCAGAGCGTAAGCCACTTCCTCCTAATCTTAAGTATGTTTTCTTAGATGATACTGAACAGTACCCTGCGATTGTGAGTTCTAAACTTAATCCTGACCAACTTTCTGCCTTAATGACTGTTCTAAAAAAGAATAAGAAAGCTCTAGGTTATTCTTTGGATGATATTAAGGGCATAAGCCCTGATGTTTGCATGCATAGAATAGAGTTAGAGGAAGGGCATAAGCCTTATAGACAGGGGCAGCGTAAGTTAAATCCTAAGATGCAGGATGTGGTTATGGCTGAGGTAATGAAACTTCTTGATGCAGGTATTATCTATTCAGTTGGCAACTCTAAGTGGGTTAGCCCAGTCAAGGTGGTTCCTAAGAAAGGAGGAACCACAGTGGTTAAGAATGATAAAAATGAGTTAATACCAACTAGAGTTGTAACTGGGTGGCGGATGTGCATTGATTATAGACAGTTAAATGCCGCCACCAAGAAAGATCATTTCCCCCTTCCTTTTGTTGACCAAATGACTGAAAGACTGGCTTCTAATAAATTCTTCTGTTTTCTAGATGGTTATTCAGGTTTTTTCCAGATTCCCATCCATCCTGATGATCAGAGTAAGACTACTTTTACATGTCCACAGGGTGTTTTTGCTTATCGCAGGATGCCTTTTGGGTTATGCAATGCTCCTGCTACCTTTCAAAGGTGTATGATGGGTATCTTTTCTGACTTTATAGAAAACATTATGGAGGTATTTATGGATGATTTCTCTGTTTATGGTAATGCTTTTGATCAATGCTTAGCTAATCTTGATAAAGTCTTGCAGCGATGTATTGATGTAAACCTTGTCTTAAACTGGGAAAAGTGTCATTTTATGGTTACTGAAGGGGTAGTGTTAGGGCATCTAATTTCTGATAAAGGTATACATGTAGATAAAGCAAAGGTGCAGGTGATTGAGCAATTACCCCCTCCTGTTAATGTCAAGGGGGTGAGGAGTTTCTTAGGACACACAGGTTTTTACAGGCGTTTCATTAAGGACTTCTCTAAAATTGCCAAACCACTTACACAATTGCTTCTTAAAGATGCCATCTTTGATTTTACTGATGAGTGCCTTTCAGCTTTTAACAGGTTGAAGGAAGCTTTGATCTCAGCACCAATCATTCAGCCACCAGATTGGGATCTCCCATTTGAGACCATGTGCGATGCTAGTGACTACGCTGTAGGTGCTGTGCTAGGTCAAAGGAAGAACAAGGCTCTTAGTGCTATATACTATGCAAGCCGCACCCTAGACGAGACTCAAGTCAATTATTTCACTACTGAGAAGGAGATGCTAGCTGTCATATTTGCCTTAGAAAAACTCAGGTCCTATTTAGTAGGTAATAAGGTAATTGTTTACACTGACCATGCAGCTTTGAAAGGTCTTTTTCAGAAGAAGGATTCAAAGCCAAGGCTTTTAAGGTGGATACTTCTTCTCCAAGAGTTTGACATTGAGATTAGGGACAAAAAAGGCGCGGAAAACGTGGTAGTTGACCACCTATCTCGCCTACAGTTGACTGATGGGGAAGATTCTTTACCTATTGATGATTCATTTCCTGATGAGAGTTTATTTATCATTAATAGTTCAGGTTCTTATCCCCCTCCTTGGTATGCTGATTATGCTAATTTTGCTGTTACAGGTAAAATCCCTCCTGGGTTGTCTTGGCAACAAAAGAAGAGATTTATGTTTGATGCAAAACAGTATTTTTGGGATGACCCTTATGTTTTTAAAGAATGCGGAGATGGACTTATCCGGAGATGTGTCCCCCAATGGGAGGTGAAGGACATTCTGGAAGAATGTCACTCTTCTGCATATGGTGGTCACCACGGTCCATCTAGGACCGTGGCCAAGGTATTACAGTCTGGTTTTTATTGGCCTACTTTGCATGCTGACTGTGGAAATTTTGTAGGAAACTGTGATGTTTGTCAAAGAACTGGGAATGTCTCAAAAAGACATGAGATGCCGCAGGTTGGTATTTTAGAGGTAGATATTTTTGATGTCTGGGGCATTGATTATCAAGGACCTTTTCCTAGTAGTCAAGGTAACAGGTATATTCTTGTGGATGTTGATTATGTGTCTAAGTGGGTAGAAGCTATTGCTACTCCCCATTGTGATGCAAAGGCTGTTATTAAGATGTTTAAAAAAATCATATTTCCTCGTTTTGGTGTCCCTAGGGTTGTCATAAGTGATGGAGGTATGCATTTTAAAGAGAAACGCTTAGGTGACTTGTTAAATAAATTCGGTGTCCAACACCGTAGGGGTTTAGCTTATCACCCTCAGACTAGTGGTCAAGTTGAGATCTCTAATAGGGAACTCAAGGAGACCCTAGCCAAAGTAGTTTCTAAGTCTAGGAAAGATTGGACCCTAAAACTTGATGATGTTTTATGGGCCTATAGAACCGCGTTCAAAACCCCAATAGGAATGTCACCATTCCGATTGATTTATGGTAAGACTTGTCATTTACCAGTAGAGTTAGAACGTAAGTCTTGGTGGGCTATATGTGATCTTAATTTAGACCCTAATCTTTCCCGTGAGAAACGTTTGTTGCAGCTCAATGAGTTAGAATAATTCAGGTTGTTAGCCTATGACAATGCCGGGATTTACAAGGAGAAAACAAAGCGCTGGCATGACAAGAGAATCATCAGGCGTGATTTTCAGGTAGGTGATAGGATGTTGCTTTTTAATGCTCGTATTCGTCTTTTTCCTGGTAAGCTGAAATCCAGGTGGAGCGGACCCTACACCATCACAGCTGTCTCAAAATTCGGGTCAATCGAATTAGAAACCTCATCTGGTGAGAGGTTCAAAGTCAATGGCCAGTATGTGAAGCACTTCCGAGAAGAAAATGAATTTGTCGGTAAGGTTGAAGTTTCTTACTTTGACCCTTTTTAGGATGCTTCTTGATAGGTAAAAAGGTCGTGCGGGACCTCTTAAACCAGCGCTACACGGGAGGCAACCCGTGCTCTAGCTCAAGTTTACGTTTTTTTTTTGTTATTTATTTCCGTTTTATCCTTGATGAAATTTTAAGTTTCTGCAGAAAAATAAAAGAACTCGTCAGTACAACAGGTCGACCGACCCAACTACTAGGTCGACCGACCTTCTGGCAACTTTAAAATGCATTCTGACAGGTTAAGTAAAATTTGCAGAACAGGTAAAAAGGACGGAGGTCGACCGACCGAGAATTACGGCTAGTGTCAGTGTCATACCTTCTTCACCCTTCACCAATTTGCTTACTTTCTTTCAATTTCCTCCTTCAAGATTTACAATGTCTAGCCGAGAACAAGGTGGAAAGCGCTCCCGCACTTCGGGTGCAAGCACCTCCAGAGGCTGTGTTCCTAGGTCGAGAGGATTGACGGTGCAAGACACGGATAGTCTACCCAACTATCCGCAAATCATTTTCAGCACTCCGGCTCAAAAGGCCCGATTCCTCCATCTCACCGCTTATTGCTTGGTAGTGGCAACCCGGTTCCTTTGTGTTCCAACCTTGCAAGCCTTGGAATGTCATGATGAGATCTCTGCCACAAATGATGGCAGGCCTTTGCAGACAGTTCAACCAAAAACAGTTGAACGATAGTCTTTGCCAATATCCGGTTTACAGGGAGTATGCCACTCAGGGTAGGCTCCCTACCGGCCCATGAACTCACCCCACCTGGTACACACCTCTCGCAGGCGATCGTGTCCAGAGTGAAGCTTCAGGCCCTGCCTTGGGAACAGGCATAGGGTCTAAAGAGGAGGACGAGGAGGAGGAAGGAGGAGAGGACTCTGAGCCGGATTTCGACTCAGAATCCTAGGGACATGCTTGACCTTACCCTCTTTGGCGTTCGGTTTGGGGAGGTCCCTCCATCTTGTAAGTAGTTTTTCTTTTATTTTCCCTTTAGATTTCCAGTTTTTCCCTTAGATTTCCAGTTTTTCCCTCTAGATTTCCAGTTTTCCTCTCCTTCCTCCTTAGACTCTTTTTGTAATATCTAGTTTTTTTTCCTTTTCCTTTCTTTGTTTGTTTCTTTTCTGCCTACCCCCATCCCTATGCTGTGGTTGTATGCTGATGAGCACAATGGGGGCATTGTGCGTTTTGGTTTGGGGAGGGTGTTTGCATACTCCTTTGTGAGTATGCAATTGTCTTTGTGTCTTTTGTTTTTCATTCCTTTAGGTGTTTTTCTTATTTTCGTTTTCTTTTGTCGCGTGTTCTTCCCTGTCGCGCGTTCTTCTTTGTCTTAAGTTTTTAGGTCGAGTCGGAACGGACGAATACAATTTATGCCTCACATATCACATATTGCCTTGCCTTGCATTTTTCAAAAATTTTCAAGCTAGTATTTTGCATTATCTATGAGTTTTTGTTGATTTCATGCTAAATTATTAGACTTGACTCTCTTCTTGGCAAGCTACTACATATTCTAAGGATTAGAGCTTAATAAATCGGTGACATCCATGACCGATTTCATGTAGGTTTTTGAGTAGTTTCTCCTCTTGAGGCATGTCACATCAATGTGCATAAACATGAGTTTTGTCTACTTAATACCTGTATGCATTCGGATTTGTGGTTTGTTGACACATGTGGTAGAGGTCCCTCTTTCTCATTTTACCCCATTATCCTCACATAACCAAATTGAATCCTTTTTACCCATTTGCTACATCCAAAAATTGCCTACCCTAGCCGAGCTAGTAATGTAGTGATGGGACTGTTTTGGCCATCCTTTGGTTTGTGCTTCATTGTTAGATTTTGATTTTGTGAGAATGGTAGAAAGGAGAAAAAGACAAGAGAAAGATACGAAAAGAAAAGAAATAAGGAATAAAATGAAAAAAAAAAAATGAGAAATGAAGAAAAAAAAACGAACAGCCTGTTTTCAAGGCTGGTCGGTCGACCTGCATTCTGGGTCGGTCGACCAGGACCATTGAACAGGTTATTTCTGAAAGAAAAAAAAAGAGAGGAAAGGAAGAAAGAAAGAAAGAAAAGGAGAAAATTGGAGAAATTGTGATTTTTGCTCCAAAACTTTGAGCATTGGCATGTATGGAAAAGTAATAGAAGTGATCTTATAGTATGGATAGACGGTTGTTAGCTCGGTTTAACCCCTCTTCCCATAACTTATTTTAACCCCTTCTTACCTTTAGCCTCAATATTCCAAAAAATCGCCTCGGCATGTGTCATGGTTATCTAGTGTGGGAATGCATATGTACGGTTGTAGAGATTTTATTCATGTTAGATTGCAGGCATGTTCTTACGGGTCGCAGATAGGTGAGAGTCTTTACTTTTATTTATCTTCTTATCTTTCACATATACTTTTGACCCTTTGCTTTCATGAGTGTCTCGAGAGTACCGAGAGAGTCCAATTAGAACGAGTCTTGCAAGGTTGAAATTTTAGCATGCTATTCCAACATGTCCAATTCGTTTTGCTCTTGACATTATGCTTGATTGTATTTGAAGGTTGCATTAAATTGGTTAGGCATAGTGTTGTGTTTGGTTGTAAAAAGTGTGAAATCCGTTCCATTAGAAGTTTTTTTCTTTTCTTTTGAGTCTTAGTGTATTGCTTGAGGACAAGCAAGGTTTGGTTTGGGGAGTTTGATACGTGCCTATTTTATGCATTTATTATTTTGGCACGTATTTTCTTATATTTTCGTAACTTTTGGTTGCTATTTCTCCCGAAACGGTTTACTTTGGCATTTCTATGTTTTGTATGTAGGAATACGCGGAAGTGAGCAAAACTGAACCTTATTTGCCTTTCGAAACTGTTTTGAGTACTAATGCGGAGCGAGGATCCGAGTTGCACACCCGAGTGTTATCATTGGGCCAAATTAAAGCTGAAACGAACAAGAAGCGGTCGACAGACCCATCAGAGAGGTCGACCGACCTAAGCCCAATTCGCGGAAAAGCCCAGCATCGATATAAGCGGTCGACCGACCCACAAAGGAGGTCGACCGACCCGGAAGCTGCAGCCGTGACTTTTATTTCGTGTTTGTACTTACCTAATCTTGTAATTATACTTATTTAAGAAGACCTAAACTCTAAAATTAGGTCAAGCTTTTTCATTATCAAGCAATTCGATTAGCAAGAAAATTATGTTAGAGAAACAACTCCATGTTATTCAAGAACTCCATAGTTAGAAAGAGATTTTATTCCAAGTTTTCATCTTTTGTTCTTAGTTCCAATCAAATTGTAAATTTGCTACAATCAATCTTTCCTTTTAATTTAATCTTATTGTTCATCTTGTTGTTGTCTTTAAATTCATGTTGTCCCTTTTATTGTCATCTTTAATTATGTTAATTCGTTTGATGTTTTTAGTTATTGTTAATTTCATAATTAAAAGTATGCATAACTAATTCTTGTGATTAGGACTTAGGGGAACCATGGTAAAGACTTGATTTTGATAAGTTTAATGATTGAATTACCAATCCCCCATTGTTGTTGGTGAACTAATCCTTAGGATTGAAAGATTATTAGGATTAGTTTAACAACAACTTTGGGATTGCCATATGAACGAAAGTTTAGTGCTTTTCTAGGAACCCTAAGACCGTAAGGATTGGGTAGAATATTGACCTAAAGGTTTATTCTTTGTTCCTTGGGATTGTGTTATTTGATTGTTTTACCTTTCATTGACTTGTTTTAACCATGGGGAACCAAAGTTCCTAATCCCCTTTTTATCTTATTTTATTTCTCTTGTTATTTTTGTCCTTTTAGTTATTAGTTTAAATCTCAAATCAACCCCCCCTTTTTGGTTACTTGTAATAGACTTTAAATTCACAAACATAATTAACCTTGTCTCCTTGTGGTTCAACCATTGACTTATCCTATCTAAGTTTAAGCTGAGGTTTTATAAATCTTATCTTTGGCACCCCTCAACGACGGGTGTCAAATTTTGGCGCCGTTGCCGGGGAATTTGATGCGTGTCTATTTTATGATGTTTTTCATCTATTTTTACACGCATTTGGTCGCTCATTTACTATGTTTTAGCCCTTATTTCCCAACAATCGTGTACTTTCGTATTTTTATGCACTTTTACAGATTTACGCGGAAAATGGACGATTTAGCACCAAATTCATGTCCTCAAGTCTTTTGCATAATTAAGGAACAAAGGAAAGTCAACTGGAGTCTTTATTTAAGTACCAAGAGTCAAAGCGAGAAGAAAACTGAAGAATTCCTTGCGGAAGCGGTCGACCGACCTACTTTATGGGTCGGCCGACCAGGCCTGATTTTTCATGAAATCCAAATCTGAAGAAAAGCCCAGAATTCACTTAAATCCGTAAAAAGAGGTCGACCGACCCACCAAAGTGGTCGACCGACCTCAGCGAAGCCCAGGAACGCTTTTTCGGAAAGTAATTAGAATTGTGAAGCCTTTAGGAAACTCTAATTTATGCCCTATATAAACTAATCTTGTGATTAGGGTTTGATCATCAAGAGATATTCAATAATTGAGGAATATATTCAGTTTCTTAGTTAATAAGCTACAATAAAGTTACAATCTAATTTTATTCCGTCTTTAGTTTATTTGTAATCTTTCAATAATTCTCAAGCATTCATCAATAAAGTTTGTTCCTTTCTGCCTTAATCCCAATTCTGGTAATTACTGTTTTAATCTAGCCTTATTATTGTTGTTATTATTATTACATTCGTTTAAGTCAGAATCTCAAGCTTTGTTAATCCTTGCATGTTTAGATTATTTACTATGTTTACCATGTTTATTCCTGTTTTCATAATCGTCTTAATAACCATGAGTAGCTAAATTTCATATGTTAGGATGTAGGGGATGAATATGCGTAGGTAGTAGAAATTCCGAGACCGACTTGTAGCAGAGCCGCGGTCGACCGACTCAAATAGTGGGTCGGTCGACCGAGGCGGTGGTCGGCCGACTGGAATAGCTGGTCGGTCGACCACCCGCGCATGAATCTTGTTTCGTCTTTCCTTGTTGACTATAATATCCTACAATGAGACTGAAAGGAGACTTGTAGGACGTTAGTAATGACTTACCCAAGATTGAGAGATTGTTGTTCATGTGTTCTTTCTGTCCAGATTCGATGAGCATAGAGTCGAGGTTACCAGGCATGTTGGGCACGGTGGTTTTGGTGGTGGTCTGGGTCGTGTCGTGGGGGTGGTGTCACTAGGCTAGGGTGGTTATGGAGTCGTCGAAAGGGAGTGGTTCTGGGTCTGTTCATCACGGTTTAATGTATAGTTCAGGGGGGGTTTGTGATGTCGAGTCAGGAGGGTGGTTTGGGGGTGGTGCTACTGACGACTCAGGGGAGGTCTAGGCAGTGGTACCACCGTGGTCTTAAGGAGGGGTTGTCGGAGGTTTTGTTGGTAGGAGTCGTGGGTGGTGCTAGGGTGGTTGCTGGGGTTTGTTTCTGGCCTATTTTCAGGCAGTATGAACTCAGGCGGGTGTCAGGTCTGGGTTTAGGGGTTCTGGTCGGAGTCGCTAGTGGATGTCGAGAGGTGCGGTGGTGTTGTGGTGGTAGTTGGTGGTCGGTGGTGTTGGAGGGTAGTGGGTGCTGGTGGTCGAGGTGGTGGTACGTGGATGGGCCGTGGGTTGAGTCGCGGGGTGTAGGGTTGTTAGGGCTGTTTTGTTCATCACGGTTATGTTTGTTAATTTTATTAATTTTATTATTATTATTATTATTATTATTATTATTATTATTATTATTATTATTATTACTTATTATTATTATTGTTATGACTTATTAATATTATTATTATTATTATTCCTATGGTTGGTTTAATCAAATCGAAAGTTGTTGGCATTTATTTAGTATTACGTTTTATTATGATCATATTCTTACTTTTGGTTACGGATTTTGGTTGTGGCTTTGAGTTAGTTAAATATACGAGTCGGAAATTAGTGGGTTATGGGAGTTTCTATTTTTGAGAAGTTTCCATTTATGGAAACTTTCCATTTATGGAAGGTTTCTATTTATAGTAAGTGTTGGTTGTTATGGGGTTCGGGAAGGTTAATTATTCGTTACGTATATGTATTTAGGTAGCGGGTTTCGCGCGGAACATTTCTAGCAAGCCTTGGATTTATCTGCTTTCCTACTAATTGAGGTAGGGGAATACCGTATACATGGTGATGAGTAATATGTTATTATCCGATGTTAACTATTTATATCTTATTGTATGAATGGTGTTATATTGTATTTAATTGACTGAATATTTCTGTGATACAATACGATGTGGAGAATACTGGGTCTTGTGATACGGTGCGGAGTTTATTTGGCGTTGGATCGGTGCGGAGTTTATTTGGCGTTGGATCGGTGCGGAGTTTATTTGGCGTTGGATCGGTGCGGAGTTTATTTGGTGTTGGATCGGTGCGGAGAAGGGATGATTGATCCCAATATATATAATAGTGTTTGTTTATTTATTTTCCTCTACTCAACCTCGTGGTTGACCCTGTGTATTCGTGATCACCTGTGATGAACCAAATTATTGGGGAGCAGTTTGACAGGTGGCTGAGATTATGGGAAGCTGTGGGAGGAGAGAGCTTGGATCCAGATCAGACTAGAGTCTAGATCACCATAGTCAGTTTAGCATGAGTTGTACTTACTTTTCATAAGACAGTTTTATTACAGTTGTAAGAACATGTTATGGAGTTTAACTTTTAAATAAAGTACTGTTTATCTTTCCTTTGTATCTACTGCCTCGGGAAACCGAGATGGTAACACCCTTACTTATCTGAGGAGTCCTAGTACAGGCCCTTGAATAAATGGGGGTGTTACAAATAGCTTCATTTAATAATATAGATAGATATAGTAGCAAATTTTATTTTTATTTCTATCTTTATTCTGAAATCGCTTATTATATTGTTCAACCAATTACGCAACTCGATAAAAGTCTCGGGTGAGAACCAACATTCGGTGCAAACGGTGAGAACGAGTCTCCTTCCTTAGATGAGGGTTAGATTAAAGGCTGAGATCACCAACTCACCTCTTAACTACATCTTTATTCAAACTACAAAATCAGCGTACCACCACAATCATAGCCGGCCACCACCGACGTCGACACAATCGGCTACATTTTTTTAAAACTTTTTTACATAAATATAAATACATTTTTTGACGGAGTAGATACATTTTTTTTACTTAATCCTAGATACATTTTTGGACAGAGTAGTTACATTTTTTTTTACTTTTTACATAAACTTAGATTTTTACGGAGTAAAGACATTTTTTTAAATTTTTTTTCATAAACCTAGATACATTTTTTGACGGAGTAAATAATTTTTTTTACTTTTTTCGTAAACCTATATACATTTTTTGACGGAGTAGATACATTTTTTTACTTTTTTTACATAAACTTAGATACATTTTTTGAATGAGTAGATACATTTTTTGAAGGAGTAGATACATTTTTTTACTTAAACCTAAATACATTTTTTGACGGAGTAAATACATTTTTTTTTACTTTTTTACGTAAACCTAGATACATTTTTTTACGGAGTAGATACATTTTTTTTACTTAAACCTAGATACACTTTTTTACGGAGTAATACATTTTTTTTAAAATTTTTAACATAAACCTAGTTACATTTTTTGAGGGGGTAGATACATTTTTTTACTTAAAACTTAGATACATTTTTTTTCATATTTTTTACATAAACCTAGTTACATTTTTTGACGGAGTAGATACATTTTTTTTACTTAAACCTAGATAAATTTTGTGACGGAATAGATACATTTTTTTTACTTTTTTACATAAACCTAGATACATTTTTTGACGGAGTAGATACATTTTTTTTACTTAAACCTAGATACATTTTTTTACAGTGTAGATACATTTTTGTTTTTTACTTTTTTACATAAACTAGTTGTTATTCCGCGCGCGTAATTCCAAGGGACGTAATTTATCATTAAGTAAATATTCATAATTTCTATGTGGTACACTTTTTGTTCGTATCATATTCATGTGGCGTGTTGATCTGTTCGTAGAATGATTTTGATGGAAGAATAATCATATATTGAATATCTAACTTATTTGATTATAATCATATAGACTATCTATCACGTGTAAGGTACGTAAACATTGGCTTAAGAAATCATTTTCATGATTTTATACATACACAACAAACTTTCTAATCCGGTAATTATTATTATGTATAATAAATTGTTGTTATGAGATAAAAATGTATTCTTTTAATCCATTATAAACTGATAACTCGTAACATATGTATGAGATATGACAATACGAAGGCTGTCTTTAATGTAGACTGCGACCGTTTATATTTTATGTTTTTGACAGGGTGCTTGATAGACTTAACATTGAGGCCCTATCTTGATAATGAATTCGCATCATTGTTAGCTATGTGTATTCAGTATTAAGTATAATATATAGTTTGGTAGTATAATAGAATTTAAAGTAACGGTCCTACTAACTATTTGAACTTTGCACAAATGTCATTTGATCGAAATAGTGAACACAATAATCAGCATCAAAATTAACACAAATTGCAAATTTAATTCAATGTATGAAATCAAATTACCTTTATGCAAAACAGGATAAAAAGAATAGGAATAGTAAAGCAGCAGATTTCATGCGTAGTGCATGATAAACAGTAGAGCTTTTGTCCTTTTACTTTGTGCATGTTATTTTTCCTCCTCTACTTCCCCATTATCTTTATTTATTCGTATTCTTCTTCCTTGCTTTACTCTAAATTGAAAGAGGGGAAACTCATTGCGATGATATCTTGTGTTCTTACGGAGTTTATGTTTATCAAAACCAAATCTAAAATCAAAATAAAAATCAGAATACCTACTCTGATCCTCTTACTCTTTCCGATCCTTCTAATCCTACCCAGGAGTTTGTTTAAAGGTAAAAAATTACATCGAAATTTAGCGAATTGAACATTCACATCAAATCTCGATTGCTCCATCTTTTGTGTTACATGTACATACTTCGGACACTAAAAAAGCGTTTGAAGGAGGCTGAAGAAGAGCAGGCTAAAGTTTTATTAGAGGTATTACCTACCTCAGGGGACAGTAAAGAAAACAACAATGTAAGGCCAAGATCTGGGCTGGCTCTCGAACAACATTGCTAGCAAGGTATCGAGCATGTTTTCAAATGAATCCCGGTGAAAATTGGAACGTCGATCAACTCGACTGTTGAAATCTATGTAATGTAGAAATAGTCTAAACAGAATTAAATTTAGAACGAATGTTGATTTTTATTCTTAAAATGTTGGAATCTATCAGGCGATACTTGTACGCATTTCGTCACCAGCTGTAGCAAATATTTCTTCAACCTTGAGATAGGATATACTCAAATAATAAATATACTATGAGATGGCACACCACCGTCACCAACTCCGTTCCCCTTGCCCTGCACCCCCTCCCCTGCTCTGATTTCCCGCCTCCATAATAATTAAATGAAATCAAAATCAAAATTTAAAAAAGAAGAAATAAAAACTAAAACAAAAGGAAAGGAAACAATCGCCGGGGGCGGGCTGCTTCTTCTTCTCCCTAAATCTCCCATAGAGTTGATCCCCCTTTGACCTCCTCCAGGCCTCTGATATAGAGCTCGACATAGAGAATCTACGAAACCTCTTAGTTTTAGATTAGATATCGGTTACGAGATTTTGAACGATCTGACCAATCTAGGAAAGTCAGCCTCTTGCTCCAACTACACATCTTAATCCGAGAAAAGTCCCATTAACCAACAAGAAGTTCTTTCTTTATAGGCTATTTCATTTTTACAATTTTAAGAGGGGAGATCAGATTCATTCTATATGTTTTTGGAGTAATTAATTCTTCAATTTTAAGGTAAAGATTTACATATAAGAATTATTTGTTTTATTTTTAGGAAAAAAGGTTTGTCTTTAGGGGGAAGGGTGGCATATGAAAATTTTATGAAAAAGAATGTATGTGAATGAGTAAAGTCTGTATGTGAAAAAAGTAATTTCGAAGAAAAAAAAACATCAGTATCTCTTACGCTCTGTTTTTTTAAACTGAAAATAATAATTAAACTAAACGGAACTTAATAAAGCATAACTAAACGTAACTGAACATAATTGAACTGCTTGAAGTTAAACTAAAGAGTTAATTTATAAAGGCATGAATTTAGCTGAAGGGAAAGATTAGCGTAATTTAGTTAAATGGACGTCCATCTCAATATATAATATTCGTTGAAAAATTAATCTTAATTAAGCTCCTATAATTTGAAAATTCTTGTTTTATCTCTACACTCTCCTTGTCCATTCCAATTTCCATTCCAAAAGGATCGAACCAAAACCTAGAACGGATTGAATCCATTCTAGAAACTCCAACTAATCTTTTTCTGAAGGTGCCACATACCCCCAAGATCCCAAAATCAGCGCGTAATCCCAAGGTAGCACGTCGTATCAGTAAATCTTTAAGGATGCAGACATTATCTACTGAATTTTGAGTATAGTATTTTGTTTAAACCGCGTAGACATCTTATCTGTCGTTAAACGAATTTGTACTAAATTTGTACCCAAATATTGATTGGGTCACAAAAAGTGTGAACCATTCAGTTATTCTGTTTAGATTACATTTGTAGTTACCCTGAGATCAGCAGTGGAACCTTGAGACCGGCGTCTCCATTTGTTATCTTAGTAGAAAATATATACTTTAGATATGTATGAGAAATAAACAGCGTGAGAATTTATATACATCCAAAAACTAAGGCAACATCATCCATTTCATTTTGTCATTTAGAAAAAATAATAGAAGAATAAACTTATTTTCAATACTTTACAGTGGACAATCAACTCAAAAGGTAGGTAAGATTTTCCAAGGTGCAAAGGTTTTATTTCTGTCTAATGAACAAGCTCCCAACAGAATGAGAAGTAGAATGAAAAATTAATATTACCACGTATTGGACAATTGTGACTGTAAAATGAACTTAATATATCTAATGAAAAATAAATATTACTATTCCGGACATTATCTACTAAAATTTTGCGTATTGTATTTAATTAACTGCTACAATATAGCAGCGATAGAGCACCTTATTTTACTCTACTCGTTGTCCTAATGAACCTACGCCCTCGACATACTCCCCCACTCAATGGTGCTCTATCACTCTTCCCACTCTTCCCTCTTCACCCCCCTTCACTCCATCTGCTCCACCCCCTCAAACAGCTCCCAGCACCTTTGCAAATACTCCTGCTGACTCCAATTTTCAGATTTACTTAGGGTTTGATCCATTTTTCTCTCAAAAATACTCTCTTAAAATTAGTATAGGAGTAGAATAATTAGTGTCAAGATTATTTGGGTTTGTAAGACTAATTTCTTTTCACATATGTAATTTCCTTTCAAGTTTGGTATCATTTCTTCTCTCTCTTTTATTTATTGTCATTTAGATTATTGTTATGTTTGTTAGTTAATACACTATATCTTTAGCTTATACATTGTTCATGAGTAAATATTCAATCTAACTTGTATATTTATTGCAAATACGAGGCTAGATATATTTACTATGTAAAACGTCCGTTGGCAAATGTGCAAGCAATAGGTCTCCCCATTTATCCTACTTTTTGTCTTATTTATTCCCACAGGTGATATTTGACCCGTCACAAGCTTGTGACAAATATCGACTACCAGAAATGTGATGCGCAAAAGCAAACATGCAGAGTGACTATTTGTTTAAAAGGTGGTATTTTAATGAATGTTACCTTTTTCAACCTGATTAACCCATTTGATCGTTGTATACTAAAGGATTATCGTGGTCATATATATATGTATATATATATAGCAGTTGTGAATCTGATCATCTGAGGATCAGTAGCTTCATTGCTGGGATAATGGACTACTGAAGTCAAATACCTAAACCCCTGTTTCTGTGCATCATCTTTATAATGCCAATCGTAAAGAAAATAGTCCATTCAACTTTCATTCATCAACCCGCAACTAATGCCAATGGTAAAAAAATATCGTCCTCATAATCATATTTTGTCACCAATTCACCTAATCTAAACATATAAATTTCAAATGTAATCAAATTAACTTAATCTCGTCGAAATCCAGTAAAATTTTATTCATCAAACCACAACAAAAACCAGCTCAACACCACTGTCAAATTGTCAATAGTCCAAAGATCCGTCTTCACCATCACATTTCTCTCAGTAATTCACCTCATCTCAACCCATAAACTTCAATTTAACGAAATTCAATCAAATTCAATCAATTTTTCTCAGTGATTTACCGTATCAGCTATGACCTATTTTTTTCTAAAGGTTCACTATTTTTAAAAAATGGCCACTTTTTATGAGTCTGTCGCATACGATAACTACTGAAATGTGTAAGTATGCTTTTGTCGCAAGTAAGAATAGTCGTATTTGAATTACCCTCACTCGAACTTTGCTCAACTGGCTATTGACATAACTTTAAAATTTTGAATTACAAAAAGGCTAAACTGAAATAACTCGAAATAGGTCCAGAATAGCTAATTAGAAACCACATTACCGATGGCTTGACAACCACGATATCAAAACCGGAGTGGCTTAACAATAACAATCTGAACAAACTCAAAAACGAAATCTCTATTTACTTGTGCAAATTTGCAATAACATAATTGCACTTGTCACTTCATTGTTAAAGGACTTTTCTGACTTCAATTAAAAAAAGATGTCTTCACCCAACTTCAATTTTTAAAAAAAGATTTTTCCCGACTTAGAACACGTCCAATTGGAAGAAAAATTAAAATTTACAATTACATGGAAATAATCTCATTTTCTAGGTTGATAGGGGGGCACAAGCAGGCATATATGGTTCTACATGCGGCTTCGATAGAGTATAACAGATCCATAGTAGTGTATAAGCGAAGATAACATGGATGTACTTCAGGAAAAGCAGTTGCTAATTTTGCAATACAAGTTACACTGATTACTTTCATTTGCTTGCAGTACCTTTGTTCTTGTCCATCAGTGTTTGATGCACGGTACTTGGACATGAGCACTTCACTTTGACACTCCTTTATCCGAAACACAGGGGTCGGGTACATTTAAATTTTAATGCATTGAGCATTTGAGCCATTTATTAAATAGTAGTGGCTTTAGAAGGGTAACTGAACTACATCATTGGCTCTTAAACTCTTGTGTCTTCTACATATCCATGCAACCTGACCATTATCTCTATACTTGACTCTCCATAGACCAAACTTTTCAGCAATATCTCTTCTAGTAGAGCATCCCCGATCCCTCATGAAATCCAGAAGCCATTGATGTGATGCGCCTTGATCCTGCTGGATGTCTCGGGACCTTTGTCTTGCCGTAGAGGCCCCTACCGCCATTACACCAAATGCCCCTACAGTTGCTGCCCCAGCTGTACCTGTCAAATCTGAAGAGTCTAACGATGCGCTACTTCCCTGCTTAAATCAGGTATCATTGCTCCCATTCCTGTTGCTAAATGGGCACCTACTTTCAGTGCAAATGTTATTAGTGTCATGAACTCTGTCATGTAGGGAGCCAAGCATTTGACAGCCACGTTGTCGACCTGCGTTATGGTGTATCACAAATAAAGTAGTAAAGATAAGTGTTAAATCAACAATTTTACATCACGAGTAAATTTTGGCTTTAAAAAATTAATATCATTCGACCACCAAAGTCAACTCAAGATAACATAGATGGGAGTGATGGATTACAAATTTACAAGCATTTGTGCAAGGTAAATTGCATTTTTAGGGGGACGGACTGATGAAGTAAAGTAATTTTGTTTCTCTGTTATTTGGGTGATCAGTAAAACTCTTACTGATACCTATGAGACATGATTATTCAGGTCTAGGCGCTTACTTGTAAGTCTACCAGAATAGCCTACAGGCGAGCTGAGACATTGTGGAACTATAAACATGTATGCTGTGTGATCAGGCTATGACCACGAAGTGTTGAATGTATGTAGAACACACTTTTTAATCCCGGCTTCAGAGATGGTTCGAAGGTCATTCCATCAAGATAGCCCTTCTCCCCTCTCCCGTTTGAAAATAAAACCATCAGCATCCCGATTCCCAACAAACCATCATACGGAGTATTATACCTTCCTTTTACCTGGCCAGTACACTACTGCAACACCATAAGCATCTTTTCCCGGTACAAACTATAATCATCCCAGCATCAACAACTAAAATACACCACAGTCCTGAATATCTGGTTTTATCAGGTTGAAGTCAACATCTTATCTATCTTTGATAATGCATCACACTTGTGATCCATTTCTTTAAAAAAGACGTCTGACGCCCCATTGGCTTTCGCTATATTAAAATATACCAAATGCCTTTTGTAATTCTCCTGCATATATAAAAATCATCAGAAACTCGAAATTTCCTTTCATATACGAACCAGGTTGGTGTTGAACAACAGTTGTTCTCTAAGTCCCTAAGCGGTTTGTCAAATTTCACTTGAGCGTTTCATACAAAATTGTGTTATACGAAGGATGTTTAAACAAACCATCAAAGCACAATAAGGATTATTTAGAAAGCTTACAATTGATTCAAATGTCGCACGGTTCTCCTCGTTACGAGGAAAACCATCAATCAGAAACTTAACATTGTGACTTTCCTGAATAGCTTTTTGGAGAAGCATAATAGTCACGCTGGCTAGAACAATCTTCCCCTCCTTAATCATGTTTTGAATCATAGTTCTTAAAACAAATAAAAAAAAAAGTAAATTGTAAATTTAACCAATAGCACGACGTTCAGCCAATTGCAGCTCAATGGAGAAGCCGAGGAGTCGAAATATGTCCATCCCTCCTCCTCTTCTTGCAAGGTTCACGACTTAACACAATACAAAAATCAAAAATCAAAAATAGAACTTATTGCTTACCCGTTTTCAGAGCCGGATTTAATCTCCGCTCGTAAAAGATCACCAGCACTAAGATGGGTGTATCCAGAATTCTTAACAATATTTGTACACTGGGTGCATTTTCCACTACCAGGGCCACCTGATCAGAAGATGGTGTAAGCATAAGTCATTTTAGAACATAGAACTGGGAAGTACCTAGGCAAACCAAGTTATCCAGGCTCATAGACATCGATAAAACAACATATCAACAGGAAGTTGCTAATTAATGATCGTCTTCAAAGACCAATACTTTTTCAGGCTCAAGAACTTCTCTAGAGAAGCTCGTGCTTCTGTCAGTCACGAAGTATGGCTCCACTTAAAAAATCCTCTACGGGAGCCACTTGGTTCTTTTTGTGAGTGTTTCCTTTAGCTGGTCTGAAATAACGGGTCTGAAAAGTGATTACCTCAATCAGTGTTGATCTTCTATAAAAATTTGGAAAAGGTTGAGTTGACCAATAGACAAGCACATGCCAAAGACGAGGCTTGATCTAATTCACAACAGGCCCAGTTTCACTACTAAAACGAGGTGCTGTTGATTAATGTTGGAGCTACATGGAAGTTATCTCCGCTATTCAAACTCTTGTTTTCCATAGCTCCCCTGCCAAGCACATCAGACAATTTTGAGTCGTTTTCACTAAACTTATAGATACCAAAAAAAGTCATCTACCATAGAAAGATAAACAGAAGATAACTTACATATTGAAGTCTGGAACTGCGAGAATATTAAAAAGATCCAGGTCATACTCTAACCCAAATACCTAAAATAGAATAGCATATAGGTTTAGAATCAACTTAGCATGTTAGTATTTAACTCACAGACATCAAAAAAAATTAAGAAACTAACATCTTCATCCCACTTCATTACAGCCTCGAGAGAATACATGGCATGAGCCGTCTTAGGGAAGTCTTCAGAGGGGGTCCATATCCTAAGAGAAACCTCGCGTCCAAAAAGAGTAACATATGTGTCATCTCTGCTTTCCAGCGAGCCAGCAACTAATGCGAACAAATAGCATGGTTTCTTGAAGAGATCCTCCCGAATGGCGAAATGTTTCCCACCCTATAATAACACAAACAAATAATAAATATTTATTCAGTTTTTGTTTTGGTCTATGAAGCCACAAGGGTAGTTTTGATGATGACGGGTTTCGAACGCATATTACAAATACACACCTCAATTATTTACTAACTAAGCTAGATGACACATGCATGTATGATGCATCATAATAATGCTACTGAAAAAAGTTGTAGAAATTGCCGCATAGACTGACTTCTAGAGCTCACCTCAATATCTCCTTGACCAATAAGATTTCCAATGGATAGCAAGATTAGATGATGAGTTTAAGATCTATGATCTAGTCTCTAAACATGTCGTTGGTGATGAATGCTAAACCAGCAGTCAAACAAGGAATCACAACACAATTTACTCTCTTATAGTAATATACAAGATGCAAGTACGAAAGGTTTCTAATATCAACAATCCAAATACTCCGTAGTATGTATTACCACCCCCGGACAATCTTCAGATCATATTGTCTGATGATATCATGATAAGCTTTAAAAAAGGCATTCATCCTCATACAACTCATTTTGATTTCTGTGAGAGTCCCTCTGCTCATCATGGCAACCCTACGCCCAGATAAAGAATAGAAATTGTAGTATGGGTACACGTGTAATCTTGCTCAAGGGTGAAAGGGGAATAAAATGCAAATCACATTAGACCACGGGTGACAACCAAGTATGGGACAATAATAGTATAGTATGCCTAAACTCCATTATCTGTTTATCCATCTGACTCGGGCCATTCCCATTTGCTATAATACAAAGACTCAGTATCATTTGGTTCCACATTGCTTTCACAGCGGTAGCTACAGAGCAACGGTTACCTGAGTGCCACTCGAGACAGGGCGTAAAAGTGCACCTGCACCAACAACCCTTGCTTTTGCAGAGGTAGCTATAGATGGTAAACGGGAGCCTATTGCAGATGCAGAACGGTATACGACATTTAGGACTCTTGTTCTCTCAACTTGATCACGCAAATCATTCAACCAAGATGACGCAGTGACCTGCTCACAAGCCCTTTATATGTCACATGAAGCAATTTATGATGATAGACAAGACAGTCAATTATTAGGAGCTCACAGTACCTCAGAACGAAGCTCATCAATAGATGCAGTTGAAAAGGTAGGCACGAGGTCAGAACCATTAATTATTGTGGTGATGAAGTGCTTGCCTGATTCTGCCAATTCCCAAGTCATACAAGCAGCTGCAAAATAGACTTCACTATCAACTACTCCGTATCAAACAGGGACATTAGCAAAGCATTGACATGCATAAACCCCTTACGCAGTATTTTGGACAGCTCAACCAATTATGCTTACGACACAAAAATAGAAAGCAAATATGAAACAGACCATTACATCCCATCAAAAAACAAATACAGAAAAATACCTGGAGCAACAGTCACACAGGTACTTGAGAAAAACTCCTTTTGTTCCCGAAGAATGTATGTCAGCAAAGTTGCAGTCCCACCGCCAAGGGTGATATCAGGACGATCCTAATGGAGTAACAAATTAGCAATTTGAATGAATTATCCCTCAATTAAAGAAAACCAAAAAACGAATAATCAAATCAACAATAGGAAGCAAACCTGAAAAAAGGTTATTTTCCAGAAACCCTCTGCACATTAAGTGCATAAATTACCAGAGGATTTGTAAACCCTGTGTCAAAGAATGTCACATGGATTAGTTATTATTCATAGAGAATTTACGTGACTCATAAGATAACAAACAATCTTTACCTCTTGTGATATGTTGCTTTGAGGTTATATCTCAGTAACAATTTCCAAAGTGAATGTACCACTGGGAGGGGATGCGATCGACATATGACGTGAATCAACATTAAAATCTCCCTTCTGACCAAAGCCAATAAGTAATAAGCATTTATACGAGCTCAAAAAGATTCCAAAAAATGTTTTAGAGCTCTATTGACAAAAGAAAAAATGAAAGCAAGATGAGTTGTCCATAAATTGTACATAAAATATAGTAGCACACCTCTAGATCATTCCCATTAACTTTATGGAGTTTAGCTTTAGATCACCGCCAACCAAGTTCAAAGGAGATGGGGAAGAACCTACAAACCTGACAAGAATTTACTATCAAGTTCAATTTTGATGATAGAGCTCATTTATTCATATAATGGAAACAAGTGCTAATATACCTTCAACTCCGGGGAGGCCGGTAATTTTTGAAAACTCAAGGGTCTTCTCTTCGTCCAACAAAAATTTCAAATCCACCTTCAACAAGAGAAAACTGATAGGTCAACACAAAGATATCATAACAACAAAAGTCAAATAAAAGAAAACAAACATAAATAGCACACTCCTCAGGAACGTAGTAGTGCAGTACAGCTACCAGTATATTTCCCACCATTGGCAAAATAAAACAAAGCACATACAGTATCAAAATAGTAATCAGGCTTATTGTAGTCCTTCAGGAAAATTTCTTTAGGAGCTTCCATGTTCAATTCTTCAGCTTCCTTTGGCAACGGTTCAGTTGCAACTGAGCAGATAAGCCTTCCTTTGACCTCCTTACTCCTCTGAATACAAAAATGTAACATGGTAATGATGAGGTACAGAACGTAACAACAAATACAAAACACAATATATGAATCCTAAATTACTTAGGCCCCATTTTTGAATCTTTCTGAATTGAACTGAACTTATACGACCTAACATGCCTTGAAAAGTAAAAATGGATTGCGCTAACTTAACAAATAAGACCTGACCTGAACTGAGATAGGTGCAAAAGACACGGGCCGTAGACACTTAACTTCGGTTGTGTGTCATATGTTGTACTTCTTCCGTCACGGTCAATTGTTGTCCTATAGTTTTGTCATAAAGACCAAGAACACGAGAGGAGGCCAATTACTATGCTAATTACTAACTCTGTTTATGATTTTCAAGCTATGGATCACGATCCAACTACTTCATCTACTTGTGGTGTAAGCTCCTGCAACTCTGCAAGTCTGAAAAAATGCACAATACTAACTCAGTTTTTGGTACTACTTCCGACAAGATGAATTACGTGAGTTACTGATGAAATTTAGAAGGTTCACATAAATTGAATTCAGCCTTATGCTGGTGTTGTCCTATATCAACCTATATCATTGAACGAATTACTACATAGTAGCAAAAGGTCGGCTAAAGTCTAAGGCGGTTTCAATGAGATTTTGTATGGATTTAATATCCTTACCTATAAGTTACTATATCAGCCTGCCATTCCTATAAGAAATGAACTGAAAACTTACCTGTCCTTTTTTAGTTGAAAGCTCCCGAAGAATTGTCTCAGACTGTCTTCCCAACAGGTTTCTCATGCCTGAAGACAAAGATAAATAAAACTTAATAAGACAGACACTGGAATTGCATAAATTAACGAGTGACATATGGCTGTCATTTCTTTCAACTATAGGTTTGTTCTTCTAGGAGAAAAAATTAATAATTTGGCGGTAATACTATATATGAGGGGGTACCATTCTCAACCTGCTCAGAAGACCTCCAGTCAGTTAATGCATCACTAAATTGACAACGCTGCCCATTTGATAATCCATTCACTGCTCTTCCACGAGCGGTTTCATCACTTGCAGTTCCAGCCATATCCCAGACTCTAAAACACCTTCATCTACACCCATACACATAAAAATAAAAAATATACAATCAAATTACATCAAATTAAATCAAAAATCATAAATTGAATAGCAAAAACAACTAAATTTATACCCCTCGAATTCTCTTGCAAGTAACAGGACATTTAGGACCACTTGCTCTCTTCTTACACCAATTCCCACCTAAATCAACAATTAACAATAATCAAACAATAAAAACCTCGAAAACCCTTAAGAAAATCAAATAAATTGAATCAAATAATTAAAGACAAGTATTTAAGTCTTAAACCAGTATGTCCTTCAGCTGCTAACTTGCTATCAATCTGGTCAATTCATCAACTTAAGTAGTGTCGTGTCGCTAACTCGCGGTGAGGACGTATAAGAGTCAGGATGAAATGCAAAGTGAACAAAATCTAAATGTGATTTCGATAATATCAAGGTTCAGATAGCACGGTGCCAGAAGAGATGGAGGTGGATATGGTGGCCATTCTTGAGTAATTCGGACGGTTTCTGGTAAGTATAAAGGTTTCTTAAACTTAACATAAATCGGCAGTAATCAACGATTATGACACTTGCCGCTGACACTGATCAAACTGCGCTCAGCAAATTAGCTACACAATTCGGCCACAGCAAGAAGAAAAAACCATAAGGGATTGAAAAAAAACACAGTTACACAACAAAATAGGTATGACCAGAATCAACATTACTTGGAATGATTCGACCTTTTAACTAATTTGAAACAATATTGTAACAATCGAATAAAGGTGACTCGGTTGAGTCGACGAATTTACCAGAAGATGACACGAATAATCTGAACTGACCAGTATTACGTGCACCCATGAGTCCATAACCTCAGCAATAGTGACCGGTCCTAAACCAAAATATGGCATCGGTATTTCATTTGCGTGCTATAGGCCTATAGCCATATGAAATTCTAACCTGATATCCTGAGCCAATTACTTCCATGCATGCTAAAAAGGCAACGACTGTCTTTCCACACCTCACGTCACCCTGAAAAAAACTTATCCATAACATTAGACAGCAAGACCCCAGACTATGAGACTAAGAAGTAAAAGATTAATGTGGCACTTGAGATTAACAGAGACAGCCAATAAGAGAACTAAAAGGGGGGGAGGATTATTAGCAGGTGAAGCTTAAATTGATCACTAAGAAACAAAAGATGCAAACCTGCTGAACACTATTATTCCCGACATCAATGCGAAATGAAGCAGTTAAAATTAAACTAAGCAACAAAAGATAAGAGTTCATGATTCCATAAACTTGGTACATCAGCAACCTCAATAAATCTAATGAAGTACCTGAAGTAACCTATTCATAGGAACTGGTCGCTTCAAATCCCAAATTATTTCTGACACTGAACTAAGCTGACTTTTAGTTAATGAATAAGGGAGCCCTTTCAAAAAACACCTGGTAAGATTGCACCAATCCTCTGCAAAGGTAGCATTTTGATCTATATTTCTGTATTTGTCAAGCAAACCTTCTCTCTCTATTCTTGATCCAAGACCTTCAAGCATTTGGTACAAGCGTCCCAACTGGAATATAGAGCATAAATCAGACATCAAATTGAATTACGAAGTCCCAAATCACGAATTGAAATTAAAAAATTTATCACTGATTATTTCTTTGATATCTATTCCTGATTAATCAACTTGAAAGTTAAATAATCAGAAATGAAGAAAACAGATTTAGAAATTTACTTCAAATTGTCACTACTCAATTGTTAAACTGAACTACAATATAAGTAAATATCTGTTGGATATTGATTATTGTAGCAGTGAAGGGCAATGTGTATTTGCAGGAAAGCTCTCCCATTCAAGTATAGCAGTCTCGTCATGTGTGATACTTTTTAAAGACATACCATAATTCGTCCATATGATGCTTCTTAATGCTTTCAGAGTTGGCTGGTGGATTGAGCATGTAGAAAAATCTATGTAGTATAAAACCTAGCAATATTTATAGACTTTCTGTTAGATAATTATGTTGCAAACATTCAGTCGTGCAGGTATGATTACACAGCAATCTGAAACGGGTTCTACACAACTAAAAACTCCCTCCATCCCATTTATCTTTCCCATGTCCCCATTTTGATCTCGGTTGTCAAGTGATGTCAACTCTCAACTAATCTAAAACTGAAAAAATCGCCTACTTTGATCAAGGCCATGTTAATTCAATCTCAGTACAGAATTTAAGTATGTTTGACAGAACATCATTCAGAAGAAACCTCACCTTCGTTTTTGGCTCAAAAGCCTTCAAGCATGATGGGCTTGAAGGTTCTGTTGACTCACTGATCATCATTACAGCTTCCACAACCAGTGTGTCGTTCAGGTTTTCTTTTACACATGCTCGACCACACAGCTCACCTTTACGCTGTCTCTGAACAAAGACAAAAACAAAATTAGTAGACGACACTGATGACGGATATGTCTCCTAGACCAAGGGAAGACTTCATGAAGGGAAAAAGCAATATCATGAATTCATACTCGGGTCCGAAATCGTTGAACTGTATAAAGAGTAAACATATAAAAACAAAGATGATAGAACTCACCCTGGATCCATAAACCTCAGCTGTGTCAAACCAATTTATTCCATTATCAAGGCTAGTATCAAATGCTGCCTTTGCTGCTTTCATCTTCCTATATGCCATTTTCATAGTAATCAAGGCCGTCAATAATCTACCTACCTATACGGGCTATAACCCATAGCATAATCAGGGGCGATTTTAGGGTTTCCTTTATGAAGCTGGGAACGTAGATGCCCCTGAAATGAGAAAATGGAACAAAATTGGAACTGAGAAGCCCTTACACGGAACTCAAGAGAGTGTATTACCTAAGCTTGCATATGTGAAGTGCACTTAACAGGGGAAAGTGCAAATTAAAGCAATCTCAAACAAAAAATGTGAATATAATAAAAACAAAATTAGTAGACGACACTGATGACGGATATGTCACCTAGACCAAGGGAAGACTTCATGAAGGGAAAAAGCAATATCATGAATTCATACTCGGGTCCGAAATCGTTGAACTGTATAAAGAGTAAACATATAAAAACAAAGATGATAGAACTCACCCTGGATCCATAAACCTCAGCTGTGTCAAACCAATTTATTCCATTATCAAGGCTAGTATCAAATGCTGCCTTTGCTGCTTTCATCTTCCTATATGCCATTTTCATAGTAATCAAGGCCGTCAATAATCTACCTACCTATACGGGCTATAACCCATAGCATAATCAGGGGTGATTTTAGGGTTTCCTTTATGAAGCTGGGAACGTAGATGCCCCTGAAATGAGAAAATGGAACAAAATTGGAACTGAGAAGCCCTTACACGGAACTCAAGAGAGTGTATTACCTAAGCTTGCATATGTGAAGTGCACTTAACAGGGGAAAGTGCAAATTAAAGCAATCTCAAACAAAAAATGTGAATATAATAAAAAAAAAAATAGGTCAAATGCGGAAATACCTCGGAAGAAGAAGATGAATGTGTTTAGCTTGGGAAGAACTTTGTCATTCCTGGTGATTAGCAGGTGGAACAAGGCAATGACAGCCCCCAACAGCCCAAAAAATATGAGCACGGCAAGAAAAAGGATATCTTGAATAATAAAACACGGTAAAAAGAGTTCGAAATTAAATCACAAAACCTAAAACAACCCAGAAAACGAAAATAAATAGAAACTCTATCAAAACTCAGAAAAATTAATACCGAATACACATAGCTAACAATGATAACAAATAAAATTATCGCAATATGGCCATTATGCGGATGCTAAAGGATGAACAATTCCATGATCCCAGCCTCAATCTCGCCCACTACCTAGAGACATTTACTCCTAATTTCTTAAAACACGCATCTGGAATAATTTGGAAGGCATAGCTAATAAACAAGCTCAATTTGCGTAAGTCAAACTTTGATTCTGACATCTGAATATAAGAGATGATGAAAACCAGGTCCATTTCATACAAAAATTGGGTTATCAAGTCAGCACCTAATGACCAACTGTAAGGCTCTAAACATTTCAAAATTCAGATCAAAACCAAGCTAAGCATAAGACACCCTTGAAAGAAACAAACAATAAACCACAAAATGAGAGAACCCATACCGACCTTGATAAGCCTCGTTGATCGCTTGAAAATTGGATGTGGCACCGTCCTCGCCTTTTTGTATTAATTTTATTTACTACTCCATATCAGTCTGTTATTACCAACATCATCAGTACATGCTCAGGAGGTATGCATTTCTCTCTTTCCTGGAAAATTATGAATAGTTTTATATTCAACAACACACAAACAAGAACTAATTATCCTAATTGTTAAATAAAATCAAAATTATATTCAGTAAAGAAGAATTGAATAACCTGAAATCCGCATAGTTGTCCTACGATCTGATCTAATTGTATCATATAGCTTTAAATTAATAATGAAAAATTGGAGAAAGATTAAGAAACAAGAAGAAGCAAAGGAAAGAAGTAGGAAAGTAAGAAGGAAGATAAAGAGAAGGGGGAGAACAGCAACAAAAGGACGAAGAATAGGACAAGCTCCCTACTGTTCAACACGCTCAATGCACATGGAGCACTGCTCTACTGTTCACCAATTTCAGAATTTTATACATTTATAAGGGTTATAGATCTAGATACGTTTTTTGACGGAGTAGATATATTTTTTTTTTACTTTTTTACATAAACTTATGTACATTTTCTGACGGAGTAAATATTTTTTTTTTACTAATTCTAGACAATTATAAAAGTTTTTTTTTTTACTTTAATTTCTAAGTACATTTTATAACCATGTACGTAGGTCTTTTTGCATATTTTTCCAATTTAACAAAAAATATGAATTATGACCTTCGAGGTATTCCATACAATGAATAGATGAGGTAGTTGAATTAAAGAACAAAGGGTTTGCTGACAAACCAAAGATAGAAGATGTAAGAGGAGCAGGCCTAGGTCTATAAATGTCAATTGATCTTCTTCATCAAAAGTGACATTAATGCCGACAGTTCACTCCGATGACGATTGTGGTTTGCCTTTCTCCGGCGCATTTTCCGACCACTGCAATTGGTTTTTCTTTCATTGTCCGTCAGACCTCCGACGATGGCGACCCGACATTTCGTAAAATTGATTTTTTTTGTTTGAATTTTATTTTCAGGTTTGAAAAATCAATGAAATTACCCTCGTAAAATAATGGAGTTGCACACCCAATGTTATGGAGTTTCACAGGCAATAGTATGGAGTTCAACAGGCAATAGTATGGAGTTCCACATGTATTAATATGGAGTTACACTAAATATCATTATTTTTTAACAGAATATATATTTTTTTTGAATTTTTCGTAAATTTGATTTTTTCGTAAATTTGATTTTTCAGATCTGAGATTATATTTTGGATGGTGGTGGTAAAAACCATGGAGTTACACTATTCAAACCATGAAGTTATACTATTCAAACCATGGAGTTACACTAATAGATTATATTTTGGATGATGGTGGTAAAAGACCATAGAGTTCCTCTATTCAAACCATGGAGTTACACTATTCAAACCATGTAGTTACACTATTCGAACCATGATGTTAAACAAATAGAGCTATGGAGTTCCACTAATAAAACTAATAGAATTATAGACTTACACTAATAAAACTAATAGAACAAAGAAATTTCACTCATAAAACAATGGAGTTACACTCTTAAAATAATGGAGTTACACTCTTAAAATAATGGAGTTTCACTCATAAAACAATAGAGTTTCACTCATAAAACAATAGAGTTATACTCGTAGAACAATGGAGTTACACTCATAGAACAGTAGATTTACACTATAAAAACAATGAAGTTTCACTCATAAAAAAAATAGAGTTACGCTATTAAAACAATGAAATTACACTCATAAAATAATAGAGTTACACTATTAAAACAATGGAGTTACACTCGTAGAACAGTAGAGTTACACTCATGAGATAATGAAGTTACACAATGGAGTTACACTCATAAAACAATGGAGTTAAACTATTAAAACAATAGAGTTACACTCGTAGAAGAATAGAGTTACACACATAAAACAATGGAGGTTCCCTCATAAAACAATGGAGTTATACTCGTAGAACAATCGAGTTACACTCATAGAACAGTAGATTTACACTATAAAAACAATGAAGTTTCACTCATAAAAAAAATAAAGTTACGCTATTATAAAAATGAAATTACACTCATAAAATAATAGAGTTACACTATTAAAACAATGCAGTTACACTCGTAGAACAGTAGAGTTACACTCATGAGATAATGAAGTTACACAATGGAGTTACACTCATAAAACAATGGAGTTAAACTATTAGAACAATAGAGTTACACTCATAAAACAATAGAGTTACACTCCTAAAATGGTGGAGTTACACTCCTAAAACAATGGAGTTACACTCATAAAATAATGGAGTTACACTTTTAAAACAGTGGAATTACACTCATAAAATAATGGAGTTACACTCGTAGAATAATAGAGTTACACTCCTTAAACAATGGAGTTACACTAATAGAGTTATACTTATAAAACAATGGAGTTTTACTCATAAAACAATGGAGTTACACTCCTAAAACAATGGAGTTACACAATTAAAACAATGGAGTTACTCTCGTACAACAATAGAGTTATACTCATAAAACAATGGAGTTACACTATTAAAAAAATGGAGTTACACTCCTAAAACAATGGAATTACACTATTAAAATAATGAAGTTATACTCCTAAAACAATGGAGTTACACTATTAAAACAATGGAGTTACACTCGTAGAACCATAGAGTTACACTCATAAAACAATGAAGTTACACTATTAAAACAATGGAGTTACACTATTAAAACAATAGAATTACACTCGTAGAACAATAGAGTTACACAATTAAATCATTAGAAGACCAAAGTTACACTCGTAAAATGTTCAAATTATATAATTTCATATTTTTATATATAAAACCGCATTAAAAAATCAAAGTTAAACTCGAACAACATTATTTAGAAGGGATACTGAAAATTTCAAAAACTCAATGGCCTAAGAAAATAACACCATCGCGTTGGGCTCGAAAAAATAATAAATTTAGGCTTTTGTTTGCCTTAATCGGAGTCCGAATGACGATTTACGGAGTGTTTTACGAACCCGCTTTTATATTACGCGGGTACAATATTTCATTTTTAAAAAAAAATCTGTATTTTCATATTTGATGTAAAACCCCTCGTCGCAGCGGAAAATAAAACATACAAATATGCCAAAATTTACGCGGAATTTAAACTTTAACATACAAGAAAACGAGGTGAATTAAAACCAAAACTGTACAAACTGAGATAAACAAAAACATAGATAAGTATAACAGTCTAAATATGAAAAACATAAATACAACCAGCCTGGGATGGCACATCCCTACAGGCACTCAAAAACTGAAATATAAAACTAGAGTCTAGCTAACGTAATAGTGTAAAGTCAATCGATGAAGGATCATCGCTCACTAGCTCCATGCAACCCAACAGCTATCCAACCTGTCATGTACCTACATACATGTAAACATGTACGCCACAATCAGTGGGGAGTGACTAGAGTTCTCCTAGCCACCTTTTGTAACGACACGTAACACCTAAACATCCAACATACTCCAGCATATATATAACATGTGAAGCATATATATCGCAATATCTCAAACGTATATCAATCATGCAAATACTATGCAAGGCTCTCAACCAATCGGAAACTATTTGGAAGGAGAGCCGGTTTCCCTTCCGGTTGCCCCGGCCGGGGGGTCTTTCAGTCCAAACCATTTACGAAACTAGCCAAAGAGTCATCCAATGCCTTGGATGAACAATTCTACAATATACAACGCTCTGTATAAACTCAACAATCAGCAACATCTGACACTATACCCCTACTCAGGCAAGCAGATGCAAACAATCAACAACATCTGACACTGTACCCCTACTCAGGCAAGCAGATGAAAATCAACAATGTCTAGGACCTACCCCTTCTCAGGCAAGAACTAGACACAATCAGCAATGCCCAAGTCACACCCCTGCTCAGGTTAGACTTGGTACACAAATCAGCAAGCATACACTCATGACCCCTGCTTAGGCACGAGTGGATAACAATCAGTTAGTAATGGTTCCTAAACCCTACTCAGTCGTGACCATTACTCTTCGTAATGAAATTGGGGTCCCTCCTCAGACCCAACCCACTACGGTCATACAAACTCACGGTAGCATAGCGGTCCCTGCTCAGACATATCCTACCGCATCAAACATACACGTGTCGGTCCTGAGGTGCCTACTCAGACGTAGCCGACACGCCACAAACACTCACATGTCAAGCTAGAGGATCCCTGCTCAGACCATAACTTGACACGCATAAAACCATCAGCACATATCGTACTCTAGCGGTCCCTGCTCAGACATATTCCGATATGTACTTAACCAAATCCTTAGTCCTAGTCTTTCTAGACTTCTAACAACACTTAATTGACCCCGGGAACTAAGTTGAGGGAGAGCCGGTTTCCCTTTCGGCTACCCGACCGGAGGGTCTCTATCCTCTCTCCATTCCCGAACCCAATATAGTGTCGCCCATCCTCCGGGGACCTCAAACACACATACACGGTATACGGAACAAGTCTCAAGCAAATCGGACAAGCCGATCAAAAGATAAAACGTTTTTAAAGTGAAAAGGGTCCTCAGCCGGTCGCAGACAGGCTGCCGGTCAGCCGGCTGACAACCCCTCCACAAGAACATCCTTTAAAACAACGAGCCTATGAGGAAGGATCCCCAGCCGGTCGACCGCCCGCCGGCCACCCGGATGGGAGACCCACTCCCTATTCCTCTCTTTCTACGCGAAACAAAAAGAACAAGGTGTCTGAGCCGGCCGACCGGCGGCCGGCCAACCGGCTGAGCACCCACTCAGCTCTACTTTTAAAACACGCAAAAGCCACCAAATGCACTCGCAGCCGGTCGACCGGCTGCCGGTCGGTCGACCGGCTCAGAGTCTCTGAACCAAAATTCGTGCTTTTCAGGTATTTACAAAACTCGACTAAATCGAACTGATTCTTAAAAATCGCCACTAACAAAGATTACCCATCACATAAAATACATATGTGATTCAATTACAAGCATCAATTTCAACAACAAAGCCATATCAAAATCACAACTTGTATTCGTCTTAAGATTGTAAAAACTGAAAATGAACAAGTGAGCATATGAACATCAAACAAATCCTGTGAAGATCATATGAGGCTAAACCCTAACATGTTACTAAGCGTAAATAACAACAACAACCATAAAAATCAGAAGTTACAACAAGAATTATCAAGAAATGTGTTATTCTAACAAAAAGGCCGAGTAACTCGTAATTATCACCTAAAAAGCGTTTTATGCTCCAAGATCCTCTTCAATAACAAAGTTATCAACCTCAAGATCCTCTAAATCAACCCCTACAACAAAGAAAACGGGTTTTAGAAGCTTTAAACGGAAATAAGCCAAAACAGCGTCTTTTTCGGGTTCGACGAAAATGAAATTGAAAGAGATAGATGGCTTGGAAACCTCGCAAGGATTCTGAAAATGTATGACTTACCGCGATTCGAGTTCGGGAAGAGTTTGAAAAGTTGATTTTAAGCTTGAAAGGAAGAAGGACAATGGAGAAATGCAATGTAACAGTGAAAGTGTTTTGTGAAGAGTAGAATGTCGATGAAAGGTGTAACATCCCGTATTTTCGTAAAAATATAATTTAATAATTTAAAGTAGTTTTGGAATTTAATAATATTTTAATTATAATTCGTAAGTTTTATTTTAAGAAATGTCGTTAAGTTTCGTCTTAAGTTTATTTAATCTAAAGACATCGTGTTTTCTTTGGTTTCCCGTTTACAAATAATTCCCGAACCGCTTAAGTGAAACCGTCTCAAGCTTAACTTAAAACCAATTGTGAAAGGAACCTTCCTCCTCATTTCCTTAACATTCATAAATCCTTGCTCAAGAAATAAAATATCACTCTCATTGTTCTTCACAAATAAAAATCCCCAATTCACTAATCTCTCCATAAAATCTTCATTTCTTATCGGAATTTAGCGAATCTTCGGCCTATGGATTCGTGAGATCGTCCCCGTCGTTTTAAGGTAAAAAATTTCGTATCTTGCTTCGATTGATTTTCGGGCTGTTATGCCCTAGCTCGAATTTCGAGTCCTTCATAGTGTTTCCGGTGGTTTTAGGCGTTGATCGTGGTCACCCGATGGAAAACTTGGTGATTATTGAAGAGGAACTCGAAGGTTTCGCTAAGTAAAGGTGACGATAATGAGTAACTCGGCCTTTTGTCTAATATTAGCACTTTACATGATTTTTAGTATGTTTAGTTACTAGAAACATGTTTAGGATATGTAATACCCCGTATTTTAGTCTCGGTCAACGGCAGTTAAACCGTGTTTTGTATAAGTATTTCTAATGGAATGTTTATAAAGTATTTTACGTAAACTGTTGTTATTTTATAAATCGTGTTTCTACGATTATTTTGTATTTCATAATTATTTTTATGTTTAATGATTATTTCATAAAATGTCATTTCATTCGTATTTCTTTAATTTTCATAATATATTTATAATTAAATATATTTCCTATTTATATTTATTTCCCACCAATACTTGTTTTATGATTTCAGTCGTAATTTTATTTAAATCCAAATTTTGTATATTCTTATAATTAATCGAACATAAATTTACTAATACTAAGTGACATAATTAAACTAGTATAACTATTTATATGTTTATTTTCTTTTAAATTATGAATCGAAACGGAGTATAAGTTCTCGAGATGTGTGACGGTCTTGGGCTCGGGATGATTATGATAACCATGACTAAATTCAACCCAACAAAACCCTATGGAAACCCTAGCTAGTCCACGCCTCTGTCGAGTATACTCTATCAACAATACATCGACATAATAACTCAAACATAAACCCTAATCTTCCCTATACTCCGTCAGCCTCCATACTCCACCTACGCCCATAAACCCTACTCTGACCACCGTGAGTATTGCTAGGAACAGACGGTGAAGGAGAACACACGAAGAAAACAACCACCAGCATCGTTTGCATCCTTTCCGCAGCAGTAATTCGTAAGTAGTTTTTGTACCCTTCCAGACCATAGTTTTGTGTGTTTCTTGGTTGTACATAACCCTTGTAGTGTCCATAATATGTTCTTCATCATCAAACCATTAGGGGACCATTGTTGGTGTCACTAAAACCACCGTGAACATGTCGACAAGACCATACATTTTATACTATGTTTTTATGCTTTATGACGGTGTTTGTTTATGGATGTCAATTCCTTATGTCTTTGGGTTGTTTACTGTCGTGAGTCACGAGTACTAATGATGGGGAGTTAGTAGGGTGTTATGTTGGTGTGGGAATGGTTAGTTGTGGTCGGAAGGTCTAGGGGAACAGTCGTGTAGGTAGAGTCGCTGGAACTTGCGGGAACAGGGTCTGGGTGGTCAGGGACTTTGGGGTGGTTGTATCAGAGGAGTGAGTGGTGTCGAAGGTTTGTGACTGACACCAGGGGATCGTGCGTATGGTGAGGTGCCGTGGGTGGTGATTAGTTGTGACGAGGGTGGTGTTAGCAAGGGGTTAAAGAGGTGTTTGCAAGAGGGGTGTGAAACACGGGTTCAGGAACAAGGGACTGCTGTTGGCAACCAGCGTGTTTTGGGATTGATTCGATGGCTGGTTGGGACAAGTCTGGGGTCGTGGTTGGTGTCTGGGGTTACTTTATGGTGCAAGGATGTTGGAGGGTCCTTTGGTGGTGGTTACTGGTGGTTAGGCTGGTGGGTATCGGTGGGTAAACAGGGGGTACACGCCTTGTAGTAGGAGGGAATGACAGTGACCACGAGTGGTTGCAGGGGCAATCGAAGGCTAGTTGAGTCGAGTTAGGGTCAGTGGTGGGGGTCAGCAGGTACACGGTAGTGCTGTGGAGGCAGCCCCCATGTCGTGGTGGTGGTTTAGATGGCTTAAGGGGTGTCGAAGGGATCGGGAAGAAGGCTGTTAGGGGCTGCTTGTTGGGGGCTGTTTTGTACGGTTTGTTGAGTCGTTGGGGGCTGTTGTGTTTTGTTGATTTTATTGTTATGATTAGCACTACCATTAGTACAATTAGTTTAACTATATTTAATTAATCTAGTTGTTTGTTTAAGATGTTTTGTGACGATATTTTATAAGTAGCGTAATTAAGTTAATTTATTCGTTCGTATATATTATAACTTGTTATGTTTCGAGGTTTTATGATTTTAATGATAAAGTCCGTATCTCCATAATTGTTATACGTATGTGACAAGTAATCGCTATTTATTTATGTTCGATAAATTATATAATTCTTTAGTTAATTATATTGCTGCTAAGAAATAATTGATACGGCCTCGTTATGCGTAATATAATATTTAAGTAATTAATTGGAATGATTGATATATTATGTTAGTTGTGTAATTGTATTAGTCAGTTATTGAGTATATTATTTTATTAGGTATTGAGTATGTGATGGAGTGATGCCACTGATTGGATGTAGCTGCGTGATGGGATTATATTGCTATCCAGGTAGGATACACTAGTACCTTATTATATGACGTGCTTTGGATGGATGTGTGTATTGTATGTTCTGGATGCAAGTGTGATTATTATGAGAATGATATATATTGGTTGAACATATTTATATTGCATTCATAAGCATGGCATACGCATTGGATACGGATTTGAGATGATGAGATATTATTGATGAGATACTATTGGGCCTAGGCTAGTTCTGCAGGACTAGACCTGGTGACCTCAGTTGTTATGCTGGTGTTCGGCGACGGCCGATTATAGTCTGCCGGGAGGTTCGGTATGGCTGGGTGTTACGGGTTTGAGATTGAGATTGTGATTGAGATTGAGATTGAGCTCGAGCATATCATGGCATCTGCATATCATTTAACTGTTGCATTATTATTATTATGTTACCCTACTCAACCGCGAGGTTGACAGTGTATTCGTGTACACCTACGATGATCCGGAATGGGGAGTAGATTCTACAGGTCAGAGACAGATGAGCTAGGAGTAGGGGCAGGAATGTGAGATGCATACTTTGGACCGACTTAGAATTATATCAGATCTAGAGGAGTCATCAGTTGTATTTCTTTTCCGTCATGTAGTAACTGTAATAACCAAGTTTAAATTTTATCAGTTTTTATATAAAGTACTTTGGTTTGTTTTACTTTGTTATTCACTACCTCGGACATTCCGAGATGGTAACAACTCTATTTATTTGAGAATGTCTTGCTAAAGGCTCTTAAATAATTGAGGGTGTTACAAAGTGGTATCAGAGCGAACGATCCTCAGGCCTAAACCAAATGAAAAATAATGAACGTAGAAAGAGTCTAATAAAATGAACCCCAGGTTAGTAACTGTTAGGAGCCCCAGGATTGGGATGAGTTAGGGGCCCCCTCAAACCAAGCCACTGGCCCTTTCAGTCTAATCTGGTAACCCTTGAGTGATGCAGAGAGTGTGTAGAATAAAATAAAAAGTTAGTCCTTGCATATTGTACTAACGTTCCGCAGAAAAGGAATGAGGTAAGTTATGATGTGAAATATGGTTGGTGATCCTTATTCTGAATCATGATAATGATAGTGAATGTTGGTTGAAATGTATGATTTCTAAGTATTGAGAACATGAAAATTGGAATTTGACTTTGAAATATAAGCTTGACTTGTATGATGATGTGCATTAGAAGAATACTACTGATCTTGAAATGCTGGTTGATCTGAATGATGGAATTGAAATTTGCAGAGAATGGTTGTATAGTTATTGAACAATAATTTCGAGTGATATGATCATATGATTTTGGTGTTTCGAAATGTCTACATGATATCTGGTTATTAAATGACTGTCGTAATTAAGTAACATATTGGCTGGTATGTGGATATGAATGATCAGATTTATGCGTTATAGTAATCCATGTCTAGTGATATGCGGAATGTGATGCCCCAAGCCATGAGTGTCATATAGTTATGTGTTACATTTGTATATACATATATAAATGTTCAGTCATTTAGTTGATCTACTTTTCTGTTTTGCAATCTTTACCGTGTTTTAGATGACAATTACAGCTCGAAATGATGAATAAATGTTAATATGGTGCAACATGACTTCTATGCTTCGATGATATGTCAACATGTTTGGGAGAATAATGGTACCTTTTTTGCACGGGCTGCCATTTAAAATGTGTTTTCTATATGAATGTGAAACCTTTATGGGTGATAACCTTCTGATTTAGCTTCTCGATGCTTTTGGTTTCATGTGTATACGAGTTATATATTGCGAGAAATAAATATCTTAGTTGATAGTGGTTCTATTTTGACCCATGTTTTAGCAAATGACACCATTTAAAACGTATTTATTGTTTATGCATAATTCCAACTCCACTGTTCGGAATATTCATTCACGTTTTCAAAATGGTAAGTCAGGTAAAATCTTAACGAGTCGTTATTTAATAGTGATTTTAGCAAGTTGCCCAATTTTCTGCTTAATTGCTGTAAAGTTTCTGTTCCGACCAACTGAGTTGAAATTTCTTTTTTTTTTTTTAAAATAATTTCCTTAAGTTTTGCATTAGATTCTCTTTCCTATAATTAGTTAATTCATTGTATTTTCTAAAAACTATACTAGCTCGCAAAATAGCTAAGCGGTTATTAATTATGATTTTTGGAAGTTGTTGCGTAATGTATGATTGTTGAAATGGTAAAGTTTTAAATATAAAAGTTTAAATCAAATATGACTTATGTTATGTATTCATGTAATATTCCGAAATGACATTAGTAGCATGAATAGTAGACATATTATATGGATATGAACTTTGTTATATAATAATATAACCTTAATTATTATTGGTGAGTTTTATATAAAGTTAGTTTCTTTTATATCGACGTTATTGTTATGCCACAAGGTGAATTACATATTGTTATGTTTAAGTCTGATCACAATATGTTGAATTAGTAATTTGGTTGACACGTTAATTGTGTGAATGCTAGTTTTGTTTTCGATCTGTAACTTGTAAAATCAATAGTTGATTCGTGTTCATAAATTGTCATTAATTACAACTTCATCGTTTTGAAAGTTTCGAAAGGTTTTCAAATTGATATCCCATGATAAAGCTGATGTTTGATAATTATGGTAATTGTTTTCCAACGGGAGGAATGTGTAGCTACATGTTAATGAAATTTTGCCTAGATATGAAATTGTTTCACATGATATGAACCCCTTATTTTGCACGTTATATTTATTACTGGATTTATGATTGATGTAATGTGAGTAGATGAGAAATGCACCTACGTGGTTTTAACTTATTTATACCTAGAAATGTTAAGCTGACCTGTTAGTCTATGATTGGTGTATATCTTGTCAAATAAGTCAATGCTCCATGTTTAATTATATTGGTTAAATTTTGCCTTATGTCTTTTCTAGAATATGATTTCGTTTCTATAATATGATTATGAGCATGAAATGTTTTGATTTGTCAATTTTGAACTATAAGTTAGCTGATTGTCTACATTGGTGTAAATATGTTAAGTTTGTGTTAAAATTTAAGGGTATATAGGTACTAGTAGTTACCTTGATTTTGTTTTACTGCGTAGCATGAAATTGACAAATATGTTGGTTGCTTCAAAAGTCGGATGCTAGTGGTAATTACCTTATCATATGATTTGTGACTGTTGTTTTGGTGATCTTCTTGAGCATTGAATGTGAAATTTTGTAATGGGGTTACGGGGACGTAACCATGTTTTAAGGAGGATAGGATTGTAAAATCTTGATGATTTATGATATGGCTAGTTGATAATGATAATTAGTATGTCGTGATTGTTTGAATATATTTGATAATCCTGTTTACTTCTGTTATGCATTATACCGTGATTCGTGATATATCTTTTAGCTTAGTTATGCGTTAAAACTTTGGGGACAAAGTTTTCTTAACGAGGGTAGAATGTAACATTTCATGTTTTGAAGTCTATATAAGTGCTACTTGTGATTGTTTCATGCTTTTATATGTTTCTTTACCGTATGGGGTAGCGAACTTCGGGACGAAGTTCATTTTAAGGAGGGAAGACTGTAATACCCCGTATTTTAGTCTCGGTCAACGGCAGTTAAACCGTGTTTTGTACAAGTATTTCTAATGGAATGTTTATAAAGTATTTTACGTAAACTGTTGTTATTTTATAAATCGTGTTTCTACGATTATCTTGTATTTCATAATTATTTTTATATTTAATGATTATTTCATAAAATGTCATTCCATTCGTATTTCTTTAATTTTCATAATATATTTATAATTAAATATATTTCCTATTTATATTTATTTCCCACCAATACTTGTTTTATGATTTCAGTCGTAATTTTATTTAAATCCAAATTTTGTATATTCTTATAATTAATCGAACATAAATTTACTAATACTAAGTAACATAATTAAACTAGTATAACTATTTATATGTTTATTTTCTTTTAAATTATGAATCGAAACGGAGTATAAGTTCTCGAGCTGCGTGACGGTCTTGGGCTCGGGATGATTATGATAACCATGACTAAATTCAACCCAACAAAACCCTATGGAAACCCTAGCTAGTCCACGCCTCTGTCGAGTATACTCTATCAACAATACATCGACATAATAACTCAAACATAAACCCTAATCTTCCCTATACTCCGTCAGCCTTCATACTCCACCTACACCCATAAACCCTACTCTGACCACCGTGAGTATTGCTAGGAACAGACGTTGAAGGAGAACACGCGAAGAAAACAACCACCAGCATCGTTTCCATCCTTTCCGCAGCAGTAATTCGTAAGTAGTTTTTGTACCCTTCCATACTATAGTTTTGTGTGTTTCTTGGTTGTACATAACCCTTGTAGTGTCCATAATATGTTCTTCATCATCAAACCATTAGGGGACCATTGTTGGTGTCACTAAAACCACCGTGAACATGTCGACAAGACCATACATTTTATACTCTGTTTTTATGCTTTATGACGGTGTTTGTTTATGGATGTCAATTCCTTATGTCTTTGGGTTGTTTACTGTCGTGAGTCACGAGTACTAATGATGGGGAGTTAGTAGGGTGTTATGTTGGTGTGGGAATGGTTAGTGGTGGTCGGAAGGTCTAGGGGAACAGTCGTGTAGGTAGAGTCGCTGGAACTTGCGGGAACAGGGTCTGGGTGGTCAGGGACTTTGGGGTGGTTGTATCAGAGGAGTGAGTGGTGTCGAAGGTTTGTGACTGACACCAGGGGATCGTGCGTATGGTGAGGTGCCGTGGGTGGTGATTAGTTGTGACGAGGGTGGTGTTAGCAAGGGGTTAAAGAGGTGTTTGCAAGAGGGGTGTGAAACACGGGTTCAGGAACAAGGGACTGCTGTTGGCAACCAGCGTGTTTTGGGATTGATTCGATGGCTGGTTGGGACAAGTCTGGGGTCGTGGTTGGTGTCTGGGGTTACTTTATGGTGCAAGGATGTTGGAGGGTCCTTTGGTGGTGGTTACTGGTGGTTAGGCTGGTGGTTATCGGTGGGTAAACAGGGGGTACACGCCTTGTAGTAAGAGGGAATGACAGTGACCACGAGTGGTTGCAGGGGCAATCGAAGGCTAGTTGAGTCGAGTTAGGGTCAGTGGTGGGGGTCAGCAGGTACACGGTAGTGCTGTGGTGGCAGCCCCCATGTCGTGGTGGTGGTTCAGATGGCTTAAGGGGTGTCGAAGGGATCGGGAAGAAGGCTGTTAGGGGTTGCTTGTTGGGGGCTGTTTTGTACGGTTTGTTGAGTCGTTGGGGGCTGTTGTGTTTTGTTGATTTTATTGTTATGATTAGCACTACCATTAGTACAATTAGTTTAACTATATTTAATTAATCTAGGTTTTTGTTTAAGATGTTTTGTGAGGATATTTTATAAATAGCGTAATTAAGTTAATTTATTCGTTCGTATATATTATAACTTGTTATGTTTCGAGGTTTTATGATTTTAATGATAAAGTCCGTATCTCCATAATTGTTATACGTATGTGACAAGTAATCGCTATTTATTTATATTCGATAAATTATATAATTCTTTAGTTAATTATATTGCTGCTAAGAAATAATTGATACGGCCTCGTTATGCGTAATATAATATTTAAGTAATTAATTGGAATGATTGATATATTATGTTAGTTGCGCAATTGTATTAGTCAGTTATTGAGTATATTATTTTATTAGGTATTGAGTATGTGATGGAGTGATGCCACTGATTGGATGTAGCTGCGTGATGGGATTATATTGTTATCCAGGTAGGATACACTGGTACCTTATTATATGACGTGCTTTGGATGGATGTGTGTATTGTATGTTATGGATGCAAGTGTGATTATTATGAGAATGATATATAGTGGTTGAACATTTTTATATTGCATTCATAAGCATGGCATATGCATTGGATACGGATTTGAGATGATGAGATACTATTGGGCCCAGGCTAGTTCTGCAGGACTAGACCTGGTGACCTCAGCTGTTATGCTGGTGTTCGGCGACGGCCGATTATTGTCTGCCGGGAGGTTCGGTATGGCTGGGTGTTACAGGTTTGAGATTGAGATTGTGATTGAGATTGAGATTGAGATTGAGATTGAGCTTGAGCATATCATGGCATCTGCATATCATTTAACTGTTGCATTATTATTATTGTGTTACCCTACTCAACCGCGAGGTTGATAGTGTATTCGTGTACACCTACGATGATCCGGAATGGGGAGTAGATTCTACAGGTCAGAGACAGATGAGCTAGGAGCAGGGGCAGGAATGTGAGATGCATACTTTGGACCGACTTAGAATTATATCAGATCTAGAGGAGTCATCAGTTGTATTTCTTTTCCGTCATGTAGTAACTGTAATAACCAAGTTTAAATTTTATCAGTTTTTATTTAAAGTACTTTGGTTTGTTTTACTTTGTTATTCACTACCTCGGACATTTCGAGATGGTAACAACTCTATTTATTTGAGAATGTCTTGCTAAAGGCTCTTAAATAAATGGGGGTGTTACACTAATATTAGCACTTTACATGATTTTTAGTATGTTTAGTTACTAGAAACATGTTTAGGATATGTGGATTGTGGTTGTGATGTTGTAAATTAGTTAAAATCATGCTAGGGTTTGATGTTTATATGTTTCTCATATTATTTATTGAGTATTGATAATGAGTATGGTGTTTATGTGAAAATAATGGATGTTTACAATTGTTGATATGAGTGATTATGGGTAATCTATGATAATGATTTTAAGATGCACCATGAGTGTTTGTATATGCTGTAAATTATTATTTTAGTAGTGTATGCAAAGTATAGAAGCAATCCCTTTAAGTTTGATTGAAGTTTAAGAATGGCGAAAATGCGCGATTTGGGACAGTGGGTTCCCAGCCGATCAGGGGCCGGCGGCCGGTCGACCGGCTGAGAGCCCCATTTGGTATTTGTTGTTGTTTTTGAGAATATTGGCGAAGATTGGGAAAAGGGTCCCCAGCCGGTGGACCGGCAGCCGGCCGGTCGGCTGGGAGACCTTCTTGTTGTTGATTGATGTTCTCGTAGAATTTGGGGAAAAGAGTTCCCAGCCGGTGGACCGGCAGCCGGCCTGCCGGCTGGGAGACCCTCCGTGTTGTTTTTATTGTGTTTTGGCATGATAGGTTGTGACTCTCAGCCGGCCAACCGGCAGCCTGTGGCTGACCGGCTGAGAGCCCCTGATCGAATTGTTTTGTTCATAACTTGTGTTTCGCATGTCGGATTTGATTGATTCTTTATCCATATGTTTCGTATGCTTGTTTGAAGTCCCAAGAAATTGGGCGGCGCTTATGTCGGGTTCGGTAATGGATTTGAGGATGAAAGACCCCCCGGCCGGGCAACCGGAAGGAAAACCGGCTTTCGCCTCAAATTAGTTCCCGAAGTCGGCTAAGTGTTACATGGATGTTTAGAGATGAGATATATACGAAATGATTGTCATTCGAGTTGAGTTGTTGTACATCTTTGAGATCACGTATTGGGATTTGTGTAACCTGCTGTGCGCTGCTATAGTACTCGAGTTCTCACCTGATTGAATTGTGTAGCTGGTTGGCCGTAGTGACTTGCTCTCACGGTCAGGTCTTAGATTGTCTGCCCGCCTTCGGGCATATCTCGTTCCTAACTAGTTCGGGTCTCGGGGGTGCCTTGTGCACTTGTCGAATCGGGGATCGTAATTCGTTTGCGCTCCGAGAGTCTAGCCAGGTTTAGACCAGGACAGCCATTTGATGTCGTCCTACCAGGGGGTTGTATAGTCTGAGATTGGGAATGTCGTAGTATATAGACGAGTCGATTGTCGGCCTGCTCATAGTAGTTAGAGTAGAGTCACTTGGTGACCTATCTCTTGTTTGTAGAGTCACTTGGTTGACCTATAGTTGTTGGAATAGAGTCACTTGGTTGACCTATAGTTGTTGGAATAGAGTCACTTGGTTGACCTATAGTTGTTGGAGTCGAGTCACTTGGTGACCTATCTCTTGTGTTGATGAATCGGTTATTGAGCATGCTTTAGTTTGTGATTGGGAATGTATGATACTTGGTTATCTTAGTATTGTTCGTCCAAGGCATTGGACGACTCTTAGTCTGGTTTCGTAAATGGTTTGGATTGAAAGACCCCCCGGTCGGGCAACCGGAAGGGAAACCGGAAGGGAAACCGGCTCTCCTTCCAAATGGTTTCCGAAGTTGGTTGAGAGCCTTTGCAAGTATTGCATGATGATTTGAGATTGAGATATATATATGTTTCACATGTTATAAATGTTGGAGTATGTTGAATGCCTTACGTGTTATGTGTTATTGACAATAGGTGGCTAGGACCACTCTAGTCACTCCCCACTGATTGTGGCGCACATGTTGTATGTGTGTAGGTACATGAGGGCTGATCGATTCAGGGGGTTACGTTGAGGCTAGCGAGCGATGATCCTTCATCGTTGACTTTTACCTTTCGTTAGCTAGACCTTAGACTTACGCTTCAGTATTTTGTGCCTGTAGGGATATGCTATCCCGGGCTGCTTTTGTATCGCACTTATATACTTATTTATGTTTCATTTCTCTTACGCATGTTTAATATTGTTAAGACACCTCGCATGTTTTCTTATCATGTCAAAAGTTTTAATTCCGTTGCATTTTTGGCATGTTTTGTATGTTTACTTTTCCGCTGCCGCGAGGGGTTTTACAGTTGGTATCAGAGCGTTATCGCTCCCGACGCACTCATGTAATCCCCAAACTTAACTTGACCAAAAACTTGAATAATGAATGAGAGATTGGGTAGATTTAAGGACAAGTGGTAGGCTGTATTGTGATTGCTTTTGTTAAGTTCTAACGTGTTTGTTGATTGTCGATGAGTTTGCTTTCTATATCTTTGAATCGAAGAACCATGAGCTCATCCATTTGACGATCAAGACCGGTGTTTTCTACCGAAGATGGACGATTCATACTACCGTTGAAGAATGCTTCTGAGCCTTGAAGATACTCCTCATATCTTTGTGCATCATCTTCTTTGATAACTCCGGATGCACATCCCTTCTTATTGAAAGTTGACCATCTTACTTGAAATCTATCTTCATCTTCTTTCAACTTATCCTTGTTACTTGCTTCTCGAGGTACCTTGTAAGTGAACTCCTCTTGATTGAGTTTTGAGGAATTATCATCCTCCTTGACTCGATCTCTGTTGTTTCCGCTTCCTTGATCTTTCGTTGTTTGCCTCAGTAGTTTAGCGTGTGTTACTTTGTGCTACGTGTAATCTGAGTTATTGTCTCTGTGCTTTCTGTAACCGTTTTGAATTGTTTTCCTTTCTAAGGATTTTAAACTTTCGCTACTTTTGCAAACTGTACTCATCCTGAGAAATTGGAAATAAAAGTTTATTTTGAAAGGTTTGGTTTAAATAAAATTGAAAGTTTTACAACTTTGATGGATTTCACTGTTGATTTGCCATTTGAACTCGTATTGGAGACGTCTGATAACCTGTACTATGCTCATCAACACCGGGTTGATCTAAATTTTGGGATTTTAATTGATTTTCACCTTGGTTCTGCCCTCGGATTAGAGCGTCAGGTTCTTGAATATGCAACGAGAACCCCAACGTTCCTTGATGGAGGTTGGACTACGGATTTTACTTTTGGAATTTAGGGAAGGAGCCTTAGTTTTTGAAATCAAGGTTTATGTGAGAGTTTTAGTTGTTACTGTTGTCCTTGTAACTGCTTTCAAGTTTCGAGGACGAAACTTTTTGAAAGATGGGGTGATTGTAACATCCCGTATTTTCGTAAAAGTATAATTTAATAATTTAAAGTAGTTTCGGAATTTAATAATATTTTAATTATAATTCGTAAGTTTTATTTTAAGAAATGTCGTTTAAGTTCCGTCTTAAGTTTATTTAATCTAAAGACATCGTGGTTTCTTTGGTTTCCCGTTTACAAATAATTCCCGAACCGCTTAAGTGAAACCGTCTCAAGCTTAACTTAAAACCAATTGTGAAAGGAACCTTCCTCCTCATTTCCTTAACATTCATAAACCCTTGCTCAAGAAATAAAATATCAGACTCTCATTGTTCTTCACAAATAAAAATCCCCAATTCACTAATCTCTCCATAAAATCTTCATTTCTTATCGGAATTTAGCGATTCTTGCGCGTATGGATTCGTGAGATCGTCCCCGTCATTTTAAGGTAATAAATTTCGTATCTTGCTTCGATTGATTTTCGGGCTGTTATGCCCTAGCTCGAATTTCGAGTCCTTCATAGTGTTTCCGGTGGTTTTAGGCGTTGATCGTGGTCACCCGGTGGAAGACTTGGTGATTATTGAAGAGGAACTCGAAGGTTTGGCTAAGTAAAGGTGACGATAATGAGTAACTCGGCCTTTTGTCTAATATTAGCACTTTACATGATTTTTAGTATGTTTAGTTATCTGAAACATGTTTAGGATATGTGGATTGTGGTTGTGATGCTTTAAATTAGTTAAAATCATGCTAGGGTTTGATGTTTATATGTTTCTCATATGATTTATTGAGTATTGATAATGAGTATGGTGTTTATGTGAAAATAATGGATGTTTACAATTGTTGATATGAGTGATTATGGGTAATCTATGATAATGATTTTAAGATGCACCATGAGTGTTTGTATATGCTGTAAATTATGATTTTAGTTGTATGCAAAGTATAGAAGCAATCCGTTTAAGTTTGATTGAAGTTTAAGAATGGCGAAAATGCGCGATTTGGGACAGGGGTTCCAAGCCGGTCAGGGGCCAGCGGCCGGTCGACCGGCTGAGAGCCCCATTTGGTATTTGTTGTTGTTTCTGAGAATATTGGCGAAGATTGGGAAAAGGGTCCCCAGCCGGTGGACCGGCAGCCGGCCGGTCGGCTGGGAGACCTTCTTGTTGTTGATTGATGTTCTCGTAGAATTTGGGAAAAAGAGTTCCCAGCCGGTGGACCGGCATCCGGCCTGCCGGCTGGGAGACCCTCCGTGTTGTTTTTATTGTGTTTTGGCATGATAGGTTGTGACTCTCAGCCGGCCAACCGGCAGCCTGTGGCTGACCGGCTGAGAGCCCCTGATCGAATTGTTTTGTTCATAACTTGTGTTTCGCATGTCGGATTTGATTGATTCTTTTTCCGTATGCTTGTTTGAAGTCCCAAGAAATTGGGCGGCGCTTATGTCGGGTTCGGTAATGGATTTGAGGATGAAATACCCCACGGCCGGGCAAGCGGAAGGGAAACCGGCTCTCGCCTCAAATTAGTTCCCGAAGTCGGCTAAGTGTTACATGGATGTTTAGAGATGAGATATATACGAAATGATTGTCATTCGAGTTGATTTGTTGTACATCTTTGAGATGACGTATTGGGATTTGTGTAACCTGTTGTGCGCTGCTATAGTACTCGAGTTCTCACCTGATTGCATTGTGTAGCTGGTTGGTCGTAGTGACTTGGTCTCACGGTCAGGTCTTAGATTGTCTGCCCGCCTTCGGGCATATCTCGTTCCTAACTAGTTCGGGTCTCGGGGGTGCCTTGTGCACTTGTCGAATCGGGGATCGTAATTCGTTTGCGCTCCGAGAGTCTGGCCAGGTTTAGACCAGGACAGTCATTTGATGTCGTCCTACCAGGGGGTTGTATAGTCTGAGATTGGGAATGTCGTAGTATATAGACGAGTCGATTGTCGGCGTGCTCATAGTAGTTAGAGTAGAGTCACTTGGTGACCTATCTCTTGTTTGTAGAGTCACTTGGTTGACCTATAGTTGTTGGAATAGAGTCACTTGGTTGACCTATAGTTGTTGGAATAGAGTCACTTGGTTGACCTATAGTTGTTGGAGTCGAGTCACTTGGTGACCTATCTCTTGTGTTGATGAATCGGTTATTGAGCATGCTTTAGTTTGTGATTGGGAATGTATGATACTTGGTTATCTTAGTATTGTTCGTCCAAGGCATTGGACGACTCTTAGTCTGGTTTCGTAAATGGTTTGGATTGAAAGACCCCCCGGTCGGGCAACCGGAAGGGAAACCGGAAGGGAAACCGGCTCTCCTTCCAAATGGTTTCCGAAGTTGGTTGAGAGCCTTTGCAAGTATTGCATGATGATTTGAGATTGAGATATATATATATGCTTCACATGTTATAAATGTTGGAGTATGTTGAATGCCTTACGTGTTATGTGTTATTGACAATAGGTGGCTAGGACCACTCTAGTCACTCCCCACTGACTGTGGCGCACATGTTGTATGTGTGTAGGTACATGAGGGCTGATCGATGCAGGGGGTTACGTTGAGGCTAGCGAGCGATGATCCTTCATCGTTGACTTTTACCTTTCGTTAGCTAGACCTTAGACTTACGTTTCAGTATTTTGTGTCTGTAGGGATATTGTATCCCGGGCTGCTTTTGTATCGCACTTATATACTTATTTATGTTTCATTTCTCTTCCGCATGTTTAATATTGTTAAGACACCTCGCATGTTTTCTTATCATGTCAAAAGTTTTAATTCCGCTGCATTTTTGGCATGTTTTGTATGTTTACTTTTCCGCTGCCGTGAGGGGTTTTACAAAAGGGGTATTTTTAGGGTTTAAGTAGTGTCCTTTCACTTAATGAGTCGGGTTACTTGTTTGTGAAACGGGTTTTAGTCGGGTTGAATTATGCCAAGTTATTTGCGTATTAAGAACTTAACGATGTTTCTTAAGACGGATCTAACGGAAAACTTAAATTAAATTATGACTTATTATTAAATTATTATTATATTCCATAAAATAATTTAAAATCTTTAAAATATTATTTACGAAAATGCGGGATGTTACTGATGCCCGTCGTTGAGGGTACCAAAGATAAATTTATAATTCCTAACTTTAACAATAGATAGTGAAAGTCAGGGTCGAACCACAAGGAGGTGGGGAATGTTTATTGTTTTAATGTTAATGTTTAAAGGTAACAGATTTGGGGGTTTGATTGTTGATTACTATATCTAAGGCAAAGATTAAAATAAACAAATAATAAAAGATGAGAATAAAATATAAAAAGGGATGCTAGGATGTTCGGGTAATAAATAGCTAAGATAAAATAAATCCTAAGGTCAACATGTATTGCAGTCGCGTAAGGGGGTGTAGCATATCTTTTTAGGTCTATGCTACCTAATAGCTCCTTTCGGCCTATGCTATTAGTTCCTAGGTCTCACAATTATTGGGTGTCAACAATAAGGGTGATTCCTAAATCCCAGGTCACATACCTTTCAGCCTTGAGTAACCTATCCGTCTTAAGGTGTAAACCAATGCCCTTCCCGTATCTTTCAATCTTGGGTAGGTCATTACTAACATCCTACAAGTCTCCTTATGGTCTCATTGCAGGATATTATAATTGACAAGAAAAGACGAAATAAGAATACATACGCGGGTGGTCGACTGACCAGCTACTCCAGTCGGTCGACCAGTTTCCTGTTCAGGTAAAACTTTCGGGTCCTGATCTGTGGTCGGTCGACCAGAATCTTCGGTCGGTCGACCGCCTTCGCTGCTACTCGCCTTTTTTTCTTTCTCGCTCCCCACTTTAGCTCCACTCCGCAAGGAGATGATGTTTAGAGTCTCTTTTTTCTGGTCCGGTTTGGTTGGAAGCTGACCCGGAGCCCTAGTATCATTCTTGCTCGCAATTTGAGCAATCTGGGACTCTAACATCTTCATCCCTGCCTCTCTAGCCTGTGACTCCTTCTGTACCAACCCAATAAGATTTTGGATAAGAGCATCTGTGTTGGGTGGTGGATTAGAAGGTGGTTGAGGGTTGAAAGGTGGTTTTTGGAAATTTTGTTGATGTGGGGGTAAATATGTGGAATTTTGCTGAGGTTGCATGTGTTGTGGGTTTTGAACATTCTGGCTTGTCCACCTTAAGTTGGGATGGACATTATTATTATTCGGGTCATAGAAATTGTTCCCACGATAGTGTTGAAAAGCGGCGCATGTTTCATTAGATGAAGTACAGAATTTTGACACATGCCCTTCTCCACCACACCTCTCACAAGCAAAGGGTCCGTCCTGAACGGCGTTTACTTGGTATATTCCTCCCTTGCGTCCACTCCCTAGATCGAGCTTTCCTGCAGCCTCAAATTTTTCTAACTTAGCTGTCATGGCCTCAATTGCTAATAGGTTGTATTCAGATTTCCTCTGGTTTCCTCTAGAAGTACCATGCTCAGCGCGGTGCACAGCAACATCTTCTATCAACTTGAGACCCTTAGTCTCTCCTGAATTATCCTGGAATCTCCCATTAGCTGCAGCATCTAGATAGGCCCTGTTGTCATCGTAGAGGCCATTGTAGAACTGGTTGCAAAGAAACCATTGTTCGAATCCGTGATGTGGTTTGGATCGAACAAGTCTCTTGAACCTGTCCCACGCCTCGCTAAAGTCTTCATTGGGACCTTGCTTGAAATTGGTAATCTGCGCCCTCAAAGCATTAGTCTTTGATGCAGAATAGTATTTCCTGTAGAATGCTAAGGCTAAGGTGTTCCAATCTGTGACTCCCGCAGCAGTGCGGTCAAGATCTCTGTACCACTCTCTCGCAGAGTCCCTAAGGGAGAAGATGAACATGGTCTGTTTAATCTGGTCCTGCGTCACTCCTTCTGGGGGTGCTATAGAGCATATGTAATCTGTGAAGATTTCAATATGCTTAGCAGCATCCTCATTGGCCGAGCCTCCAAATTGGTTTCTTTCAACCATAGTTATGTAGGCGGGCTTGGCCTCGAATGGCTTCCCAGTACCTGCAGGTAAAGTGAACCCTTTGTATAGGTCCTTTGCCTGAGGCATGGAGTGACTGGCAATAGTATCTTCTTCTGCCATATCTTCTTCTTCTTTAGGAAAAACTGGAAAGTAGGTAAAAGGTGGTGATTTTGGTGAAAGTGGGTTGATGGGTGAATTTGGTTGTGAAGGTGGTGTTTTTGGTGAAGATGGTAATGATGGTTGTTCGAATAAGTCTTCTTGAAATAAGGAAGATGGTGAACCTCCTTCCTGATTTGCTAGAAGTTGCTTTCTTCTTTCTCTAAGAGTCCTCTCAATTTCGAGGTCAAGTGGTAGGAGTTCTCCTTGAACTGACCTGCGCATAAGATGGAAACTACAAGAAAAAAGTGAGAAGGTTTAAGGAACAAAAAGTTCCTTAAACAAAGAGAAACAAAAACAAAAAAAAACAATAAACACTGGCGTCACCTCCCCGGCAACGGCGCCAAAATTTGATGCCCGTCGTTGAGGGTACCAAAGATAAATTTATAATTCCTAACTTTAACAATAGATAGTGAAAGTCAGGGTCGAACCACAAGGAGGTGGGGAATGTTTATTGTTTTAATGTTAATGTTTAAAGGTAACAGATTTGGGGGTTTGATTGTTGATTACTATATCTAAGGCAAAGATTAAAATAAACAAATAATAAAAGATGAGAATAAAATATAAAAAGGGATGCTAGGATGTTCGGGTAATAAATAGCTAAGATAAAATAAATCCTAAGGTCAACATGTATTGCAGTCGCGTAAGGGGGTGTAGCATATCTTTTTAGGTCTATGCTACCTAATAGCTCCTTTCGGCCTATGCTATTAGTTCCTAGGTCTCACAATTATTGGGTGTCAACAATAAGGGTGATTCCTAAATCCAGGTCACATACCTTTCAGCCTTGAGTAACCTATCCGTCTTAAGTTGTAAACCAATGCCCTTCCCGTATCTTTCAATCTTGGGTAGGTCATTACTAACATCCTACAAGTCTCCTTATGGTCTCATTGCAGGATATTATAATTGACAAGAAAAGACGAAATAAGAATACATACGCGGGTGGTCGACCGACCAGCTACTCCAGTCGGCCGACCACGGCCTCGGTCGACCGACCAGCTATTCCAGTCGGCCGACCGTGGTCCTGCTACAAGTCGGTCTTTCGAATTTTTATTTACCTACGCATATTCATCCCCTACATCCTAACATATGAAATTTAGCTACTCATAATACTTAAGATGATTATAAAATTTGGAATAAACATGGTAAACATGGTAAACAATCTAAACATGCGAGATTCAATAAAGTTTGGAATTTCTAACTTAAACAATTGTAATAAAAATAAGAACGATAATAAAAAGCTAGATTAAAAAGAGTAATACCACAATTGGAATTAGGGCAGAAAGAAACAAACTTTATTGAATGCTTGGGAATTGTTGAATAAGATAAAAGATGAACTAGATGGTAAAAGATTGAATAAAAGATCCTAAAGTATGATAATAGATATCAAGCATGCATAACCCTAATCACAAGATTTGTTTATATAGGGTATAAAACTAAGAGTTTCCTAAAAGCTCTAATTCTACTTTATTTCCGAAAAGAATCGTCTGGGCTTCTGCTGAGGTCGGTCGACCTACTATGTGGGTCTGTCGACCGCTTCTTTCTGGGCTTCTTTTATTTTTGGCCTTCCTTGAGATTTTGGGCTTTATTAAAGTTCAGGCCTGGTCGGCCGACCCGTTTAGCTGGTCGGTCGACCGCCTCCGTACGGAAATCTTCGGATTTCTTCTTGTTTTGACTTTTGGCACTTGACTTTGACTCCAATTGACTTTCTATTTGTTCCTCAATTATGCAAAAGACTTGAGGATATGGATTTGGTGCTAAATCGTCTCTTTTCCGCATAAATCTGCAAAAGTGCATAAAAATGCGAAAGTATACGATTGTTGGGAAATAAAGGCTAAAACATAGTAAATGAGCGACCAAATGCGTGTAAAAATAGATGAAAAACATCATAAAATAGACACGCATCAGTTACATTCGAAATTTAAATTATAGTATTAGTTTAATAAATTATTTGATAAAAAGAGAAAGTGAATAAATTAGGGAAATGGGAAATTGAAATTATGAGGGACAAAACATTAATTGCATGTTTGGTGAGTGTTTTTTTTTTTAATCTCAGCCATTCATTCTCCAATATCTAATGGTTGATATTAGGACTCAAGGACTCAACCAAAGATGTGGACTCACTCTATATATATATATATATCTATATATATATATATATATATATATATATATATATATATATATATATATATATATATATATATATATATATATATATATATATATATATACATATATAGAATTGAGATCCGGTGAGAACCACCTTACAATGAGAACCTTGTGAGAACTCAACTTTACGGACTTCTTAAAAAAAATTAATAACATAATTGGATTCGGCATGACATTTTATATTTAGAGACATATTTCTTGGTCTAGAAAATAAATACTAGTGACGGAAATCAAGGTGAGATACGTTTTATTAATTTGCATGCACCTACTATCTATTTTTTCGTATCTATTATTTTTCCGCCACTAGTATTTATTTTCTAGACCAAGAAATATGTTCTCTGGCCATAAAATTCTATGCCGAATCCAATTATGTCATTAATTTTAAAAAAAAAAACTCCGTAAGGAAGAGTTCTCACCGGTTCTCATTGTAAGGTGGTTCTCACCGGATCCGGTGAGAACAATCATTCGGTGCATACGGTGAGAACACGCCTCAACCATTGATTTATTATAAGATGGAGGAACCGGATTTCATTAAATAGACAACCAAACACTCCGTCTCTCTCCAATTTTGCAATTTCATCGTTGAAGTGGATTACAAATATTGGTCTCGCAAATGGGCAATGGGAACTGTCAGAGGCTGTCGGACTGGCGGTCTGTGGCCATCGTCCTATACTCAGCCAAGTAGCCAACGACTCTGCTCTCATGTTCTGTTCTACCAATATTAAAAATATGCTTTACTAGTGTCTGGAAACAATTTGAGTATCATGTGAATGATTAAGTAGACGGTCTTCCTGCTTAAGTCGATCACTAGAAGAAGGGAGTTTTGAATCAAGCAACTTGGCGTTCTGATCATCTTTAGGATGTATTTGATTGTTAGAAGAAGACAACGACGATGATGATTTTCCAGGTGGAATATTCTTTCTACCGCTCGGTGGTTTATTATTATTAATATTATTATTATTATTAAAGACTTCCTTACGAAAAGGACCGTTTTTTGACGGAGTAAAGAAAAATGTATCTACTCCGTCAAAAAATGTATCTAGATTTAAGTAAAAAAAATGTATTTACTCCGTCAAAAAAACGTATCTAGATTTATGTAAAAATGTAAAAAAAAATGTATCTACCCAGTAAAAAAAATGTATCTAGGTTTATGTAAAAAAAGTAAAAAAAAATGTATCTACTCCTTCAAAAAATGTATCTAGGTTTATGTAAAAAAAGTAAAAAATGTATATACTCCAAAAAATGTATCTAGCTTTATGTAAAAAAGTTAAAAAAAATGTATCTATTCCTTCAAAAAATGTATCTAGGTTTCTGTAAAAAAAGTAAAAAAAATGTATATACTCCTTCAAAAAATGTTTCTAGGTTTATGTAAAAAAGTAAAAAAAAAAATGTATCTACTCCTTCAAAAAATGTATCTAGGTTTATGTAAAAAAAGTAAAAAAAAAATGTATATACTTCTTCAAGAAATGTATCTAATTTTATGTAAAAAAGTAAAAAAAAAAATGTATCTACTCTTTCAAAAAATATATCTCGGTTTATGTAAAAACTAAAAAAATGTATCTAATTTGTCAAAAAATGTATCTAGGTTTACGTAAAAAAGTAAAAAAAAAATGTATCTACTACTTCAAGAAATGTATCTAGGTTTATGTAAAAAAAGTAAAAAAAAAATGTATCTACTCCTTCAAAAAATGTATCTAGGTTTATGTAAAAAAAAAGTAAAAACAATGTAAAAAGTAAAAAAAAATGTATCTACTCCGTCAAAAAGTGTATCTAGATTTACGTAAAAAGTAAAAAAAATGTAACTACTCCGTAAAAAAAATGTATATAGGTTTACGTAAAAAGGTAAAAAAAAAAAAAAGTATTTACTCCGTAATAAAATGTATCTAAGTTTGTGTAAAAAGGTAAAAAAAAAAAATTATCTACTCGTCAAAAAATCTATCTAGAATGTGGGTTGTGGGTATTTCGTAACCGTTGATTGTGTTTTAATCCAACGGACGTGACTCGTTCTCACCGTATGCACCGTATAATCGTTCTCACCCGATCCTAAATCTATATATATATATATATATATATATATATATATATAGAGAGAGAGAGAGAGAGAGAGAGAGAGAGAGTGTGGGTGAGAGGGAGAGAGGGAGAGAGGGAGAGAGAGAAGAGTTCAAATGAGTCCACAAGTTTGGTTGAGTCATTGAGTCTTAATATCAGCCATTAGATCTTACAAAATTAATGGTTGAGATTAAAACAAAAAAAACACTCATCAAACATTTATTTAATGCTTTGTCTCTTTTAATTTCAATCTCCATTTGTCTAATTAAATACTTTCTCTTTCTATCAAATAATTTATTAAATTAATACTACCATTTAGATATCAAATATGAAAATGCAAAATTATTACAACGAAAATTTATACCCGCGTAAAATAAAAGAGGGTTCGTAAAATACTCCGTAAATCGTCATTCGGACTCCGATTAAGGCGAAACAAAAGCCTAAAGTTGTTATTTTTTCGAGCCAACGCGATGGTGATACTTTCGTAGACCATTGAGTTTTGGAAATTTTCAGTACTCCTTCGGAATAATGTTGTACGAGTTTAACTTTGATTTTTTAATGCGGTTTTGTATATAAAAAATTGAAATTATACAATTTGAACATTTTAAGAGTGTAACTTTGGTCTTCTACTAATTTAATTGCGTAACTCTACTGTTATACGAGTGTAACTCCATTGTTTTAATAGTGTAACTCCATTGTTTTATGAGTGAAACTCCATGGTTTTATGAGTGTAACTATATTGTTCTACGAGTGTAACTCCATTGTTTTAATTGTGTAACTCCATTGTTTTATGAATGTAACTCTATTATTTTAGGAGTGTAACTCCATTGCTCTAGGAGTGTAACTCTATTATTTTAATAGTGTAACTCTATTGTTTTAGGAGTGTAACTCCATTGTTTTAGGAGTGTAACTCCATTGTTTTAATAGTGTAACTCCATTGTTTTAGGAGTGTAACTCCATTGTTTTAATAGTGTAACTTAATTGTTTTATGAGTGTAACTCTATTGTTTTAGGAGTGTAACTCCATTGTTTTAGGAGTGTAACTACATTGTTTTAATAGTGTAACTCCATTATTTTAATAGTGTAACTCCATTGTTTTATGAGTGTAACTCCATTGTTTTATGAGTGTAACTCTATTGTTTTATGAGTGTAACTCCATTATTTTATGAGTGTAACTCCATTGTCTTATGAGTGTAATTCCATTATTTTATGAGTGTAAATCCATTGTCTTATGAGTGTAACTCCATTGTCTTATTGTTTATTGAGTATAACTCCATTGTATTATGAGTGCAACTTCATTGTCTTATTGTTTTATGAGTGTAGCTCCATTATCTTATGAGTCTAACTCCATTGTCTTATGAGTGTAACTCCACTGTTCTACGAGTATAACTCCATTGTTTTAGTAGTGTAACTCTATTGTTCTACGAGTGTAACTCCATTGTTCTACGAGTGTACGTAATTCCATTGTTTTATGAGTGAAACTCCATTCTTTTATGAGTAAAACTCCATTGATTTCTGAGTGAAACTCCATTGTTTATGAGTGTAACTCCATTATTTTAAGAGTGTAATTCCATTATTTTAAGAGTGTAACTCAATTGTTCTATTAGTTTTATTAGTGTAAGTCCATAATTCTATTACAATTTTTTTTTTCTCTTCTTCACGACATTTTTTTTTTCACGGTACAATTTTTTTTAGTTTCACGGCAATTTTTTTTATTTTTTACTAAATTTTTTTCTGGTTTTTTAATTTCTGGTTTTGTTATTTTAATGGTTAAAATAATTTTCATATGATGATATACATAATATTGATGTAGATCAATGATTATTAAAAAACCTATCGACATAATTAGTTTTAGATTAGTTTTGTTTATTTTAAATTGTTAAGATGAATGAATATTGACCATGTGAATTAAACATTAATCTAATGACAATATTTGATAATTTTTCAGATATATGATTAGAACTATAACACATAAATTATGAGATGATTTTTGTGCTACTATGAGTAATTTTGAAAAAATTCACGAATTAGTAAAGTATATCAAAATCTATTTCTACCATGATTATACCATTTAATGAAATAGTATAATTTCTTATGAAGATGTCGATTTACATGTTATTATTTGATAATATGTCTAATTGCATAAATTTAAAAAAAAAAAAAATTAAAAAAAAAAAAAAAACGTAGCTTTTTTTTGAAAAAAAAGTGTGAGCTGTTTTTTTTTTCGGCCCTTTTGTGATTTGTTATTTTTGTTATTATTAATATTATATGATAATGTTTATATTAACTAAATTATAAATATAGATTTATAATTATAAATATAGATTTATAATTAGAACAGATGTATTAAGATAACAAAAAGGGTGTTAAAACCATGAAATATGATTTTAGGGTTAATTGATTTGTTTTCGTTTTTATTTATATTATAGGATAATATTTGTATTAACTAATTTATAAATGATGATTTATAATTATGACAAATAAGTTTTTTAAAAAAAAAAAGAAAAAAAAAACAGCAATGTCGTGAGGAACCAGAAAAAAAGAAAAAAAAAACGAGAGTTATTTGATACTTTTCGGTTATTTAATCATTTATTTATTTTAAAATGTTTATTATATCTAATTTGATGATACTCACTAGATTCTAAAATTGTTTAGAATTTAATTGGATTATGATTTACATGTATGACATGCAATTTTCACAATTTTAGTTTAATGGTGGTTTGGATAATATTGCATTATGAATGTTTTTATTATGTTGTTAATGATATTGTTTTACAATGAAGGTTTTATTCTTTTTTTTTTTTGCAATTGTTGTAAAATTTAATGATGTAATCTAGTGTCGCCTTAGTTTTTGGATTACTTTTCGGTAATGGTGGAAAGTAATCAGGTGATGTATTTTATGAGATCTCGCATCTCCCCATTGTATTTTATTTATTCTTTATTTTAGATTATGTAAATAGGATTTGCATTGTAATAGCTTAGAATAAAGAAGAAGAAGAAGAAGAAGAAGAAGAGGAGGAGACTTAAGCGTTCATTTCCAGTCCCATTTCCATTTTACATCACAAGATGAAGAACGGTGATCCCATGAAGCTTCTCGGGTCCATGTGATTGGATTCCTAAGTTATATTTACTGTTTTTCATAGGATAGGTCACACTAGGATTTTATGTTTTATTCTCTTCATTGCTTGCATATTGCATGTCATTATATTCCGCCTAAACCAAACCACCTATATGCATGTAAAATGACTCATGTAGATTATTTTACATTTTTGACATATGACGTTTTATATTTGTCATCACGCATTCCTACTCACCTTAAATAGTTCACTTAAATGAGTTTAAAATGATGATGGGATCTTACTCTACATAAAATTGAGAAATTAGCCTTTCTAAGTCAAACCACTATGAATCCCTTGTTCGTCGTGGGCATATAGGACCCATTGTTATGTCCATATGGACCTCTTCTACCTCGGGTAAGTAGTGTGTTGTGACTTAGTTGAACTCAACACAATGATTCACTCAAGTTATTGAAATCATCGTGGACTAAGAGATAAATCTAAGAAATTTGTCAACTGAGAGTTCTAGTTTAGAACCAGTAAAAAGGTTAACTCACCAGATCGGGATTTGGGTCTTGGCATACATTATATAATTCTTTGAGTGAGATCGATTATATTATGTTATATATCTTTGATTAAAAGATTTTAAATTCTATGATTACTCATGTTTATTTATTTTCTCATTTGTAGATTATTTCATATCTTCTTTTAAAATGACTGGTCCAAATGCAACTCCGGGCCCTAGTGTCACCCTCAAAAGGGAGTCGTGGTTGTGCTCCTTCATGGACCACGTCTCCTATAATCAGAACTCCCGCCTTAAGAATGATGGGAGTAACTTTACCGATTGGGAGCAGCATTACGAAATGCTGCCATTGCTGATGGTAAGCTTAAGTATTTGGTTGAGCCGATTCCGGCTGAACCAACTACCAGGACTGGAGCCCAACGAACTGCATATGATGAGTTCGTTCGTGAAGCATGTGTGATTAAGAACTTACTTATATATGCAATGGAAAGCAATTTGCAGCGCCGCTTCATTTCCCAAAGTGCAAATAAGATTTTCACCACCCTCACCGATGAGTTCTCGCAAGCTCCGAGAATCATGAGGTATGACGCAGCAGTTCACTTCTTCGAGGAAAAAATGACAAAGGGCCAAGCTGTTAGCCTACACATCGTCAAGATGATTGAGAATGTGGAAGTTCTTGAGTCTCTTGGTTACAAGATTGAGGAGCCAGTCATTGTAGACCGTATCTTGCACTCTCTTCATGATGGGTTCACCCAATTCAGGGTGAACTACAGCATGAATGACATGAGGAAAAGTCTTCATGAACTCCACTCTCAGCTCGTGCAAGCTGAGAAGGATCTCAATTTGAGTGGGAGTGCTAAGAAGGACGTCCTCGTCATACAATCTAATTGGAAGGGGAAAGGAAAGGAAAAGGCACCCTTAAATGTTAAGAAGCCACAGTTCAAGAAGAAGCAGCAGCCTAAGCCCAAGAGTGGACCTGGTGAGACCAGTAACTCAAAGGGCAAAGCTAAGGGCAAAGGAAAAGAGGGAGAGTGCCACCATTGCCACGAGTCCGGGCATTGCAAGAGGAACTGCCCTAAGTACCTCGATGATATCAAGGCTGGACGTGTGAAAGCTACAGGTATATCTTCATTTATTTATATGATTGAAATAAACCATGCATGTTCAGCAACATAGGTATTTGATACTGGTTGTGGTTCTCACTTGTGTAATCACTTGCAGGGTTTAAGGGACGTCTGCAAACTTTAAAAGGGTGACCTACGGACCTCTCCACTCTTCTGTTGAGCCCAACCCAAATTTCGATGCGCACCTAACGTAACAAGGTTTGTACCCTGGTGAGCTGAGCCTACTCCCTTATGAAATTAGGATCTATGCTTCTAATCGTTGGTAGGCCAATTGCTCAATTATTTAATAACGTTGAGATCTTGAGAATTTATTATCTATCACGTTTTAAGTGACCTAAAGCGGTGAGTATAATAATTAATTGCCATGGTCGAATTTAAACTCGATTAATTTATATGCATGTATAGTTATGCACTACAAAAAAATACAGCCCTTGCGACGGAAAATTTGCGACGGATAGAAATTCCGTCGCAAATTTGGTTTTGGGACGGACTTTGCGACGGATTTTTTTTTTGCGACGGAATTTGCGACGGACCTCAATTTCCCAGACCCGCGAAGTGAAAGTCAAATGGCGGGAAAGTTTGCGACGGAAAATCCGTCGCAAATATTGACTTTTGCGACGGAAATTCCGTCGCAAACAAAATGACCAGACTTGACCAAAATCTGGTCAAGGTCAAACGTTGACCAGATTTGCGACGGAAATTCCGTCGCAAAAGTCAAAATTTGCGACGGACTTTCCGTCGCAAATTTCCGTCGCAAAGTTTGTTTATACAGACCCCGCGGGTCTTCTTTTTTCCCCAAATCGATTTTAATTAACTCTTAAAACCCTAAGTGCGATTTCTCGACGAACAAGAAAACCACCCCACCCCACCACCCCCGACGCCGCCGCGCCGCCGCCGCGACAACCCCACCCCACCCCCGACGCCGCCTTCCTTCCTTCCTCCCTCCTTCACCTTCCTCCTCCTTCTCCTTTCTTCTCCCTTCCACCTGCCACCTCACCGCCGCCACCTTGCCGCCGCCACTTCTTTCTTCCTTCTCCATTTCTCCTTATGTATGTATACTAACTTTCGTTATTTATATACCGTCTTAATTAGTTATGTTTAATCCGTCGCAAAATTCCGTCGCAAATTCCGTATTATTATTTTTTTATTGTTATTAGGAATAGTTAGTTTAGTTTAATTGTTATTTGATTAGTTTAGTTAGTATTGTTAGGTGGTTAGTGATATTAGGTTAGTAGCTAATTCCGTCCCAAATCCGTCGCATATTGTTGTTAAGATGTTTAGGACGATTGATTTTTGATATAAAATTTGCATTGTTGTTGATTGTTAGTGTTGTTGATTTGTTTAGAATATTCTTGAATAGTACCCGTTCAATAATTACACATTAGGTGTAATTGTTGAATAGTCCCCGTTTTGGGACTGTCTTTGAATCTTTCATGCCATTTAGGTAGTAAACATTCTTATATTTTCTTGATTGTAATGAAACAAAAATTGGGCAACACTTCCTTATTGTTCTCCAAATACATTTTATATAATGTATTTGGAAAACAATAGGGAAGTGCTGCCCAATTTTTGTCTCATTACAATCAAGAAAATATAAGAGTGTTTACTAATGGTATGAAAGATTCAAAGATGGGTTTAGGCCGGAGAGATAAGGACCCCAGACCAATATATGTAAATTGTTTTTTTTTGCAGGTTGGTGTTGGTGTTGGTGTTGGTGTTGGTTTTGGTGTTGGTGTTGGTGTTGGTTTTGGTGTTGGTGTTGGTGTTGGTGGTGTTGGTGGTGTTGGTGTTGGTGTTGGTGTTGGTGTTGGTAGTTGTAGTTGTAGTTGTAGTTGTAGTTGTAGTTGTTGTTGTTGTTGTTGTTGTTGTTGTTGTTGTTGTTGTTAGTTGTTAGTTGTTGTTATATATATGTAGTTGTTATTTAATTGTTGTTGTTAATTAATTGTTGTTGTTGTTGTTAATAAGTGGTTAACTAGTTTTTGTTGTTAGTTGTTGTTATATATATATGTAGTTGTTGTTATTTAATTGTTGTTGTTAATTAGTTGTTGTTATTGTTTGTTAAAATATGTAGATTTACTATGAAGAGATTAGAAAGAAAATGGATGTATGAAAGGTTGGATTCTAGGAAAAAAATAAGGCAGAATTTCGTAATTGGTGTTAATGAATTCATTAACTATGTTAAGCAACAAGACGAATACGTTAGGAATAGAGAAATTAGGTGTCCATGTTCTAAGTGTAAGAATACAAAGTATTTAGTTGAGCAAGAAGTACGGAAACACCTTGGTTTGAGAGGGTTTTGTGATAACTACTACGATTGGGTGTGTCACGGAGAGAAATTCTCCGTTGAGGAAGAGGGAAGCTCATCAATGCACTCCGACAATCCTTATAGGGATATGGTAGAAGATGCGTTACGCGATAGCATTGATCAAATTAGGGATATGCGTTACATGAGGATGAGGATGAGGATGAGGATGAGGATGAGGATGAGGATGAGGACGAGGACGAGGATGAGGATGAGGATGAGGATGAGTATGAGGATGAGGATGAAGATGAAGATATTATAGATTCTCTTTGTAAGGATGTAGGAATAAATTGTTCAAGTGATGATGATGATGATTAGGACTACTATCTCACTACAAAAAAATACTGCCCTTGCGACGGAAAATTTGCGACGGACAGAAATTCCGTCGCAAAATTAGTTTTGTGACGGACTTTGCGACGGATTTTTTTTTGCGACGGACCTGAATTTCCCAGACCCGCGAAGTGAAAGTCAGATGGCGGGAAAGTTTGCGACGGAAATTCCGTCGCAAATATTGACTTTTGCGACGGAATTTCCGTCGCAAACATATTGACCAGACTTGACCAAAAGTGGGTCAAGGTAAAATCTTGACCAGATTTGCGACGGAAATTCCGTCGCAGTAGTCAATATTTGCGACGGAATTTCCATCGCAAATCTGGTCACGATTTGACGTTGACCAGATTTGCGACGGAAATTCCGTCGCAAAATTCCGTCGCAAAGCTTTTTTATACAGACCCCGCGGGTCTCCTTCTTTTCCCCAAATCGATTTCAAAATTAAAAAAAAAAGAAAACCCTAAAGCGTTCATCGGCGATTTGATTCATCACCACACCACCACCCTACCACCCTACCCTACCCCCTACAATCCCCCGCCCCCGACGCCGCCGTCGCCGGAGCCGCCGGAGCCACGCCACCAGTCCTCCTTCCTCCTTCCTCCTTCCTCCTTCTCCTTCCTTCTCCTTCCTCCTCCTTCCTCCTCCTTCTCCTTTCTTCTCCCTTCCACCTGCCACCTCACCGCCATCACCACCTCACCGCCGCCACCTTCCCGCCGCCACTTCTTTCTTTCTTATGTATGTTTACTAACTTTATTAATATACCGTCTTAATTTTTTATGTTTAATCCGTCGCAAAATTCCGTCGCAAATTCCGTATTATTGTTTTTTTATTGTTATTAGGAATAATTAGTTTAGTTTAATTGTTATTTGATTAGTTTAGTTAGTATTGTTAGGTGGTTAGTGATATTAGGTTAGTAGCTAATTCCGTCCCAAATCCGTCGCATATTGTTGTTAAGTTGTTTAGGACGATTGTTTTTTGATATAAAATTTGCATTGTTGTTGATTGTTAGTGTTGTTGATTTTTTTAGAATATTCTTGAATAGTACCCGTTCAATAATTACACATTAGGTGTAATTGTTGAATAGTCCCCGTTTTGGGACTGTCTTTGAATCTTTCATGCCATTTAGGTAGTAAACATTCTTATATTTTCTTGATTGTAATGAAACAAAAATTGGGCAACACTTCCCTATTGTTCTCCAAATACATTCTATATAATGTATTTGGAGAACAATAGGGAAGTGCTGCCCAATTTTTGTCTCATTACAATTAAGAAAATATAAGAGTGTTTACTAATGGTATGAAAGATTCAAAGATGGGTTTAGGCTGGAGAGATAAGGACCCCAGACCAATATATGTAAATTGTTCTTTTTTTGCAGGTTGGTGTTGGTGTTGGTGTTGGTGTTGGTGTTGGTGTTGGTGTTGGTGTTGGTGTTGGTGTTGGTGTTGGTGTTGGTGTTGTTGTTGGTGTTGTTGTTGGTGTTGTTGTTGTTGTTGTTGTTGTTGTTGTTGTTAGTTGTTGTTATATATGTAGTTGTTATTTAATTGTTGTTGTTAATTAATTGTTATTGTTGTTAATAAGTTGTTAACTAGTTTTTGTTGTTAGTTGTTGTAATATATATATATGTAGTTGTTGTTATTTAATTGTTGTTAATTAGTTGTTGTTATTGTTTGTTAAAATATGTAGATTTACTATGAAGAGATTAGAAAGAAAATGGATGTATGAAAGGTTGGATTCTAGGAAAAAAATAAGGCAGGATTTCGTAATTGGTGTTAATGAATTCATTAACTATGTTAAGCAACAAGACGAATACGTTAGGAATAGAGAAATTAGGTGTCCATGTTCTAAGTGTAAGAATACAAAGTATTTAGTTGAGCAAGAAGTACGGAAACACCTTGGTTTGAGAGGGTTTTGTGATAACTACTACGATTGGGTGTGTCACGGAGAGAAATTCTCTTATTATTCAAGTTTTTAATTACGTAAAGCATTTCTTTCTAATTGTTGCTATATTAGTTTGATAATAATATGCCGGGCAGAAGACGACGAGGTGGTGGTAGTCGTCAGCCTGAGGGAGGACGATCGGGAGCTAATCATGATGAGGACGAGATTGTACCTGAGACTCAGCCGCCTACACATCGAGTACACCTCGATCCGACTGATTACGAAGGCGCCAAGTGGTAAGTATCTTATTTGTTTACGGATAATTGATTATATATATGAATATATTGATTATAATATGATTACTTGTTGACTATTTTATTTTCACATTTAACTCTTTTTCAGGTTCAGTGACAAAGACGTTTCTAATCTTATAACACTGACCATTATTTGCAACTACAAGGAGTATGCGCCCAACTGGTCAGAAGCGTCGGATTACATTAAGGAAGAGTGGTGGAATTGGTTTGAGGTATTTATTAACTGTTTACTACCTATTTTCGTTTTATTATTTATTACCTATTTATTGTTTCATATTTATTTAACTATTTTTTTTCTTGATACAGAAAAAAGTTACCTTTCACCCTCGTGATAGAGCAGCGGTTAGGTCGGCGTGGGAAGACATGATGAAAGACCGCCTTCGCAAAAGAATTCACTACGCTATGCAGAAACCAGCGGAGAAAAGGCCGCAGTGGATACCGGCGGATATTTTTGAAGAACTGAAGGGTAGAAAGGACAATCCAAAATTCCAAGAGAAATCCGACAAAAACAAGACCAACCGGATGTCGGGAAGTACCGAAAAGGGCAAGGCCTTAGGTACTCACATTATGGGTCGTAAAAACACCCTACAGATGATGGATGAAATGGTAATTGTTTAGTTTTTACTTCACTTTTTCTTGTCTTCAATAATTTTCACCCTTTGACAATCTTGAATGTTTTTTTCAACAAGTGTCGTTGGATTTAAATTGCAGGCTGGAGAAGATGGGAGGGATGTACCATCGGCCTTGAAGTTGCTTGAGAAGACAAAAAAGCATCCCAAGAAGGGTTGGCTATCAACGAAACCCAAAGCACTATTTGTAAGTTAACAGAAACTTTTCTTTATATTTTAGTAATTTGGTTTACTAATTAATTAATGTATACTAATAACATTTTATTTTTGTTTTGTAGGAAAAAGTTTTTTCAAGAAAGAACAAAATGATAAGTGAAGGGATCCGGAGCAAGATATCGACGACAACGAGATCTACTTCGAAGAAGTAGGCGGTTTCAACAAGAAAGGGTTGATACTCGGTATGGGAAATGCAGCCCCAGTCATTTACGAGCGTCGTCGTCACTCAAGTGCTGGGACCCAATCATCATACACTCCAGGTTTGTATTTTATAGTTTATTAAAAAATTAAGACTAACCAGTTATTTAACCGTTTATTAAATGAATATAATATCATGTTTGACTATTCATTGCAGGTATCGTCGGCAGAGTTCTTCGAGAGAATGCTCGGCTAAGAGAACGTGATCTCGAGACATCCCAAAGGCTGAAGGCAATTGAAGAATACTTAAGTCAACAGGGGGCGGAGTTCACTACTCAGAGCTGCAACCTGGGAGGCTTTTCTCAGCCGAGACGCGACTTCGACGATGATGGCGGCGACAATGCTAGGGCGGCCACTCATTTCGCCACCCCACAGCCCACCGACACGACCGTTAGATAGGTTTTATTAGGTTGTTTAGTTGATGTACCGCGGATTATGTTTAGTTTTTAGTTGGACGATCATTTGTACAACCTTCATTTTAGTTATGAAAAGACGTTTTAAAAACCTTGTCTCCGACAAGTTTTTTGTTGCTGGGTTGTTTTTCTGAAATTGCAGGTTTACAGATCATGCAAAAGGGAAAAAATGAATCATTTCAATGGAAATGGGGAGCTGGAAAAACGGCTGAAACCCGAAAATCATACAGGAATTTGCGACGGAAATGTCTCAATTTGCGACGGAATTCCGTCGCAAACCTTGACTAAAAGTCAAGGTCAGTCCAGATTTGCGACGGAATTTCCGTCGCAAATAGTCCCTTTTGCGACGGATCCATCCGTCGCAAATTTGGACTGACCTTGACCAAAAGTCAAAGTCAGTCCAGATTTGCGACGGAAAATCCGTCGCAATAGCCCCCTTTGCGACGGAAATTCCGTCGCAAATCTGGACTGACTTTGACTTTTGGTCAAGGTCAGTCCGTCGCAAAATAAGGTCAATCCGTCGCAAAACTGTTGCGACGGAAAAATCCGTCGCAAATAAACTTTTTGCGACAAAAATATGGGACAGATGCAGTCCGTCGCAAAAGCATCATTTGCGACGGATTTCACCGTTTTTGCGACGGACTATTCCGTCGCAAAGAGCGCATTGTTTTGTAGTGATGGCGATTTGGCGATGCATGCAAACATATAAAGAAAATGCAAAGCAAGAAAATAAAAACCCTAGTATGGCCTTCCTAAAATAGAAAATCTAATTAACTATTACAAATTCGCAAAACCAACTCCATTGGTCCCTTGAACTTCAATGCGCGCCTCCCAAGAAAACATCGTCTTGACGGAACTCCTTTCCGAATGGCACCATCTCTTGGAACCACCAGGATTACAATAAAATAAATACAAACTATTCTATTGTAAATAAAATTTTAAAATATTAAATTACAAGCCGGTGATACGAGATTACATTAAATTACAACCAAATCGATATTCCCTTACATTACGGGTAATACCAATTAAAATCTAAGGCCACACTAAGAAATTACATAATTCCAAATTACGTAAAATAAATAAAATAAATATGACATTCATATTAAATAAAATGCAGCATTAAATATGTATGCAAATGCCAAATTTTAAGTCAAATCGCCTTCGGAGCAAATATCGTATATTTGATTACGGTTTTTACGGATATGCGTGATAATAACTTTTATAATCACTAAAAAATTACATAAATCTCATTTATGTCCAAGTAATCATCATAACACATTTTAGGTATCAAAATTCGGTCCCACCAAATTTTAATCATGACTCAACTTGATTTATTAATATATTATTCGGTAATTAGTCGTTTTTATAGGAAAAATAATATAAAATGCCAAATGAGTCATAAAAATTTCGAAAAATTCAAAATTCAAATTTATATTCTGGAATTTTCTTAAAATTCCATAACCATAAAATCATTAGTATTATTAAAATAATCAATTTATTTCACAAATAAGTCGTAAAACGCGCATTTTTAAGTCAGAAATTCAAAAAATACCTTTTAAAAATGCAATAAAATACTAATAAAATTTTTGATACAACGATAAGAAAAATTATTGACACACACAATTCTTTTGACGAAGGGAGTAAAAAATATTGGCTTGAATTTTGGCTCACAAATGTTGTCTTCCCTCAAATATTTATAGCCAATTGAGGATGTGTTTTTTGACTTTTTATCATCCTATTATATTATTATCATATTTAATATATACATAAATATGTAGTCAAATTTTATGACTTTTGAGCACTATTTTTCATTATTAGCCAATTAAATTAATACATAAATATGGATAAATGTGGAAGATTTTCTTTAATATACATAAATATGTTGTATAGTGTTATTACTTTTGAGCATTATTTTTCATTATTAGAAAATTATAAAATTAGAGTTTGTAAATTTTTATTTGAAGTTTACCTACTATAGTTTTAAAAATTTAAAGGCTAATATTTAATGTTAAGTATGTTATTATTTGCCCTTCATATTTACAATTTTTTATTTTTTTATAAATGATGTAAAAGTTAGAATTATATGGTATTTATTTGTTGCTTAAAATATTCCAACAATAAACAACGATATTTTAAATTTATTAGGAATTTTGATTTTTAATTGGTATTTAATTTATCTAGAAATTAAAAAGGTCAAAGGTTAATGTTTGTTATGCTATTTATGTTTAATGTTTTTGAATTTTTTTTTCTTTTTTAAATAAGAAATAATGTTGTGGTTCTATGTCATGTGTAATAATTGACATGACTTTTTGTTAATGCTAAGTGACATTGTCTACGTGACATTTTATGTTACATTTTTAATAATATGTACATAAATAAATATGTAGTAAATTTTTCTGACTTTTGATCACTATTTTTCACTATTAGCAAATTTAATTTATACATAAATATGGATAAAATGTGAAAGATTTGTTTTAATATACATAAATATGTACTATAGTTTTATTACTTTTGAGCATTATTTTTCATAATTAGCAAGTTATAGAATTAGAGACTGTAAATTTTATTTGACGTTTAACCTATTATAGTTTGAAAAATTAAAAGGCTAATATTTGATGTTAAGTATGTTATTATGTCCTTAATATTTAGACATTTTTTAATTTTTATAAACGGCGTAAAATTTAGAATTATACGGTATTTATTTGTTACTTAAAATATTCTAACAATAAACAACGATGTTTTAAATTTATTAGAAATTTTGATTTTTATAACTGTTATTTAATTTATATAGAAATTAATAAGACCAAAGGTTAATTTTTGTTATGTTATTTACAATTAATGTTTTAGATTTTTTCTTTTTTGAAAATAAGAAATAATGATGTGGCTCCATGTCACGTGTAATAGATGACGTGGCTTTTTGTTAATGTTAGGTGGTATTGTCTACGTGTCATTTTATGTTACCCTTTTAATAGTATTGTATAGATGAAGTAGATTATTTGGATATTAAAATGTACAGTAAATCTCCCTTGTGACGGGTATATCCGTCGCAAACTTGCGATGAGTCAATTACTACTCATGTTGTTAGATAAGACAAAATCATTTGCTAGTACATAGGTACTCTACTTTTGTCTTATCTTCTCCAAATGGTATAACTTGACCAGTGCGACGGATATGTCCAATAGGGTTGATAAAGCAATTTTTGTAAAATATCCCTCTAATGAGATTTGAACCTCAAAACTCAGTAAACTTCAAACATATAGCCACTTTTAACCATTAAGCCGAACACACTTTTGTGAAATCTAATCTATATAATAATATAAAAAGCCTAGATTGAGTAATATTAGAATGACACGTGGCGCATTACATTGACATGCTAGAATGACACGTGGCGCACCACATTGAAATGCTAGATCTTTTTTATTAAATAAAATGTAAAAAATAGAAAATGAAAAGACAAAATACATAAAAAAAACCTAGATTGAGTAGTTACTTAATAACATGTGACCACTACATTTAAATATTTGACCAATTTTTTATTATTATTTTTACAAAAAAAAATAGAAAATGAATAGGCAAAGTAGTATTCAATAGACTAATTACTCGTCTTATTTAAACTTTTATTTACATTCCTCTTATTAATCATAATTTAGTGCTAAACTTTTTATATTCTAATGTTACGAAAACATTTCTCCTATAAAAGAAAATGAATTGATAAAAATTCTAACTCATTTCTAGCAAAAACAAATTCATGAAAAAATTAGTTTACTTTCACCACACTATTTGTAAAACCCCTCGTCGCAGCGGAAAAATAAAACATACAACATGCCAAAATTTACGCGGAATTTAAACTTTAACATGCATAAAAACGAGGTGAATTAAAACTGAAGCTGAAACAACTGGTATAAACAGAAATAGATAAGTATAACTGTCTAAGTACTGAAAGTAAATATACACAAACAGCCTGGGACGATACATCCCTACAGGCACTCAAAACCAAATCAAAAGTCTAGAGTCTAGCTAACGCAAGTGTGTAAGTCAATCGATGAATAGGATCATCGCTCGCTAGCTCCATGCAACCCCTCTGCCATCCTGTCATGTACCTACATACATGTAAACATGTACGCCACAATCAGTGGGGAGTGACTAGAGTTCTCCTAGCTACCTTTTGTAACGACACGTAACACTTAAACATACAATACACTCCAACATATATATAAACATGTGAAACATATGAATCTCAATATATGTATCTCACATCATCATGCAATTACTATGCAAGGCTCTCAACCAACTTCGAAAACTATTTGGAAGGAGAGCCGGTTTCCCTTCCGGTTGCCCGGCCGGGGGGTCTTTCAGTCCAAACCATTTACGAAACTAGCCAAAGAGTCATCCAATGCCTTGGATGAACAATTCTATAATCAAAACACTATACTCATCAATATCAACAACTACATCTGACACTGTACCAAAACTAGGCAAGCAGATGCAAAACAGCAAGTATAAAGGTTCAGCGGTCAACTTAAGACATAACCTAAATACCAAATATTCAGCAAGTATAAAGGTTCAGAGGCGACATCTTAACGCATAACCTAGATACCAAGTTCACATTCACAAGCAAGGACTCAGTGGCCAACTTAAGGCATAGACCTGCTACTCAACAAGACACTAGACTCAGAGGCGACATCTCAACGCATGGACTAGCACCCAATAAGTAAAGAACTCAGAGGCCAACTTAAGGCATGTCCCTTTACTACATCACGAGACACTAGACTCAGAGGCCAGCTTAAGGCATGTTCTAGCATCAACATCTGCACTCCGGGTAAGGCACCAACAGCCTAGCTACCCTGTTGTGCAGCTGCTCTACTCGTTAGACTCAGAGGCCAACTTAAGGCATGTTCCAACGCGATCACATAAAAACATGTCTGGGCTCAGAGGCGACATCTCAACGCATAACCCAGACACGACAAACATACACATATAGGGCTCATAGGCCAGCTTAAGGCATACCCCTATATATGACAGCTAGCTCACGTATTAAGCTCAGAGGCCAGCTTAAGGCATACCTTAATACGCATCAATACAATAGCATCCAAATATAGTAATTAGATCCTTAGTACTAATCTCTTATACTTCTAAGAGCCGGTTTCCCTTTCGGTTACCCGACCGGGGGGTCTCTATCCTCTCTCCATTCCCGAACTCAATATAGTGTGCCCATCCTCCGGGGACCTCAAACACACATACAAGGTACACGGAACGAATCTCAAACAAAACTGACTGACCGATCAAAAGATAAACCAGTTTTGAGGTAAACAGGGCTCTCAGCCGGTCAGTGGCAGGCAGCCAGCTGACCGTCTGGCAACCCATCCTTCCTCACAATTTGAAAAACCAAAACAATGTAAAAGGGGCTCCCAGCCAGTCAGCAGGCAGCCGGCCTACCGGCTGGGGAACCAATTCCCTTCTTCTTCTCTTTACGCAAACCAAAGAAATAGGGCTCTCAGCCGGTCAGCAGGCAGCCGGCCTACTGGCTGGGCACCCATTTACCCTACATATCTGAAAAATACGCAAAACCAACAAGCACTCCCAGTCGGTCGACCGGCGGCCGGTCGGTCGACCGGCTCAGAGTTCCTGAGCCTAAATTTCGCAATACGCAGTATACTTCAAATTCCACAAACTCGATACTAATACTCCGAAATTGCAACAAGCCTGCATTACCCAGCACATATACCACACATAGGATGTGAAAGCAAACATTAAACTCAACAACAAGGTCATAATTTGATCACACTTAGCATCCGTCTTAAGCATGAAAAATCTGAAAATGAACTTATGAGCATGTGAATCACAACCTAAACATGTAAACATCATATATGGGTAATCCTAGCATGTTTCTAAGTCCAAACAACAACCACAATATACAAAATCAGAAACTTTCCACATCAAACATCAAGAAAATGTTATTTTAACAAATAAAGGCCGAGTTTCTCATTATCGTCACCTCAAAAGCGGTTATGCTCCTAGCTCCTCTTCAATCACGAAACTATCTACCTCGGGATATTCTAAACCCTCTCCTACAACAAGGAAAACGATTATTAGAAGCTAGAAACGGAATTTACCAAAAACAGCCTCTTTTTCAAGTTGAACGAAAATGAAATTGAAAGAGATAGATGTCTTGGAAATTTCGCAAGGATTCCGAAAATGTGTAACATACCTTGATTCGGGATTCGTAAGAGCTCTGAAAATCGATTTTAAGATTGAAAATTTGAAGGAGAAATGAGAATTGATGAAACCGTGATCTTATTTTGGAGGAAAGGAAATGTCGACATAAGGTTGGGGTTTAGGGTTTTAAGTAGTCCTTTTCCCTTTAAGTGAAACGGGTTATTTGATGTGAACGGGTTTTATGAGTCGGATTTAAATACTTGCTAAGTTATTACATCTCAAGGGCTTAAGGTTTATTAAGACGGATCTTAACGGAAGATTAAAAATTAGCTTAACAATTTATATTAAAATATTATTTTATTCCGTAAAATAAATTTAAAACCTTTAAAATATAATTTACGAAAATACGGGATGTTACACTATTTCATTTGATTTATTAAATACATAAAAAACCTAAACTGAGTAGTTATTTAATAACATGTGTACACTACATTTAAATATAATTTTTTTTTTTTTTTAAAAGTAAAAAAAGAAAATGAATAGATAAAATAGTATTCAATAGACTAATTACTCATCTTATTTAAACTTTCATTTATATTCCACTTAATAATCATAATTTAATGCTAAATTTTTTATATTCTAATGTTACAAAAACATTTCACCTATAAAAGCAAATGAATTGATAAAAATTATAGCACATTCCTAGCAAAAATAAATTAAGGAAAAAATATATTTATTTTCACCAAATTATTTCATTTGATTTATTTTTCAACACCTTTATATCTTTACTTTGTGGTGAGCATGAATCAAATTGACAAGAAAATAAGAAAATATAAGATAAATAGTAGAGAAGTGGGGAATTTGGCAAGCATTTGTATTGTATAGTTCGTTTTAACCATTATCAAATGCTTTGAAGACATTTGAGATCTTCGATGATTGAATATAATATCGGTGAATTGTGGTCAGACTTGTGTGAAAGAAATCCTAGCTAGACGAAATTGTAACTTTAACTTTTTAATTTCACATTTTTAATAGTGATATTTTGTCTTGCGGATATTTTTAATATATTCATCATTGTTAATGTGTAGTGAATTTATTAAAATTGATATTAACAACAAATTACAAATATGAGTAACGCAAGTTTAATATAAATATGGTATTATCTATATATTTAATTATGTTGGTTAAAATGCATGGTAAATTTATATTTTCTTGTGATTCAAATACTAATGAGATTTGATGCATTTGATGTAGTTGTCTTATCGATGCTTAGATGATAACATGACAAAAATACATTTTATATACCTATTGATTTTTGATAATGTGTTTATATTAATTCTCTTAATATTTACTTATATTTTATTCCAAAAAAAAACAATTAGTAATGAGTAACATATCTTTTATATTTTGAATTTTAATCTCAGAATTCATGTTCTTTTATCGATTTACTTACCTCATTTGTTTTATTTTAATTCTATTAAACATTACAATAGTTTAGAGAAAATTAGTGAAAAATATTTTAAGTCTTAAATATCATCATTATTTCTAAACTAGAAAAATATAAAGGTATCCAACAATGATTAATATTACATATTATTTTTGTTACTAATACAGAGTATCATCGTTTTAATAAAATTCGATAACAAAATTATCATTTTGAAGTTGAGCAAAAAAGATATTATTTGGTTACAAAAGTAATAGAATGAGAATAACAAAATAATATGTTATAATAAAAAACATACTCCTATAAAATGATTTGAAGATCAAACTACTACAAAACGCAATGAAAAATATTTACGATGGCAAAAATTTATTAATGACGAGTTTGAAAAATACCGTGATTTCACGAGAAACTAAACTAGTCTATATAATAAAATAAAAAGGCTAGATTGAGCATAATATTGTGACACGTGGCAGCGCAAAATCATTAGAATCATACATTTGATGTATAATTAAAAAGGCATATATGTGGTATGAATTATAATTAAGAGAGAGATATTATAATTGCTAACTTAAATCAAAGATAACCAATAGTCCAAAATCTAAAACATCAACCATTTTTCTCATATAACTCATACCATTCTCCATTAAATGTCCAATTAATCACATTATATTTACATTATTAATAGAGGAGATGAAGAGTTTATACCATTAGATTAGTCTTTCTTATCTCATATTATAAAGCCCCATATTTTCACAACCAAGATTTTAGTTTTGGATCTTCATTGATGAATATGGTATGTCTCCTGCAAATCTCATGTAGTTTATAATTTTTGCTATTTTGCTTTTCACAGTAGTTTCTCAATATTTATAACAAATTAATTTCTAAATCAAACTTAGTAATTGACCTTTTAACGGGAATTAATTTTTGTATGTAAAGCTATAATGTTTTCATTTGACTAATTAATTTGATTCTTTTAGTGATGAATTCAGAAGCAATGTTGGTAGGATGCTATCAAGAAGATTGTGATTTCATTTTGTAAAGTGATGGCTACTACTTACAAAGAGAATTTGGTTTTATTGTACGCTGACACTCGATACCTCATATTATGATAGTTATTAGTGATAAAATACATGTTATTGTTTACTGTTTTATTTCATTGTAAATTAGTTCTAATATTATATGTTTATAACTTAGATTATCTCACTGTATTTGGTATTTATATATGTATTAATCAATAGAAAGGTAAGCATTATCTTCGTTCAATTAGTCTATGCCTATTCCTTCAATTATACATGTTAATTAATCAATAGATTATTATATCATTGTAATTGATAAATATATAAGTTTAAAAATTCCATAAGTGATATAACCTCTACAATTTCAAATCCGAGTTTCATAATTTATACTTAAAATCGAAATTTTAATTAGAGTTGTGTTATAGAACGTGTTAATGTTTAAGGTTCTTCATACTAATTATTTAAATTTATTTTCATATTGAAGAAATCTTTATTGGAAATTTTATATATTGTTTCCTACTAAATGTACGTGAAACTTAACTTTTCAAAAACCATACAACTTAAAATTCACAATTTATTGAAAATTTATATAAACTTCAATTGAAAAAAAAATTATTCAACCACTATATAAGTCTAACAATAATAATTTTCACATGAGTCAAATGATTTCCTTGATAGGACCAGCAAATCTATATTATATTATTACTTTAGTGTCATCATCAAATCTATAAAATATTATTAAAAGGAAAGATAAAATAGAATAATATTGTCCTTACAGCACAAAAATCAGAAATGCCTTGGCAGAATGGCTAGCAAAACCGCTCCCAACGATTGATTACATGGGGACAATGAATAACCAAACCCATCAGTGGAAAACAATGGCTATGATAGTAAATGCTTACTACTATCATACATGGAGGCAAAGGAACAGTGCAAGGGTGAATGGTATGCTCCAAACCCCTCAGAAAATTGCAGACCTCATCAAGCAGGAAGTCATGGGCAGAATGAAACTTAAGACACCCCAGTAGAACGTATACTATGTTGTTTCATTTTGTTTGCTAGTTTGGTAGACTTGGATCTGTAACCAAGTCTAAATGTCCTTGTACATGTTTTCAGTTGCTTGATATAATATTTTCTCACATTTTAACAAAAAAAAAAAAATAGAATAATATTACAGCAATGTATGTAATTCTATATAACAAATCTATACATCTATACTAAAAGACATGTCGAATGCTTAATTGATAATGATTTTGCGTTTCTAGACTATCATGATGACACCTAATAGTTATATAAAACTATTAAAATAACCTTCTACATAAATAAATATTTACTAGAATTCCTTACAAAAATGACATTATATATTTTGTAACATACATATTAAAGAAAATAAAAAGACATTATTATTATTCTAAAATTAAATGTCTATATTAAATATTTGATAAATTAAAAAAATCAAAATTAGTATAACTTCTACAAATTCATAACTGGTGATTTATAACTAAAAATGACATTTCAACTCTATATATGAGGATGAGAAGATAATACAATTTTTGGTGTTTTTTTTTATATCAATTAATATTTTAGTTAATTTTTTCCCATTTTAAAAAAATTTCACGTTATTTTAGATTAATGAGCAATCGAACTGAATATTATGTTAAAAGGTACCAATTTGATTATAAGAAAAAAAAATTGGAGCTATTATATTTACTTATTGTTGATTCAACATATTAAAGTTCCTTTTCGCGCAATGATATTTTGTATAACCGTATAACTATTTATGTTGACGATAAAGAAGTATTCTTTTACCACGCATATCGGGTATGAGTTTAATTTTAGGTTCAGACTTCGATGCACCATTAAAATTTTGGCATTTCGGTGAAAATGGTGGATCTTTTTGAAAATTAGTTTTGAAATAGACTTGATGATTTTAAAGACGTGTTTAGTAAGTTAGTTGATGATGATAACGATTGCCACTGTAACAAACTAATATCGACCACAACTTAAAATTGTGAAAATGTTCACCATTTTAATTTGCAGTTTAGTTATCAATCATATATGAGTAAAACTATGAGTCAAACTATTAGCAAACCCGTGATTTTCGCGGGTCATAGAACTAGTTTATGTTTAAAAATTATTCTTATTTTTATGTTGGGGTGACACTTATCTACCCTATCCAACCTTAAATCCGCCAATGGGTGTACTAGGTGACGTGAAGGATGATGATAGGGAGGCTTATGGGCTTACTGGTAAAGAAGCCGAAAATGTAAAATAACTACTTCGTAATAAGTATAAGGAAAGTTAGGACGTGTGAGATGGGAGACCCTGCAACGATTTGTTTTAACGTGTGGAGCATTCCAGTTTTAACAAAACTTAACCTTTTATTTTATGTGAGCATTAGACGGAGGGAGTGAGATATGATTATATCTTCTCCATACACACGAGGTACGACTGTAGGAGTATATAATAAGGATGTATGTGGAGTAAGTTCAATTGTAAGTAGTGTACAGTACCTAGAGTGATTTGTATGATTTTGGATTTACCAAAAAATGAAAAAAATGATTTATCTTTTGTGTTTGACACAAATATTAAGTTAGAGAATAAAATAAGTGTAAAAAATTGGGTAGCGTTTAGTGATAGGAGATAGATATGAATAATTAGGAATTAAATAAGAAATTGTGGGGTCACAAACATTAAAAAAGAATAAAATATGAGTAAAAAAGTTGGGTAGAGTTTGATAATAGGAGAGAGAAATGAATAAAATAAGAATAAAAGTTTCCAAAATAAGAAATGGGAAGAAAACCTAAATAATTCGTTTTAGGAAATAGGGAAGAAAATATGGAATATGAGGGAGTATTAAGAGATAGTATTGTATATTATAAAATTTTCATTGAACACGGATATATCCGTCACAAGTTAAAAATCTGTCAAGTAATATCCAAATAATCAGATAAGACAAAAATAAAATATGACTCCCTAACCAATTTGCTTTTGCCTTCGACTTGTAACGATTATGTCCATTTACAATCAGATCTACTAATTGTATACTCCTTCCATTCATATCCACTTTACACATTTGCTTTTTCACGTTTGTCAACGCACGTTTTACGTGCTAAATATCTTTATCTACGTATTTGCAGAAATTATAAAAGTTAGATATTTTCAATGTACTCGTGAAGACGAATCAAATAAGATCCCGCATGAATATATTTTCTCTTACGTATTATGAGAAAATAGATATCGAACGTTGATCTGTAAATAGTGTACAAAATCCAAATGTGTAATATGAATATGAATGGAAGGAGTATTTTGTACGAAGTATGTGAGCGAATTGTGTTTGCGGACGTCCCCAAATCCCCAATGGACAAAACTATAGTCTACTTACGTAAGACCATAAAGTATTAAAGGTTTATAATATTTGAAGGGCCCACACGCAAAAACTAACGTGGCAAATGGAAAGTGCCACCCCTTTCTGAAAACTTCTTCAAAGAAGCAGCCACGTGGACGACAAATACCCTTACTTACCAAATTCAGCACTCCCTTCCATTTTAATTCCACTATTTTAAACTAAAATTATTATTATTATTATTATTATTATTATCTCTCTTTTTAATCCAACCAGACCTGATGATATGATAAGCTTATCATGTCCTCATTGGATATTCATTCCACGTGTCAGCTCTTCAGCTGTTGATGATGGATTACACGTGATGCTATTGTTCAACCCTTTTTTGAGAATATGCTTTTTTTACCCTTTTTGTACCACTTTCTCAATAATAGGACCCATCACTAACCCCCGCACTCCCCCATCCTTCCCACCCATCTTGCTTCAATTCTATGGCCCAATTGCCTTCAATTGCTCATGCTTTTAAGCTAAATTATCTACAATACTATTTTAGGTTTTAGGGCCATTTTCTTTTACTTAAAGTCACTAATTAAAACTATTTCAGATTTTATAAGTTCAGTTTAGTTTAATTTATATCTTATAAATTCAGTTCCGTTCAATTCAGTTTAGACCCATAAGTTTAGTTAAGTGCAGTTCCTATAAGTTCAATTCAGTTCATATAAATTTAGTTTAGTTCAGTTCAGTTTATTTCATATAAACTCTATTCAAAAAGTTATAAACGGAGTATTATTTTTAACGACCGATACAAAACATTTTGCTTTAATTATTGGACACTCGTTTTTTAAAAAACTCATTAATAATTGTACCAAAATTCACTACCTCATTAATAACACAATTATTAGTTTCTTACCACACGTTCACCATAATTCAGGCATGTATGATAAAAAGCGGAAGAAGGTCATGTATAAGATACGAAACAAGGATAGAAGGTCATGTAATACTTGTCAAAACAAGGATGATTATTGGTAATATTAAGGTTAAAATTATTGGTAGTCTGAAGACAAGATTTTAATAAGCTTAAGACAACACTCACTGAATAAACTACCATTAATCTACTAAAATCCAAACAGAGTCTTATGTTAAGTTTTGGAAACTTAAAACTTCGGGTTAGTTTTAACCCACTTTCAATGAAAATTATTCAATGAGTAAAATTCAGGTGGCCATTTCTTTTTATAGAATAATAGGTGATGTAAAAAAATAGAGTTTGAGGTGAGTCTAACGGATAATAGATAAAGTTCGAGATGAGTTTAAGCAATAAAAAATAATAATAAAAGTGAGTGGAAAGCTCATGTAACAGAGTTTTAAGGCTTTGGAGAATTTCAGTGATAATCTAAACCTATGTGAGTCTTATACCAAGACTTACCAAAATCTTATTTTAAAACTACCAATAATTTCACCCTAGGTTTAACTCTCATTTTCTCGCTCAATTTACTTTTTTTTTTCTCCAGGAATGATTTATACTTCCTCCATTTCATTCAATTTTATATATTATCATAAAACTTGTTTTCTTTTATTCATATCTTTAGTTACATATTAATAAAAATTATAAATTAGATATTATGATGTATTCAATAAGATAGTTTAAATAAGATCTCACATGAATATTTTTAATGTTATATATTAAAAGTTATATCGGAAATTTTCCCCACTTATGAATATTACTCAAAAGCAAATGTATAGAATTGATTGGAATAGAGGAATAAATTGTTCTACATAATTCTTAAGGTAAAAAGAAAGAACTGAGTTTCCGATTACTAAAACTGTAAATAATTAATTTTAATCTGAACCAACAATATTGGTAATATTTTTTAAAGAAATGCTTTGAAAACAGTTAATAAAAATTAAATTATACATGGTAATACTTATTAAAAAAACCCTATATTGTGTGTAAATGAATGCCACGTCGTCAGTGTGAACCCCCGCGATTCAGTGTAAAGATAAACAAGTAAATACGTAGCATAAATACGTGATTTTTAAAACTTTTCGACATAAGAATAAAACTTGAATGCGAAAATTCAAAATAAACATGCGGAATAATAGAACCAATATGAAAGTATACATTACACATGTAATACCCCGTATTTTAGCCTTGGTCAACGACAAACAAACCATGTTTTATACAAGTAATTCAAATGGAATGTTTATAAAGTATTTTACGTAAACTATTATTATTTTATAAATCGTATTTCTACGAGTATTTCGTATTTCTTTATTTTGATAATATATTTATAATTAAATATATTTCCTATTTTATATTTATTTCTCAGTTATCCTTGTTTATTATTTAAGTCGTAATTATATTTAAATAATAATTTTATATTCTTATAATTAATTTAATTAATATTTACATAATTTATTTAATATAATTATTTATATGTCTCGTTAATTTTTAGTTACGAGTTGAGAATATGTCAGACTGTCTCGAGATGCGTGACGGGCCGAGTAATAAACGAATTGGACTCGGGCCGAGTAATAAACGAATTGGGCTCGGATTTTGAGTAGAGAAACTGAGCCCAATGATAAGGATACACTCATGTAATCCTATCCCAACCCCTAATTCTCGTATACACAGCCTCCACTCACACAAAATACAACAACTTTCACATAATAAAATCTGCCTCAAAACCATCATCATCATCATCTTCAAGTCGCAGACCTTAGATTTATAAGCAATTCAGAATGACGATTGTGTTTATGTGACGGTCTTAAGAACAAAACTCAATCCCGCTTTTGACCCTCATATTTCCATGGATGATATCGAATTTTCAGGTTATTCTATTTTTCTTTTTTTTTGGATGTTTATTTTAACGCCTTTGAATTCGAACTTCTGGGTTAATAGTGTCTTTTGGGTGATTGTGTTGGGGTCGATACGAGGTTAAGGATAAGTTCTTGTTTAGCGGTCTTGTGTAATAATGGTGTCGGGGGTGTTCGGGTGAGTAGTAACAGCGTAGGTCTGACAACGCTAGTGGTACTAGGCTGAGGTCGGCTACCTAGGTGTAGTGGTGGTGGCCAATGGTGGCAAGGGTGGTCACCACGGTAAGTTGCAATAAGTCGTGAAAACAGGGGTCGATAACGGTGTTCGGTCGGGGGACTGAAATGCGTGTTTCTGGTGGTGTGGACTACGAGAGGGGTGATAGTTGTTTTGGTTAAGCTTTACGGTGGAAGGTGGTTCCGGGTAGGTGGATAACATGGTGGTGACCGGTGTTTTGTTTGGTGGCTAGCAAAGGAAAACAGGGAGATAGCGGTTCGCGCAGGTTCGAGTTGCCTGTTTTGAGGCTGTTGTGTTGGTTAGTTAATGGGAGTGTCGGTGAGGTAGAATGTGGGTGGTGGCGGATGCAGTGCGAGGTTGAGGTTGGTGGTGAGTAGGGCGGTGCTAGGTGTCGGGTAAGGTGGTGATTCAAGGACTGTTTGGGTGTGGTTGGTGCACGTATATGAAGCGGTGGCTATATCGTGTTTGGTCGTGGCTTTGGACTTCTGGGTTAAGGGGTAGGTTGGGCCAGTAGATTATATCTAGTTTTGGTTGCTACGTGCAGTTCGTTAATTAATATGTTAACCGTATTTTACATTTTCTGGTTGATCGTTTTATAGGAAGCCGCACTTTCCATAGTTCGTAGTTAATAAATTTTGGTTACTTTGGTTATAAGTTAATATAATTCGTATGGTTATTTGGTAATAAGTAATATTTAAGTGTTGGGACGATTTTTATATCGATTCTTCATGTTATTTGGATGTGTAATTTTATATTAAATAAAATTACTTGTAAAGGATTTTATATCCTAGGAGTTGGGTTTGAATATTAATATACATAATTAGTTTACGAAATTTCGGTATTAGTTTATCTAACTAATATTTCGAGTAGTCTGAGGTAATAATAATGATAATAATAAGTGAAGCTGGAGTTTTGTGAATAATATTTATAATATTTCGACGGTAAGACGTTTAGTAATCAGATAATTTATTATTTTGTTAGGTGACGGTTTTGAAGGGGCATGATTTTGTTTACTTGCTGGCTCACTATCGGATTATATTGCTGTCCAGGTAGGATACACTGACCTTACACTCTTTGATGTGTTATGAATGGATGTGGTATTGTGTGTTATGGATGCTAGTATGATTGATATGAGAATAATATTGGTTGGATTGATTGTGAATTATTGGTAATGGCATGAGCATTACATTATTTGATAGCATGATTGAATAACTATGTCGTTGCATTCATGAGCATAACATATGCATTGGTTACTGAGAAAGTTATGGATCAGATATTGTTCTGATATAAAGCCCATGGTGGTTCTGCAGACCAGGCCTGGTGTCTTATCAGCTATTGAGCTGGTGTTCGGCGACGGCGGATTATAGTCTGTCGGGAGGTTCGGTATGGCTGGGTGTTACGGGTTTGAGATTGAGATTGTGATTGAGCTCGAGCATATCATGGCATTTGCATATCATTTATCTGTTGCATTACAATTATTGTGTTATCCTACTCAACCGCGAGGTTGACAGTGTATTCGTGTACACCTACGATGATCCGGAATGGGGAGTAGATTCTACAGGTCAGAGACAGATGAGCTAGGAATGGAGGCGGGAATGTGAGATGCAGACTTTGGACCGACTTGGAATATATCACATCTAGAGAAGTCATCAGTTATATTTTCTTCTCCGTTGTGTAGTAATCTGTAATAATAAAAGTTTAAATTTTATCTATTTTATATAAAGTACTTTGTATTGTTTTACTTTGTTATTCACTACCTCGGACTTTCCGAGATGGTAACAGCTCTATTTATTTGAGAATGTCTTGCTAAGGCTCTTAGATAAATGGGGGTGTTACAAAGTGGTATCAGAGCGAACGATCCTCAGGCCTAAACCAAATGAATAATAAGGAACGTAGGAAAAGTCCAATAAAATGAACCCCAGGTGAGTAACTCTTAGGAGCCCCAGGATTGGGATGAGTTAGGGGCCCCCTCAAACCAAGCCACTGGCCCTATTAGTCTAACCTGGAAACCCTCGAGTGATGCAGAGAGTGGGTAGTAATGAAATAAAGGAACAGACCTAATTATATTGTACTAACATCCTTGTAGGAGAAGAATGAGGTAAGTCTTAATGTGAATTACGGTTAATGCGTGTATTGGAAGAATGTGATTGATACTGAAATGCTGATTGATCTGAATGATTAAATGTGGAATTTTCAGAGAATGGATGTATATCTATTGGACAATAATTTGGGTGATAAGATCATATGATTTTAGTGTTTCAAAATGCCATATGATATCTGGTTATTTAATGACTATCGTAACTATGTAATGTGTTGGTTGGCATTTGGATATGAATGATCAGATTTATATGTTATAGTAATCCATGTCTAGTGATATGCGGAATGTGTTACTTCAAGCCATAAATGTTATATAGTTATGTTTTGCATAGATCGTACTTAAAGTTTATATGACAAATTCTATTTGCACACAATTAGTTTAGTTATAAAGCCAGTATTCAATAAGTGGCACCTTGGTAATTTCCCAGATGTATATGTACGTACTACTATGTTGTGATTGTTACGATGGTAGGAACTAATGCATTGTTCATACATGTATAACTATTGAATTATTTCGTTGATGCTACTTTTCAATTTCGCAATCTTTACCATTTTGTAGATGACAATTTCGGTTTGAAATAATGAATACCTGTTAAATTGGTACAATGTGAATTCAATGTTTCAAATGATATGTCAACATGTTTGGAAGAAGAATGGTTGTATTTAAATGTGATAATGTGAAGTGATTTTAAGGAACAAAAATTTTGATAAATTTGCAGAAAGTTACCTTGTTTGTGCGAGTTGTCATTTAAAATGTGTTCCATATATGAGTATGAAAATTTTATGTGTGATAACCTTCTGAGTTAGATTCTCAATGCTTTTTGTTTCATGTTAATAGGAGTTATATTTTGCGAGAAATAAATATTTTAACCGACAGTGGTCAGATTGTCACTGTACAATTCTGTTTTGACTCATGTTTTTGCAAAGGAAATCATTTAAAACGTGTTTATTGTTTATGTATAATTCCAACTCCACTGTTTAGAATATTCATTCACGGTTTCAAAACGATGAGCCACATAAAATCTTAACGAGTCGTTATTTAATAGTGATTTTTGCAAGTTTCCCAATTACCTGTCTAACTGCAGTAAGGTTTCTGTTCAGACCAATTGAGTTGTATAAATTGTTATAAATAATTCCCTTAAGATATGCTTTTGATTTCTTTTTCTATGATTAGTTAATTGCTTATATATGCTAAAAATTATAATAGCTCGCAAAATAGCTAAGTCGTTATTTAATCGTGATTTTTGGAAGTTGCTGCGTGATGTATGATACGATAAAAATTTAATCAAATATGAATTCTGTGATGTAACCATGTAATGCACTGACATGGCATTAGTAGTATGTACGATAGACATATGATATGAATATGATCGTTATTATATGATAATATAACCTTAATTATTATTGGTAAGTTTTATACAAAGTTAGTTTCTTTTATACCGACGCTATTGTTATGCCACAAGGTGAATTACATATTGTTATGTTTGAATCTGATCACAATTCATTGAATTAGTAAATTGGTTGACACGTGACTTGTGGGGATGCTAGTCTAATCTTCGATCTGTAACTTGTAAAATCGTCAGTTGATTTGTGATTGTAAATTGTCATTAATTACAACTTCATCGTTTTGGAAGTCTCAAAATGTCCTCAAAGTGATAACCCGTGATAAAGCTGATGTTTGATAATTATGGTAGAGCAACATGATAGAATCTGTAGCTACATGTTGGTGAAATTTTCCCTGAATATGCAAATTGTTCCACATGATATAAACATCTTATTTTGCAAGTTATCTTTATTAATGGCTTTATGATAAATGATGTAAATGTGTTAATTTTGTGTCCAATTTCCAAGGGTAGATAAGTGTTAGTTGCCTTGATTTTACTGCATAGCATGAAATTGACGAGTATGTTTTGTTGCTTTAAAAGTCGAATAATAGTTGCCCTTATAGTGTAATTAACTTATCTGATGATTTGTGCCTGTTGTTTCGATATCTTCTTGAGCAATGGATGCGAAATTTTTATAATGGGTTACGAGGACGTAACCATGCTTTAAGGAAGATAGGATTGTAAAATCTTAAAGGTTTATGATATGACTAGTTGTTATAGCATGTAAAATTGATATGTCGTGATTGTTTGAATATACTTGATAATCCTGTTTACTTCGGTTATGCATTATACTGTGATTCGTGAAGTATCTTTTAACTTAGTTATGCGTTAAACTTTGGGGACAAAGTTTTCTTAACGAGGGTAGAATGTAACATTTCGTGTTTTGAAGTTTATATAAGTGCTACTTGTGATTGTTTCATGCTTGTTATATGTTTCTTTACCGTTATGGGGTGGCGAACTTCGGGACGAAGTTCATTTTAAGGAGGGAAGACTGTAATACCCCGTATTTTAGCCTTGGTCAACGACAAACAAACCATGTTTTATACAAGTAATTCAAATGGAATGTTTATAAAGTATTTTACGTAAACTATTATTATTCTATAAATCGTATTTCTACGAGTATTTCGTATTTCTTTATTTTGATAATATATTTATAATTAAATATATTTCCTATTTTATATTTATTTCTCAGTTATCCTTGTTTATTATTTAAGTCGTAATTATATTTAAATAATAATTTTATATTCTTATAATTAATTTAATTAATATTTACATAATTTATTTAATATAATTATTTATATGTCTCGTTAATTTTTAGTTACGAGTTGAAAATATGTCAGACTGTCTCGAGATGCGTGACGGGCCGAGTAATAAACGAATTGGACTCGGGTCGAGTAATAAACGAATTGGACTCGGATTTTGAGTAGAGAAACCGAGCCCAATGATAAGGATACACTCATGTAATCCTATCCCAACCCCTAATTCTTGTATACACAGCCTCCACTCACACAAAATACAACAACTTTCACATAATAAAATCTGCCTCAAAACCATCATCATCATCATCTTCAAGTCGCAGACCTTAGATTTATAAGCAATTCAGAATGACGATTGTGTTTATGTGACGGTCTTAAGAACAAAACTCAATCCCGCTTTTGACCCTCCTATTTCCATGGATGATATCGAATTTTCAGGTTATTCTATTTTTCTTTTTTTTTGGATGTTTATTTTAACGCCTTTGAATTCGAACTTCTGGGTTAATAGTGTCTTTTGGGTGATTGTTTTGGGGTCGATACGAGGTTAAGGATAAGTTCTTGTTTAGCGGTCTTGTGTAATAATGGTGTCGGGGGTGTTCGGGTGAGTAGTAGCAGCGTAGGTCTGACAACGCTAGTGGTACTAGGCTGAGGTCGGCTACCTAGGTGTAGTGGTGGTGGCCAATGGTGGCAAGGGTGGTCACCACGGTAAGTTGCAATAAGTCGTGAAAACAGGGGTCGATAACGGTGTTCGGTCGGGGGACTGAAATGCGTGTTTCTGGTGGTGTGGACTACGAGAGGGGTGATAGTTGTTATGGTTAAGCTTTACGGTGGAAGGTGGTTCCGGGTAGGTGGATAACATGGTGGTGACCGGTGTCTTGTTTGGTGGCTAGCAAAGGAAAACAGGGAGATAGCGGTTCGCGCAGGTTCGAGTTGCCTGTTTTGAGGCTGTTGTGTTGGTTAGTTAGTGGGAGTGTCGGTGAGGTAGAATGTGGGTGGTGGCGGATGCAGTGCGAGGTTGAGGTTGGTGGTGAGTAGGGCGGTGCTAGGTGTCGGGTAAGGTGGTGATTCAAGGACTGTTTGGGTGTGGTTGGTGCGCGTATATGAAGCGGTGGCTATGTCGTGTTTGGTCGTGGCTTTGGACTTCTGGGTTAAGGGGTAGGTTGGGCCAGTAGATTATATCTAGTTTTGGTTGCTACGTGCAGTTCGTTAATTAATATGTTAACCGTATTTTACATTTTCTGGTTGATCGTTTTATAGGAAGCCGCACTTTCCATAGTTCGTAGTTAATAAATTTTGGTTACTTTGGTTATAAGTTAATATAATTCGTATGGTTATTTGGTAATAAGTAATATTCAAGTGTTGGGACGATTTTTATATCGATTCTTCATGTTATTTGGGTGTGTAATTTTATATTAAAGAAAATTACTTGTAAAGGATTTTATATACTAGGAGTCGGGTTTGAATATTAATATACATAATTAGTTTACGAAATTTCCGTATTAGTTTATCTAACTAATATTTCGAGTCGTCGGAGGTAATAATAATGATAATAATAAGTGAAGCTGGAGTTTTGTGAATAATATTTATAATATTTCGACGGTAAGACGTTTAGTAATCAGATAATTTATTATTTTGTTAGGTGACGGTTTTGAAGGGGAATGATTTTGTTTACTTGCTGGCTCACTATCGGATTATATTGCTGTCCAGGTAGGATACATTGACCTTACACTCTTTGATGTGTTATGAATGAATGTGGTATTGTGTGTTATGGATGCTAGTATGGTTGATATGAGAATAATATTGGTTGGATTGATTGTGGATTATTGGTAATGGCATGAGCATTACATTATTTGATAGCATGATTGAATAACTATATCGTTGCATTCATGAGCATAGCATATGCATTGGTTACTGAGAAAGTTATGGATCAGATATTGTTCTGATATAAAGCCCATGGTGGTTCTGCAGACCAGGCCTGGTGTCTTATCAGCTATTGAGCTGGTGTTCGGCGACGGCCGATTATAGTCTGTCGGGAGGTTCGGTATGGCTGGGTGTTACGGGTTTGAGATTGAGATTGTGATTGAGCTCGAGCATATCATGGCATTTGCATATCATTTATCTGTTGCATTACAATTATTGTGTTATCCTACTCAACCGCGAGGTTGACAGTGTATTCGTGTACACCTACGATGATCCGGAATGGGGAGTAGATTCTACAGGTGAGAGACAGATGAGCTAGGAACGGAGGCGGGAATGTGAGATGCAGACTTTGGACCGACTTAGAATATATCACATCTAGAGAAGTCATCAGTTATATTTTCTTTTCCGTTGTGTAGTAATCTGTAATAATAAAAGTTTAAATTTTATCTATTTTATATAAAGTACTTTGTATTGTTTTACTTTGTTATTCACTACCTCGGACTTTCCGAGATGGTAACAGCTCTATTTATTTGAGAATGTCTTGCTAAGGCTCTTAGATAAATGGGGGTGTTACAACACATAACAACTTAAGTACGTGAGGGATAAGGTATCCCACGGTAACAATATAAATTACATCTAAGCTAAATTTAAGGGTAAATAACGAATGATTAACAATGCTCGCTAGCCATATGTCTTTCCTAATCAGCACCAACTATACAACTGTCATTCATGTAAACATGAACGCCATATTTAGTGGGGAGTAACTCGAGGTTCTTCCAGCCAATTTTTTTCCAAAAAAAACAAGTAAACAAATATATATCAAACAAGATACTAGTGAACATGTAATACGATATCAATAAACTCATGTGAGATATAGTAATCAACGAATGCATCTGTTTGATGAATGTCAGTACACAAATAAGGTGAAACATCTACTTCTACACTGGTTTGGGAGGAATTTTCCAACTATTGCAGCCATCAGTACAGAAAACAGGAAATCTTTCATCTGGAAAACAAGAGTGGAAGTCCTAAATGCATTCCATTATCATATCTGGATGCAGAGAAATGGAGCCAGAATTAATGAGTATCTGCACAGACCTGAAAAAGTGGCTGCCAGTATTGAAAGGGATATCAAGAGCAGAATACAGAACAGATTAGGATCAGAATAGTATTGATTGGTATCATAGCAGATTTCCTTAGATGTAATGCTTGTAAGGGGGCTTGATCCCTCTTCCTTCCTGTAACATGTTTGATAGTGTTATATAATATACTCACATTTCACCAAAAAAAATAGTAATCAACGAATATCGTAAGAAAACAATATGAATATCAACATACGATAATCAATATAAACGAGTCAACACAATGTCAAGATGTGAAACGGGATATATTCAAACATGTGATTTAGAATGTAAAACACCATGTGAACCAAATATGAGGATCAACCAAGCATCTACGTGTCTGACTCAGAGGCTACCTTCAAGGCATGTTCACACACACACACAAACATATATGAGTAAGGTTTAACTCAGAGGCTACCTTTAAAGCATGTTTAAATACCACTCACATATGCGACAATGTTAAGTATCCGACTTGGAGGCTACCTGCTTTAAAGCATGGACGGATACTAAAACACATAACCAACAAGTCAAATCACATAAATAAACTCATACCAAGCCAAAAGACATCATTTACTTAACCTTAGACATTCAGAAAACTTGGTAGGACGACAATCACATATACGGTCCTAGTCTAAACCTGGCTAGACTCTCGGGGACAACTCTCCCCGATTCGAAAAACGGCAGAACATTCTGCCTCGCAGACTTGAACTAGCTAAGAACAAGTACCTCAATCGGTGATAGGTTCGGTCGTACACCTATATAAAGTTAATTTCCCTAGACGCAAATAAATGTAGCAATAGGGGTCGAACACAAGGAACGGGACTTACGTTTTGAAATGCTATGAATAATTTCTATCAAGGTCGAAAACGATTATGGTTTGATTTGTTGTTTGGTTGTAAATATCAATAATAAAAAGTAATCTAGGGGTTTCAGGTCAACAATATAAATATTATAAAAGCATAAATGACAAATATGTGATGAATAACATTGTTCAATTATTTAGGTTCTAAAACACCCATCTTACGATATTAGTGTCAATCATAGACTGAGTTGTAACCGCCTCTCGACGTTGGCTAGATCATCCTATTATCTCATGCTTAGTCTAATCTTATTCCGTGTCTCTCGACGTATAGAAAGAATTAAGAAACTTAATCATTGTTTATGGCCTTAAACTTATATTAATATAAACAAAATAAGCATGGATATAAATAATATGAACGATATTATGTCATATATTAATTTATGTCATTTTGCAAATACTTTTATTACACGTCTTCCTTAATCCCTAGACTAAAGAAATTAGCTACTCATATTAAAATGTAAACTAACATAAAAAGATGAAATAAACATAATGAAAATATAAATTAAACTTTAAGAGAACAAATACAATACCGGAATGGAAGAAATAGAACTTGTAAAGGAAGAACAATAATAAACCAAAAAGATTACTTGATTAAAAGGAAATGTAAAGTTAGAACACCTTCTTGAGCCATTGCACAAGCATTCTGAACGAGAATTTCACGCGCTTTGATTTCCTCAATCGAAGTTAGACCTCATCTACTTGAGGATAAATCCTCTAGATGAAGTAATTCTACTTCAGCTATCTCAATCGCTTCTTACCACATTAGGCCGGTAAAAGAGAGGAATTAATAAATATCTTTCAAGATTAAAAATTGTACTCACTCATACACCTTAAAGTGTTTATAGGGTAAATGACTTGCTTTTGAATGCAAGATTCGCATAATCCATGAGATTCCTAACCTCAAATGCGACTTTTAATCGAGAAACGAGGAAAATTGACTTGGGACACCAACTCGAGTTCTAGGATACATATGATCTTTTAAACTTAGTTTTGGAATATAATCACCTTTATTCAAATGGCCTAACCATGAACAATTCGTGGTAGGATTGAGCACAACATTTGTTTCAATTGCGTAATGGTAAAGTCTTTTTACCTTTTAAGCAAAACTCGAATTATATTTAGAGATGGTGTACATAATAATATTTATCAAAGTACAACTCTAAATCCAAAACTTGGTTAAGCACAATATAACATGTATATGTCTTACGGGTGAAGTGGCAACTACCTTAGTTCCATTCATTATTATCATTCTTGACAAATTGTCATACGATTTTCTTCACGTTAGGACGATAGGATTTACAAGAACCCTTGGATCATGTTATTAATACATCCTCCTCTAAATGCCCATTTAGAATAGTAGGTCTTGTCATTCCTTTACCATACTTCAATCATATGAAAAATGGAAATTACTAACATGATTCACCAATTTGCATTCATATGCAAACAATGTGATAATGAAGAATGAAAACTCAATGTCATAAGTATTACTTAAGAAAAATGTTGGAGTCAAACTACCAATTTCCTTAGACTTTACAATTAGGAGTTGTATCTAACTTCGTGTCTTACACGATTTTCTCTCAAACCTCGTTATATCCTTAACGACTTAAGATAGATTCGGTCTTCTCATAGCTCCCACTCACTTCAAAAATTCTTACTTGAAAAAGACCTTTTCTTCAATTAATTCCAAATTAATCCCTCGTAGGAGTTAATATCTATGACGTGTGGTGGTATTTGGTTACAATGATTTTCACAAATCAATTTACCAATTATTTTAACTTCGTCATAATCTTAACCTTTAAGCTTTAGACGAAAAGTTATTAATTTGAGCAACTAATAAGAGTTTTGAACCATGTATGCATAGAAGATTTAATCAATAAATTTTGACTAATAATCACTTCTATTTAAGTTTCTTTATAAGAAATCATAATGGTTTGATATGAATTTTAAGATGTTAATCTTATATTTGCATAGGACATTCCTATCAAATTCAATGGAATAGAATAATTCGTACGGACTTTGTCCATAACCTATGACACGGTTCAAGTGAGGAGAAAGAGATTCTATTTGTCGATATAGCATAAGATGTTTAGCGGGGATTTGGGTTACAATTGAATGATATTATATAGGAGTGAAAATGAACAATTATAAAACAACAAGGCAAATTTAACAAATATAATCCCAACTATCACACTTCTTCTCAAAATAATCCCAACTATCAATATTCTCCCAATAATCCCAACTTTCATACCACCCTTCTCAAAATAGTTTACTTTGACTGATAAGTCTTAAAAAGGTTATGATTTTTGCGGAAATATTAATAGTTGAGATTATTTTGAGAAGAAGAATGATAGTTGGGATTATTTTGAGAATAGTGGTATGAAAGTTGAGATTATTGCGGGAATATTGATAGTTGAGATTATTTTGAGAAAAAGAGTGATAGTTGGGATTATATTTGTTAAATTTCCCAAACAACAAAATAGGGAAAAAAACAACATTCATCATTTTAATTCAACTTGTAAATATTTCAACAAGTTAAAACATTTATAAAATGACCTCTATCCAATTTTATAAATGATTCCAAGACCCAAACCCTATACCACCAAGATCGTGAACCACTGGAACTCCGACTTAATGATATGATTTGGTGGGTTAAAATTTAACCGGTTCCACACTATAACTCTCGGTCGATGAGAAATTCATAATTTATGCACCTTAGCCCGGAAAACATTGACCACTGGTACTCTACACTTTCGTTGAGGTCAAACCAAATTTTGAGTGCATCGAGACGCGATCTCCCCACTGGACTGAATCCACCTCATCACCCCACTTATCCTACGTAATAGGGTTCGTACTGCCCACTGGACTAGGATTGCACCACCCTACGAAATAGAAGCTCATGGGTTCTACTATTTGGTAAGGCTAATCTCAATTGTTTTAATAACACAGAGGTCTTGTCAATTTATTATCTATCTCCTTTAAGTGAATTAAATCGGTGAACTCGATAATTATAATTGACACGGTCGATAAACGATTATTTAAAATGCATATTATGGCGATTTGGCTATGCATGCAAACATTAAAAAAAATGCAAAATATAAAGCAATAAAATCCTAGTATGGCCTTCCTAAAATAGAAAATCTTATTAACTATTAAAAATTCGGAAACCAACTCCTTGGTCCCTTGAACTTCAAAAGCACGCCTTCCAAGAAAACATTGTCTGTCTGAACGCCTTTCTGAGTGGCACCGTTTTTTGGAATCTCCGGGATTACAGTAAAATAATACAAACTATTCAATTGAAAACATAAATTTAAATCTTTTAACAAGCCGGTGATACGAGATCACATTAAAATTACAACCGAATCAATATTCTCTTACATTACGGGTAATATCGATTAAAAACTAAGGCCATACTAAGAAAAATTACATAATTTAAAATTACATAAAATAAAAATATGACATTCATATTAAATAAAATGCAGTGTAAAAATATGTATGCAAATGCCAATTTTTATGCCAAATCGCCTTATTTGAGCAAATATCGTATATTTGTTTACGGTTTTACGGATATGCATGATTTTAACTTTTAAAATCACAAATAAATTACATAAATCATATTTATGTCCAGGTTAATCATCCTAACATTTTTAGGCATCAAAATTCAGTCCTTGCTAATTTTGATCACGATTCAACTCGATTTACTTTATTGTTTGTTAATTACTCGTATTTACGGGAAAAAATAAAGGAAAAGAGGCCAAACAAGTCATTAAAAATTAGAAAAAAATCAAAATTTAAATTTTGAATATTCTGGAAATTTCCATTGCTGAATCCAATAAAATAGCCTTATTCAAATTAATTAATTTATTTCAAAAATAAATCGATAAAATACATGTTTATATATCCAAAAATTCAAATTTTATTATAAAAGCATGCAATAAATAACAATAAAATTTTTAGTCTTCCCAAAACATTTTTATAATCTGTAAAAGACCAAAACTTCAGGCATATGACAAATTTTTAAATTTATGACTCCAAAAATTCTAATTATTAACCTTTATCATATAAAATTAATAATTAGTAAACAAGAAACTTTTAAATTCCTAAATTTTGGATCTGATGTTCATATTATATATGACATCCATGGGTAAACATTTATGCCATAATATTAATTTTAACTATTTAAAACACAATTAATCACTATTTATACGCTTTTAACCATTAAAATCATAAATCATGCATTACAAGATAATAAAATCTCAAAATCCACCTACACTCTGTAAAATTTTCATGTGACATTGTGTAAAAATTTCATGGCCTAATTCAAAATCTAATTATTTAAGTCTAAATTAGTCACTATTAATGTGATTTTTACTTTAAAACTCATTAATCATGCATAATAAGATTAAAAAATCTGGAAATTTACATACATTCTGTAAATATTGCATGTGACTTGTCATAAAACGTTCATGGTCAGATTCTAAATATAACCTTGCTTACCCGTTTTATCTCATATTATGACTATTTATCTCATAAAATTCATAATTCATGCAATATAACTTAATATGTTATGAACTTTTATATACATCATATAAAAGATGCATGTGATAACATATCCAAAAATCACGGTCAGAAACCAAGTTTTACTATTTTTCCCTTAAAAGTGTCGTTTTAATCATATTTTTTTTTTTTGTAAAATGTAAGTATATTAAAAACAATCAAATCGTTTACCTTTTTTTTGATGACGGGGGGATTCCCCATGCATTCCCGCACCACCACATGGACCATGTAAGCCACCCCTTCGGGGGCTGCAGTGGCCAAGTGATCATCGCCCCAACTGGTAGTCGAACCTGGGTCCTCTCAACTCCTGCATTTCTGCAAGTTTCAAGGTTTAACCCAACAACCACCGGACTAAAACTACTTGGTTTTTTAATCATATTAAACTCAAAAAAATACTAATAAGTATATAAATAAACAATAAAAATCCATAAATTTATTTTTGTGACCTAAAACCATTTTAAGATCAGAAACTTTAACATGCAAATTTATTGTGATTAATCTATATTAAACACAAATTTCAAATTTTATTTAGTTAGTCATATTAACTCGGAAAAATGAATCCGATTACGCATGCAACAACCGTAATGCTCTGATACCACTTATTAGAAATCGAATTTCAGAGTATACTCATATCACATATGAGTTTATTAATTTTAAGTTTAATCATAAAACTCAAATAAGATCTTATGCATGCAAACCGATTACATAAGAAGGAAAGATGATCCTTACATTGGTTTAGAAGGATTATCCTCAATTAGTCACCTACTAATTGAGTCTCGAACAAATCGTAATACCCTCTGGAACTATAACACCCCCATTTATTCAAGAGTCTTCGACAAGACATTCTCAAATAAATACGATTGTTACCATCTCGGAAGGACCGAGGTAGTGAATAACAAAGTAAAACTTGTTGGGAACTAAGTTCCTGATTTTATACTCATATCTAATGTGAGTTTTGTTTCTTTAAGTTTAGGTTATAAAACTTAATATGATCTTATGCATGCATGATGATATCATAAGATGTGATTGTCCTTACATTGGTTTTGGAAGGTTTATACTCAATAATCACCTATTACTTGAGTCTTCAATAACCGAAATGCCCTTATAACGATCTAACAAAAATCGTCTCCAAAAGATACGTATCAAGGACCCGATCTCAAATTAAGACTATTTTTGTTACTAGAAAAATAGTATTAGTATACTAGAATTAATAATAATATTACTCTTATAATATTATTAACATGGAAATAATTTATTTTCTTAGGAAACTATTTTACTTAGAAAAACTTAGAGAGAATGATGTTGTAGTAATGTGAGATAAGCAAGCATGAACTAACTACAACTAGTATGCAAAACTTGGTCATTTGTGAGGTGTGTTTGAGTGCCTTTTATAGAGCAAAACATGCTCTCTTTTTAGTGCATTAGGCCGGCCAAGCCAAGCCAAGGGAGCCAATGCATGCTCCTTCCTTTCTTACACAAAAGCTAGAATATACCTTACACAATATTCTTTTTGCATAATACACTCAATCTACTTATTCACTCACACACACAACCTCACATACATACTCCACTTTCACGGTTCACATGGGTCTTATTATAGACCCATTTTATCTTTGTCAATTGTGTTAATTTGTAACATGTCACACATGTCCCATAACACATGACCCAATTTGTTAATTATGCAATTTTAACTATTAAAATTCATAATTTACAAATTTATTACATTTAAATAATTATTCCAATATTTCGAAATTATTATTGTTTAAAAATGTAATATCATAATTTAATTACAACTCTTTGTAATTTTATGATCAACCGTGTTCATTCTCAATTTAATCGTTTCCCAAACGAATAAATAAAAACCGAGTAATAAAACGATTTTATTACTTTGACTATTATTATTATAATCCCATTATAAAATATTCGTCATGCAAAATTATTTCCAAATTTCCAGTTATTAATTAATTCGTATCCAATACGATATTAATTAATTATTCCATTGAGACGGAATTCCCTAAAGATATGACCTTAAGGGATCAACTGATCACCACCATCATATGACGATAATGTCAAACTCTAGACAGCCAATCATTATCGGTAAATGTTGATCAGTCGACTTTAAAAGAGTATTACATCTTTTAAATTGGTGAACTCGATAATTATAATTGACACGGTCTTGTCAATTTATTATCTATCTCCTTTAAGTGAATTAAATTGGTGAACTCGATAATTATAATTGACACGGTCGTTTTTAACGATCTAAACTAGTATGCATGTTTTATGCGATTTGGCTATGCATTCAAACATATAAATAATGCAAAAATAAAAGCAATAAAGCAATAAAATCCTAGTATGACCTTCCTAGTAATAGTAAAAACTAATTAAATATTACAAATTCGGAAACCAACTCCATGGTCCCTTGAACTTCATTGGCACGCCATCCAAGAAAACACCGTCTTGTCGGAACTCCTTTCCGTATGGCACCGTCTTTTGGATCTCCGGAATTACAATAAAATAATACAACTACTCTATTGTAAAATTGAAAATTAAATTAAATTACAAACCCGTGATACGAGAGCACATAAATTACAACCGAATCAATATTCCCTTTCATTACGGGTAATATTGATTAAAACTAAGGCCATACTAAGAAAAATTACATAATTCCAAATTATATAAAAACATTCAAATATGACATTCATAAAATTGCAATAATAAAATATGTATGCACATGCTCAATTTTAATGCCAAATCGCCTTATGGGAGCAAATATCTCATATTTGTTTACGGTTTTTACGGATATGCGCGACTTTAACTATTAAAATCATCAAAATTACATAAATCTAATTTATGTCCAAGCTAATCATCGTAACATACTTTAGGAATCAATGTTTAGTCTCTACTAATGTTTGATCATGATTTAACTTGATTTTGCATTATTGTTCATAAATTACTTGTATTTTCGGGAAAAATAAACAAAATATGGCCAAATGAGTCAATAAATATTCGAAATTTAAAATTCAAAAATTTTAAACTTTCTGGAAATTTTCTAAAAATTCAGAAATTAATAAAATGGTCTTATGCAAATATTAATAGTTTATTTCTTAAATAAATCGTATAATAGTCATTTTTATGGTTAAAAATCCGATTTAAATTATAAAAACTTGCAATAAATTGCTATAAATTTTTAGTCATTCTAAAATATATATTAGAATCTGAAATGACCAAAAATTACAGACCATACTCGAAAATGTTTATTTTATGACTCATAAATTACGATTATTAGCTAATTAACTCATAAAAATTAATAATCATAAAAACAGAAACTTTTTGATATCCAACTTTTATATCTGATGTTCCTATTATATAAGACATCTATGGGTAAAATTTTATGCCATAATATTAAGATTAACTATTTTTAACACAATAAGTCATTATTTAGCCGATTTTAACTAGTAAAATCACAAAACATGCATCACTTGAGAATAAATTCTCAAAAATTATATACATTCTGTAAATATTTCATGTGACATTGTGTTAAATGTTTATGGCAAAATTCCAACTATAACTATTAAAGTCGAAATTGAGTCACTATTAATACGATTTTTACTATAAAAATCATTAATCATGCAAAATAAGTCCAATAATTTCGAAAATTCATAAAGGTACTTTATATATTTCATGTGACTTCTCATAAAAGTTTTAATGTCAAATTCGAAATATAACCTCCTGTAACCATTTTAACTCATATTATGACTATTTATCTCATAAAATTCATAATCGATGCATAATAACTCCATTTGTTACGAAAATTCATATACAATATATAAAATATGCATGTGAGAACATATCAAAAAATCTCGAGCAGAAACTATGTTTAGCTATTTTTCCCATTAATTGTTGTTTAAAACCGATTTAAACTACAAAATATACAAATAAATATAAAAATGAACAATAAAAATCCATAAAATTATTTTTATGTCCTAAAACCATTTTAGAATCAGAAACTTTAACATGCAAAATTATTTTGTGATTTATCATAGTAAATACCAAAAATTTCGAGATTTGTATGTTTGTCCGTTTAACATAAAACATGAATCCGATCATGCATGCAACAACCGTAATGCTCTGATACCACTTGTTGGGAACTAAGTTCCTGATTTTATACTCATACCTAATGTGAGTTTTGTTTCTTTAAGTTTAGGTTATAAAACTTAATATGATCTTATGCATGCATGATGATATCATAAGATGTGATTGTCCTTACATTGGTTTTAGAAGGTTTATACTCAATAATCACCTATTACTTGAGTCTTCAATAACCGAAATACCCTTATAATGATCTAACAAAAATCGTCTCCAAAAGATACGTATCAAAGACCCGATCTCAAACTAAGACTATTTTTGTTACTAGAAAAATAGTATTAGTATACTAGAATTAATAATAATATTACTCTTATAATATTATTAACATGGAATATTAGGAAACTATTTTACTTAGAAAAACTTAGAGAGAATGATGTTGTAGTAATGTGAGATAAGCAAGCATGAACTAACTACCACTAGTATGCAAAACTTGGTCATTTGTGAGGTGTGTTTGAGTGCCTTTTATAGAGCAAAACATGCTCTCTTTTGAGTGCATTAGGCCGGCCAAGCCAAGCCAAGGGAGTCAATGCATGCTCCTTCCTTTCTTACACAAAAGCTAGAATATGCCTTACACAATATTCTTTTTGCATAATACACTCAATCTACTTATTCACTGACACACACAACCTCACATATATACTCCACTTTCACGGTTCAAATGGGTCTTATTATAGACCCATTTTATCTTTGTCAATTGTGTTAATTTGTAACATGTCACACATGTCCCATAACACATGACCCAATTTGTTAATTATGCAATTTTAACTATTAGAATTCATAATTTACAAATTTATTACATTTAAATAATTATTCCAATATTTCGAAATTATTATTGTATAAAAATGTAATATCATAATTTAATTACAACTCTTTGTAATTTTATGATCAACCGTGTTCATTCTCAATTTAATCGTTTCCCAAACGAATAAATAAAAACCGAGTAATAAAACGATTTTATTACTTTGACTATTATTATTATAATCCCATTATAAAATATTCGTCATGCAAAATTATTTCCAAATTTCCAGTTATTAATTAATTCGTAACCAATACGATATTAATTAATTATTCCATTGAGACGGAATTCCCTAAAGATATGACCTTAAGGAATCAACTGATCACCACCATCATATGACGATAATGTCAAACTCTAGACAGTCAATCATTATCGGTAAATGTTGATCAGTCGACTATAAAAGAGTAACACTCCCAGTTATGTTTCATTCAAATGAGTTTTAATTACGTCAACACACTATTGTCGAGGACGCTTCCTCCAACAAAACAACCATAATACTTTATATTTAAAAGATAACTAAAGTCTATTACAACTTGTCCACAAACCAAATACAAAACTGAGTCATAAATTAACTGAAACAAAGTCTGAGTGAAAGACTAAAGTGATCTATAATCTAGGTAAGTCCAAGTCCGCATCTCACAATCCTGCCCCAGCTCCTAGCTCATCTGTCTCTTTCCTGTAGAATCTACTCCCCATTACCGGATAATAGTAGGTGCACACGAATACACTGTCAACCTCGCGGTTGAGTAAGATAACTGTCAAGATACATTAAGTAAATATGCAACACATATGATATGCAAATGCCATGCCACTACTGAGCTCAATCAATCACAACCCGTGTACCAATCCATACCGAACCTCCAGGTAGAGTATCGTTGACCGTTGTCGAACACCAGCATAAAGCTGAAGACACCAGGCCCGGTCTGCAAAACCACCCTAGGCTTATATCGAAATAATATCCATTCCATATTTCTATTCAGTAACCAATGCATATGTCATGCCCATGAATCCAATAATACTATTATTAAATCATGCCAATCATTATATGCATTCCATTCATAATTAACACATTCTAGCATCCCTTATATCAACAATCCGAGTACAATGATAAGTGTATCCTACCTGATCAAGCAAAACTCCGAACAATCACGTAATCAACAGGAATCAGAAATACTCCACTTCAAACTCGTTCCCTATGAATATTACATAATATTAATTCTCTATTTAATATAACACGTTCATAACTAATTAATTAGTAAATTAGACCATTATAGAAATCAATTAGCTCAATTAATTCGTCCTCATTACTTTTATACTCAATCTTCAATTAAATAATCGAACATGGAAATATAATCGACATATCGATAACCGTCACAATCTTGTATAAAATTACTTAACAACTTGAATAATTAAATAACATGAGCAATATTTAATAATAATAATAAAATAATAATAATAACAATAATAATAATACACGGACGATGGTAACAAACTAACAACAACATTGTATAATAATAATAATAATAATAATAACAATAATAATGATAATACACGGCCAATGGTAACAACAATATATAATAATAATAATAATAATAATAATAATAATAATAATAGCCAACGTGATGAAATGGATCACATACAACAGCCCCCAACAAAGCCATGACCAAAACAGACCCATGACACAACTGTTTGACAGCCCCCAAACACAGCTTCTTCGACAACCCACGCGCCATCTGAACTACCACCACACCACAATGGCTGCCACCACCGCACCATGGCGCACCCACTGACACCAACCAAGACACCTGACTCGACCACACTAGCCCTCAACACTAGCAATAAAACCCCTGGTCACAACCACACGCGCTGAAACCGTCACTGACCCTTACTGCAAATCCGACTACCACCACCCGTACCACTACCCTAACCACCGCTTATCACCACCCTCGACACCGCGCAGTACCCACAACTCCCTAGTGACAAACACCAGGCTTCGACGCCACCCGAACTCTCTGAAACAACTACCCCAAAACCGCTAAACACCACCCACATACTCCCCTGTTTTTGCAACCTTCTTTGACACTTCCTAAAACGACTGTCAACTAAGGTTTTCTCGACCACCACGGACCACCATACCACCACCAACGTAGCCTACGAACATCCCACTACCAGAACTCGTGAATTCGCCACAAGCATTAACCAAAAGACGATTAAAACGCAAAAGAATCAGAAACAGAGTAAAGATAATACGGTTACAGTCGATATTTCTGGTCCTTGTTGTGACAGTCATGGTGGTTCCTTGGTGATCTACTGGTGATATATATGTTAAGAGTACTACCAAGATTACATATAACCATAAAACCTTAAGTCGAACACCTGATAAATAGGTGTAAACAATTCACGAACTGTAGCGCAAGGATGAAGACGATGATGGCGACGGCTAATTTTGGCTAGTTTCCTTCCTTTTCGTTCTTCTCACGACAAATCAGAATAAGGTTTATGAGTGTAGATGGAGTAGGGAGGCAGACGAGGTGTAGGGTTTTTGTTTGTGTTTTGTCGATGGAAGAGATTGTGAGATAAGTATGATTAGGGTTTGTATGTTATGTAGTGTGTCGATGGGTTAAAGGGTTTATGGTTGTGTTTCACGGTTGATTGTTACCCTAATCCAAGTCCAAGCCCAACACTAATAGTCCATTGTGCATATCGAAGCACTATAATATCTATATTCCGTTCTCGACTCGTAACTTCAAAATTAACAACACATATAACTAATTATACTCGATTACTTATGCATAAAAACACGGGTATTACATGAACGGCCTAACACAAAACCGTCTCCAAAAAATATGTATCAAGAACCCGACTTAATAACTAAAATCAATTTGTTACTAGAAATTGATAATAGCTAACCTAGAAATAATATTAATAATATTACCCTTAACATTATTAATTATTTGAAATGATTTCTCCCTAAAACTATTTTTAGAGAGATAATGAAAACATGTAGAAATTAATGAAAATAAGAGGAAAAATCCTCTTATTGTGAGAAGAGGGAGCCGACCAGGCCACAAGCATAGAGGAAGGTCAATGCATGCCTTTCAATTTATGGCCAAAGCATGATATATTCTTTTTATCCAAGTGTAAGCATGCATGCTTACTTAATAAAATAAGATAATCAAACATCCACTATCCCCACACTTACACGGTCCAAATATAAAATGGAGTCTATTTTATTTTTGTCAAATGTGAAAATGTAACATGTCACATATGTTACATGACACATGTGACATTTTTGTAATTTATGCAATTTTAACTCTTTAAAATTCATAATTTACAAATTCATTACATTTAAATAATTCCACTAGTAATTCGTAATTACTATCTTATAAAATGCGTTATCATAATTTTATTACAACTATTTGCAGTTATGATCGACCGTTTCATTCCCAATTTAATTGTTTCGTAAACAACTAAGTAATAAAACAATTTTATCATTTTGACAAAATATTGTTATAATCCTATTACATTAATACACGTCTTAAAAAATCATTTCTCATCTCAAGGTATTAATTAATTTGTATTCATAAACGATTAATTAAATAATCAATTAATACGGAATTCCCTAAAGATATGACCTTAAGGGATCAACTGATCACCACCATCATATGACGATAATGTCAAACTCTAAACATCCAATCATTATCGATAAATGTTGATCAGTCGACTTAAAAGACTAACATTCCAAATTATGTTCCGGATGATGAGATTTAAACATGTGATCACATTATTGTCGAGAACACAATCTCCAACAATGTGAGTGTCCCACGTTATTGGAAAAAGAGGGATAGTACCGGTTTATAACTAAGGTCTAAGGGAGCTATTTCTCCTATTGCCAATTGGTTTTAGGATGAAACCTTCTTGTGTTGTCGAGTGGTATGTCCCTCCTCTGTTTGGGTAACGTCTGAGTCCATTTGCATGTTCTAACGTGGTATTAGAGCCCTCAACGTTTCAAATATAAACCGGGCTTAAAAGATGCCACCGGTGGAGGTAGAGGCGAGTCCAGAAATATATTTTTGGTGTAGCAAAATCATATGGTAACTTTTTGGCCGTTTGCCATTTTACGTGATTCTGAGCATTCCTAGTGATTTTGACTTCTTTTTGTAGAAAATAAAAAAAGATGAATGTGCTTATCTATTGTTCTGCTTTCAAAAAAAATTCCCTGATATAGATTACCAATAATTTACGCTTATAAATTATAATAATTCAATATACTCGCCAAAAATCAATATAAATTACACAATATACACAAAAAAGTCCTAAAAATATTAATTTCTAAAAAACATCACTATATCATCCAGTTTTGAGAGAGTTTTCTATAATAGGTGTATATACATATTATATAAGTGGTGAATAAAAAAAATTAAGAGAGATATAGGGAATTGATAAAGTTTAAGTAAGCATTAATGAAAACATAATAAAAGTTTTCCAAAATATATTATTGTGGGCAAAATAAACAGTTAATAAATGTTAAGAGTAAATATACAAGAATTGGTATAGCAAAAAATAATTTCTCAAAGTTTTTTTTGGATTTGGTATAGCATAATGTACTTGGACTCGTCCTTGGGTGAAGGGCCTCTTTGAAGATTCATTAATTTCCACACCGTTTTGCTCTTAGGGTTTCACCATGGTTTTTGATGGAATCTCAAATATGAGGGGGCATGTTAGAATAGAAACCATTAACATGTGAGTGTCTCTTGTTGTTAGAGAATGATAGATTGTAACACTTTATAGCCAAAAAGACTACTCCTCTGATTACCCATTGATTTTAAACAAAAGCCCCCTTATATTATCAACATGGTCGGCCTGAGGGTGTATGACAAGGGGCCCAAGTTTAGCAAGAACCCATTAAGGTGGAACAAGAAGTTGTGATCTTTGTTAAATAAAATTTATTACATACAAATACTTAAATTAGGAATGTGGTTTAGTGGTTATTAGGGGTGTGCAAAATCCGGTCCAGACCAAAAAAATAGACCGGACCGGAATCTACCGGACCGTAATTGGAATAAAAAAAATCTTGTCCGGTCTCCGGTCCACCATTTTTTAAGATTTCAGGTTCTGTTCTCGTCCGGTCTGGGACTGTTTTTTCCGGTTTGGATCGAATTTTATATTTTTCTATTTTTTTCCTCGAAAATATATTAAAATCCGCTCCAACTGTTCCATAATATTCAACTTCCGGTCCATAATTTTATCGATTCATATTTTTTTTGGTCAATAATATTCAAATTTCGGTCCAACCATTCTGATCCGGTCTTGGACCGGAATTTTACCGGTGCCAGTCCGGTCTTGGACCGGAATTTTACCGGTTCCGGTCCGATCCGATTTTGAACCGGTGCACAGCCCTAGTGGTTATGCATCTAATCAATTAATGAAAGGTCTTGTGTTCTATTCTCCATATATGCTTTTTTTACCAATTAAAATAAAATATTAGCTATGCTACTAAGATTTTATACGTATTTTGTTCGTTCATCGTAGCATAATTTGTGCAAATTATGTATTCAATGAATTCATATAGTTGAGCTATATCTATCATTCTTTTGTGGGTCTTGTGACGATAAAAAGGCTGAGTTCTAAAAAATAGCTTAACTCCAATTCCAAAATCATTTTTTATTCTAATTTTGTAGGATTCCTCAATAACCAACTTTATCTTTAAAATTGAAAAAAAAATTATTATTCTTCAAAAAAAATTGAATTGTTATTCTTTTATTTTTTGAATTATACTATTAGACATTAACAAATATATTAATTAAGCAAAATTTTGTAATAAATTAGGGTTCTATTTTACAAATTTGACTAGGATTTCAAAATATTTAGGATCGATCATAATTATCAAATACTTGTCTTTTCTCCGTTTGTATATTACCCGACTCATTTGCATGATCTAAGAACCCATAACCTAATGACAAATGGGAAAGTCGAAGTTAAGTACATACATAATACAATATGCAAGGGTGCAAAATGTGCAATGCTCTCCTCCTCTTATTTTCTTATCTTAGATAGAAATAAGCAACAAGTTGTAGTGATTGTTTAGGTTGTGGTGGAGACACATCACTGGTAGACTTTACTCTGACATCTCTCATTACCATATATTGTCTCATATCATTTCAATTTTATTCTACATTTTAAACCCCATTTTTCCCACTTCTACTCCTCCATTCAAATTAAAGTCGACAGAAAACTGGAATTCATTCAAACACAGAATTTTCTGGGTGTTGCTAATTCAGTACCAATATAAACAAAGGTGATTTTTTGTGGCATTTTCATAATTTTATATATTTTTCTCTTCATGCATATTTTGGGTTTCAATTTGTTTGAGTGTATATCATCGGTTTAGTCAGGATTTAAGTCGGTAGAACCCAAAAGACAATAATTAAGACGTCATTGTTGGTACATTAAAATTGATTTAAAAGGGGCTTGTTAAACAAGAATAACCCTTTACTGGTTGATCAAAATGTTCACCATGTGTTAAATAATTAACAATTCATTAGTCCATCTAAATGTTGATGTGGTGTTAAATAATTACTGGGTGTCATGAGGGTATGTGTTATTTTGTTAATAGCAAATTTAGAAGCGTGAGACAAATAACAAACCAAAAATAGAAGGTAGATCTTCCACAATCTTGTATTTGTATTATAAAAGTAGTTTGAATAGTATTATAATCTTGCATTACTAAAGTCATTTACCACATATAGGCAATAGATGACTAGATGAAGTAGATGGTCTTTCCACTTGAAAACCTAGCTTCTCTGTCTAATTCACTCCTGTCTTTTGATTTACACAAATTATTGTTTAAGACAAGTTAATTGTAGTCATGTAGGATAAATAAGACTAAAGTTTAATGTTTTAGGAAAGATGAAAGTCTGTCACATATATACTCATTCACTTTGAGTAATATTTGACTCGTTCTAAGCTGTACACGAATATTGCCGTCTTAAGCAGAACTCGCCAGATTAATTAATTAATTACACATATTCTGTGTGTTTTTGTTTATATATAGTAGTGTGCACTTGCCTTGGTTTAGTTGCCCCATAAACAATATTCTCAGCAGTAATCTTAGGCTGTCATTTTTCTTGGTTTACTACTGTAATTTTTTTGTCAGGAAGTATCAACCATCTGTTTTTGTTTGTTGCAGTCTGCACATATTTTTCTGTAAAACAGCAAAAAAATACTAGTTTAAGCTTATAAAATTTACAACTTGTTTCTTGTTTATGTTTTTTGTTGCAGAAGATTGACAAGTGAAGAGTAATTGTACAAGTGTGATTTCTATAATATTTAACTTAAAAGGGTGGAAAATATAGAGTGTAATTAGGAGAAATAAGCATGTCTGTGGCCTTATTATGGGTGGTCTCCCCAACCACAGAGGTGTACACTGGTTTGAGTTTAACAGATTCATTGGCGTCGCGTTCGATTTTTGATGGGAAAACAAGGAGAAGGGTATGTAGTAAACAAGAAAACAAGTGGAATTCATGGTCATTAAGTGTGGAGAAACAAGTGAGGAGAGGAGGATTGTGTGTGGTGTCGAGCACGGTAGCGAACCCAACAGGGGACATGGGAGTCATTTCATCTGAGCAAAGGGTGTATGATGTTGTGTTGAAACAAGCTGCTTTGGTGAGGGAGTTGAGAGGGAGGGATGATCTTGATCTTGATCTTGATGTCAAGCCTGATATTGCTATTCCTGGGACTTTAAGCTTGCTTGGTGAGGCCTATGATCGTTGTGGTGAAGTTTGTGCTGAGTATGCCAAGACATTTTACTTGGGTATGTCACCATGTCTCGTTGCTCATTTAATCTCATGTCAGACCGTCTCATATTAATATAATAATGTCATGTCAACCCGAATCAACTAAATTAACTACCCATAATAACAGTAAGTCCCATCATATTATGGGACTGTAGAAAATTAGTTTACTCTGGCTGATGTTCCATTAGTGAATCTTTTATAATTTTTCAACTAAAATAAGTCTATATTTTGAGGTAGTAGTAGTAGGAGGTTGATGCACTACACTTTTGTACTTCTCCACCTCACATGTCGTTTGCGTTTTATGCACTGGGTTAATATTGTTGTTGGTAAACAAGAGTATTCGAAACCAAATGAATAGGATATAAATATGAAATATTGAAATGGCTTGTATTCAACGTGCCAGCGCAGGCTACTTTGGCTGCTTTCCTCTCTGAGCTAGTAAGATTTATACATCCCGAATCCTGACCTTTGGTAATTTTAATGTCCCAGGAACTCTTCTTATGACCCCTGAGAAGCGGCGAGCTATCTGGGCAATATATGGTAAGTTAATGCCTGACCTGACTTGTTAATGTTATTATTTATGTTTTAGATCTTCCTTATTTCAACACCTCACTTTGACAGAATTTGTAATAATGCTTTCTTGTATGTGCAGTGTGGTGTAGGAGGACTGACGAGCTTGTTGATGGGCCTAATGCTTCACATATAACACCGACTGCTTTGGATAGGTGGGAATCACGGTTGGAAGACCTTTTCAGAGGCCGTCCATTTGATATGCTTGATGCTGCGTTATCTGATACTGTGGCCAAGTTTCCCATCGACATTCAGGTATCTTAGCATTATAAATAATGAGGAGTATATCTGAAATAAATGCGGTAAGATTATCTCTATTAAGAGAACTAACCTGCATAATAGGAGTTTCTGAATTATCCGTCCCACTTTCAGATTACATTTCCAAATGGATTCAAAAGATTCCTGTGTTAATAAGTATTCCTTTTTGGTTTCGAGTATGATGGAGTAAAGCAAAATCTAGAGAGCTTCAAACCTGCCAAAATACTTGAATTGAAATTGATGTTATCCTAAAACCACTCACTTTTCCCATTGGTGTTCCCTTCATCATGCTCCTCTTATTATCTCTTGACTCTTGATTAATGAACTCGTCTCTGGTTTTCATTTAATGTACAGTTGCCAGTTGCATTAATCTGATTGTTAGCATGTTTGGTTTCACAGCCATTCAAAGATATGATTGAAGGAATGAGGATGGATCTCAGAAAATCGAGATACCAGAACTTTGATGAATTGTACCTGTATTGTTATTATGTTGCTGGCACGGTTGGGTTGATGAGTGTTCCTGTGATGGGGATAGCACCTGAATCAAAGGCACCAACTGAAACTGTCTACAACGCTGCATTAGCTCTAGGGATTGCAAATCAGCTCACCAACATACTCAGAGATGTCGGAGAAGAGTAAGTACTAACCGATTCTGTGATACTCAGACAGTACCTTAGTCTCTTAAAGAGCTTTGCCAACATGTTGAAACCTAGACTACCTTTTCCACATTCCAAAAAATAAATAGGGTGTCAGAGAAATGCATCGAGTGACTAATATTTTCCATAACCAGAAACACATTTGTTTATTGAAGCATTTTGCTTTATTGCACCAAATTCAAAATCAAAGAATTTTCGGTCTTTGATTATATTGCAAATGGAAACGCCTGCATGTAATTACTGTTAAAAACTTAAAGATGTTGGTTAACTTATTATGTGGTTTCTAACTAGAGATAAATACGGAGTACTAGATGATAAAATTAATATACTCCGTATTTGATCCGAAACAAACTTCCTGTTAGCTTATTATGGACGATTGTGAGTCCTAATAAGATAAGAGTTGATCGTTGTATGATTTTGATGACTCATTTCATTAATTCATTTGTTCGGTTCAGTGCAAGGAGAGGAAGAGTTTATTTGCCACAAGATGAGTTGGCACAAGCCGGTCTTTCCGATGAAGACATATTTGTTGGAAAAGTCACTGAAAAATGGAGAAGTTTCATGAGGAAGCAGATAAAGCGTGCCAGGATGTTCTTCGACGAAGCAGAAAGAGGAGTTGCAGACCTTAGTGCAGCTAGCAGATGGCCAGTAAGCTTTCAGCCCTTAGTGATTTGATTATACATTTATACATCTCTTTCGACATCTCATTCACTTGTTCTTGGGTACAAATGTTGGACATAGACTTCTGTTAAATTAGTTGATTGGTAATCGTTTTTTTTTTTAAAATTTTTTTACATCAAGTTGAGTATCCCTAGCAGGTAGCAAAAGTCGAGTACCAAGTAGCAAGTTCATATTGCAATCAAATTCCTTTGCAGTTTGTGTTTCCTCCAATATTAGATTTGGAGATCTAATGTGACCTTATTTTGCAGGTATGGGCATCATTGCTTCTTTACCGTCAGATACTAGATGAGATTGAAGCAAACGATTACAATAACTTCACGAAGAGAGCTTATGTTAGCAAAGCCAAGAAACTGATTGCACTTCCGGTAGCATATACGATGTCCATGATGCCAGTGAGACAGTCATCATCTAGTCTTGCAAAGGCATAGAGCTCAAGAATAGTAGTTTCATGAGATAGATCATGTTGTGAAGTAAGCAATATGTGTAAATTTTGAGCAAAATACATATGTTTGTGATGCAGTAAGCATTCTTTTGATTCAATGCCTGGGGATCTCAGGCTCTTGAATCTGTTTATATGAAATCATAATTCATCTGTAGAATAGGAAGGGCAGGGACTTCATTTTGTATTGCTAGGATAGGAAGCCAAAGAATCATGCCGCCTATGATATGAAAAATGTAACACCTATTATCTGGCTTACAATTATGTGAGGAAATTTTAAGGCCAAAATAAAATAGTAAGAGGAACAAGCTTATTTGATATGTCGTGGCGTGAGGTAATTACGGTCCTAAAGTTAAATTTGTCCCGCTCAAAGTCATGGAATCTTGGCAGCCAATCTCTAGGGATACATGACTTCCGGACTTCCGGTGTCGATGGAGATTCAGATTGAGCACTATCTTTGGCCATAAAAATACGTCTTATATTATTAAAATGGGGTCAAAGTCGAAGGTTGATTCAGGTTAGAGTCTATCATTTAAGAAATGGGTCGGTGAATTTTAGCTGAACAAAATGTTGGTACGTCGTTCATTTTGTTGAAAAATAAAAGCGACCCACTTTGAAAGTTTGTGTTGGTAATATGGGGTATGCTATAACTAAGAGTGCGGCAAAATAATATATCACACATTATTAAATATCGTCAACAATTAATATTAAAATTTCTAACTTTGTCCTTTTACCAGAAAAACAAAAGCGTTTCATCGTGACGACAATGCTATCGAACAAATCAAAACGACTAATCTTATCTATATTAATACCGAATCATTTCTTGCATTTTCCTTCACCCACGTCACCTTAAGCATGCCATTTTCTTTTCTTTTTCCCTTTTCTTTTAATCTAAAACATGAGACCCACCAAAATGCAAATTGATTTAATTCCAATGTAAAAGTAAAAAGTTCACGTTTTCGACAAAAAAAATTTATTGATTAGAAACGAATACGGAATTAATTACAAAAAAAAAATTCAGTACAATTTTTTGCAAAAGTATATAATATATAATACTTTAAAATAATAACTAATATAAAATACAATGAAATACATGAACTGATACAATTTACAATTTACAATATTGTTACAAAAAAATACGAAATGTATATAAATATATAATTATCTCATTTTTAATTTATGTTCAATCACATATACCGTTTCAAATGTCATGCGTAATATTTATGTTCAACCAAAAAAATTAAAAATTAAAAATTAAAAACTCACCTTAAACAAGACTTTTTCTTTTTTTTTTAAAAAACGTGGGACCCGCCAAAATACAGATTGATTTAATTTCAATGTAAAAGTAAAAAAGTTTACGTTTTCGACACAAAAATTATTGATTAGAAATGAATACAGAATTAATTACAACAAAAAAATTCAATACATATTTTGCATAAGTATATAACTAAAATAAGACGCTTTGTATAATAATTATATTGATAATTTTATCAAAATTTTGTTATAATACCAAGTTTAAATGAAAACAGGTATAATTATAACATGTATTAAGACAATTTAAAAATTGTACGGGTTAATATTTAAATTGTCTTATAATTAAACTAATAACAATATTTTTAAGTAACCCGTGCATTTTTTGTTATATTTAGACCGCTTTAGTTAATTTTAACAAGTAACCCGTGCATTTTTGTTATAATATCATGTTAAATTTGTTATAATATTTTGCAACAATAAATAATAAAATACAATAACAACTAAAATAAAATTACAATCAAATGCATGAACTGATACAATTTACAATTTCAATTTACAATCTTGTTACAAAAAAGTACAAAATGTATATAAATAACTGATTATCTCATAAATATTCATGTTCAATCAAATATATCGGTCCAAATGTCATGCGCAATATTTATGTTCAAGAAGATATATTGTCCTATATCTCATGCATAATATTTGATATTTATATATCGTACTAATTTATAATAATATTTCTTTAAAAAATAATATCTTCTATATTTTAATAATTCAACATAAGATGAAAATAAAATCTAGAAAACTCGACTAATCATCCATTGTCATCTTCATATATATAAGAATAAACTGGACAATGGAAAAAAACCATGACAAAATACTTAATACCATACCAGTTAAACTAAAAGTTAAAAACACTAATTTAATTTATTTTATGATAGAAAACGTTTTATGTCAAATGTATTCAATATATTCAATATATTCACGTATCTTATCTTTATTAATAAAGAAAAATTTAAAACAAATCTGTGCATCAACAACAATGATGAAAAAATTAATTAACAAAAAACCGCTTAGGTTTATGTTATGTACATGATTTGTACGTAAGTATTAAAAAATAACGATGGATTGTTGGTAAATCGATAGAAGCAGGACCCACAACAAAGATGAAATAGTTAAATAACGAGAACCGCCTTGGTTTATGTTCAGTACGTAAACGATTTCGTTTATGATTTGTACGTAAATATTAAAAATAACGATGGTCGGGACGTAAAGATTAATAAATAATGATTTATGAATAATAATCTTATCTGTATAAAACCAATATCATTAAAATACCACAAAATTCTAGCATAAAACTTCATGGATGAAAATTTTAATTACGGTAAAAAGTAACTATTCAAGAGTTTATGCGTAAAGTTTCAGATAAATATTATTTGAAAAAAAACGCTCCAAATATTAAATTAAAAATGCCACGATAAAAAAATGGGATATTGAAATAGAAAAGTATCATAATAGATACTTAACATTCACAAAAACACGAGTAATGACGGGCTTTGGGGGCAGTCATATCTTTTTTCTCTGATAAGGTAAAAAACTATATTAGGTATTATTATAAGTTCAAATTAATGACCAGCCTATTTCATTATTTTGAATGAGGTAAGTTGAAATTATCGGTTTTCAAACCATCTCCAAATTTTCAAACCATCTCCAAAGAATTCAACATGTTGACAACTCTGATTTATGAGTGAGTTGTGACGATGAAAAATGCATATATAATGAAGAAAATTTTGAGATTTTTGTATTAACATTACTTATCATTGTATATTGTAATTCTGTTATGATATTTCAAATTTATATAGATTGATTGCGTTTTGATATACTTTAAATATAAACTGTATGTTAATATTACAATATTTTTAGTATATCGGTCATATAAAATTATATTACAAATCAAAAATCGGAAATATGACTAATCAGTATTCATAAATAACAATACTTGAACCTACAATCCCGTGCAATTTGCACGGGTTTAAAACTAGTTAATATAATTAAGCTAACTGATCAAAACTTTTAGCCACCACTTTGAATGACTATCACAACTGAAGAAATTTGTGAAGTGGGCCTACCATTAACAAGTGTCAACGCACCATAAACGTGCATTAGAACAAGAGTTTAGAAGTATAAGCAGAAAGAATATAAACTGAACCCAAAACAAGAAGTTTAGAATCCGTCTATAACAAATGTCAACGTTAAATAGTCATAACTTAAGTTTTAGACTTGATATTTGATGTTATTCCCTTCCTATTTGTTAGATCGTTATCTGGAAAAAAGTACTTCAAAAGCGATTGAGGACTCCTCAATTTGTTCTCATGTGTCGATTGACGTGACACTTATTAGATCTGTATACCAATAAAAAGCAATGCCTTTCAAAGATCGGACTAATTGTTTGACAAGGAGATTCTGTTTAGAACCAACAGTACGTGTCTGAAGTTTCAATGAAATAGGCAATATGTTGCTTTGGGATTGCCCTTTCCATCAAACTAATAGAACTTTAGCGGTTGATAGTCAAATACTCATAGTTAAGAGACAGTTGACCGACTTTTGACCATCGATAAACCTTAGAGAAACCTTGGTGAAAGGTGTAAAGAATCGGTATAAGTATCTCTTGGATATCTTCAACAATAACAAACTTATCCTTCCCACCATTATCACTATTGTCGCTAGTATCATCTCAACTGTGATTATAAAAATGGCCACTCGGGCTACTTGTGCTAGATGATCGGTGTAAACCATAAAATTTCTATACCTGCAATAATAATTAAAGAGGAACAAAAATATTACGGAAAACAAAAATTTTATTTGATTATCGAAAGTTTGTGGGATTACTATTTCCGTAACTCCCTTAATTGTATCTCTAGGGGATTTATTTGAGGTTTTGATAGTACTACAAGAGTCGTATCGACTTAATCACGTAGGGAGATAATGAAGTCTCTTGTGCGACTTATTCCATCTTACCTACAATTTCATAGTATGAAGACGAGGTCATTTTTTAGACTTGATCCATGCTCTTCTCTAACCCTAAACACAACATCTGTAATTATAGTGAAGTGACTTGGAGGAGAAGTTAGAATATTCTAAAATATGCTAAGATATTATCACAATATTTTTGATAATTATCTTTAAATGCTAAAGATACCAAATCATTAAAAGATACCGAAATATTAAATTTTCGGTGTCTACAGATGCCCCCTCGAGACTTGTTGTAGAGACTTTGATGTCGGCTGCATAATTGTCTCGAAACTTGCTATTAAACTCACCGTTGGAGAATGGAGATGAAGAGCGAAAATTGTCCCACCTAGTGTGCCAATTTGTAACAACAAATTTGTGTGAAAAAGGAGGAAATCCGACATCCAAGGTATGAAAAAAGCTAGCTAAGGGAAATCGAGTAAATGGAACCAAATCCAAAACCCCTAAAAGTGTGTTTAGTCTCTTAGGGGTGTTTAGCATCCTTCCGTCCCTTTCGAGAAGGATTGGTTTCTAACGAAAAAGAAAGCGGAAAGGAGATAAAAGAAACCTTTTATAGGTCGCCCTGAATGAGATAAATCTTTCTCACTCGAGACGAACCTCAGGAATAATAAGCCTACCCGCTCAGGACCAACTCTAGCTACCCAGTTAGGTAGAATTGCTACTCGAGATATTTTGAGATCCCACTCCCCTCTGTTGAAGTCTTATAAATACCCCCTTAATGTAGTTAATTTGGGATCCATCCATATTAGACTTTAATTAGAAATCCTCGATTAGATTTACCCCTTAATCTCTCTCGAAGTAGTTTAATCTTTCGTTAATTATCGACTTATCTTTTCTTAATCTAGTATCTAGTTTAGTTGTTTGATTTCTTGGGTTATTATTGAAGATTTGGTGACAAAAATTTCATTCTACTCAAGGATTCTTCTTATTTTCTTTATCGATTGTTTTATCGTCGTGCTTAGTTGGTATAATCTCTAATTTCTCTCTTAATTACTTGTTAATCTTTGTTTAGTTCATTAATCACTTGTTCTAGATCAGCATGTTTAGTATTGATTTCATGTCTTTTATCATTGTTAGTGTAACACCCCTCTTTTTTCTTGTATGAGTTACTCGATGAAATTGGTTGGACTAGGTTACATTGTTGATATATAAGTTTTTGGAGAAAGATATGGTATAATTATGTTGCCCGATTATAAATAGGTTGTCTTAAAACTGTTATAACTTGAAATGTACATTTGATACTGATGTGATTTCAATTGGAGGTGGTAGCTTGTCCTTTTACGGTTCTAACGATAGGTCACACGCCCAAAAATACCAAGAATTGAGGGAGTTATGACTGTTTTACGAAAACTGGCCAGGGTTGAGAACTGCGAGAGTACTCGACCGAGTAGAGGCTACTCGGCCGAGTAGGGGTTACTCGTTCGAGTAGTGGCTACTCAGCGAGTTGAGGCTACTCGACCGAGTTAGCAGTTCCGTGTTCAGCAGTCGCGGTTCCTTATAAAAAAAATTCATAAGTTAGATTCATTTTAACCTAAAACCTTCTTCTGTCTTTCATCTTCTCCCCTCAAACCCCTCACACTAAAACCTTTAAGGGTTCATACTAGAGTCTAGCCGCGCCGATCACCATAGCCTAGCGTTGTTTTCATCAAGTAAGTGTCATATTCATTGTTAACATACTTTAAGATAAATCTGATTGTGATGATTGTTAGTAATGCCCTATATGTTCTTAGGGGGAGACTTAATAGAAGAGTATTGGTAGGAAAAGCTTCTTGGATTTGCATTCCGTGATTGATTGCCTTGAGGCAGGATTCTCCCTACTCAGTTATCTGTTATGTGATTGTGACGGTGATGAGTCCCAATTTAGTCATTATTTTTCTTGTTTTTCCTTTCATTTTGATCCCGTTTCCTCTCCGTTTTGCGTCTCATTGCTTAATTTTATACCCGTTACCTCTATTCTGCATATTTGGTTTCCATTTTGTAGGACTTGAGGTGGGAATGAATAAACGGGAGCAAACGAGGCGGTTTTGATGCAAAAAGAGGAGAAAAAGTGAAGAAATGACCAGTAGGGGTCCTCAGCTGGTTGGCCGGTAACCGGTCTGCCAGCTGGGAGCCCCTTGACCATTGACTCAACCAAGAAGAAGGATAAAAAAGAAGAAAGGGTCCTCAGACGGTTGGCCGGCATCCGGTCTACCGGCTGGGAACCCGATCCAACACTTAGCCATATTTCTGACGAGTTGCAAAATCAGAAGCTGAGCGGATTGTGAAGATAGGGTCCTTAGCCGGTCCCTTACCGGCAGCCGGTGGGCCGGCTGGGAGCCCCTTATGCACTTTGAAAATGACTCAAAAATACCTGAGGATTGGGTCCTCAACCGGTCCCCTACCGACAGTCGGTAGGCCGACTGAGAGGCAAGACATATCAAGTCAAAGTTCAGAAGCTTGGCAACGAGTTCTCAGCCGGTCCTTGACCGGCAGCCGGTAAACCGACTGAGAGCCCCTTCTCATATTTTTGCATTTTTCAGGATACTATATATTTTATGCACTCTTTTCTAGGGTTTCATAATTACTCACTTAATCTTTCCATAATTTTCTTAATCTTTTAGTTAATCTTACTTAGTCTTTCTTAGTTTCTTCCTAGTTGTTCATTTGTTTACATTTTGGAATTTGGGTGTAATTTGAAGACATTTGAGAGAATTCTTCTCGTGTATCCAAGTTCCTTTATTTGATAAAAGTATTGGTATAATCTTTCCTTCCTTTGCTTTGTTCTTTCAAGTGTTTACATTTCCTTTAATTCTTGTGTTGGTTTGTTTATATTTCCATTGTTCACCATGTTAAGCAATTTTTCTTCAATAGTTTACATGTTTTCTTCAATTATGAGTGAGTAGTCTTATTGCTAGGGTTAGGGGTGGTATATGGTAGGCCATTGGTGATGGTATTTGCATATGGTTAGACTTGGGCACTCTTTTGTGATGATTATTCATAGTATGCATGCTAGGTGTTCGATGAAATGCCTCAACGACGGTTGGGCATGATTCTTCGCTTTGTTTGTCTCTAGCGATGATTTGAGGCTCTCATTTGTGTGCATGTATGTAACAACCCAATATTTCGGGCTTGGAAGTTTAAAATTTTTAAGTCCAACTTCGAAAATAATTTATGATTCGTAATTTCGTAATTTCATTTTAATTGAATTTATGTGGAAATTTTTTAAAGAGTTTTTACGTGGTATTTCATTTCATTGCGTAATTTATGTCTTAACAATTTAATTTCATGGTCCAGAAATATTTATATCGTCTTAAGTTTATAGTGGCCTTAAGTCGGTATTCCTAGTTCAAACTGTCTTAAGAACTTGCCTTTGGGCCTATGTAACACCCCCATTTATTTAAGAGCCTTTAGCAAGACATTCTCAAATAAATAGAGCTGTTACCATCTCGGAATGTCCGAGGTAGTGAATAACAAAGTAAAACAATACAAAGTATTTTATATAAAACAGATAAAATTTAAACTTTGGTTATTACAGTTACTACACAGCGGAAAACAAAATACAAATGATGACTTCTCTAGATGTGATATAATACTAAGTCGGTCCAAAGTCTGCATCTCACATTCCTTCCCCAGTTCCTAGCTCATTTGTCTCCGACCTGTAGAATCTACTCCCCATTCCGGATCATCGTAGGTGTACACGAATACACTGTCAACCTCGCGGTTGAGTAGGATAACAAAACAATTATAATGCAACAGTTAAATGATATGCAAATAAATGCCATGATATGCTCGAGCTCAATCTCAATCTCAATCTCATTCTCAAACTCATACCCTTGCACCAAGCCATACCGAACCTCCCGGCAGACTATAATCGGTCGTCACCGAACACCAGCTCAATAGCTGATAAGACACCAGGCCTGGTCTACAGAACCACCTTGGGCTTTATATCAGAACAATATCTGACCAAAACTTTCTCAGTAACCAATGCATATGCTATGCTCATGAATGCAACGATATAATTATCCAATTATGTAATCAAACAATGAAATGCTCATGCCATTACCAACGATTCACAATCAATCCACCCAATATTATTCTCATGTCAATCATAATCAGCATCCATAACACACAACATCACATCCATTCATACACATCATAGAGTATAAGGTCAGTGTATCCTACCTGGATAACAAATATAATCCCATCACGCAGCTAACATCCAATCAGTAGCATCACTCCATCACATACTCAACACCTAATAAAATAATATACTCCCTCCGTTCCGGTCATTTGTTATCTATTTCCATTTTGGGGTGTATCATTGAATTGTTATCTATTTCCATTTTTGGCAACTTTTTGTGGATGACATTTGATTACATGTGGGGCCATATAATTTGTGTGGTCCAAATTCATTTATACTTCTTTTCTTAATCTTTGTGTCAAAAGCAATAGATAACAATTGATCGGGACGGAGGGAGTACTTAATTACTAACTAATACAATCACGCACTAACATAATATATCAATCATTCCAATTAATTACTTAAATAATATATTACGCATAACGAGACCGTATCAATTATTTCTTAGCAACAATTCTAATTAAATAAAGAATTATATAAATTACCGACCATAAATAAATAACAATTACTTGTCACACACGTATCAAAATCATGGAGATACGGATTTTATTATTAAAATCATAAAACTTTAAAGCACGACAACTTATAAAGTATACGAAACTAATAAATTAACTTGACCATGTTCATAAAGGTTACGTATAACACATTGTGATTATATACATATAAACATACCCATCTACAAACCAATTATCATAATTTAACTATACATATCAACTATTATTAATCAATATAAGCTTACTATTTATAGACTTACTAAAAATAGCATACGATCAATTAATCGATTATCACTAAATCAATATCACAACAACATAAATAATTAAGAATAAACATAATAACAATAATATACTCATTGCTAAAACATGATTAATAATACTAATAATATTATTAACATAAAATTACCCAATCCTTAATAATAATACGATTAATAATAATAAAACAATTCTAATAATAAAACAATGATGATAAAATAATAATAATAATAATAATAATAATAATAACAATAAAGTGGTAAAAGAATTAAGTTCAGCCGAGAAGGACAATACACGAAGCAAACACTACGCTTAAAACAACAATTCGACGAAACCGCTGCTGACAACCCTCCTAACCACCGCGTTTAACACCAGTCCCAACCCCTGGCCAGGGGTTGGGACTGGTGTTAAACGCGGTGGTTCCATGGAGGGAGTCGGTGGTCGTCGACAACCCCCAACCACCACCTAGCGCCGGCACCAAACCCGACAACCATGCTTGTCCTCTGCCTGTTCTCTGTTTTGCGTTACCCAACACCAACGAAACCCAGTTTACACTCCACCACGACAACCCAAAATCACCGCTATAACCACCCTACAACACTCCTATCTGCACCCATCTTATAAACTGAAAACACCCATAAGAACACGGCCCATACTTATTCGAATTCAAGCACAAAAATACTCGTTCAAGACACTAACAGGAACGCCTAACACACGACTCTGACATGGTAACAAAACGACCATAGACAGTGGTCAACGACGGTCAAAGACGTCTATACTATGGTCCATACATGACTACTGAACACCCTAGATCACTATTTCATAAAAATTAGAACCTATGAACATGATTATATGATTGAAATACTAGATCGAAACAAGAGGAACAAAACAGGAAAAAGTAAAACGTGATGAGTATGCTTACTTCTCTGCGTGTTTGAGCAGCCCTAGGTTCCTCAACCACCGTGTAAAAACACCCCTCTCACTCTCTGTGGTGGCGGCAGCAAGGTAGGTGTGAAAGTGTGGTGTTGTTAGGTCAAGAATATGGTTTGGGTATTGTGTTTACATGGCGGCATGAAGTGTCATTGGAGGTGTTTTGTGTTTATGTGATAAAAGTGACGAGGTGGGGTGTTGGTTTAGCACGCAAAACGAGGCCCACTCTCTATAACTTAACTCGGTTTACTTACTAAAACATAAACTCGACTCTTAATTTAAATTCGTAAGCACATATAATAAATTATAATAAATTGCATAGTTTAATTAGTAAAATTATTAGTACTTACATAGAATATATAAAATAAGAATTTAAATATAATTACGACTTAAATATTAAAACAAGTATAAATGAGAAATAAATATAAAATATGTAATATATTTAATTATAAATATATTATCCAAATAAGTAAATACGAATAAAATGACATTTTGATGAATAATGATCAAATATTAAATGATTATCAAATACGAAATAATCGTAGAAATACGATTTGTAAAATAATAATAATTTACGTAAAATACTTTATAAACATTTCATCTAAAATACTTGTACAAAACATGGTTTGACTGACGTTGACCAAGGCTAAAATACGGGGTATTACAGCCTAGTATGTAATTGAGCTAATTTCCGCTCACCTTTTCCTCATAAAAACACTCTCACAAACCTTAACCTCCTCCTTCTCTCCTCATTTCCAGATTTGAGAAACATAAGCAAATCACCATTGTTATCATTTTTCCACCTCCATCCTTCAAATGCTCATAAAACCTTCGTTTCTTATCCGTTTTGGACGATTTTTGCGCTCATCCTTTCCTCTTCTCGCCCTCCATCTTTGTAGGTAAGTTTGTCCCAAAACAATTCCGTCTTATATTCTGGCCGTGACCCTAAAGGCACGTTTTTCCGATGTTAAGTATGTTGTTTCTCTTTCTAGTTGCGGACTCGGGCAAATGAGTTGCTTGGAGTCAGAACCTCGTGGATTTGAAGAGTTATAAGGTGACCGTGATGATGAAACTCGACTTTGTTATTAAATTAACTTGACATGAGTTTTGTGGTTTGTTTATGGTGATGTATTGATGTCTATAACATGAAATAGTTATGGGTAGCTTGTTTGTTGAAATTCACATGTTTATATTCAATGAACTTGAATAATCTTAAATTGGGTTTTTATGGTGATGAGATTGTGTGGTGTTGTTTTTTAAGTGAAGAATTTGTGAAGTAAAGATGAGGATTATGCTTTGTTTATGTTTACTTGGTAATTTGAGAATGTATATGGGTGTTTGTTGTTGAGATTATGAAGCTTATAGATGAAGATTGAGTACCCGTCACAATTTCTGAGTTTTGCCTCTTTGAATGTCTTATTGCTTGTGTAAATTAATAGTTTATGCTTAGTAATTGATAAGTGAGAATCACACTTGGTATTGTTGGGAATTACGTACTGATAGTGTAGTAAACGTGTTCAAAATCGTTGTTTAGAAATGCTGGACGAAGTATAGAAGGATTGGTTGAATTGCAGGAAAATCGCGTATGAGGTATTGTGCTCATGAGGGAGCGCAGGCTGGGCCCAGAATTGCACATGCTGCGCCACCTTGCGCAGGCTGCACCGTCATTTGCGCAGGCTGCGCTCGTGGCCGCTGTAGGTGCTGATTGTTATTTATTCGCAGGCTGTTTTGGGTAGTTTTTACCCATTAGTTTTAGCATGTTTCAAGTGATGTTTTATGATATAAATACTTAGTTTAAAATATATAATTTAGCTAGGTAAGAATTAGTAAAGTGATTAGTTACTTGTCTTAAGTTAATTAATTCTTAAGTATTTGATTATAAAACTTGTCGGACTAAGTTAGTTAATTTCTAGTAATCGTTAGGCTTATTAGAGATGAGTCTTAGATGGCTAATGAACTTAATTGAAATGGGTCACCTTCCATAGGCCTGTGTTATGTAATGGGTCATGATTAGCCTAGTAGGATAAGTTGAATTGAATGCAAATTGTGATGATGCGTATTAAAGTATGCCTTAAGTTGGTCTCTGAGTTTAATAGGTGAACAAGTTTTCGCATATGGGGATATGCCTTAAGCTGTCCTCTGAGCCCTATATGTGTATGTATGTCGTGTCTGAGGTATGCGTTAAGCTGACCTCTGAGCTCAGACATGTGTTATGTGATCGTGTCAGGACATGCCTTAAGTTGGCCTCTGAGTCTGACAAGTAGAGCAATTGTGCAACGGGGTGGATACGGTGTTGATGCCGTGCCTGAAGTACAATTGTTGAATGCTAGAGTATGCCTTAAGTTGGCCTCTGAGTCTAGTGTCTTCTGATGTAGTAAAGGAGTATGCCTTAAGCTGGCCTCTGTGTTCTTTACTTATTTAGTGACTTGGATGCTAGTCTATGCCTTGAGTTGACCTCTGAGTCTAGTGTCTTGTTTATTAGCAAAGGAGTATGCCTTAGGTTGGCCTTTGAGTCCTTCCTTGTTAAACTGAAATTAGTATTAGGTCGTGCGTTATGATGTCGCCTCTGAACCTTTTACTTACTTAATATTTGGTAGTTGGTTATGCCTTAAGTTGGCCACTGAACCTTTTACCTGTTGAATCATATGACATGGTTATGTCTTTAGTTGACCGCTGAACCATTCATAGAAAGTGAATATGTATGCATGCTTATGAGAGTGATATATATAAGTTTGGCATGATTAAGTGGATGTTAAGTGAACTCGTGATAGTTGTTCACGAGTAGCATACTCTCATAATATGATTTATGTTGGAGTAAGTATGTTTGACAATGTGATTGCATGTTATGTGTTTATGACAATATGTGGTTAGGAAAACTTCTAGTCACTCCCTACTGACTATAGCGTACATGTTTCATGTATGTAGATTGGTGCAAATCTGTACAGGGGGATCAGACGAGAGCTAGCGGGCGATGCTATGGCATTGACATGACTAACCTATATCGAGTAGCTAGTTTTATTTGATTATCATTTGAGATTCGTGGGATGTACCATCCCCATTTGGCTTAATATAACTTAATTAAAATAATTAATTTACTTAGTCAACTTTCCGCATTTTAGTTCGTAATTCACCTCGCATGTTATTTCTAATCATGTCAAAAGTTTTAATTCCGCGCAAAATTTCATGCATTTTGTATGTTTTACTTTCTGCTGCCGCGAGGGGTTTTACAGTTGGTATCAGAGCATTATCGCTCCCGACGCACTCATGTGAATCCCCAATCTTAACTTGACCAATAATTCAAATAAAGAATGAGAGATGGGTAGATTTAAGGACAAGTGGTAGTCTGTTTTATGATTGCTTTTATTAGGTTCTAACGTGTTTGTTGATTGTCCTTGATTTTACTTATATGTCTTTGAATCGACGAACCGTGAGCTTACCCATTGGACGATCAAGACTGGTGTCTTCTACTGAAGATGGAAGATACGTGCTACCATTGGAGAATGCTTCTGAGCCTTGAATATAACCCTCTTTCTTTATGCATCACCTTCCTCTTTATCTCTTGATGTAATCCTTTCTTCTTGAACTCCTGTTGGTCGTACCTTGAAATCTGTCTTCATATCTTTTCAACCTAATGTGGTTACTTGCTTCCCCGAGGTGCCTTGTAGCTAACCTTCTCGTTTATCGAATTTTGAGGAACTAGTTATAGTACAACCGTAATCCGTGTTATGAGAAATGTTGTTACTTGAGGAAAATCTAATAGGTATCGTGAGACATGTTATGGGTGATCCAAGTGCCTAGTTGTTTATGCAATTGGAAGAATGTAAGTGAACGATAGAGTACTTACTTCAAGGTTGAGTGGTATGCGTGGTATTCATTGGAACTTAATCTTGAGGACCGTACTTGAATTGTGAAGATTAGTGGATTGGAAGGTACCGTTTAAGAAGTTAGACGAGATACTTGAGGACATAGAAGAATTTGGAAGTGTATGCTTAAGGTGCTAACGTTGTTGAAGAAATGAGTGAGGTAAGTTAGTGGTTACTCGACCTTGAGGATGTGTTAGAATTGAGGAAAGACTCGTTGTTGAGGAATAAAAACCATTGGTAATAGTAGTTGTTTATCGAAAGAACTTACGATTTAGACTTGGAGGAATTGTTTAAGTATTTGACCTTAGGTTACGTAATAGACCTTAAAGCTTATCTATTAGACTACTTGAGAAAATGGAAGGTTGTACCACGGATGTAAGGATTGAATATGGTAATTCGTTGGAAAGTGAAAGTTGGAGACTTGATGATTTAAGAGTTTTTATCTGATGGAAAGTGATGTAAGTGAAGTGGACATAGCATATGAGTTTGGTAACCAGAGAGTGTTATTGAACTGTCATTTGAGGAGCTGGCAGAGATGAGACATCAAAAACCTTTGGGAATAGGTAATTTGAATGATGATATTGTTTAAATTTTGAAGGAGTTATAATATAGCCAACCGTTTGAGGGAATCTTTCTTAGAAACCAATAATTGGCTTGCTTGATTTGGGAAGTGAGAAATGAGAACCTTGTGAGAATTGTGAAAAACCGAGCCTTGGGAAATCTGTCGCTCGAAATCATAATCTCTCCTTCATACCGCTTCTCCTCTCCTTTATTCTTTGTTCCTCTTCTCCTTTTGGGTTCATTCTGTTGGAGCCCATATCCTGAAGTTCTTTTCCTTGTCATCTTGTGTGTTACTCGAGTCATACTCCGTGTGTCTCTCTCGAGTTTGGTATCGCGTTGGTTCTTGAAGCTCGTATCTTATGCCTCCCCCGTGAACCGTATTCCCATTCATTTGGATTAGCAATGAGATTGGTTTGTTTCGGTATAGTGATATGTGCCTTGAGGATCCTCAGTTCTGCATTATCGAAAATTGGTTGGGAGAGTTCCTGTTAATGATGTTTGGGTGATATTAGATAGTGTGCCATCTTGAGGGTTTCATGTTAAAGGTTTAACTGTTCGAGTGCTAATTGTGGATTTATGTCGACCGTGAAGTTAATGATGGTTATATCTCTCTGTGAAAGTAGTAATAGTCGTATGGAGACCGTTCGAGTGAAAGTTGTTGCTTTTTTGAAACCTTTCCTTTGGATGTTCGCTTTTAGTGGTGAAGTTATAAACTTGAGGATTTTGAGAGTCAATACTTTTGGTAAGACCTTGTTTTTGGAAGGATCACTTTATGGTGATAAGCCTTGGGAATTTAGGATGTCGAAACGCTTTTGTAAAGGTTTGGGATGGTTGTCTCAGGCCCTACTTTTAAGAATAGTTACCATTTGGAGAGTACCGCATCTGGAGTTTTTGAGACTTGATGTTATGATAATGGAATGTTAATCTAGAGTTTGGAAGTGCGTGAACTTTGGTCTAGAATCGGCTACTTAGGCTGCTACCATGAGCGAAAACCTTAATTATTGGCAAACAGATATGAGTGTAATCTAATCCATGCGATTGACCCCAGTTTCATGGATTTTGCAAATTAGTGTATGATAAATGAGAATTTTGGGATCCTTTTGGTGGTAAGTACCTTGTTTCGCGGATAAGTTAATGATAAGAGACGTAAGTGAGATCGAGGAATCCTTGCGAGTTTAGAAGTTTCTTGACCCATTCCTAAAGCTTGCTTGTGGAATCGTCGTAGTGATGATTCAATTATGGATTTAGCTGTAGAGCTTTTGTATTCCAGAGAGTCACCATCCTCCTTGTCATGGTTTTGGGGTGTTTTCACTTCTTTGATCCCTCCTTGTATGTTTGGTTAATCGTGAAAGTGCATAGCTTATGATGTTGGATGCTAAGTGTAAATTATGTTATTGTATGTATGCTTCCTGTAACCTTTCTGAAATGGTTTCCTTCTGTTGATAGTAAACTTTTGTTATCCTTGCAAACTTTACTCATTTTTGTGATTTGGAAATAAAAGTTGCTTTTTGAAAGTCTAGTTTGAAAAGGTTGTTTATTCTACGATTTCGATTGATTTCAGCGTTGATTTGACGTTAGAGCTTGTTATCGGAGACGTCTGATAACGTGTACTATGCTCATCGGCGCTTGATCGGTCTAGTTTTGAGCTTTGATTGATTTGACTTTGGATTTGTCTCTGAATTGGAATGTCGGGCTCTTGGATGTACAACGAGAACCCCAACACTCCTTGACGAAGACTTGTGCCTTGGAAATTATTTCGAAATATTTGAAAAGAATCTAAATTTTGAAATATCTGGATTTCCATAAACGTTTTGATGGATGATGCGTGTCTATTTTATGATGTTTTACATCTATTTTTACACGCATTTTGTCGCTCATTTACTATGTTTTAGCCCTTATTTCCCAACAATTGTGCACTTTCGTATTTTTTTTGCTCTTTTGCAGATTTATGCGGAAAAGGGACGATTTTATACCAAATTTATGCCCTCGGGATTTTTCATGACTAAGGACGAGAAGGAACGAAGCCTAGCGCACATTTCAAGGCCTGAAGATAACTTTAACAAACAAAGAATCGATCCACGACATTGCAGCCTGTTTCAAATGGCTATATCTCGAGTTCTAGAGCTGATAATGGAGTGATTCCAGTTGGAGGTGAAAGATTATCCTCTTAGCTTTCCAACGCCGCAAGAATCGCTTGATTACGATAAGTAACGAAGAAATGGCAGCAGTTTTAAGATTGACTCGCGCTGCAGTCCCGACAATTGGGTTGACCGACCCACTAATTGAGTCGACCGACCTCAGCGCAGACCCAGAAGTTTCCGCAAAGCCCATTAAAGTGTTTAGGTCATTAGGAAACTCTTTATTTCCGCCTATTTAAGCTAAATTACGTAATTGAAAAAGCAACTGGATGAATTGGCTGAGAAAGGATTCATCCGGCCTAGTGTGTCACCCTGGGGAGCACCGATACTTTTTGTGAAGAAGAAGGACGGGAGTCTGAGACTTTGCGTTGACTACCGAGAGCTGAACAATGTGACTATTAAGAACCGCTACCCTTTGCCTAGAATTGATGATCTGTTCGACCAATTGAGTGGAGCCGGAGTTTTCTCAAAAATTGATCTGAGGTTGGGTTATCACCAACTGAGAATTAAAGACGAGGATATCCCCAAGACCGCTTTCAGAACAAGGTATGACCACTACGAATTTGTGATTATGCCATTCGGGATGACTAATGCACCAGCAGTGTTTATGGATTTGATGAATCGGGTATTCAGCCCGTACCTGGATAAGTTCGTGGTTGTGTTCATCGACAACATCCTAGTATATTCCAAGAATCAAGAAGAGCATGAAGAACATCTGAGAACTGTGTTGAAGACTCTGGAGGAGAATGGGTTGTATGCAAAGCTGAGTAAGTGCGAGTTCTGGTTGGAGAAGGTTGCTTTCTTGGGTCATGTGATTTCCAAGGAGGGGGTGTCTGTGGACCCTAGTAAGATTGAGGCGGTAACCAGATGGCAAAGCCCGAAGAATGTGGGAGAGATCCGAAGCTTCTTGGGATTGGCTGGGTATTACAGGAGGTTTGTGAAAGATTTCTCAAAGTTAGCCAAGCCTTTGATATCGTTAATGAGAAAGGAGAATCGCTTCATTTGGGATGAGAGTTGTGAGAAGGCGTTCTTAGCTCTGAAGGATCGTCTGACAACAGCTCCTATCCTTGCCTTGCCAGATGGAAGTGATAACTTTGACGTATATACGGACGCTTCGAAGCATGGGCTGGGATGTGTGCTAATGCAGAATGGGAGAGTGATAGCTTATGCTTCCCGTCAGCTGAAGACCTACGAAGAGAATTATCCTACCCATGACCTGGAGTTGGGGGCTGTGGTTTTCGCACTGAAACTGTGGCGCCATTATCTGTACGGGGCCACATTTAAGGTGTTCATCGACCACAAAAGCTTGAAGTACATCTACACCCATCGGGAGTTGAATATGAGGCAAAGGAGGTGGATAGAGTTGATTGGTGACTACGATATGAAGATTGTCTATCATGAGGGCAAGGCTAACGTGGTTGCTGATGCCTTGAGTAGGAAATCTGTTCATGCTTTGATTAGTGCCAGATCAAGGGTAAGACTGCTCAGTGAGTTGGGAGAAATGGGAATTTAAATGATACGAAAAGGGGATACTCTGAGTGATCTGACAGTAGAGCCAGAATTGTATGGAGAAATCAGGGAATTGCAGAAAGAGGACTTGAGGATCCAGAAGTGGCGAAGAATGATCGAGGGAAGTGATAGTGGGACCGAATCCAAATTCAGTGTCCACGCTGATGGTAGCCCGAGATTCAGTGGGAGATGGTGTATTCCGGATAATGATGAATTGAAAAAGAAAATCTTAACTGAAGCTCATGCTACGCCATACTCCGTTCACCCAGGGGGTGACAAATTGTACAAAGACCTCAAGAAGACTTTTTGGTGGCCCAATATGAAAAAGGAAGTTGCCGAGTTCGTGTCGCGGTGTTTGACGTGTCAGAGGGTAAAAGGTGAGCACAAGAGACCTCAAGGAAAGATCCAGCCGTTGGATGTACCTGAATGGAAATGGGAGAATATTTCTATGGATTTTATCGTGGGGTTACCTCGAACTCAGAGGGGTAACAACATGATCTGGGTAATCGTGGATAGATTGACCAAGTCCGCACACTTCATTCCAATGAAAGATACCTGGAGTAAGGCGGAGTTGGCAAAGTCATATGTGCAGAATGTAGTCAAGTTGCATGGCATCCCCAAAGATATTGTATCCGATCGTGACTCTAGATTTTTTTCCAGATTTTGGCAAGAGCTGCAGACTGCATTGGGCACGCAATTAAAAATGAGTACCGCTTTTCATCCAGCCACGGATGGTCAGACGGAACGGACTATCCAGACTTTGGAAGATATGTTGAGAGCATGTGTGCTGGAGTTCAGAGGATCATGGGAAGAACGGTTGGGGCTGATAGAGTTCTCGTATAATAATAGCTATCATGCTAGCATTGGCATGACTCATTTTGAGGCATTGTATGGGAGGAAGTGTCGGAGTCCTGTATGTTGGGATGATCGCGCTGATGCTGTGGTTCTAGGTCCAGAGATGATACAGGAAATGGTTGAGCAAGTCCAGATAATCAGACAGAAAATGAGGGCTGCCCAGGAAAGACAGAAGAGTTACGCGGATCTCAAGAGGAGTGACATTTCATTTGAGGCTGGGGAGAAGGTACTACTGAAAGTATCTCCAATGAAGGGAGTGATGAGGTTCGGAAAGCGTGGCAAACTAAGTCAGAAGTTTATTGGACCATTTGAGATTTTGGACAGAGTTGGGGAGGTGGCATATCGATTAGCTTTGCCCCCAGCCCTATCCAAGGTCCATAATGTGTTCCATGTTTCTCAGCTAAGGAAATATGTGAGTGACCCCACACATGTGTTGAACCATGAAGTAATCGAGGTAGATGAACAACTTGCTTATGCTGAGATCCCAAAGGAAATTTTGGATAGGAAGATTCGAAAGACTCCGAAGGGAGAGACAGTGTTAGTCAAAGTCTTGTGGACAAATCACAACGTGGAGGAAGCTACTTGGGAGTCCGAGGCGTCCATGAAGGAGCGTTATCCGCATCTTTTCGTTTGAGGTAAGTTACGAGGACGTAACTCTTTTTTTAGTGGGGTAGAATGTAACATTCCGTGATTTTTAACACGATTAAGTCGTGTTGTTTGTATAGTTGTTGGCTTTATGAGTGGGCGAACTTCGGGACAAAGTTCATTTTAAGGGGTAAAGACTGTAATAACCCGTGTTTTAATTATTAAAAGTAATAATTATTTGTACGGTCAACGTTAAGTCATCGTGTTGTTCGTAGGTAAACAAAGTATATATTGTTTATGCTAGACAAAATAAGCCGTGGTGGGGTTCGAAGTGAGGACTAAGCCTTCTAGTTTATTTTGGGTAGTATGTTGTTAAGGGGATTCGAACCCCAGATCGCTGGCTAAGGGTTGTGGGCCTCGGGATGCGTGAATGTTATGAACTTAGCCCATACGTTGTTTATAACAAAAAAACGCAGCAGTGGTCATGCCGCCATATATAGTCACTCCAATCTTACCCTAACCCTCATCTTAGCTCAAATCTTATCTCACAAAACCCTAGCCGTCAGTGCAGAGAGGGAAAAGAACCTGTCCACGGTGGTTGTAGGGTGGTGTACGACGGATCGTTTTAGCCAAAGACCGGGTATGTTACACACGTTAAAAGCCCCTGTTGGTTTATACCTCTTTCATCACGTATTTTGTTATGTGTAATTCGTATAATCCTTGTTGGTTAAAGTATAAGTCTGTAGTAGGTCACGTAATAAGCAAGGGTAGACTACCAGTGTGGTGTCGTTGGCTGTGAAGTCCGTCATAGAGGGTGGTTTATACGGTGTCCATGAGTTGCTATTTCATTCTGTTTCTACAATGTTTAGTATCAGTGTTTTATATACGTTTTATTGAAGGTTTTGCGTCGAGTTTTGTGTTTAGTTTTTACGAGTCTGGGGGTCAGGGAGTCAGGTGGTATTTGGGTTGTACATGGGGTGCTGGTCACGGTGGTTAGGAGTGGTTAATTATGGTGGAGAAGAGGGTTTCGAAAGGGTTGTCAGGGAGTTGGGTTTTACCGTGTGTCTGGTAGGGGTTGTTTGGGATGGTATCACCGGCGACTAGGGGGAGGTCTATGCGGTGGTACCATGGTGGTTGTAGGCGCCTGGTGTCAGTGGTGGTGGTTGAGGTGAGAGTAGTCGGTGATAGGGGTGTCGGTGGTGGTTTCAGGGAGGTTTCGTAGGGGCTGTAAGAGGGAGATCTTCAGGGGGGTCGTGAACCAGGCCTTGCAATGGCCCTGGTTCTACTCCTCGGAGGTGGTCGACGGAGCTGGTGGGTGTTAGGGGTGTAACCCGCGGTGTGGGGACTGCGTCGGGTGGTTGCCGGCAGGGGCCAGGGTGGCCACACGACGGTGAGGGGTGTTGTTGAGGTCGCGGGTTGTGGCTGTTTTGGGTAGTTGTCGTTTTCTTGTTTTTTTTATGAAACGGTGTTGATAAAAGTACTACTAATATTATTACTATACTTGTTGGGAAACTTTCTAAATATAGGAAGTTTCTATAAATAGAACGTATACGTATATTATGAGATTTAGGGAGTTTTATTAATTATATAATATATGTCTAGGTGGAGGTTTCCGCGTGGAACACTTTTAGTGGCAGTCGCGCACTTGTTGTTTCTTCCGCAGTTTCGAGGTAGGGGAATATCTATGTTGTAATTGTGATCTGACATGATGACACTTGTTATTTGGTTGATATACATATTTATGATATAATGTGATTGATTGATTACTGATTATTGTGGAGAACGGGATTTGTGAATGGGTCTTGTGATAAGGGACTTGTGATATGGTCATGGGAGGTGTGGTGTGTTGGAGATGTGGTGTGTTGGAGATGTGGTGGTTGTGGAGGAGATGGAGAAATTGTTGTTTGTGTTATTTAATGTTGTGATTATATTACCTACTCAACCTTGTGTTGACCCTGTTTGTTTGTTCGTTTGTGTCTGTGTTGATCCAATTTATTGGGGAGCAGAATGACAGGTTTAGACTTATGGATGCGCGAAGGGTGGAGAGGACATGGACCAGACCTGTCTAGTGATAGCTCAGTCATTTAGTTTTCACCGTACTTGAACTTTAGTTTTGGTTTACTTACAGTTGTAATACTTTGAGACTTTTGGTTAACGTTAAATTATTAAATAAAGTACTGTATTTCTTCCTTTGTTATCTACTACCTCAGGTAACCGAGATGGTAACACCCTTGGTTATTTGGAGGGTCCTAGTTCAGGCCTCTAAATAAATGGGGGTGTTACACGTACACCCGTAGCCGCAACTCAGGCACAGATGGATACTTATCAGATAATAATGGTTCATAACGCAACTCAGTCATAACCATTACTCTTCGTAATGAAATCAGGATCCCAACTCAGACCCAACCCACTACGGTAAAAAAAACACACGATAGGACAGAGGTCGCAACTCAGACATACCCTTAGCGCATCATCCATACACGAGACGGTCCATACGTCGCAACTCAGACTAGGCCGTCACGCCACAAAAACTCACGTGTCAAACTAGAGGATCGCAACTCAGATCAAACCCTGACACGCATCAGACATCAGTGCATATCGTACTCTAGCGGTCCCAACTCAGACATATTCCGATATGTACTACAACCAGGTCCTTAGTCCTAATCTTACTGACCTCTAAACAACACTTAATTGACCCCGGGAACTAAGTTGAGGGAGAGCCGGTTTCCCTTTCGGTTACCCGACCGGGGGGGTCCCTATCCTCTCTCCATTCCCGAACCCAATATAGTGGCGCCCGAACTACGGGGACCTCAAAGACACGTATAAAGCATTCAGAACAAGTCTCAAGCAAATTGGACAAACCGATCAAAAGTTAAAGCGATTTTAAGGTGAAAAGGGTCCTCAGCCGGTTGCAGACAGGCTGCCGGTCAGCCGGCTGGCAACCCCTCACACAACAGCCTTTCGAAAAACAACCTAAACGAGGAAGGGTTCCCAGCCGGTCGACCGGCCGCCGGCCACCCGGCTGGGAGACCAACTCCCTACTTCCTCTTCTACGTAAAACAAAAGCACTCAACCGGGTGTCTCAGCCGATCGACCGGCGGCCGGCCAACCGGCGGCCGGTCGACCGGCGGCCGACCAACCGAATGAGCATCCTCTCAGCTAAATTTCCAAAAACACAAGAAATCTCAAGACGACCTCTCAGCCGGTCGACCGGCTGCCGGTCGGTCGACCGGCTCAGAGTTCCTGAGCAGTTTTTTCCCAAATTCGACATTGATTCTAAAATTCAATAAATCGATACAAATCTGAAAAATCACAACAACACAAGTTTACCCAACATATTTAACATACATGTGAACCAAAAACAAGCGTTAATTCCAACAAGAAGCACATATTAAGATCATACGTTGTATTCGTCTTAACTTCTCAAAAACTGAAAATGAACATTCTAAGCATATGAAACATCATAAACCTTAATTGAATCATATTAAGAACATGTAAAACGAATTCCTAACATATTCCTATAATCATACAACATCATAAACTCAAAAATCAGAAGCAACATCCAAAACCAACATAAATTGTGCTACTTTAACAAAAAGGCCAAGTTACTCGTAATTGTCACCTTTTATGCGTCTTCCTCCTAGCTTTCGTCTACAATATACGAGTCTTGACTCAAGTCCTCAAAATTCTCGCCTTAAAACACAAGAAAAACCCGTATTAGGAGCTTAAACGTAAATTAGGGCAAAACAGCCCATTTTTCGAAATCATCAAAACGAAAATTGAAAGAGATAGAAAGATTGCAAATCTCGAGAGGATTCCCAAAATATAAAAATTACCTCGATACGAGTTCGGGAAGGGGTCGAGATCGTCTTTAGAAGTTTGAAGAAAAATGAAAATGGTGTTTGAGTTTGTTACAGTGAAATGAAATGAGAAGTAGCTCAATGTGTCGTATGAAGGGTTTAAGGTAGGGTTTTATATTGCCCTTTCACTTTTACTTGAGTCGGGTTATTTTCTTAAGCGATACGGAAACTCAAGTCGGAAATGAAATGCCAAGTGAAAAAATGTCTTAAGATTAAAATATTCTTAAGACAGAACTTAACGGAAAAACTTAAATTAAACTTACGATTTATTATTAGAATAATATTATATTCCGGAAAATACTTTTAAAATCATTAAAATATTATACAAAAATACGGGATGTTACAATCACCCCAACTTTCAAAAAGTTTCATCCTCGAAACTTGAACGAAGATCTTCACCAGGGGCACCACCTTGCTCCTCAGCTTCCGGTCCTGGCGATCCAAAATCTTCACTGGACGCTCTTCGAGCGCAAGGTTCGGCTCTAGGGTAGCGATCTCTCTCTAAAGCACGTGACTAGGGTCACTGACGTACTTGCGGAGCTGTGAAACATGAAAGACACTATGCACCTTGCCCAAACTAGAAGACAGATCCAATCTGTAAGCAGCAACACCAATCTCCTTCGAAATCTCGAACGGCCCAATGTACTTAGGGCTCAACTTGCCCTTGACACCAAATCTCTTGACACCTTTCATCGGAGAAACTCGAAGGAACACTCTGTCACCAGCCTTAAACTCAAGCGGTCTTCAACGAACGTCTGCATAGGATTTCTACCGATCCTGTGCGGCCTTCATCTTACCTCTGATAAGCTGAACTTGAGCAATAGTCACAGCCAAATGGTCAAGTCCTAAATCAAGAACGTCGCTCGATTGATCCCAACAGATAGGGCTACGACACTTCCTACCATAAAGCGCCTCATATGGAGCCATCTGAATCGCCGAGTGATAACTGTTGTTGTAAGAGATTTCAACCAGTGGCAAACTTTGTTCCCACGAACCCTGAAAATCAAGTGCACAAGCTCGCAAAAGGTCCTCCAAAGTCTGAATGGTCCTCTCTGACTGACCATTAGTAGCAACATGGAACGCTGTACTCATCAAAAGTCGGCTACCCATGGCCTCCTGAAGAGCTTTCTCGAATATGGAACAGAAACACGGATCTCTGTCGAAAACAATCTCTCTCGGAACTCCATGGCAATGTAGGCCTTAGCAAGGCGATCCATATTCCAAGTCTCACGAATCGGTATGAACCTGGCACACTTAGTCAATCTGTCGACAACTACCCAAATAGCATCCTTACCGCCAACTGTATTGGGTAGAGCGGTAACGAAATCCATAGATATGCACTCCCACTTCCACTGAGGAACATGGAGCGGCTGTAGCAGACCACCAGGTCTCTTATGCTCAATCTTCACCTGCTGACAAGTCAAACATCTACTCACATAATCCAAGATATCCCTCTTCATCCCTGGCCACCAAAACAAAATCTAAGGTCCTTATGCATCTTCTCACCACCATGATGAATAGAATAAGGAGTCAAATGAGCCTCATCCAATACTCTCTTCCTTAAGCTAGGAGCATCAGGTACAAACATCCGGCCACGAAAACGAAGAAAACTGTCAGCATCAATCACAAAATCTCTAGCCTCGCCACTAGCAATCTTGGCCTCGAACTTCCTAAAAGTAACATCTGTAGGCAAACTCTTACGAATCTCCCAATACAATATCGGCTCAGCAGTCATCGCAGCCAACCGGTCAAATCCACTACCTACCATCTCTAATCTCAACTTCCTGAACTCAGAACAAAGTTCCTCTGGCAATACACGAATGACACTCAACGAATGAGAAGTCTTGCAACCAAGCACATCAGCAACCACATTAGCCTTGCCCTCATGATACAATAGCTCTATGTCATAATCTTTGACCAATTCCAACCAACGACGCTGTCGCATATTAAGGTCTTTCTGTGTGAAAATGTACTTCAGACTCTTATGATCAGTGAAAATGCGGCAATGCGATCCAATAAGATAATGACGCCACATCCTCAAAGCATGAACAACTGCGGCTAACTCAAGATCATGCGTAGGATAGTTCACCTCATGAACTCGCAACTGTCTGGAGGAATAAGCAATCACTTTCCCACTCTGTATCAACACACAGCCAAGTCCAAGCATAGAAGCATCACAATAGACATCAAAATCAACCCCAATCTCTAGAAGATTAAGCACTGGAGCGGTCATCAATCTGGTCTTCAACTCCTGGAACGAACTCTCACATTTATCTGTCCATATGAATTTGGTTTCCTTCTTCAGCAACCGAGTCATCGGACGAGCAAGTCTAGAAAAGTCCTCTACGAACCGTCTGTAGTAACCAGCCAATCCAAGGAAACTACGAAAAAAAAACCCTAGTGAGAAGCTCTCCTCTGGCGACGGCAAGGTCTCTTACGGCACCATGGCCAAAGGTCCTTCCCCACCCAGGATTGGCATCACCACTAGGAAGAAATCTCGAAGCAACGACCAGAAAGCTGGGTCCTCTGGACAGGGACCGGATATAGAAGATGGAAATAATGGAAAGGAGAAGTCAATGCAAGAAATATTAGGAGGGGTCCCTCCTTTTGAAGTTGTAACAGACGAGGAGGATGATAGTGATATTGAGGAAAGTTAGGAGGCACAGGAAGAGGCTGTACCAGTCCAGGAATCACAGAATGATGGAGGATCAGAGGAGGGGCAATGGTACACAAAGCAAGGCAAGAAGAACGTGTTAGTCGTGGATCCTGATACTCTGTTTCAAATCACTGAAGATGATGTGAAAGAGGAGATTGAGTACTGGAGTACGGCTGTGTATGGTTTTATTGTAGGAGGTTCTCCCCCATGGCAAGTCCTGGAAGGGTTCCTTAAGCGAATATGGAAGCAGCATGTCATAGACAAGATTTCCTATCTACCTAATGGAGTCTTTGTCGTCAGATTTCAAACCGAGGCCATTAAAACTACAGTTCTGGACGCAGGTCACTACCTTTTTGATAACAGGCCGGTGGTGTTGAAAGCATGGCAACCTGACATAGACCTAGAAAAGGAAGACGTCAAGGTGGTGCCAACATGGGTACGTATTCACAAACTCCCAATGAAATTTTGGGGAAATAGTCTACCAAAACTAGCAAACCTCATAGGAACATATATAAGGAAGGATGACTTTACGCAGAATAAGACACGTTTAGGGTTTGCTAGGGTGTTGGTGGAAGTGAAAGTTGATCAGTCCTTCCCTGACCAGTTGAGCTTTCGAGATGAAAAGGGGCAGGTAATCAGTCTTGACATTGAGTATGATTGGAAGCCCAGTTTATGTTCTGAATGTAAAATAATAGGGCATGAAAGGAAGGATTGTAGGAAACTTAGGAAGCCAGTGATACGTAAACAATGGGTTCCCAAGCAAATACAACAAAAGAGTGGCCAGCAGGTACCTCTCATTGCATCCGTACCAGCATCTGTTATTGGCACAGGGACTGGGAGTGCTGCTGTGACAGGTACTTATCAGCAGACAACAGAGGCAAGCACAGAAAAGGAGGGTGGAGGCAGTCCTACATACAGACAAAAATTAGTAGGCCAGAGTCCTTCACAGAGAGCATTAGCAAGTACTTCATTCCAATCTCCCAATGATAGTAGGGTTTTGGAATGTTAGAGGGATGAATATGCCCTCGAAACAGGAGTTTAAATATAGTTTTTTGAACAAGAATAAAATTGGTCTTTTTGCCTTACTTGAAACGAAGGTGAAAGCCAATAATTTCAGATTAGTTATGAGTAAAGGTTTTAATAAATGGAGTGTTACTACTAATAATCATCATCATCAAGGTGGTCGTGTGTGGGTTCTCAGGGATCCTCAGCAATGTCGTCAAGTTCATGTGTTAAAATATACTGCTCAATTGATCCACTGTCAAGTGCAGAATTTGGAGACTAAGCAATGGTTTAATACTACTTTGTCTATGCTTTCAACCATATCAGAGAGAGGGAAGAGTTGTGGGAGGATATTCTTGCTATTCGTCAAACTATTCAAAGCCCATGGATGGTGGGGGGTGATTTCAACTGTGTTTTGAAGCCTGAGGAGAGGTTAGGAGGGGGTTTCAGTCTAGCAGAAGCCACTCCTTTCCAATATTGTATTGATAGCTGTGAACTAATGGATAGCCCAAGTGAAGGTGCCTTCTACACTTGGAATAATAAGCAACCACCTGAAACTAGAGTCTTCAGTAAGCTGGATAGGGTTCTGGTTAACCAAGACTGGATCACTGAGTTTGAGAATTACAAAGCCAACTTCCTGCCATCAGGGGACTTTGATCACTCCCCTTGTGTTTTGGCTATGACTATCCAACATCAGAGGAAGAATAGGAGCTTCAAATACTATGATATGTGGAGTTAGGCTCCAAATTTCTTTGCTTTGGTCAAGGACTCGTGGACAGAGGGTGTGTATGGCACTCCAATGTTCCAACTTGCTACTAAACTGGAGAGATTGAAAGGGCTCCTCAAGCAGCTAAATAAAGAGAAATTTGAGGGTATTGAGCATCAAGCAGATCTTGCTTATACCAGGTTGCTAGATATTCAGAAACAACTATTCCAAAGGCCTACTGATGCTATAATGATTGAGCAGGAGCTTCAGTTTCAGGAGCAGTATTGGGATCTGGATAAGGCTAGAATGAGCTTTCTTAGACAAAGGGCTAAAACTACATGGATTCAAGAAGGGGACTGTAATTCAGCTTTCTTTCATGGAACACTAAGAAGTCGCAAAGCTCAGAATCAAGTTCATAGAATTATGGATGACAATGGTCAGTGGCAGGAACATCCAGAGGCTGTTCAGCATGCTTTCTTAGGATATTATATGAAGTTGCTTAGGGAGTGTAAGGCGGTTACTAGGGTGTCTTTTACTATTGTGCAGAAGGGCCCTATATGCTCTCCTAATCATCAAGATATGCTGTTAGCGCCTATTTCAGATGATGAGATCAAAGCTACCATGTTTAGCATCCCCAATGCTAAAGCCCCAGGCCCTGATGGATACAATAACCATTTCTTCAAGGTCAATTGGGAGTTACTAGGGGAGAGGTGTGCACAGCAATTAAGGATTTCTTCCATCATGGACAGATGCTTACTCAAATGAACAACACAATGCTCACTATGCAACCCAAGATTGCTCAACCTACATCTGTGTTGCATTTCAGGCCCATTGCTTGTTGTAACACAGTGTACAAGTGCATTTCTAAACTCTTGTGTGCTAGACTGGCCAATGTTTTACCTAGCATCATATCTCCTACACAAGGAGGCTTTGTCAAAGGCAGGCACATAGTTGAAAACATCCTGATATGCAAGATCTCATCAGGCATTACAATAGGAAGAATGCTACTCCCAGATGTTTGATAAAAATGGACATGCAGAAAGCGTATGATACAGTGGAGTGGAAGTTTTTAGAAGAGATGATGGTTGCCCTACATTTTCCTACTGCCTTCATTACCCTGGTGATGCAGTGTGTTACCACTGCCAGTTTCACTCTGAAACTGAATGGTGAGTCCTTTGGTTTCTTTAAAGGAAGACGAGGTTTGAGGCAAGGGGACCCCCTCTCCCCTTTGCTATTTACTATATGCATGGAGTACTTATCTAGGCTTCTCCAACATACAACTACCACTACTGAGTTTAAGTATCATCCTATGTCTAAAACTATGAGGCTAACCAGTCTTATGTTTGCTGACGATCTATTCCTCTTTAGCAAAGGGGATCTTTCTTCCATGATGATCCTTTTGCGTACGTTTGCAACGTTTTCAGTGGCTTCTGGTCTGAAACTAAGTCAAGGCAAATCAAATATTTATGTTACTGGCTTAACTCAGCAAGTTAAAGCAGATATTCTTGAGGTTTTAGGGTGTAAGGAAGGACAATTACCTTTCAAGTACCTAGGGGTACCCATCAAAGCTACTCGGTTTAACCTCATTGACTGTCAGCCCTTGATAGATAAGGTACTGGAAAGAATTAGAAGGATGGGGGCCAGGAAGCTCAGCTATGTAGGGCGTCTGGTTGTTATAAAGGCGGTTCTGAACACATTGCATTCATATTGGGCAAGCATCTTTGTGTTACCATCAGGTACCATTAAAAGGATTGAAAGCATCTGCAGAAATTATCTCTGGGAAGCATCTAGTGAATACAGTATATCACCCCTAGTGGCTTGGAATAAGGTCTGCACTCCTTACCTTGAGGGTGGTCTGAATATCCTGCAAAACACAGCGTGGAACAGGGCAGCAATTGGCAAGCTTACTTGGTGGATTATGAATGATCCAGGGAAGCTTTGGGTGAAATGGGTTCATGCTATTTACTTAAAAGGGGAAGCATGGTTGGACTATCAACCCAAGACTAATACTAGCTGGGGCTGGAGGAAGATCTGCCAGGTTAAGGATAAATTCAAACCAGGGTACCTTGATCAGGAATGGACAGATGAACATGGTTACACTATTAACAAAGGCTATCACTGGTGCAGGGAAAGGGGCAACTCTATTATCTGGGATAAGCTGGTCTGGCAGAAATGGACTTTACCTAAACATCGTTTTGTGAGCTGGATGTATCAACATAAGGCAATGAACACGAAAGCTAAACTCTATAACTTGCAGCTGCTTCATGATAATCTCTGTTGCATCTGTCAGAAGGAAGTAGAAGACCAGGCACACTTGTTCTGTGAGTGTGACTATAGTACTCTCATTATTGCCAGGATGAGCACTTGGGTGCAGTATCCTCTGAAAGATCACATTCAGAATGATTGGAGAGCACGACTTCGAGGATCCAAGTTGAAGAGGGGTATACTGAATGGTATTATCAATGCCATTGTCTATCATATTTGGGCTCAACGAAACAAATGCAAAATTGAGGGTCTGTTAATGAGACCAGAAGGGGTATGTAAGAAGATCAGAGAGGATATGCAGGTCCATTTCAGGGGCATAGCCAAAGGAGTACTCAAACCTAAAGATAGGAAATATATGGAGCATATTTTATCTATGTAATTGAAAGTTGTTGTAGGCTTTCTTGATGCTTGATGATGATGTGATTAGTGTGTAATAGTCACCTTTTGGTTAATATAATTCTTACATTTTACCAAAAAAAAAACCCATAACACCTTCACTAGAGATAACATGTCCTAGAAATGCAACCTGAGACAACCAAAACTCACACTTCGGAAACTTAGCGAACCACTTATGTCGGCGCAGAATCCCAAGTATCAAACGAAGATGTTCGGCATGCTCAGCATCAGTCTTCGAATATATCAAAATGTCATCAATGAACATCACAACACAAGTGTCTAAGTACTCATTGAACGTCCTGTTCATCTGATCCATGAATATAGCAGGAGCATTGGTCAACCCAAAAGGCATGACCACGAACTCAAAATGTCCATATCTGGTACGGAAAGCAGTCTTGGCAATGTCAGCCTCACGAACTAGAATCTGGTGATACCCTGACCGTAGATCAATCTTGGAAAATCTGGAAGCACCTCTAAGCTGATCAAACAAGTCATCAATCTTGGGTAGAGGATATCGGTTCTTCACCGTAACCCTGTTCAATTCCCTGTAATCAATGCAAAGTCTCATCGATCCATCTTTCTTTTTGACAAAAAGCACTGGAGCACCCCAAGGAGAGGCACTCGGTCGAATGAATCCCTTCTCGATCATCTCTTCAAGTTGCTCCTTCAACTCTTTCAATTCAGGCGGAGCCATACGATAGGGAGCCTTAGATATAGGCCCAGTACCTGGAACAAGCTCAATAGTAAACTCGACATCCCTCTCAGGAGGTATATCCGACAACTCCTCTGGAAAGACATCTGGAAACTCACGAACTATGGCTACATCCTCAAGCTTCGGTAGCGAAGGCTTCGCAGCTGAAACAACACACAGGAAGGCTTGACAACCCTTCCTAAGAAGATAAAACGCTTTCATCGATGAAATGATGCGAACACCCTTTCGGGGGTGAGTTCCGTTATAGGAAACACGAACTCCTGAAGAACTCCTCAAGTATATTTTCTGGTCGCAACACTCGAAGCGAGCATGGTACCGCGATAACCAATCCATACCGAGGATAATGTCATATTCCTCGAGAGGAAATCTCAGTAAGTCTGCTGGAAATGTGGCACAACCAATAACAATAGGAACATCCCTATGGGAAGAAGAGCAGGAGAAGACATCTCCGGAAGGCAATGAGATAGAAGTCTCCTCAACAACAGAAGACTCCAGAGCTAGTCTATCGGCGAACTGAGTCGATATAAAAGACAATGAAGCACCAGTATCGAATCGGATAAAGCACTCAGCACCGAGGACAAAAAATATACCAGCAATGATATCAGGATGAGCCTCAGCCTTTGCTCTAGTCATAACAAAGATCTTCCCCTTTGCCTTGCCTCCACGACTAGCTGCAGCAGCAGTGGCAGCCTTGCCAATAACAGTGTTCCTCTTAGGACACTCGAAAGACCTATGCCCAAATCCATTACAAGCGTAACACTTGTAGGCATTCTTGAAGCAATCAAAACCCGGATGAGAAGGTTTACCACAACGGTGACAAGTACTCGAAGTAGTATCTGTGTGAAAAGTGGTCTTAGCGACTGGTGCAACAAACCTCTCAAACCGTTTCTTCTGAGAAGTAGCAGGTGCAGAAGATGGAACAAAAGGCCTCTTGCCCTGATAAATAGATCTCTGATGTGAAGAAGCACTAGCAGTAGCAGCACGAGTCTCCGCGTCAATAGCCCTGATAGAACTCTCAGCCCAGATGGTGTCATCGTACACCTCAACAAAGGAAGTAGAGTCTCGGCGGACCATACTCTCAATACGGGGTCCCAACTTCCTTCTGTAGAAATACACCCTCTATGACTCGTCTCTCACAAACCTCGAAGCAAAGTGAGCTAGCTGGTTGAATTTGTCTATGAACTCCTGTACTGTCATCTTCCCTTGCTTAAGATCCATGAATTCCTTCAATCTCTGTGAACGAAGCTCCTTAGGATAGAATCGAGTCTCAATCTTCTCCTTAAACGCTTCCCAATCCAATAGTTGGTCAAGTAGAAAAGTCGGACCAGTCAGAGTCCACCACCTATCAGCCTCCAATGTCAGAAAGTGAGTGGCTAAACGCACCCTATCCTCCCTGACTACTGAATACATGGAAAAACTCTTCTCCATCTCTCTAAACCACTCTGAAAGAGCAACTGGGTCAACTTCACTGCCGTAGGTCTTCGCGTGCGTGACTCTTGGACATTTGAGAGGCAATCCAGGAAAAGCCACCAAGTCTGTTGGCTTCATTACCAGGCGGAGGAGGAGGAAGGACAACTTCAGCTTGATTTCTTTGGTTCTCAAGCACCTGAAGAAGGGCTTGCATTATCGTATTCTCTGCTGCAGAAGTCCTCACCATCCTTCAAAAGAAAAGCAAGTGTTAACTTAGCAATTAACAATCACAAACAGTCTACAATATAAATCCTTAAATCTACCCCATCTCTCATTTATTATTCAATTATATGGTCAAGTTAAGGTTGGGGGTCACATGAGTGCGTCGGGAGCGATAATGCTCTGATACCAACTGTAAAACACCTCGTCGCAACGGAAAGATAAAACATACAAACATGCCAAAATTTACGCGGAATTTAAACTTTAACATGCAAGATCAAACGAGGTGAATTAAAACAAATTGTACAAACTGAAATAAACCAAAACATAGATAAGTATGTGAACTAAGTACGAAAGTATAAGTACAAATACAAAGTATGATCTTAATATGTGCTTCTTGTTGGAATTAATGCTTGCTTTTGGTTCACATGTATGTTAAATTTGCTGGGTAAACTTGTGTTGTTGCGATTTTTAAGATTTGTATTGATTTATTGAAGTTTAGAATCAATGTCGAATTTGCGAAAAAACTGCTCAGGAACTCTGAGCCGGTCGACCGGCTGAGAGGTCGTCTTGAGATTTCTTGTGTTTTTGGAAATTTAGCTGAGAGGATGCTCATTCGGTTGGCCGGCCGCCGGTCGACCGGCTGAGACACCTGGTTGAGTGCTTTTTTTTTTTTTACGTAGAAGAGGAAGTAGGGAGTTGGTCTCCCAGCCGGGTGGCCGGCGGCCGGTCGACCGGCTGGGAACCCTTCCTCGTTTAGGTTTTTTTTTAAAGGCTGTTGTGTGAGGGGTTGTCAGCCGGCTGACCAGCAGCCTGTCTGCAACCGGCTGAGGACCCTTTTCCCCTTAAAATCGCTTTAACTTTTGATCGGTCTGTCCGATTTGCTTGAGACTTGTTACGCATGCTTTATACGTGTGTTTGAGGTCCCCGGAGTCCGGGCGGCACTATATTGGGTTCAGGAATTGAGAGAGGATAGAGACCCCCCGGTCGGGTAACCGAAAGGGAAATAGGCTCTCCCTCAACTTAGTTCCCGGGGTCAATTAAGTGTTGTTTAGAGGTCAGTAAGGTTAGGATTAAGGACCTGATTGTAGTACATATCAGAATATGTCTGAGTTGGGACCGCTAGAGTACGATATGTACTGATGTTTGATGCTTGTCAAGGTATGATATGAGTTGCGATTGTAAAACCCCTCGCGAAAGCGGAAAGTTAAAACATACAAAGTACTAAAAATGTAGCGGAATTAAAACTTTTTAAACATAAACAACATGCAAGGTGAATTAAAACTGAAACTGAAACTGATAACTGATATAAACAAAATAGATAAGTATAACAGTTCTAAGTACTGAAAACCAAATATGTACAAAGCCTTGGATGGAACATCCCTACAGGCACCAAAAGATAAACAGTATCAAACTAGAGTCTAGCTACTCGAAAGTGTAAGTCATAAGATGACAAGTGGATCATCACTCGCTAGCTCTCAATGAACCCCGTCCAACCTGCATATACCTACATACATGAAAACATGTACGCCACAATCAGTGGGGAGTGACTAGAGTTCTCCTAGCCACCTTTTGTAACGACACGTAACACAACAAGGCAACTAGAATACTCCAGCATATATAAACATGTGAAGCATATCAATATCTCAATAACTGATCTCATACTATCATGCAATCACTAATGCACGACTCTCAACCAACTTCGGAAACTATTTGGAATAAGAGCCGGTTTCCCTACCGGTTACCCGGTCGGGGGGTCTTTCAGTCCAAACTATTTACGAAACTGACCAAAGATTCATCCAATGCCTTGGATGAACAATATCAACGTCAAGGTATCACATTCATCACTATCAACATCTATATCTGACACTGTACTAACTCTAGGCAAGCAGATAAATTCAACAAGTATAAGGTTCAGCGGTCAACTCAAGACATAACCTATATACCAATCATTCAGCAAGTAAAAAGGTTCAGAGGCGACATCTTAACGCATAACCTAGATACCAAGTTCACAATATCAAGCAAGGACTCAGAGGCGAAAACTCAACGCATGGACCGGCTATCAACAAGATACTAGACTCGGAGGCGAAAACTCAACGTATGGACTAGCACTCAATTCACAATCAAAAGTAAGGAACTCAGAGGCGAAAACTCAACGCATGTTTTCCTACTACATCACAAGATACTAGACTCAGAGGCGAAAACTCAACGCATGTTCTAGCACCAAACACCTGCACTCCGGGTAAGGTATGACAACCTGACTGCCCCGTCGTGCAGTTGCTCTACTCGTCAGACTTAGAGGCCAGCTTAAGGCATGTCCTGACGCGATCACTCAAACATGTCTGGACTCAGAGGCGAAAACTCAACGCATGTCCCAGACACGACAATCAAACATGTATGGAGCTCAGAGGCGACACCTTAACGCATACCTCCATACACGACAAACAAACACATATAGGGCTCAGAGGAGACACCTTAACGCATACCCCTATATATGACAAACATTCTACGTACTAAGTTCAGAGGCGACAACTTAACGCATAACTTAATACGCATCACTATAACATTCAACTTAAAACTAAACTTTAGTTCTTATCTCTTATATATATTTAACCAACACTTAATTGACCCCGGGAACTAAGTTGAGGGAGAGCCGGTTTCCCTTTCGGTTACCGACCGTGGGGGTCTCTATCCTCTCTCCATTCCCGAACCCAATATAGTGTCGCCCATCCTCCGGGGACCTCAATCACACATAAGCAAGAGGTAACCAAGTTCCACAACAATTATGACTAACTCAAGACTTTCATTCCACAAGTCTAAGGGTCATTAGACACTTAACTAGGTCCACTAGGTCTCTTTACAAGCCTAGGATAAGTTTAACTTAAGAGAAGAACAACATTCTAAACTTGATCACCAACTACCCATTACTACTAAATGATAACTAACATTGGCTAGATAAACAACATCTCTAAATGTTGCTTGCTAACTACCCAATAACCATGACCTTAAACATCTTGACTATGATACTTAAGCACAAGGAACAACTTAGAGGAAAAACCTTACAACAAGCGATTAAAAGGATTAACATGAGGCAATTAGTTAACCACTTGGTCACATTTTACTTAGCCTAAATATACATCCCAAACCAAGTAAATATATTCATAAACATAGCCTAAACATCACTTAAACAACTGGGAAACATACACCCAAAACAATCACGAAACAATAAAAACAACACGAAGTTACAGGCCGATTGCGTAGCCTGCGCATTGGGGTTGCGCAGCTGCGCCTCACTTGCGCAGCCTGCGCTCAGACCTGCGCAGCCTGCGCACCAGCACGAACAGGCTGATTCACGCGATTTTCCTGCACTTTCACAATTCATCCAAACTTTCGATAAATGCTTCTATACTATGATTTCAAGCTATAATTCATTCCTACGAGAACATATAATCCCATAACAATCCCAAGTATACATCAACACGATTATTGAACAATCAAAACACAAATTATGAACAATCTTTGTATTCGTCTTAAGAACATGAAATCTGAAAAATGAGTAAACAATTATATGAATACCAAACTAAACATGTGAATGTCACTTAAATCAAAACCTAAGATGCTTCTAAGTCCTAAACAACGACAAACATCATCAAAATCAGAAACTTCCATCTTAAACACCAAGAACATGCTATTTTAACAATAAAGGCCGAGTTTCTCATTATCGTCACCTTAAAAGAAATTCCGATCAAAGCTCCTCTTCTATAACGTAGCTATCCACACTAGGATCGTCTAATCCTTCACCTACAACCAGAAAAACGAGTTTTAGAGCCTACAGTTGGTATCAAAGCATTATTGCTCCCGACGCACTCATGTGACCCCCAACCTTAACTTGACCAAATAAACAAATAATGAATGAGAGATGGGTAGATCTAGGGATTTATTTTGTAGTCTATTTGTGTGGGGAATATAGCATGTATTCACCCTAAACTTGCAGGATTATAATAAAAAATACAGTTGTGTTTATAGTCATAAGATTAAAAAGGATAAGAAAAAGAATTCAACCTTTGGTCCTTTGTGCTTATGGCCTAACAACAGGAATTAAAGCAAATTCCCTCCTATAACTTGCACCCAAGACTTAGTTTGAGACGTGGCCGCGTGTGCTAGAAATCCTCTCCAATTGCCTTGCAATATAGGGAGAGCCCCTGAGGTTTTAGATGTGAGATCTGAGGTTTTGGGAGAAGAATGCTCTCAAACCCTAATTTTACCTTTAGATTTATTAAACAGTGCAACAAGAGTCTTTCATATAAGGAGAAGGACTCTCCTTATATACTACACTTGGCCGGCCGAAATTGATGTCGGGTAGGAGTGGGCTTTCCACTCTTACCTTATTCCAATGCGTGATTCGACCCAATTAGCTTTAAGTTGTTCGCGGGTTTTATTTATAAATCGTAACATGTTATCAGATATTAATACAGTCGATATATTAATAATGGTCTGACAAAATACGATATTGTATAATTATCCAAATTAATATAACTGTTTATATTAATACGCGAATACAATATTTAATTAAATATAACCGTTTATATTTAATTTACGAATTAATCATGTAATCCGTATTAGCTAAAATTATTTAATCCGTATTAAATAATAATCTCAACATCTTATTGACTAATTTAATAGTCAATACCTCTGACTAACCGTTTAGTCATATCCGGCAAAATGTGACTGTATTTTCATACCTTCACATCTCTCAAACGTGTCCTATAGGTGTGACGTATAGGGACCAGTTGATCACCGCCATCCGTATGACAATAACGTCAAACTTATCTAGCAAGCCAACCGTTATTGATAAACGTGGATCAACTGGTAATAATACATAAGTATGCCCTTGTGATCCTTGAAGAGATTTAATAAGTCATTGTACTTAATTGTCAAGGACACCAGCCCCAACAATCTCCCACTTGTCCGTACAAGGGTATGTGCAATGACGTTATCACAGTACATGTGGAGGACACAATCTCCAACAAACTCCCACTTGTCCGTACAAGTGTAGGTGCGATAACCGAATCTCATATCCTTTTAAAATTTCTCCCACTCAATGTAAGACAATTTGCAAATCCGCATTCGCAAAGGTCGTATCTCACAAGCGATCTGTATCAAGAGTGGTTTCCCCGACTAGAGAGTAACTTAACTGATAAAACGAATCTGTATTCGAGCATGGCCATGCATTTCAGTTACTACTCCTCGAGTGGCCCTGAGAAATGATAAAATCCTGATAAGGGTTTGGATATTTCCCTCAACTCGAATCCTGCCGATATCGCCCAGCATGAAATAACCCAGAAAAAATCCTCTTGGCCCCTGTTACGGTGACCGTGGGAAAGAAACCAAAGTTACCCAAAATCTGTCTTAATCTCAAGAAACAGTTGAAAGTCAAAAGACTCGACTCTAAGGAACACTATGGAGGTCCTATCCACGACCTGGCACCCAATGTTATAAAACATTTAGGACTCCATAACGTTGTCACGGGGTGTCCTACGAGATATCCGTATAACTCGCCTTTGTGATTGGTCAGTCTTCCACGTGACTTATGGCTCGTTGAACCCACCATCAACCAACGTCACAAAATGATTACCTGAGTTATCAGCTCAAGTGGGTAATCAAGGACCAAAACGATGTAATGTTAATCAGTTCACTTTGTGGTGTTCAAAATTGGCGTACAATTCCACATGAGAAACAAAACATTTTATATCATAACAATAAGGTTGAATAGAGTACACGAGAAAATGAATTATTACATGAATTCATAAAAGAGTACTACAACTTAGGAACACATCCAATTCCCATGGAATGAATGTGCCCTTCATGCTTATCACGTGGTAATGCTTTTTGAGAGGATCAGCTACGTTGTCATCCGTAGCTATCTTATCAATGAATATCTTCTTTTACGCGGACTCAGTCGTAGAATCTGCTGTAACACTCTGTTTAGAACTTTTCCAGCTGACAGCAGCGCCATTAAGAGTAAAAACGAATCCAGACTGAGATTTCGAGTCATCTCGATCCGTTTGGAAGCTAGCATCTGCGTAACCCGTGGCGCAGAGCGTTGAGTCGCCTCCGTAAGTCAATCCCCAATCTTTAGTCCTCCGTAGGTACTTAAGAATGTTTTTCACGGCCATCCAGTGTTGTTCACCTGGATGAGCTTGGAATCGACTTGTCATACTCAATGCATATGCAACGTCAGGACGTGTGCATATCATGGCATACATGATCGATCCTATTGCCGAAGCATAAGGAACCCGACTCATGCGCTCTTTCTCTTCCACTGACTTAGCTTCTTGAGTCTTGCTCAAGTGAAGCCCAGGAGTCATAGGAAGGAACCCCTTCTTGGAGTTCGTCATGCTGAATCTCTCCAGAATCTTCTCTATATAAGACTCCTGACTGAGAGACAACATCCGTCGTGATCTATCCCTGTAGATACGGATGCCCAAAATTCTTTGTGCCTCTCCCAGATCTTTCATCTGGAAATGGTTTTTCAACCATGCTTTAACCGAAGATAAGAGAGGTATGTCATTCCCAATCAAGAGTATGTCATCGACATACAGTACTAGGAATACAATCTTACTCCCACTCGACTTGATATAGAGACATGGTTCCTCGACTGATCGTATGAACCCATTCTCTTTTATCACTTGGTCGAAGCGATGATTCCAACTCCGCGATGCTTGCTTAAGTCCATAGATGGAACGCTTAAGCTTGCAAACTTTCTTAGGATGTGCTGAATCGATAAAACCTTCGGGTTGTACCATGTACAACTCTTCCTCCAAATAACCGTTTAAGAAGGCGGTTTTAACGTCCATTTGCCATATTTCATAGTCATGAAATGCGGCGATCGCTAAGATAATCCGAATGGAACGTAGCATGACTACGGGTGCAAAGATCTCATCATAGTGCAAGCCTGGCACTTGAGTGAAACCTTTAGCAACTAGTCTAGCCTTGTGGATATCTTGTTTTCCTTCCACGGCATGCTTTATCTTGTAAAGCCATTTGCATTGAAGGGGACGTACCTTTGTAGGTAGGTCCACAAGATCCCACACGTTGTTCTCATACATGGAGTCCATCTCGGATTGCATGGCTTCTAGCCATAGCTTTGAGTCAGAACTGGTCATGGCACCTTTATAGGTTTTGGGTTCATCACCCTCTAGGAGTAAGACGTCATCTGTATCATGTTCCTCGACCATACCAATGTATCTGTCCGGTGGAATAGAGACTCTTCCCGACCTCCTAGGTTCCTCAGGAATATCT